>CM057226.1:2313942-2913942 GCA_029891385.1 Erythroxylum novogranatense | reverse complement strand
TGTTTCATCTTAGGGAGTTGTTTGATGAGCAAGCTCGGTCTGAAAGGTTCGAGACCTCGAGGCTACTCTTCACTACTAAGATGACTCGGGTTCATCTGCGCAGCGTATAAGATGCATGAAGATGAATGGGTATATTGAGAGATTGGCCGTCTTAGGTTTTGTCATGGATTATGAATTAAGTATTGACTTAATTCGTTGGATGTCGATAGTTATTCACGGTTTGTGTTAAACTATCGGATGAACCAATATCCACAACAATCCACGAGTTGATCAATCACTTTCGAGACAACGAGCAAGCTATCAAGAAGGATAGCAAGCAAGTCTTGATGGTGGACTCTTCTTACGGTTCAAAGAAAAGAAAGAAGAAGAAAAGGTCTAAGAAACCAAAAGGAAGTATAGCGAAGAAAACCAAAGAGGCGCACTAAAGGAACTTGCTTCCATTGTGGCAAGACCGCCTTTGGAAGAGGAACCAGAAGTCTATCTGGAGGCTGAAGCGAAGAAGGCATCGGATGCCTCGACTTCTTCGAGTATGTTTGTCATTGAGGTTAATATCATTTCGATCATAACATATGGGTATTAGATACGGTTGTGGCTCACATATGCAATGATATCTGAGGGCCTCGGGGACGATGAGCGGCTCGTGAAGGGAGAGGTAGAACTGCGTGTGAGAAATGGAGCAAGAGTTCTTTGCATTAGCCGTGAGCACTTACTTTTGTCACTCCCTCTTGGGCTTGTAATTAAATTGGATGATTGTTATTTTGTACTGTATTAACAAAGAACATATTATACATTCCTTGTTTAAATAGAGTGGTTTCCATTTGACTTTTAGTACCAATGGTTGTTCTATTAGTTTGAATAGAATGCTTTATGGTATTGGTACTTTATGCAATGGAATTTACATATTAGATATGTCACATCCAATTATGAATGTCAATGACACGAAAAGACATAAGCGAGATAATTTAAAATCAACTTACTTATGGCATTGTCACTTGGCCATATAAATGAAAGACATAGCTAAGCTCCATAAGAGTGGTAGTTTAGGGTCATTTGATTATGAATCATATGACACATGCGAATCTTGTTTATTAGGCAAGATGACTAAGTTACCCTTTAAGGAAAGGGTGAGCAAGCGATCGGAGTATTAGACCTAATACATTCGGATGTATGTGGTCCGATGTCCATCCATGCTAGAAGTGGTTCTCTTTACTTCATTACCTTTATCGATGACTATTCTCGATATGGGTACATGTCGATGAGATACAAATCTGAAGCATTTGAAAAGTTCAAACAATTGAAATGAAGTAGAAAACCAACTTGGGAAAAGTATCAAGACATTACGATCGATCGTGGTGGGGAATACTTAGACCAAGAGTTTTGGATTATCTCGAGAGATAATGGGATTTTATCTCAATGGACTCGTCCTTACACACCGCATGACATAATGGTGTGGCAGAAAGGAGAAATCGAACCTTGTTAGACATGGTACGATCAATGATGGGCTTTAAAGTTACCAAAATCCTTTTGGGGATATGCAATCGAGACATTTGTTTACTTGCTAAGCGAGTTCCATCAAAGCGATTGATGTTACTCCAAATGAGATGTGGACTAACAAAGACCTATCTTACTCATTTGAAAGTTTGGGGTATCACCTTATGTGAAGCGGACACGTTAGATAAACTTGATGCAAAGTCGACAAGTGTTTGTTAGTAGGATATCCTAAAGAAACAATGTGATATCAATTCTACCTCGCTTTGAGGAACAAAGGTGTTTGTTTCAAAGCATGCTGTCGTTTTAGAGAAAGAGTTTCTTTTACAAGAAGACAGTGAGAGTAAAATTAAACTTGAAGAAGTTCAAGATGCTCGAACAGACGCAGATCAACTGCCTGAACTTGAAACTGTAACTCATACAAATGAAGTAACAGTTCAACCTTCTACAACACACGCAGTTCGTAGGTCACGTAGGATACAATCTGTTCCTGAGAGATATGGATTTCTCGTGAATGAACAGAATGACGTATTGCTCATAGAAGATGATGAGCCTGCTACCTACGAAGAGGTTCTGAAGAGTTCAGAGTCTGAGAAATGGCTTCATGCCATGCAGGCTAAAATGGATTCCATGTATGAAAACCAAGTATGGACTTTGGTTGAGGCACCCGAAGGAATAAAACCCATAGGGTGTAAATGGGTTTTCAAAAAGAAAACCAATATGGATGGTAATGTAATTACCTATAAAGCAGGCTTGTGGCTAAAGGTTTTAAATCAAAGACAAGGAGTTGACTATGGCGAGACCTTGACCCGATAGCAATGTTTAAATCCATTAGAATACTCCTAGCCATTGCCACTCATTATGATTATGTGATATGGCAAATGGATGTGAAGACAGCTTTCCTAAATGGAAATCTAGGCGAGGATGTATATGACACAACCCGAGGGCTTCACCTCCTATGATGGCAAAAAGGTATGCAAGCTTCAGAAATCCATCTATGGATTGAAACAAGCATCCAGGAGTTGGAATATCCGTTTTGATGAGATAATCAAAGAGTTTAGTTTCTCACAAAATTCGGATGAACACTGTGTGTATAAGAAGATTGATGGGGCTGCAATCGTATTCCTTGTGCTATATGTGGATGACATATTATTACTAGGAAACGATGTCTCGATGCTACAATCAGTCAAGATTTGGTTATCCAAACAATTTGCCATGAAAAACCTTGGTGAAGCGACTTATATCCTTGGGATAAGGATCTATAAAGATAGATCAAAAAGGTTGCTTGGTCTTTCACAATCAACGTACATAGACAAGATGCTAAAGAGGTTTAGCATGGAGCAATCCAAGAGAGGGTACCTTCCCGTGACTCATGGGATAACACTCTCGAAATCTATGTGTCCTAAGACACAAGATGAGAGGATGCACATGGATATGATCCCGTATGCATCAGCGGTAGGATCTATCATGTATGCTATGCTATGTACGAGACCCGATGTATCATATGCTCTAAGTGTTCTGAGCGGATACCAATCGGATCTGGTGAGAGTCATTGGGTGGTGTCGAGAATATCCTTAAGTACTTGCGAAGAACTAAGGATGTTTTCTTGATATATGGGGATGGAGATCTCCAAGTGGCGGGTATCTGGATGCCGTTTTCAATCGATAAGGATGATTCCAAATCCCAATCAGGTTATGTATTCACAGCTGAGCGGTAGGCGATCGGTTGGAAGAGTTCCAAACAAGAGACGCATTGCCGATTCAACAATCGAGGTAGAGTACATTGCCGCTTGAAGCGAAAGAAAGGCGGTTTGGATCAAGAAGTTCATTCTTGAACTTGGTGTGGTTCCTAGCGATGATGGGCCCATCTGATTGTATTGTGACAACAATGGGGCTATTCTTGCAGCGAAGGAACCAAGGTCTCATCAACGATCCAAACACGTACTCGCAGATATCATTTGATAAGGGAGATCATAGGGCGTGGTGATGTCGGATCGAGAGAGTTCCCACCGAAAGCGAATATTCTCGATCCATTGACGAAGCCATTGTCACAAAAGAGTTTTGATTCTCATGTACGCTTTATGGTATTAGATATCAAGGCGATTGGCTTTAGGTCAAGTGGGAGATTGTTAGAGTAGTTCCCTAAAGGCAATCGCCTTTAGCGCATTCTGTACAAATTTGTATACAGTCTTTATGAATAAATAAAGAAAGGCATATTTCATTAATTTGTTGTTCATTATTTATGAACTGATATTGATCTGTAATCAAATTAATGAAGTCCATGATATATGATATAGCATGAAGGAAATTATGATGTGATCATACTACTGAGATTCCTATCATGTGCAATTATGTCAGTATCTAAATTATCCCTAGTCATAGGATTATTGAGACTGGACATCGGTAATCCGGAAAGATTAGCACATCTCATGCTCCTTGATTTGATCAAGCAGTGGATCTCAGAAACTGTAAATATCAGATTTTTAGGGTTGAGATGTGGATGCTTACTAGAGGTAGTAAGTACATTGGATGACCTGCCATGAGATCATCACATGGATGTCCTATTCTAATGTCAGTGATAATCTCATCATAGAATAGTGCAAGTATCCTTAGACTTGAGGTGCTCGAGGATATCTTGAATCTTGATTACGTGCTTTGACTCCATTCCTTGTTGCCTTATAGAGGTCGCTCATAGGGTGGTGATTGGGTGCAACTTGAGGTATTGAAGGTAATTGAGTAGCCAATATAGGATTCACCACTACGTGATAAGAAGATGATACCCATGACCTCTTGTCAGGGTCATTACTTGGAAGTCTCTGGCCGGAGCATATATGTCATGAAGAGTGTCTTCAGTGACATATAAAGTAATGAGTCCCAGGACAAGAACTGAAATCACTTGGACTAGATTTGACGTAGTCAGTCTAGTGAGAGTTGACACATTGCCCATACTCATAACCAAGTGGGGTATAGGATGGTGAAAGGACGAATTGCACGGTAATTGTCTATGGAAGGGTTCGTGATATGGTCCATGATGAATATATATTCATTCGTCAAACCAATTACTTTTCGGTCAATTGGGGGTCATGATGTGTTGCTAGATACCGCTCATGACTTGCTTAGATTAAGTGTTAATCTAAGTGGCCAACATAGCCGGGAACCTAATGGGTCACATGCATAAGAGTGTCTCGGAGAACTCGTAAAATAGTTTTGGACAGAGTTCCAATATATGGAGAGCAAAAGGATTCAATGGATCCCGATGAGATCGAGATATGTCCCGATGAGATCGCGACATTGATATTACTGAAAAAGGTTTCCGGGCGTTTTTTCCATACCGAGACCCGGTAGGACCGACCCCAGTGTGACTGGACCACTTCAGCATTTATTTATATATATATATATATATAATTTATTAATTGATTAATTAATTAATTAATATATATATATATATGCTAGTTACGTGGAAAGGGAATGGAAGAAGCATTGGAAGCTTCTCTTTTACATGCTTAGTCATTAAAAAGCCATTAATGACTAAAAGACAAATGAGAATGGATGAAAGAAGATGATGCTCGTTGGTGGAGAGATGGGTGTCGAATGGAGAAAGGAAAAAGTGTTTTTCCTTTGATCTTCATCAACGATTTTTCTCCATGGTGATTGTGGGTTGAAGAAAGTGTTTCTAAAACCTAAGGTTCATCATCTTTCATCCAAAGCTTCATCTCTTCTTCACCAAGCTTCTCCCTTTCCATTGTTGATTCAAGCTCTCCATAGAACAAAGGTAAGATCTAGCAGTCTTTAATTTGTTCTAGCTACTCCCGGGTCAAAGGGTTTGTCCCGGTTAGGTTCTCCGATCTCTGCGTGGATACCGTTAGAGACGGTCTCCTTTGGCCGTTATGGTTTGAGATTGTTGTATAGACACATGGATCCTGGCTTTCGGGAAGGTCCCGGAACAAAAAAATTTTGTTTTCCGCACCGTGGGCATGTGATGCTCACACCGGGATTTTCCTACAGAATACTGATCGGAAGGAGATTAAGCAAGAAGGGAAGAAACCTTAAGGAGTCTTCGAATTGGATGCCTTTACCTTGTTGAATTCGAAATTTGAAGCTCTTTTAAGGAAAGTAGATAAGTTTGCTACAGCTGCTATTAGCAATGTGAATGCCTTACAAGATCAAGATTTTGGGACGAGTATGTGTTGGACCCCGAACCTTGAGTGACAATTTGACTATGATCAAGTGGATGAGTTGATTGAAATTAAGTTGAAGATCATGAAATAAAGAGAGAAAGTATGAAAATATGAAAAATTGTGTAATAGTTGACTTTCTGGCCTTTGAGAGTTGACTTTTGTTTGAGGCAAAATTTGATAAAATGATCTACATGAAACTTGTAGATTATGTTGAGAGATTTTTGTGGACATAAAGTTTGTAATTTTTCGATATCGGGAGTGAAAGTTATGATCGGTCAAAGTTTATGTTTGATCGGGTTTGACTTTTATATTGGTTGGAACTTTGACTGAGAAATTAACCTAGTTAGAGGTTAATTGAGCTTTGATGTTCTTCATGAAAATTGAAGGATTTGTTTTGATCTTTATTTCGATATAAAGTATGCAATTTTTTGATCTCGGAATATTAAGTTATGATTTTTGCAAGCGTGTATAGAGAATAGTATCTTTGACCGGAAAATGGACTCCCGTAGGAGTTGAATTGAGTTTTATGTTCTTTATGTTCTTCTTGGAAGATTTAGAGCTTCTCTTAAGCTTTCTATAGAGACTAAGTTTGTCAAAATCGGAGTTCGGGAGTTAAAGTTATGAATTTTGGAAGTTTAGAGGGAAAAAAAAAAAAAAAAAAAAGGAAAAGGTTTAGCGCCTCGCTAGGCGACGGCTCGCCCTAGCGAGGCGGGCGCCAGGCGCCTCGCTAGGGCGATGCCTCGCCTGGCGAGGCGCCCATCTGGCGCCTCGCTGAGGCGACGCCTCGCCTGGCGAGGCGGGCGTTGCTTCGCCCTCGCGAGGCAAGGCTCGCCCTGATGTTGTCGCCTCGCTAGGCGACGCCTCGCCTAGCGGCGTCTCGCCTCATGAGCGGCGTCTCGCCTCTGAAAGGGAGCGGCTCGCCCTCATGGCGGCGTCTCGCCCTCATGAGTTAGAGGCGTCCGTCTGCATCTGACGCTGATTTTGTTTCAAATTTTGATTTCTTTGTTTTTAATCCGACCTTTGCTCACTATTTTGCTTATATCTTTTCCGTCCGACATCCGATTGAGTTGATTCTTTTGCGTTGGATTCCTAAGACATTGAATTTCATTTTATAAGAAATTTGTGAACTTTTGAGATTAAATTAATGGTGATTAATTTAATCAAAGTGAGTCGGGAAATTTTCCGAGCATGATTCAGTGTTTTGTGAAATTCGGGATCTGTAGAGATCCGATTGAAGCGATTCTTGAGGCGAAATAAAGATAAGACAAAGGGCTACAAATCATATGAAGACATGAAATGTCAATTTTGCCCTTAGGACTTTTAATTTTTGAATTTAAGTTCGGATTAGGGTTTAATTTTGGGATTGGGAACACCTGTGAGAAATTTGAGCATAACTTTTGATCGGGGAATCAAAATGAGACGATTCTTGTTTTGAATTAAACTAGAGACATAAGGCTACAATTGTTATGAAGACATCGAGTTTCAATTCTGGGATTAAGAATGTGAAATTTTGGACGGAAATAATCGTACATAAGAAATGTGTTAGAATATGG
Organism: Erythroxylum novogranatense; assembly: GCA_029891385.1. Classification (NCBI taxonomy): domain Eukaryota; kingdom Viridiplantae; phylum Streptophyta; class Magnoliopsida; order Malpighiales; family Erythroxylaceae; genus Erythroxylum; species Erythroxylum novogranatense. Next base: position 2,906,724 of record CM057226.1, on the reverse strand, counting down.
ATTTTTCCGCCTTTGTTTCAAGACGTAACTTTTGATGTGGTGCTCGGAATTGAGCGCGGTCAGTGGCGTTGGATTCGTATGAGTGAGAGGAACATTTCTCAAGAAGGAAGTTTTGACAAATTCCTTCAAATCGATAGTCTTGAATCAACCCATAAATGAGCATAACATAAAGTAATAATGGAGGGCAAAATGGTCATTTGACCATCATTTAATGAAACACAAGAAGGAGTGTCGTTTTGGCTTAATAAAGCCACGAAAATGGTCTGGAATTTCAGAAGAAAGGAAAGAAAATTAGAAGGAGAAGAAGAATGAGAAGTTTGGATTACGGAAAAGAGAGAAAGCTTATTTTCGATTTTCTACTTGTTTCTTAGAGATTTTGAGTAGATTCCAAGAAGGAAAAGAGTGGAGAATGATGAGAGCTTCCTAAGGAACCAAGAAAATTGAATTTGGATGAGAAAGAGGTAAGAGAAATTTTTCTACTTTGAGTTTTGGTGAATTTTGGTTTAGAATTGTGAAAAGGACTTGGGTATGTGTTATATGAAGTTAATTTTGAAGTATATGCTTTAGGTTGTGTTTAATTTTGGATGGAAAATTGAGTAAAGTTTAGGCTAAATGTTATGATTGAGAATTTTGAGATATTTTGGTGTAGAATTATAGGAAATATGATGAATTGATGATATATGAAATCAATTTTGAAGAATTGGTATTTTATGGTATTGAATTTGGATAAATTGGTTTAGGCCAATTTTAAGATTTGGGGATTTTGAAATTGAGGATTTAAATAGTTTGGAATTAATGTGAATTGAGGAATTGTGAGATTAATTTTGAAGAAATTATGTTTTATGAGATTGAATTTGGGTGTATTGGTTTAGGCCAATTTTGAAAATTGGGGATTTTCAAAATTGGAGATTGAAATAACTTGAATGTAAATGGCATTGGTGAATTCCTAAGTTGATTGTGAAAATTAAGTATTTTCGATGTGAAATTTGGATGATTATGGTTTAGGTTTTGGTATTGTGGAGAGAGAAAGCGAGGATCAATTGGAGCTTGAAATCAAGTTTCCGCAATAATTCGAGGTGGGTAGCATATTTATATTTTGATTTGTGAGCATTATGCAATTTTGAAAAATTAAAGAAAGCAATTTTCAAAAATTGAAGAAAGCAAAATTTTGGATTTTGATACATTATTGTTTTAGTAAGTGTTTGAAAAGAAAGGTTGGTTAATGTTTGAAATTGTGATTTCAAAGGATTTGGAAAAATTATTACAAGTGAATTATGTTTGAAAAGAAAATAGAAATTTCGAAAGTTCATTTTGTTATGTATGCATTGCTAAATTATGTAAAGTCTTTGAAGTTATTGATTGATTGAGTGATTTAATTGTATGTATTATGTGAATGTGTGAAAATATCAAGATTTGAAATTTGTGCCTTGGGCAATTTGATTTTAAACTTGAATGTGTTATGTGGGTTTGGTAGGTCCCTTGGTGAGTCGTCATTGTCTCTATGTGTATAGCCTTCTCCAGTGCCCGTAGGGCACGGAGCTCGATTGCGGACTCCTTCACGGCTATTTGGACCATGATGCGGAAAGTGTAATACGTTCGATTCACTGATTGCAGGACATTATGCTTGGGGTATGCAAGACGCTCTGCTTGGACTAGCTGACCATTATGATGTGTAATATGTTTTGATTTGTTTATGTGTTCTGCATTCATATTTATGAAAAATTCAAGAAGTATTCAAGGAGTTTTGAAAAATGAGAAAAAAGGGAGATTATTATGAAAAGTTTGAAAAATATGAAAAAAAAAATGGGTTTGAGGAAATTGTTTGAAAAATTATAAAATTTGAAAAATTCGCCTTTTTGGCAAAAAGAGTATTAAAATGATTTGACTTATTTATCGGTTTATAAATGTGTTATCCACGAGCCCGAGCTCACCCCCTTTCATCCCCATCTCCGGGTTTGGCGGAGATTGGATGAAAGAATGTGAAGACATCGCCCAAGCGGTTTTGTGCTTTTGAAATTTGCATGAGTTAGTTTTAGTAATCTGAAATTTGAGTATGGAAATGTTTATGGTTTAAGATAGATTTGAAAGAAAGTGTATTTGTGTATAAAGTTAAGTATTGTGAATATTTGTGAAATTTGTATAGGAAAGTATGGAGAATTTGAGAACATATTGTATGGTTGATTTGGGAATATATATGTATGAATTTGGAAATGAGTTGAATTATGAGTTTGGTATTTATTGATTTGAGAATTATGGAAGTATTAGTTTTAGGTTTGTGTTTACTTTGGTGTTGGGATTCGGACGGGAGTGTCAGATGATTACGAGGTCTGTTGAGATTATAGAAGTGTATTCGCGCTTTGCGAGAATTTTGGGTTAGGATAAAGGCGTAGTTATCTTGCCGAATTTTCGATAAGATTTGGGATAAAAGTGTAATTTTGGAAATTGGATGCATTGGTTATGTTTTAAATGTGTTTGAGTAAGAGAAGAAATGAATAAGAAATGAGAATAAGAAAGAAAAAAAAATTCATAACGGATTTTGGAACGTTTTAGGATCCCCAACGCGTTTCTGTTTCCTGTTCTTTGCTTATGCACGGATGTCGGAAAGTGTTTCAGTTTACATTGATTTGTTTGCTTACTTTGTGATTCGTATTCGATTATTTCGCTTCGCTATATTCGATTGAATCTGTTCGTTTGATTCGATTAACTTTCGCTTCCGCATTTCGCAATTTCGATCCGAAATTTCTGTCTCCTGTCGCTTCCGTTTCCATTAATTCCGTTTGATGCGATTAGCTTTTGCTTCCGCTTGCGTTTGTATTTCGATTCCGATTTGCATTTGCTTCCGCTTCGCTACTTTCGGATTTGTTCGCTTCCGCATTTTGTTGTCGATCCGAAATTTCCGTATTCGCTTGGCTTCTGCTTTGTTTCCGCTTCCCTGCGTTTCCGTTTGCTTCGGTTTCCGTTCTGTATTTTGTCGTTGGGTCTCGAAAGTGGGATCCAACATTTATGGTATCAGAGCATAGAGTAAAAGTGTTAAGTGTATTCGGTTGGGATCCGGTTCCCGGATCGGGTCCCAACAGTATGGGATGCAATTTGAACATTGGGCGAGAATTTGAAATTTGAACATATGAATTTTGTAGGAAATTATGGGCAAAAGAATCAAGCCGGAGCTTTCTCAAACACGTATAATCCTGAATGGCGAAACCACCCAAATTTCTCATGGTCTCAACAATCCAAGCCACCCCAAAGTTTCCCTAACCAGACCCATTACCCACAAAATCAACAAGACTACCTGTGAGCCAAGAACAACAAAACCGTGGACCCCCAGGTTTTCCAAGCTTGAGACAACAAGCCCAGCCATCTGAACCCAAGTCTAACCTTGAATCAATGATGGAAACTTTCATGCAGAAGCAAGGAGACTTGATCCAGCAACTTACTACCCGAATGGACCAATTGACGGTCCATAATAAGATGCTTAAGATTTAAATTACGCAGCAAGCCGCATCACTAAGGTATGACAAGGGTAAGCTACCAGCGCAATCAGAAGCTCCCAAGGAGACCAAGGCAGTGGTACTAAGGAGTGGAAATGTTTTGGAACCTATGGCGCAGAAGAGCAAAGTTGAAAAGGAATCTGAAGGAACGGGCCAAGATGCACAACCTGTGCAATCCGATGCACCGCCAGTGCAACAATCACCTGAGCCGGAAAAATACATACCACCACCGCCATATAAGCCACCAATCCCATTCCCTCAAAGATTGCATAGAGCTAAGCTAGACCAGCAATTTGGAAAATTTGTTGACATTTTGAAGAAGCTCTATGTTAATATCCCCTTCACAGAAGCCCTTACCCAAATGCCTACTTATGCCAAGTTCTTGAAGGAAATCTTATCCAACAAAAGAAGGCTAGAGGAATATGCGACAGTGGCTCTTACAGAGGAATCAAGTTCTATTCTTCAAAACAAACTCCCTCCTAAGCTTCAAGATCCGGGAAGTTTCTCGATACCTTGCCAAATTGGAACTACGACAATTGGGAGAGCATTATGCGATTTGGGGGCAAGTGTGAGCTTATTGCCATTATCTGTCTGTCAGAAATTGGACATCGGAGAGCTTAAACCAACCACCATATCATTGCAACTAGCCGATAGGTCCATAAAATTTCCCATTGGGATATTGGAAAATGTGCCTCTCAAGGTTGGAAGTCTTTTTCTCCCGGTAGATTTCGTTGTGCTAGAAATGGAGGAGGATATTAACATACCCATTATCCTTGGAAGACCCTTTTTAGCCACAGCTGGAGCGATCATCGACGTTAAGAATGGAAAAATGACTCTGAGAGTGGGGGAGGAAGAAATTGAGTTTAATTTGGGAAAGACAATGAAGGCTATGGATGACAAGGATTCTTGTTTAAGGGTGGATCTTATTGATGGGCTGGTTGGTGCTGAATTTAGAAAATCCCATCCAAAGGATTCGTTGGAACATTGCTTAGTGAAGGCTGTAGCAACTGCAGGGGGTAATACAGAATTTACAGAGAAGGAATCAGAAATTTTTGAATTTGCACAGATGCTTGATGCACAACCTGAGCAAAAGTCTACGCAACTTGTGCAACTTAAATTGAAACCATCACTTGATTCGAACAAAGAAGAACCTCCAAATGTGGAATTGAAACCGTTGCCTCCTAGTCTCAGGTATGAATTTTTGGGCCCTAATTCGACCTATCCAGTCATTGTTAATGCTCTTTTAAGCCCTGTACAGGTCGACAAACTTTTAAGAGTGCTCAGAGAACATAAGCAAGCAATTGGGTACAAAATTTCAGACCTGGAGGGAATCAGCCTGTCTTTTTGCACACATAGAATTCACTTAGTGGATGATGCAAAACCTGTGATTGAACATCAAAGGAAGCTAAATCCAAAAATGAAGGATGTGGTCAAGCAAGAGGTTTTAAAGCTGCTAGCTGCGGGTATTATATACCCCATTTCCGACAGTAATTTGGTAAGTCCTGTCCATTGTGTGCCTAAAAAGGGAGAACTAACTGTTGTGAAAAATGAAGGTAACGACCTCATACCAACTAGGACAGTTACGGGATGGCGAATGTGTATTGATTACCGAAAATTGAACAAGGCCACCCGTAAAGACCATTTTCCTTTGCCATTCATTGATCAAATTTTGAAAAGACTCGCTAAACATGATTATTTTTGCTATTTGGATGGTTTCTCTGGTTTCTTTCAAATTCCCATTCACCCTAATGACCAAGAGAAAACCACTTTCACATGCCCCTATGGTACCTTTGCATATCGAAGAATGCCATTTGGGTTGTGTAATGCACCAGCTACGTTTCAACGTTGCATGACAGCGATCTTTTCATATTTTATTGAGGAAATTATGAAAGTCTTCATGGATGACTTTTCTGTTTATGGGCTAACATTTGACTCTTGTTTAGCCAATCTTGCAAAAGTTTTGAGCAGGTGTGAAGAGGTTGATCTAGTGCTGAATTGCGAGAAGTGTCATTTCATGGTACAAGAAGGGATAGTCCTAGGCCACTTGGTCTCCAATCGTGGAATAGAAGTGGATAAGGCGAAAACTGAAGTGATAGCAAATCTACCTCCACCAACTTCAGTCAAGGAGATCAGAAGTTTCTTGGGACATGCAGGCTTTTATAGGCGTTTCATCAAAGATTTTTCCCATATAGCAAAGCCTTTGACTAATTTGTTGAGCAATGATGTGCCATTCAATTTCGACCAATCTTGTCTTGATGCTTTTTGCAGAATTATACAAGCCTTGACCTCGTCGCCTATTCTTCAACCCCCGGATTGGTCCCTTCCCTTTGAAATCATGTGTGATGCTTCGGATTATGCTGTGGGAGCTGTTTTACACCAACGAAGGAACAAGGTGGCGCATGTGATCTATTATGCGAGCAAGACATTAGATGATGCTCAAATCAATTATGCCACAACTGAAAAGGAATTGTTAGCTGTAGTCTTTGCAGTGGACAAATTCAGGTCATATATCGTGGGCTCAAAAGTGATAGTTTACTCGGATCATGCAGCCATTCGCTATCTACTTGCGAAAAAGGAGGCTAAACCAAGGCTTATAAGATGGGTCCTTCTCCTTCAAGAATTCGACCTTGAGATTCGTGACAAAAAGGGAGCTGAGAATTGGGTCGCGGATCACCTCTCGAGGCTCACTACAGATCAGAAAGAACTCCTTCGAGAAGAACCACCGATTAATGACTCCTTGAAGGCGAGCATTTGTTCTGCATGTGATTTACGTAATTGTGTTATTCATTACACAAAATTGCTGCAGCAACATTACAAGTTCCATGGTATGCTGACTATGTGAATTATCTTGTTTCAAGAGTCTTGCCACCTGAATTTACTTTCCAACAGAAGAAGAAGTTCTTTTCGGAGCTCAGGCATTATATGTGGGAGGAGCCATTTCTTTTCAAGCGTTGCGGTGATGGAGTGATTCGAAGATGCTTACCAAGTGAAGAAGTAGAAGTTGTCTTGAATCACTGCCATGCATCCCCCTATGGAGGCCATTTCAGTTATGAAAAGACGGCAGCAAAGGTTCTCCAAGCAAGATTCCATTGGCTTACACTTTTTAAGGATGCAAGAAGTTTTGTGCAAGCATGTGACAAATGCCAGAGAGCTGGAAATATTTCTCGGAAACATGAGATGCCCCTTAAAGGAATTTTGGAAGTTGAACTCTTTGACATTTGGGGGATAGATTTCATGGGGCCCCTATCGTCTTCTCTTGGCAACAAATATATTCTTGTGGGGGTCGACTATGTCTCCAAATGGGTGGAAGCAATCGCTACACCAACCTGTCATGCCAATGTGGTCATTCGATTCCTCAAGAGAAATATTTTCACTAGGTTTGGCACTCCTCGGGCAATTATCAGTGATAGGGGAAGTCATTTTGTCAACAGTTCATTTGCCAATCTTTTGAAGAAATATGGGGTGTACCACAAGTTAGCGTTGGCCTACCACCCTCAATCTAATGGGCAAGCCGAAATTTCAAATAGGGAGATTAAGAGCATCCTGGAGAAAACAGTTAACACTTCAAGAAAAGTTTGGTCTTTAAGGTTAGATGATGCTCTTTGGGCCTATAGAACAACGTATAAGACTCCAATTGGGACTACTCCATTCAGACTTGTGTTTGGAAAATTGTGTCACCTTCCAGTCGAGCTAGAACACAAAGCATACTGGGCTATTCAGAAGCTTAATTTGGATTTCAAGGCAGCTGGAGAAAGGCGATTGCTTCAATTGAATGAGTTGGAGGAGCTTCGCTTGGATGCTTATGAGAATGCGCGAATCTACAAGGAATGAACGAAGAGATGACATGATCACCATATTATCCAGAGAGAGTTCAAAGAAGGAGACTTGGTCTTGCTATTTAATTCACGACTCAAACTATTTTTTGGAAAGTTGAAGTCGAGGTGGTCAGGACCGTTCAAAATTGTTAAGGTTTATTCTCATGGTGCAGTAGAAGTTGAGGATCCCAAAACTGGAGTATTTAAGGTTAATGGGCAGAGGTTAAAGCCTTATATGGCTAGATTTCTAATAGACAAAGGGGTCACTCAATCCCTCTCCAACCCTGACCCTTGAGCAATCATTTGGCAAAGTCAAGCTAAGGACTTTAAATTAGCGATTCTTGGGAGGCAACCCAAGTTTCACACCTTAGTTGTTTTCATTTATTTTATTTTATTTTATTTACCCAAAATTCACGTCTCTTTTGTTTTAATTGCAGGAAATTGGACCTTACAAGCGAATTTTGATGGGAAAACCTACATTTCTGAAGAAAATGATCCAAGCTCATTACAGGGAAATCTTTGTGCCTCTTACTCATGACTTAGCATATTACTGAATTTTGCGACTGTTTGTGTTTGCGTATGATCTGCAGCATTTCTTAATTCGCATGCATCATTGTCGCAATTCTATTTGTCCTTAACTGTGCATTTATATGTTTACTTACCCACTTCAAATTGTGCCTGCGTACTTTTACATTGAGGACAATGTCCTATTTGAGTTTGGGGGGTGAGTGTCAATTTTCATCAATTTTCTCAATTTTAAAAAATACCATTACGCATCAATTTTGCAAAAAAAAAAACCAAAAAAAAAATTAAAAAAATTAAAAATTTTTTACCATTACTTATATATATAGTCATTTTTCATGCATAGTTAAACTTCATTAAGAAATTCTAAACTTCAAGGTTTTGATTTTGGCCTCACATTTGGGAAATTGAGAATTGCTTGGAACCTAATTTGGTTTACCTTTAGAACATTTGTGGATAGAATGTTCCAGATTAGTGCTCGGTTTTCAATTGTTTAATCATACTCATATTCTTTGATTTGAGTCTTTCCATCCATTTTATTTGAGTTTTGATTATCCATTAAATTTTTAGGCAAGTTAGAACCTAGTAAGATCTCGCCAATCCTAGAACAAGTTCTCTAGGCTTATCGAGGCGAAATGTTAGCACAAATTTGATAAGGAAGTAATTAAGGCATTTTCTTTGAATTATTAACCACATTCCTATTTTTGGCTTAAAATAACCTTATTCCCTTTGGAGCCAAGTTGAGCCTAAGTAAAATTTCTATTTCTTTGACACCCTCATTTAACCAAGCCATAAGCCAAACATTCCCTACCTTTCATGTGGAAATGATTATTTAGGATTAGGTTATGTGGGGGGTTGAAAAAAAATACAAAGAAGAAAAAAAAACCCTAAAAAGCAAAAAAAAAAAAGAGAGCAAGCAAGTGAGTATTTTGCAAGTTGTCGCCCCTAGTATACAAAAAACTGAGTTTGGGGGAGAGTCAATTATTTGGAAATTGGGAATTCATTGAAATTGAGTTAAGTCTTGTAATTATTATCGTTTTAATAACATGTTGTCGTGTTTGAGTTTTGTCATTTTATAAATAAAAAAATCCTTGTTTCCACGGGTTTACTTGCTCTTAAAAAAGAGAAAAAAAGAAAAAAAAAGAAGAAGAGAGAAAAAAAAAGAAAGAAAAAGAGATCTCTTACATTTTCCTATATCTTAAATAATTATTTCCATTTCATTTGAGCTTTTATTATCCTTTTCCTTGATCTAAGCTAAGTTTAAACCCCAACGACCCCATTTCAACCCTAATAAGACCTTTTGATCCTTTGAGAAGGAATGCTAAAAATTAGTGGAAATAGGATAGAGAATTTTTGCCTATGGGATTGGTCAATTTGATAATACCTTTACAGTCTCTTGGGTTGTAAATTGCCTTTGAATTTATTTGGCTTTTCTCTACTCTTGTGAGTTGGTTGGTTTTTAATTAGACTTGAATCATCGAGTCTGTGTTTGAGCGAGCATTAGAATCCTTGCACTATGAAGGTGGGTATGGTTTGATAAGTGGTTAAAGGTAAATTTTAATTAGTTACTGCAATTCTGAAAATTCCAATTGTTGATTGTTCCTTAATCTATTTTGAACAATTTTTCTTAATTTTGCTTAGGGACAAGCAAAAGTTTGAGTTTGGGGACATTTGTTGAAGGCATTTTTATCATTAAAATTAATGACATTTTTCCTTAATTTTTGGATTAATTATTGGGTTATATATATATTCTCCTTGCTAAATTGCTTGGTTCGCCTGAATTTGTATTTATAATTGTCCTGTTTAATTTGTAAGAAATGGACTTATTTTTAATTGAAAAAGAACCACAACAGTCCAAGTCGAAACGTTGTCGCAGAGGGAAGCATTGGAGAAAAGCAGAAACGCAAGGCATAACACTTCCAACAGACAAGAGGAGAAGAAAAATCAGGCACAGCCACATTGATTAAGGCTGCTGGTGGAGATAAATAACGCTAGCTACGGTGGAAATGAGAGGCAGCTCATGCATGCAAAAGATAGCAAGAAAATCATGCTTCAGCTACAAAAGGAGACTAATGTTTATGTAGCATGCGTGGAGGATGTTGAAGACAGATGAGAGAACTTGGAGAGGACAGCTCGGGACCCACAAAAAGAAGAAAACAAAAATCACCTTGAAGGAGAGGAGCTACGTGCATGAGCAACAGGAGCAAATTAAAGCCAAAACAAGAAAAAGCATACAAAGGAGAAGACTTGTGTGAGCTGAGGCAGCCAAAAATCAACAAAAAGCATGCTACGGAGACCCACCACTGAGAGCTAGAGCAGGAGAAATATTGACGTTACCCCACCAGCTCTTTAACGCTACTGTTCATTGAACACTCTTCATTCTTTTGGAAACCACCATTCACGCACGTTAAGGGGGGCCTTTTGTGTAGTAGCTGGAAAAATACAAGAAGACTTGGAGCTATCAACGTGACTAGAAGGGGAGGGGGCCACTCAACATTAACTCTTCATTTAATTCGACAATCCACTCACTCGACAATCCACTCACTCTACATTGAGCCTGGACGTTAAAGCCACCAAGGTCCAAGGAAGGCAAGAAACGCATACACCAAAACCTGGGGCCACTCAACACTCACTCTTTATTTTTTGGGAACTCTCCACTCATTGGACACTTAGCAACGTTACACATTGAAAATAGGAGGAGCTCTCAACTTACACAAAAAATAAAGTTGGGAACGTTACGTTACACATTGGACAAGGGGGGGCTCCATTCACTCAACAACCAAGCACCAACGATAACTCCCCACTCACTCAATTTTAGAGCTCTTCAACTTTTACTCTACAAGGAGGCATCAACGTTACACATTGAAAAGAGGGGGCCTCCATCACTGTCCATAAGCTTCCTCTCTTGAACTTTATTCTCATATTCCATTACACCAAAAAGGCTATCAACTTGACATCACATTTGGAGCATAAACGTTACACCAATCAAGAGGAGAGCTGGAGCAAAAACGTTGTCAGCTGTGTTTGAAACTAGACCCGCCAACACAGAAGCTACAATGACGCATTAGGGGAGACGCAGAAATACAAAGAGGGAGATCCCAAAAACCATTCTTTATTTTCTGTTGCCTCTTATGTTGATTGCTGACTGTGACTTCTATGGTTTTCATCTTATTATGATTGAGTAGTTTCCTCAAAGTTTCAAGGTTGGACTGAAGCTTTTAGCTATTTTTATGGATTAAATCTTGGTTGATTTATTTGTATAGATTTTTAGTTTTGATTTCTCTGTTTTGAAATTAAATTTGCTGGTATTATGTTTGGCCAACCATTACTTGACGTTAGTTGTTAATTGAAGAACCGATAGGTGAAAATTAATAACGGAACTTTAAACAGAGAACTTATAAATTTCAGATTTAGACATAAACTGAATTTATGAGAGAAAACCAGGTTAGCAAAGAACTTAATGGGTTATGCTTGATTGCTAGGCTACGATAGTAGACTATGATTAATTGCGTAATACTCCTTTGATACCTTGAAAAAGGATCTAAGAAATTCTAGGCTCAACCTTCTATCAACCGAAAATTCACCTAATAAATTAATCCAGGTAAAGCCTATAGAAAACGCTAAAAGTGGAACCATCCTTGAAGCTTACTACATTCCATTCAGAAAAACCCCTAGAATTATTAGCAATTTTCTTTAGCCTTAATTTTGTTATTTTTGCTAGTTAAATTTCTTAATTTAATTCCCCATTTTTACACAATCGTTTAGTCCAATTAATTGAGTGATCCAAGCCTAGTATTTACACAATTATTCCCTGTAGGACGATATTATACTGTACTACTTGAGACCCGTGAACTTGCGGAACCACATCACAACCAATCATAAGGTTGTCAGCCACCTTCCCGCAACCAACAACATATACGTGTATATATATATATATATTTACTATATATGTAAATTCATTGCTGAGTCTATCATAGTGCTGCTAAGAATGTGGCTTCTGAGTGATGAAATTGTTAAGGGAAGAGTTGAATAGGTAGTAAAGGTTGTGCTTTGATTGGTATTCAGGGGTTTAAAGCGATTTGTGTTGTAAGGTTGTGGAGCGATATGCTTTTTGAGCATCGTTTTATTTCATCTGTGTTGGTTCCTTCATTCAGTGAAAAGTTTGATGATTTACTGCATGCGTTTGAAGCTTTAAGAGCAGCAGTTTCGCGAATGTTCTTGGTCTGTGTCTAGTATGACTAGGTAAAGCAGAGAAATGATGTTAAAGTGAGCTTCTTTTTAGTGTAGAAACAGTGGATTTGGGATTTATTTACTTTCTTTGGCTTGGAAATTCGAGCCATCTTGTTGATCTACGAGGATTCTAAGAGATTCTGCTTTGACCATTTTGACTTAAGATATTTAATCCTGGTCCCCCCACCGAGATTTGGTGAACAAAATCTCGTCTTTGAACATTTGCTGTTCTCTTCTCCCCCGGTTGAGGTTGTTTCAAGAGGAACATTGGGTTAAGGATGGATTTTTTCAAAGTGAAGAAGTTCAGGAAAGCTCGTAAGCCAGACCCAGAAAAAGATTTAGAAGATAAGCCAGTGCCACAACCAGAGAAACCAAAGAATGATAATGGTGGGAATGGTGACAATGTGGGTAGTTAATCAGTTAATACGGATCCTCTAGCCGAAGCTGAAGATGACGATGATGACTTTATAACCAATGAGGTGAAGAGGAGGTTGAAAGAGCTGAGAAGGAACAGTTTCATGGCGTTGATACCTGAAGAAGACTCGTGCGAAGAGGAAGATGATGAGGAGGAAGGTGAAGGAGAGACGAGCTCTAATGAGTGGAGGGATGTTGAAGCAGAGGGAAGACAATGGTGGGGTGGGTTTAATGTTGTGTATGAAAAATATTGCGACAGGATGCTGTTCTTTGATCGAATGATTGTGCAACAACTCGTGGAAAATGGTAAGTTCGACAGGGTTGGATCCAATTTCTTGTTCCTTTGCATCAAATAATTGTGAAATATATGAAGATTCAGATTGCTTTTGGCTATCTCTTCTTGTAAGATTTATTGTCTCCGATTGTTCCAAAGCCATTTCTTTGTCAAAAGCAATACTTTCTGCATATTGGATTGATGGAAGATGCTTTGATTCTTTGCTGAACTAGTTGATAGTACCTCTTCAGAATCATCTGAGGCTATTGCTTTTTATGTTTATTAATGATAATTTACTAGTTATTGTTTGTTGCCAAGCTGTTATTTCTGGGTTCATTTAGACACTAACATATATATGAAGCCTTTTCAAGAACTAAAGATTTTGATTTTGCAGTTCTAACATTTGGTTTGGAATTGGCAAATGTTGGTGGATAGTTATACATATCTGGAAGTCCAATCTGACATTGATACGGTTCTAATGTTTCCATTTGTTGCTTAATTTGAACCAAAAAGAAGAAGAAAAATGTAACAGTATATTTAATAACATTATGATGAAATTCTTTGAGATTTGGCATCCTACCAAACTTTGGCCAATTGATGATATGCTAAATCACTGTAGCATTATGATTTTGCTTGTGGTCTAGTAAGGGAGTGATGATTTTGGTTGAGCCAACCTTTTTGTTTGTGGTCCATAGGAGTCCCTTAGATATGATGCAAAATGGATTTTGTTGTATCCCTGATAAGAGATTTCTGTATGAAAAATTTGAATTGGAATTTGTAAGGGGAAGGAGAAGCAGTCCTCAATTTGCCTCAGGTTAGGTTTGAGCAAGAGCCTTTTGTGACAATTTGATAGTTGATGGTATATAGACATAATGGTCTAGGAAAAGCAGATTACAGATGAAGTTAGTATCACCATTCCGCTGCGTTTCTTTGAAAAGAATGGAAGAACTTGGAGATGAAACTGAGCACCTGCAGCAGCCGCAGAATGAGCCATATCAAGATCTTGAAACTGCATATGTAGCTCATGCTTGTTTAACCTGGGAGGCACTTCACTGTCAGTATACACATATGTGTCAGAAAATTTCATGCCAACCCGAGAATCGAACCTGTTACAATCAAAGTGCTGAGCAGTTTCAACAATTCCAAGTGTTATTGCAGAGATTTATTGAAAATGAGCCTTTTGAGCTGGGTATGAGAGCAGAAGCTTACGCTCGTACCAGGAAAGTTTTGCCTAAACTGCTTCAAGTTCCAAACATAAAAGGTAAGTTCTCTGCCATTACAAATTAAGTCCTAATTACGAGTTCACTTTGTATTCCAATGAAGGACTACGAATTTCTTATATAAAATAATGAATTTCATGGATATCTACAGGTTCAGATCAAAGAGAGAAAGAGGAAGAAGAATCTGATTGGGTAGTTATTGCTCCTGATCTTATCACCATCATTGAGAGCTCAGTCCTCACTTTCCACCTCTTCATCAAGTTGGATATGAGAAAACAGAATCGTGTTTTGGAAATCAAAACCAGATCGCAACCCCTCTTCAATTGATTCAGTCCTCACTTGATATTGACTTATAATGTGAATAAAAATTGTAAATAAGTTTTTAAGTTTAAACTTGAAAATGATATTTATTTTCATAATTATATTGAATAAAATTTAAGACTATTAAAAAAATTAAGCTAAATTTTAATTATAATTGATTTAACTAATATACATAGGTATAAGTTTCTCATAGTTATTACAAATATTGAATAATTCATTAATTTATTATTCAATTATGTAAAAATTCATTAAAAATACGTTAATCACGTTTTTATTATAAAGTAAGTATATATAATATCTTGTTCTGCTTGCCCAACACACATAAAATGTTTTCATCATCACTTATATATGTAGTAATAATAAAAGATTACAACAATTTGAAATTATTAATTTATTCGAATGATTCTCACGTCGAGAGAAAAATCTTAAAAATCTTTCAGAATTTGACGGATCAATTTTCTTAGAAACTAAAGTATTTCTGTGTATTATGGTGTTCGGTCAGTCAACTCTCGAGAATGATTTCTCTTGGTCTTGGACAGGTTGACTGGCAACCAACATAGACTTTTGTAATTTATATATTTAAAAAAGTGAGCTCGAGGCAAGAGGGCTAAATTATGTTAGCTTTTGTGGAAACAACTTAACAAGAAAGTCACAGTCCTCTCTTGGCAACGTCACATTGCTCTGTTTGGGATAATAATTAAGACAAACTTTAGTTATACCTTTTCCCTTTTTCTTTTGGAAAACAATCAAAGTTTGGAAGACTGGAGCAGCATTAGTCTCTTTTGGAAAACTAATCTATTAAAGAAAGAAATTAATTCAAAAAAGTTGAATTAATCTATGTACACCTTTTCCTTTTTCTTTTAAAAAAAGTTGGTTTAATTAATTCAAACGTTCCCATTGCTTTAAGAGTCACGTAACAGACTCTGTAGAGAAATTATTTAAAAAGTTGGATTAATTAATTCAAACATTCCCATTGCTTTAAAGAAAGTAATATGAACAGTCTTAAATTTAGCTTAAGACAAAGACTTTTAAGAGTTGAGTCCCACCTTGTACGTTCTTTGGCAGCAAACATAATAAAAGAAGATATTCATAACTTCAATATTCGCAAGTTGAAAAAAGAAAGAAAGAAAGAAAGAGTTCAATCTTCATAGCTTAAACCCAAATGAATCTTTATACGAGCACCATCCTCTCTTCATTTGCATGTCTGCAACTGATCCTTTTAATATCCTCCAACTTCCAATGGTGGCAGGCCAACACTTTAGGGAATGAAACTGACAAGATTGCTTTGCTCCAATTCAAGAGTGGGATAACCAGCGACCCTTTTGGAATCTTTAACTCTTGGAATGATTCCACTTCCTTCTGCAAATGGCATGGCATCACATGTGGTCGTCGACATCAACGAGTCACGTCCTTGAATATTACCAGAAAGAATTTGGTTGGAGCTATATCGCCATATATCGGAAACCTAAGTTTTCTCAGGAAGCTGAAGCTGAGCAACAACAGTTTTACGGGTGAGATTCCGCAAGAAGTCGGCAACTTGTTTCGGTTGAGATACTTAAATCTCCAAATAAACAATTTAGGAGGAGATATTCCAACTAACTTGTCTCATTGTACCAAGCTCGAGGGTATAGGTTTTTCAAAAAACAAGCTTGTTGGAAAAATCCCTGAAGACTTTGGTTCTCTTGTGGAGCTAAAGTATGTGGGCATTTTTGAAAACAACTTAACAGGAAAGTTACCATCTTCACTTGGCAACCTCACATTGCTCAATTTCCTTTATGCTGGATACAACAATTTGGTGGGGAAGATTCCTGTTGAAATAGGCAAATTATCAAGCTTAAAAGATTTCTCGATTCCAGTCAATAGTATTTCTGGTACAATTTCTAAGACCCTTTTTAATATTTCATCGCTTAGTCTCTTTTCAATTACAGAAAATAAAATTAGCGGGACTATACCATATGACATTGGCCTCAATCTACCAAATCTCATATCCTTTTTCTTTGGCCTAAATAGATTCTATGGATCGATCCCAGATTCATTTGGCAATGCTTCTAAACTAGAAACAATTGAAATTTCGGCCAATAACTTTGTTGGACAAGTTCCAATCACCTTGGGAAATCTAAAAAATCTTCGAGAATTAAACCTCGAACACAATAGCCTAGGAAGTAGGTCAGGAAATGACTTGACTTTTTTAACTTCCTTGAAGAATTGTACCAATCTGGAGATCCTGGCCCTCGATGGAAATAGCTTCGGAGGTGTATTGCCTACCTTACTTACTAATTTGTCTTCTCAGCTAAGACAGTTACACCTTGGAGGCAATTATTTCACGGGAAGTATTCTTGCAGGACTAAACAAACTAGTCAACCTAAGTGTTTTAGGTATGGAAAACAACTATTTAACCGGCTCCATTCCCTCTGAATTTGGAATGTTTCCCAACTTGCAAGTATTAGTTTTAGGCATGAACAGCTTGTCCGGTCAGGTTCCATCTTCCATAGGCAACCTCAGTCATTTGTCTTGGCTATATTTGTCTGAGAATCATTTGGAAGGAAACTTTCCTTCTAGTATTGGAAATTGTCAATTATTGGATCAACTTGATGCTACTGAAAATAAGTTTAGTGGAACTATACCCAAGGAGATACTAAGCCTGCTTTCCTTAAGTAAATCGATCAATTTGTCATGGAACTCCTTTACAGGAAATTTACCGACAGAAGTGGGAAATCTGAAGCAATTAAATACATTAGATATCTCTACAAACAATCTGTCTGGTGAAATTCCAACAACCATTGGACAATGCCTTAGCATGGAAAAACTTTACATGAATGCAAATTTTTTCCGAGGTTCGATTCCTTCATCTTTGGCTTCCCTAAAAGGTCTTCAAGAATTAGACTTGTCACAAAACAACCTTACTGGTGAAATTCCCCAAGGTCTACAAAGCTTACAATTTTTAAGTTATCTAAACCTTTCCTTCAATGACCTTGAGGGAGAGGTTCCAACTAGAGGGGTCTTTACAAATGCAAGTGCAGTATCATTGATTGGAAATGCAAAGCTTTGTGGTGGTATTCCTGAACTTTTTCTGCCAAAATGTCCCACCAAAACAACAAGAAAATCCGTTGCTTTCAAGCTATCAATCATCATTCCTTGTCTCGCTGTAAGTGCCTTCTTGATATTCATCATCTTATCTTGTTTATGGAGGAGAAAATCTAAAAAGAAGTCACTTTCTAGAACTACTTCTATTGGAAAATTGCTCAATGTTTCCTATAAAGATCTTCATCGAGCAACCAATGGATTCTCTAAAAGCAATTTAATTGGATTGGGTAGTTTTAGCTCTGTGTATATGGGGTTTCTAGATCAACTGCAAAGACATGTAGCTATTAAAGTCCTCAACCTTCAAAACATGGGAGCTTCAAAGAGCTTTCTTGCTGAATGCAAAACTTTAGGGAACATTCGACACCGAAATCTTGTGAAGATCCTAACTTATTGCTCTAGCTTGGATTACAAGGGCAATGAATTTATGGCTCTCGTCTACCAGTTCATGGGAAATGGGAGCTTGGAAAATTGGTTGCATCCAGATCCTAATAAAAGAAGCACAATGAAAAATTTTGACCTTCTTCAAAGGCTAAATATTGCAATTGATGTATCATCTGCCCTACATTATCTCCATGACGAATGTGAAAGTTCAATAATTCATCGTGATTTGAAGCCTAGCAACGTTCTTCTGGACAAGGACATGATTGCTCATGTAAGTGATTTTGGTGTGGCAAAGATCATCTCAACCATCAACGACTTTTCACAAAGCCTAACTAGCACTACAAGGATAAAGGGGACGATTGGCTATACTGCTCCAGGTACAATATTCCTTCCCTTTAATGTTGCTTAAGATTTTATCATGTTCAATTATCACTTTTGTTCATCACATTAGCTAGACAGCAAACAAAAAGATAAGCTAATTTGTTGCAAATGACCTTTTCATTATTTCATTGATTGTAGAATATGGAATAGGCAGTGACGCATCAAAAGAGGGAGATATATATAGCTATGGCATCTTAGTCTTAGAAATGTTCTCTGGAAGAAAACCAGTTGACGAAATGTTTAAAGACGGATTGAATCTTAGAGACTTTATTCGCATGACCATGCTACAAAGACTAGAGCATATAGTAGACCCAGTTCTTCTTGAAATAGAAATTACAGGAGAAGCAACCTCCAAAAAAAATGATAACAATGCAGTTGAGATCAATATGAACTTGAGCTCCATGAAACCAAAGGTGCAGAATTGCTTACTAGCAGTATTTGAAATTGGAGTTACATGTTCATCTGAATCGCCCAACGATCGAATGAATGCAGGGGATGTCAATAGGAAACTACATTTGATCAGAAATGCTTTTATGCGCAATTAGGTCTCTAGATGTTGACTAAGTACTAAATATCATGTTATTACTCTTTTCTTCAACTATGTAGAAATAAAACTTATTAGCAGTTAAGTCTTATTATTTTTAAATTTCTACCAAAGTATGATCTTATACATGTTAAATTCTTAACATGTATGTGACATTTCCGAAAACTATTATAATAAAATAAAGTTTTTACCAATAGTTTTCCAATTGCCAACGGCTTTGATAGAAGTATTACTCTTTATAGTATCTTTAAAGTATCAAACTTGCAAAGTACAACCTACAGGAACTTCTGAAATGTTCAAAAGTACTCGTATTATAGATGAAGTCATTTAACTGCTGCAAGATTTTGCTTCAAACATTCTTCTGTTAGTGCTTGTTCCTTGAAAATCAGTAGAACTTTCACATCTCCTGTTAATACTCTTTTCTGAATCTAATGAGAAGAAGTTTACAGGTTGGAAAAGTATTATCTACTTTTTCCAAATGATAACAACGATGAAATTAGTCAGCTATGCTTGTATTTATCAAATGATACTAAGAAAACTTTTAAAGCCATCATAAAGAAGAGGAAAGCAAAAATAAGATGAACAAGTTTCTTGAATACTAAAAGAGGGATTATAGTCTTGCAATAGTAGTAAGTTAGAAGCATTGGTGGATATCACACGAGGAGTTGCATCATATTTCAGCTTCTTAGTCTATATGAATGAACTCATAGTTTTGATTATCTGTTAAGGATTTGCATTTGTTCGTTGCTCTAAAAATTTTCTTTCATTCATATATCATTTCAATTTAGGATCATGAGCGACCTCTAAAAACTATTAGCATAGAAAGGATTTGTCAGCCATTAAATTACATGTTTTCTTGATGAATTTTTTAGCACTGAATGGAGGAGAATAAAAAAATAGCAATGCATACAGCTATGGAATCTTATCATTAGAAATATTCTCATTGTTACATGCATGCCTTGGTCTCACACAAGAGTCAAGATTGGGTGGCTGCATGTGAAACAAAAAAAAGGATTGCTTGTTATAATTCAAGAAAAGAGGCACCTAACATGGCTAAGATTTTCAACCATGGATTTGGTGAGCTTGGATGGATGCTCTCAACTTTTGCTATAAATAGAGGAAATCCTTAGGTTTTCAAGATGTACCAAACATACTATTTTTCCTTCCTATAAATCATCCTCTCTTCTGTATACATATGAGATTTTGAAAGCTCTTTTTGTTGGGACCCGATCCGGAGACCGGCGCCCCAACCTGAAAATGGCAGACGGAACGAATCACAAAGAGGCGGAACGAATAAAACGATTGATCACAAAGCGAAACAAATCATTAACGAATTGAAAGCCAACTTGGAAGCAAAGCATACAACAAAGTCAAATCGAATTGGCTCGAAGACAACTAAACAAACGATCCAATCGAATGGAAACACAAATTCCGACATCCGCACAAATATCTTAGAAAAGTGTCAAAATGGTCGCGTTGGAAACCTTAAGACTATCAGTCTAAACTAATCCAAATCCGAGTACTTTTTTTTTCTTTCTTTCATTTCCATTCCATCTCTTACAAAGTGACTTCAATATCTAATTGAAATCATTCGCACTCAAACTCAATTTATTTGCTTCTTCATATACAATCATATCTCATCGATTTCAACTCTCACTTTTCATTTCCATAAAATTGCACACATTCCAATTTAAATACCATCAATTCTCGAACGATTAGCACTTTAAATATTTTAGACCAACCATCACAATCATATACCCAATTTCCATACACAAAATCCATAACTCGAATCATAATTCATTTTACTATTCCATATACAAACCCATAACTTAATCCAATACATATGTCCAGAATTCAGAATACATTCTCAAAATGAATACACAACAATTCTAAATTTCTTAGCAATCCCTTAGCTAAACAAATTATACCATATGAACACATACAAATGAAAACCTTCATTTACTTTCACCCGATCTTCTTCTCATCACCTGTGGATGGGAATGAAGGGGGTGAACTTATAGCTCATGGGTAACAGTTTATAACAAATAAATAAGCAAAACCTTTTAAAAACACTTTTCTTTTCTTTTCTTGCAGAAACTTTGTTTGAAACCCATGAAGCACATTTTCAAAAGTTCTTTTCTCGCAGTAGTCGAATTCACAATCTTCAAAATATGGATGCATCAATCACATCACTTCATAATGCAAATGCACACATACTGGCTCGAGAGTTCCATAAACATGACGAAAATTGAAGTTTACCGTAAACACGACGAGTCCATTTTTCGGATCTCGTAAGCCTCAAGCAGGCAGCCAGGAGAAGGCTAAGGGGGGGTCAACGTGCACGTCACTAAGGAAATAGGTTCTCTCTCGCCCACACAAAAGCACATATCATGCTCAAATCAATTTATCGAATAATCATTTTCGAACATAGGAATGCCATGGAATCTTTCAAGGCATAACACAATGTATTTTGCAATTCATCAAAAGTTCATGTATTGAATCAATAATGATTTTTCAAATCATTCATGCAATAACGCAACATTTATGATGCAATTGAAATGAGAAAAATCTCTTTGTTTAAAGAAAACAGTAGTGGCTTATAAATTTTATTATAAACAGGTACCCACCTCATTTCCATGCTTGAAGCTTGTCTAATGCTTCAATTTGACCATTGCGTCTTTCTTTCTTTCAATTGAAAATTCCCTACACCAATGTCACACAAATTCAACCTCATAAATAACATAATCCTTAATATTGAACTTAGAAGACACTAATTCCACACATAATCAAGCCATCTAAATCACCAATTTTCAAAAACTCCAATTCATAAAATTGGGCATAACCCTAATTAATTTTCATCCAAAATTAAACCCATAATACTTAGCAATCACCAAAATTGACTTCATAATATACAAACCCATATCATTTTCCATGATTCTAAACCAAAAACTCTCTAAAATTCACAAATCAAAATTTCGGGTCTTACCTCATCCTTCACCATTTTCGGATATATCTTAGTTTGGAAGAAAGCTTTCATCATCTTCTATCCTTTTTCCCTTGAAACAACTCAAAATCCCCTTGAGATCTCGCAAAAATCGAAAACCCTATGCTTTCCCTCTCTTTCTCTTTCATTTTCTCTCATCCGAAAGTGCTCTCCCTTCTCTCTTCTTTCTCTTGTTCTTTTTCTTCTTTTTTTTGTCTCTTAAGTGTTGTGGGTTGCCTCTTAAAATGACAGCTCACTTGTTTTTATAGTGTCATGTCATTAAATGACTTAAAATTGACCCATTTGCCCTTACTCATAAGCCTAAAACTTAACTCTTTAAGTAAACTTTCAAAATTGCCCCTTCCTTTTTGCCTTAAAAACTTTAGAGAAATGTCCCTCTATGTCTTACGAATTCATCGCTTTAAGAATCAGATCATTTGGAACTCTATAACTCAAGATATCTCCAAAATACTGAAGTTTGTTCTTCAGACCCGAGACTGAACACTACACCTAACTTCCGACCTGAATTTGAAAGTCTTAGAGGCTAAATTATAGCTCAGCTCCTTCATAACATTTGTAGCCCCATGTCTCTATTTTAATTAGCAATAAGAATCAAATCAATCCGAGATCTAGTGATCGAGATATGTCCAAAATACTGAACACTGTTCAGCCACTACAACACCGGGACTGAACACTACACTGAACTTCCGACCTGCATTTGGAAGTCTTAGAGGCTAAATTATAGCTCGGCTCCTTCATAAAATTTGTAGCCTCATGTCTCTAGTTTAATTTCAAAAAAGAATCAGATCGATCGGAGCTCTACTAATCGAAATATCTCCTAAATACTGAACACTGTTCAGTCCTTACAACACCAAGACTGAACACTACACTGAACTTCCGACCTATAATTGAAAGTCTTAGAGGCTACATTATAGCTCGGCTCCTTCATAACATTTGTAGCCCCATCTCTATAGTTTAATATAAAAAAAAGAATCAGATCGATCGGAGCTCTACCAATCGATATATCTCCAAAATACTGAACGCTGTTCAGTCCTTACAACACCAAGACTGAACACTAAACTGAACTTCCGACCTGTAAGTTAAAGTCTTAGAGGCTATATTATAGATTGACTCCTTCATAACATTTGTATCCCCATCTCTCTAGTTTAATTTTCAAAAAGAATCAGATCAATCGGAGCTCTACCGATCGAGATATCTCCAAAATACTGAACGTTGTTCAGTCTTTACAACACCAAGACTGAACACTACACTGAACTTCCGACCTGTAATTAAAAGTCTTAGAGGCTAAATTATAGCTTTTATCCTTCATAAAATTTGTAGCCTCATGTCTCTAGTTTAATTTCCAAAAAGAATCAGATCGATCGGAGCTCTATCGATCGAGATATCTCCAAAATACTGAACACTGTTCAGTTCAGTCCTTACAACACCAAGACTGAATACTACACTGAACTTCCGACCTGTAATTGAAAGTCTTAGAGGCTACATTATAGCTTGGCTCCTTCATAACATTTGTAGCCCCATCTCTCTAGTTTAATTTCGAAAAAGAATCATATTGATCGGATGTCAAAAGAAGAAGTTATGGCTAAAAGAGTGAAGGGAGGTCAGAGCTCGGCCAAAAAATCAAAGCTCGATCAGAACGAAAATCGGTCGGCCAACAGAGGTCGGTCGGCACCCAATCCGACCTTCAAAATTCTAACTCCCATAACTTTTGACTCTGAGCTCCAAATCAGGCGCGGTTTATTTCGTTGGAAAGATAAAAGAGAGATATACCATTTTCAAGAAGGACTCAAAGGCAAGCTTGGTCACTAAAGGGTCAAAAGTTTGCTACAATGTGACTGATCGATAAACTTCTCAATAGTACCAACACTTGTAAACATCATAACTTTTGATCCAGAACTCTAAATTTTACAAACTCGGTGTCTGTAGAAAGGTAAAAGAACCCTCTACAACTTTCATTAAGGACTTAGACAACAGATCGACCTCTAAATGGGTCAAAAACTCCACATAAAGTGACTAATCGATCATCTTCACACTAAACAGCATCAAAACTTCTAACAATCATAACTTTCTACTCCCTTGTCCAATATTTTCGTGCTTTATATCAATGGAAAGATAAAAACAAGCTCTACAATGTTCATGAAGAACTCCAAAACAATTTCAACCTCTATCTAAGTCAATGTTTCAATCAAAGTTTCTGCCCTGATAGCTAATCACCTAAGCAATATCCAAATTTCACATTATCATATCTTTCAACCTCCACAACCAAGAATTGCATATTATACATCATTTTAAAGCTATTCAAATTCTCTATAACTTTCATGTAGACCATTTACTCCAATTCAAACCACATCAGTACGGAAATCGCCTCAAAACACAACATATACAATCCTACACTTAAAGCATTTTCCAAAACCAAAGCAAAATATACTTAACTTTCAATCCCGATATCGAAAAATAGCATACTTTATGGCTACGAAAAGGTCTCAACATAAACTACAATCTCATGAAGATCATTTCCTCAAATTCTGCCTAAATAAAAAAGTCAAATTTCAAATCAAACTTTCTATTTTCTTCAAAATATAACACTTTCACTAATTATTTCTTGCATTTTCAACTTCCATTTCAATCAACTAGTTCATTTTGACTTTCATAACTCATACAACTCTACCCAAATTTCAAAGTCATCAAAATCAATCACTTCATTTCTCATCAATTTCCTCAAGGCATAAAAACTTCTATAACACAATTCCTATACAAACACACTCATTTAATTCCATTTAATATTTCTAATTTCTACCGAAAGTTCGGGGTCCAACACTTTTAGTCCAGCCTTTGTACTTGTAAACATTTTCTACATATTAGTAAAATTGCTCACCCTCCGGCCGTGGACGTAGGTTACATTGACCGAACCACGTAAATCTCTGTATTCAGTGTCCCATTTTATTCTTGGCTTTATTTATTTTCGTTATTATCTATTTGGGCTATTATATTAAACTGGGATTGAATCTAGGGTTATTTCTGTAACACTCATGAAGGCAACCGGCTGTTGAAACGTTCAAAAATGGACCAACGCTTCACAATTTGGTGAAGTTGGCATTACCAGGTGGTCTTAACCAATTTTTGGACAAAGTCTTGTCCACACAATTTCAGAAGAAATAGGCACTATTGCAATGAAAGCTGAAGATTGTAATGACCAAGAAATAGAAGAAATTAAGAAGTGTCTACTAACACTAAGCGCTAAAAGAGATCTCCCAATCTATGCTTGATAAGGCTGTACGTAATCTTCTGACAATCCATGCCAGCTGCTTTGTCAACAGCTTGCATATTAATTGCAAACTTGTCAATCAAGGATCGATAATGATTCTACCTCTTGTTTTATGAATACGTATGTATGAATTTTTGTGAATCGTAGAGGACTGTAGTATACGAGAAGAATGAATAATACTTCATTAACTCTCTTTTCTGTCTTTATATACTTGGCCGTCAACATCGTTAACAGACTTTACAAAAGAAACTAGCTACTAACTTTTTCTAACTTCTTGTTCTTGATTTACAAGATGCCTAAGACACCGACACCAACATACTCCTCCTGTCTTAGCAATCTTGAGATACTCCTACTCTGTTTCTTAAAAAATCAAACCTTCTCCCTTGCAACGCTTTAGTGAATAGATCCGCTAGTTGTTCCTCTGTTTTACAATAGACTAGCTTTATCTCTCCTTCTTGCTGGATGTCACGAAGAAAACAACACTTCATTTTGAAGTGTTTGGTTCTTCCATGAAATACTGGGTTTTGTGAAATTGCTAGGGCAGCCTTGTTATCTATCAAAATCTCCGTGCTCTTTTCTTGTGGGAGACACAACTCTGCCATCATCTTTCTCAACCAGATACTTTGATTTACTGTAGCGGTGGACGCGATTAGCTCTGCTTCTGTCGTGGACTGTGCAACCACACTCTGTTTCCTTGAACCCCATGAAAAACATCCTGATCCTAGCTTGAAGCAGTAACCGGAAGTGCTTCTCATATCGTCTGAGGAACCTCCCCAATCACTATCTGTGTAGCCTTGCATTTCCAAAATACCCATCCGTCTGTATTTAAGTCTGAAGCTATAGGTTCCTTTTAGGTATCTTAGAACCCTTTTTGCTGCTGTCATGTGGATTTCTGTTGGTGATGCCATGAACGTCGACAACATACTTACTGGAAACTGAATGTCAGGTCTTGTGGAGGTTATATACATCAAGCTTCCTATAAGGCTTCTGTGTCTACTCTCATCGGTGGCTTTACTTCCATCTTCCTTCTGTAATTTTTCTTTACAATTCATGGGTGATTTTGCTGGCTTACATTCCAACATATGAAACCTCTTGAGTACCTCTCGAATATACTTTCTTTGACAAATAAAGATCCCCTGCTGATTTTGGTTAACTTCCATCCCCAGAAAATATGTCATTAACTGCAGATCTGTCATGTCAAACAGCTCTCTCAACTTATGTTTAACACCTTCGATTTCTTTGGCATCATTCCCTGTTAGCAGCAGATCATCAACGTAAACTGACATATAAAGGACTTTGTCCCCAAGCTTCCTCACATACAGGGTGAATTCATTTTCACTTCTTCTGAATTCAATCTGCTGTAGGTAGGTGTCGAGCTTATCATACCAAGCTCTTGGAGCTTGTTTAAGCCCATATAGCGCCTTCCTCAGTCTGTATACAAGCTCCTCTTTTCCTTCAACCATGAAGCCCTCCGGTTGCTCTACATAGATCTCCTCTTTCAGCTCTCCATTTAGGAACGCTGACTTGACATCTAGTTGATGCACTAACCATCCTCTCTCGGCAGATAAGTTGAGGATTAGTCTGATGGTCTCCAACCTTGCTACTGGGGCAAAAGTATCTGAGTAATCCACACCATTTACTTGAGAATATCTCTTAACGACTAATCTTGCTTTGAACTTGTTCAGAGTACCATCTGCGTTCACCTTGGTTTTGTAAACCCATTTGACACCAATGATCTTTCTGTCACCTGGTTTCTCCACTAGCTCCCATGTTTTATTGTTTTCAATCATACGGATCTCCTCCCTCATTGCAGCTAGCCATTCTTTACTGTTTTTTGCTTCCTTGTAACTTACTGGTTCACAGAGGGTGAGATTGCAATTTTGGTAAATATCAGAAAGAAGTCGTGTACCTCTTTTGGGAATGTGATCCACATGATCTTCAAGATCACTGTCAGTGAATGTTTCTGGTTCTGGTTCTACTTCATTTTCATGTGCTTCTTCAGGTTCTCCTCCTGGTTGTGGTCCGTCCTCACCTTCAGATTCTTCTTCTGATGTGAGTTTAGTCAAATTAACTCCACGCAGCAGCATCCTCTCCATTTGCATATTGTCTTCATCAAGCTTTGTCTAATCCCAAACCTCATCCTCTAGGAAAGTCACATCTCTGCTGATTTGAACGTCCTTTTTATTAGGAATCAAAACTCTGTACCCTTTGGTGATTTCAGAGTACCCAATAAAGACACCTGCAATTATCTTGGAGTCCAGCTTATTTCTTTTCTGCTGTGGTACATATATGCAACATGGAGAGCCAAAACCTTTAGATTCTTCATATTGGGCTTCCTCATATGCCAGGCTTCATAGGCTGTCATCTTCTCCAAAGATCTGGAGGGTAATCTGTTGAGGAGAAACACGGCTGTAGTTGCTGCCTCAGCCCAAAGGAACTTTGGTAGGGATTTTTCCTGAAGCAAGCATCTAACCATCTCCATGATGGTTCTATTTTTCCTTTCACTTACCCCATTCTGTTGAGGTGAGTAAGGAACTGTCAACTGATGCAAAATGCCACTTCCTTGACAGATTTTCTCCATCTTTTGATTCTTGTACTCGGTCCTATTGTCACTCCTTAACTTCTTAATTTTCTGCCCACTCTGATTTTCTACCATGTGCTTGAACTTTTGGAATATTTCTGCTACTTCTCCTTTGGACTTCATGAAGTAAATCCAGCAGTATCTAGATTTGTCATTAATAAAGGTGACAAAAAATCGACTTCCATTCAGTGAATCAACTGACAGAGGTCCACATACATCAGTGTGAACCAGCTCAAGCAACTCAGCTGCCCTCCATGTGCTGTCATGGAATGGTTCTCTTGCCTTCTTCCCTTCAATGCATGTTGTGCACACCTGCTGAGCTTCTTGGAGTATTGGCATGCCTTGTACCAAATCTGATTTGCTTAGCCTTGAAAGGCCCTTCCAATGAGGAGGTCCAAGCCTCTTATGCCAGAGACTTGCTCGACAAACTCTTGCCTTGAGTGCTACCTGATGCTGTTCAACCAAATTCAACACATAGCATCTGTCTTTGGCTGGAATTTTGAAGAGAAATCTCCCATCCGAGGTTGTAATTGTGCAGAAACCATCTTTGAAGAGGACTGAATAGCCCTTTTCAATCAATTGTGAAACACTCAGAAGATTTTGTTCAAGGTGTGGAACATACAACACATTTTCAAGTGTTCTTGGACCCTTCATGCTTTCGATCACAACATCTCCTCTTCCCTTGGCAAAAATCAGTTGTCCATTACCAATCTTTACTCTACAAGTATGCTTCTTGTTCAGGGTTTTGAATATGCTCAGGTTGCTGGTCATGTGGTTGGAGCAGCCACTATCAACTAACCAGCTATCGACTGAGACATTGGTGTTGTGGCAGGAGGCAACAAACAGGTGATCCTCATCCCTCTTGTCTGCAATCCGAGCCTCTTCAGAAGTCTGTACTTGCTCCTTGCTTTTGCAGAACTTGTCAATGTGCCCTTGCTTCTTGCATTTCCTGCACTTGACATCGGGTCTTCTCCAGCATTTATAGTGAGGGTGATTAGTCTTACCACAATATTTGCAAGGTTCTTTTTGGGACTGGGCCGAAGTTTCTGCCGCTTCTTGCTTTTCTTGCTTCTTGCCTTCTGCGTCCCTTTTGTTCCAGTGCCTCTTCCTCCCTCCTCCACTGGTTTTCTGACTCGCCCTTAGTGCGCCCTCAGTCACATCTACCGACCTCATCGCTCTCCTCTGTTCTTGGGCTTGCAGAAAACTTAATAATTCCGACAACTTCAGGTCTACCATGTCTCTGGTATTCTCCAAAGAAATGATGGTTGCTTCGAATTTTTCTGGAAGAGAGATCAACAACTTCTGAACAATTTTTTCATCTTCAAAACGGCTTCCAAGAAGTCGAATCTTGTCTGCAAGATCCTGCAGTTTCCCGGCATACGTCTTGACTAATTCATCCTCAGTCATTTGGAGCCTATCGAACTCCCTCATCAGGTTAATTACCTTCATGCTCTTCACTCTCTCATCTCCTTCATACTCAGCCTTCAGATAATCCCATATTCCTTGGCAGATTTCAGGTGCATGATTCTTGTAAATAAAGAGGAACTTACCGCAGCGTATAGACATGACTTGGCTCTAGCTTTTCTGGTAAGTCTCTCCCTCTGGTACTTTATTTGGTTTACTGTTGCGTTGTCTGCCAATGAATCCACATGATAGTCTTCTTCGACCGGTTCCCACAAATCTAAGCCTTCAAGGTACGTTTGCATCTTTACTGCCCATATCTGATACGCCTCTCCATCGAACAGAGGTGCTTGCATGTTGGGTAGTCCTTCCATTTGTGTGCGGTGATCACTTCTTCGAGATGTTGCTATCTTGTTTGACAAAATGCTCCATAGATCCCTTAAGACCTTTCTATAAATGCTCTGATACCACTCTTGTTTTATGAATACGTATGTATGAATTTTTGTGAATCGTAGAGGACTGTAGTATACGAGAGGAATGAATAATACCTCATTAACTCTCTTTTCTGTCTTTATATACTTGGCTGTCAACATCGTTAACAGACTTTACAAAAGAAACTAGCTACTAACTTTTTCTAACTTCTTGTTCTTGATTTACAAGATGCCTAAGACACCAACACTATCAAGCATTGAATAGATCAATACGCATAAACTCCATGTTTAACCAACTAGATCTGTGAACAGATTGAAAGATAAAGAGGAAAAGAAAATGATTAATCCGATGGCTTATTATTAAAGCAATTTCATTAGACAGTAAACCAGAACAAATACCAAATGGAGGCAACAAAATTGAAGCTATAAGATATGATTTTAAGAACAAGGTGAAGCTCTATACCTGATTAGCCAAATTGTAGAAATGGATAATGTTGCCCATCATCCACACAGATTTGTAGAATGGGCAGAACTTGACATATCTATTACATGTACGCAAACACAAATGTCCAAAGATATGGATCGATGAACAATGAATTCAATAATTAAAACAACAAAAATCAAAACGAACCAGTTAATCATAGCTTACGGAGTAAATGCATTCTGAGCAAGATAGTCCTCCCTCAAAAGCTTTGCATTTTCCAGGGTAATTTTACGTTGTTCAGCTAAAGCATCCTTTCCGACAAGCTGCAAGAATTAAAATAGGACGTTACATCAACACCAATAATGGTAACATTGCCAGTACGCTCTGGCCCACCAAGACATTTGACCTTCCTAGTTCGTTCATAAAATGAGGCTAAACATGCCGCCAAATAAGCAGGGTAACCACTGTCTGCAGGCATGTCAGCATGTAATAGAAATTAAGACATAGAATCAACAGTTAGCATAAACTAATTTAAACGTGCAACAACAGTAGAAAACTTTTTACACCCTATTCAATAATTGCTCATTCACTTGAGGTAAGAAACTTAATGAAATAAAACAATAGTGTAACATTATATAACATTACTAACACAGTAGCATAACATACAGAGACAAAACCATTGGAACACTTGCACAAAACTAACAGATATAGGAAGCATCTAAACATGTTTTTCTTATTGCCTATTTCATTAATCAAGTCAATGTTAAATGATCAAAACGGAACTGTCTATTAAAAGTGTAGATAATAGGATAAATTGTAAATAAGCTACATAAGAGAGGAGCAAACCAGTCGTCCGGAAATTTCACGAAGAGCTTCAGTCCAACGAGAAGTTGAATCTGCCATCATGCTAACATTGTATCCCATATCTCGGAAATATTCACCTATGGTGATTCCTGCAAACCACACATCCACACATCAAATTAAGAAACATCAACTTGCAATGTCTAAGAATTGACATCACAGGAAAATAATCTCATCTACTTTCCAAATCCATTCATGCATGCATGCATAATGCATCATGTTAATACATGCCACTAGAGAATACTACTATTCAAGCCTTTTCTCAGTCCTAGGTTATATCAACAACCACCATGACCCCACCCACCTATCGGTAAATAAGTTGCAGGGTACTTGTAACACTCAAAAGTAAAGTCCTATTTGTCAGATATTATCTGTTAGCTAACAAAACCTTCCCACAAAAAGGGTACCTGTATAAATTGATGCCTCACGAGCAGCCACAAGCATGTTAGAAACAAGAGTTGTGCACTTCATCACAGATTCTTCACGTCCATCGGCCAATGTCATTGTCTATTATGGAAAATCCATGAGCACCTAGAAAATAGATAGGTGAGGATAAGCATCAGGAGTGCTGACAAACAATAACAAACATGAGAGAAGCACAAACCTCAACCATTTCATTTCCTCGCTCACCACAGCCAACATAAACAACTGTATCAGAATTGGAATACTGCAAAAGAAAAAGTATAATCCCTTTTCAACAAGTCCCAATCATAATGATTCTGCTAAATTGGTATAAGGAATGACAGGTGTCACCTTTGAAAGAGCTTGACTAATGACTGTTTTGCCACATCCAAATGCCCCAGGAATAGCACAATTTCCACCAAGAACAGAGGGGAAAAGAGAATCAAGAACACGCTGGAACAAACAAAAGCACCAGGAATGTCATTTTCTTATAACAGTGGTCACTGAAAAGCAAGCCAACACAAGTATAAGCTAATGTAAAGTACCTGTCCTGTAAGTAGTGGGGTATCAGTAGCAAGTTTTGAAGCAACAGGTCTTGGCGTTCGCACTGGCCACATCTGCACACAACAAATTTGATATATTGAGGTCCAAAAAACAACTGTAATGCTCCACAAAAACTTATACCAACACAATTTTGTCACACACCTGAAGCATGGTGAACTTCTTTTTAACACCCTGAAAGTCAATCTCCAACACAGCATCCTACAAGTATATAAAAATTCAGCCAGTGATTCATTTGAGTAGAAAGAAGAAAGATAGCTCAAACTTCATAATAGAGACAGAGCATCATTATTCATCAAACAAAGATTACCAGGAATGTGAACTACTGAAAACTTCGATCAAAATGATCTGCCTAAGAATTCAAACCTTTAATGAATATTGGCCTGGAGGGGCTGTGAAATACTAGCAGAGAAGAAATAATCTCATTCTCATATGTTGTAGGTTACAGCAATGGTTAATATATATACAAGTGTGATAAGTGCATATTTGTCTAATATTTATATTTTAATTATTCTTTTTTATTCCTCTTATTGGATTAATTATTGGGACTTAATTTGATTTAATATTTCCTTGTAGGGAATTTTAATTTTTAGAGGTTTGAGGAAAGGAGCCCATCGATTGTGAATTAAATGAGTAGTTAAAGGCATGACCAAGAAACGAAGAAGCATGAAGGGAATTAAGGAGGGTTTTGCAAACTTAATTGTCACATCATCACTAGAGACAAAAGGGCAAAATAAGAGGACCAAGGCAGCAAAGATCCACGCTACAAGGGAGGACACATGTGAGGCAACAACGTTTTAAAGGAGAAGAGCATCATTTTGGAGAGGAAACAAGTAGGAAGCAAGATGTTTTAATTGATGTAGACCCTTAATGGCCACATCATAAAGGAGCCACAAGAATAAGAAATAGGAGAGGAGGCCCAACGGAGGTGGGAAAAATGAGAGGGCCCACTTCATACAAAAACCTAGGAGGCTCTAATAGAGGCTTACGTGGAATTGGAGAGGGGAAGACACAACAAAGCCAAAGGAGTGGCTGCGGTGGTAACTAGGAGGCAGGAAAAGGCTGGAAGTTTGGACTCTTGGATTGAAAACAGTGACGATACAAGGAAGGCAGCAAGATTAAAAATACAGCAGCGTGGCTTGGAGAAGAAAGCAATCAGCAGCGACACTTGGAGAGATCTTATAGTTTTCCTTCTTTTCTTTATTATTTAGACTATGTTAATTAAGAATCTTGTTTTGTTTAATTCCGTTATGATTAGCTAAACCGTTTTAGTTGGAGAATTCCAATTGTTATGCTTTGACTCGTGAGACCTATTTGTTCTAATTATTTGGTTTATAATATTCGTATTGTTTCCGTTTTACTGTCATTTTTTATTAATTGATTCTGCGATTAGGGCCCGATTGTAGAGTTAGTTAATTTGCATATCGCCAACTGATTCACTTGGTGGTGTTAACTGAGTGATTAATGTTTGTGGCAATTGACACTAGGACATAATATTTGTCTGATTTCGTGTTAAGAAACTTGCGATCTAACTAGATGAAGCATGAGTCAGTGCGTAGTCAGTTAGGGTTAGTGTTTCTTTGGAGTTTAATGCTGTTAATTAATTGAATCTCGGAGAGAGTTTCGAAGGGGTTATTAGTTAATTAGGGAATAATTTAAAAGAGTTTCTTTGATTATTCTAATATTAAGAAGAAACGAGGGAGCCAGAGGTAGTTGGTAACCATAACTAACCTATTATTAAACCAAAGAAAATATCTGAGTCGATGATCGCAGTCTATGCATAATAATTAGGAATTCCCTGGCTAAGTTGTCATTTATTGAGTTGGTCAATTTTATCTGCGTTCTTTGTTAGTCGAATCATAGTTATTTATTAATTGAGTTAATAATTCATTAGTGGTTAGTTTAATTAGTAGTTTTAGCAGAAAACTCCAAAACCTCATTTTTATTAATTTCATTCGTTCTTTGGCATTTGAATATAATCAATTTATTTCATTCTCTGTAGATCGACCCCATTTACCACT
Organism: Erythroxylum novogranatense; assembly: GCA_029891385.1. Lineage (NCBI taxonomy): Eukaryota > Viridiplantae > Streptophyta > Magnoliopsida > Malpighiales > Erythroxylaceae > Erythroxylum > Erythroxylum novogranatense. The sequence goes on along the minus strand of CM057226.1, from coordinate 2,873,099 downwards.
GTGCACAATTTATTTTTGTTTGGTGTTTGGGAATTATTTTTTGTGTATTCGACACCCATCAAATTTTGGCGCCGTTGCCGGGGAGTGGTAACAAATTGATTTTGTTTTTTTTATGCCTAGGAACATTTGTACGGGAGATTCCATCTTGTACGACCCTGAGATCGAAAAGACCGCTAAGAGGCTAAGGAAGTTGAGCAAACTAAGGAAGAAGCAAGGAGAAGCTAGTGGATAATCGACCTCGGTAGAGTCGGATACTAAAACAAAGTACGAAGAAGAGATTGAATTTGAACAGCAGCCTGACGGGAAGCTTAACCGTGACCACGCGCAGGATATGGCTCTTAATGTAACCCTCAGGACTTGGGTAAACCCATCAAGCACAAAGACATCCGCTATGCATAGACTTTCGTAACTTCAAGAAGGGTTGAATTGAAGTCGGACTCATCCACTTGTTGCCCACCTTAGTGGATTGGAAAGCGAGGATCCGAATAAGTATCTGAAGGAATTTCACCTCGTCTCATACTTCCATGAAGCCCCATGATGTCACGGAGGACCAAATCAAGCGAGAGCTTTTCCATTCTCGCTGCAAGATGCAGCCAAGGATTGGCTCTACTACCTACTTCCGGGACAATCAACACTTGGGAAGGATGTCCCGACAGTTTAGAGAAATATTTCCCAAGCATCCCATTTGTCAACATCAGGCTTGAAATCTGTGGCATTAAGCAGAAGGATTCAGAGAACCTCTACGAGTACTGGGAGAGGTACAAGAGAATTTTAGCAAGCTGCTCGCAGCATGGCATATCCGAACAATTGATCATCCAGTATTTCTACGAGGGTCTGATTCCAATGGAGCGCAGAATGATGAACGCCGCAAGTGGTGGGGCCATCGTTAGCAAAACCCCAGCCGAAGCCCGGGAGTTGATATCAACCATGGCAGCAAACTCCCAGCAATTCGGTGCCCGACCAGATATACCACGAAGAGTGAATGAGGTAATTGTTACCTCTCTCAATGTGGTCAAATCTTTGCTAACAACTTTGGTCCAAAATTTGAATGTAGGTACTCCTCCACCTGCGAGGGCGTGTGGCATCTACACCAGCCTAGCTCACCCAACCGATGCATGCCCAACACTCCACGATGAAACACCGGAGAATGTGAATGCTATCAGATTCCAACAGAGGATGTTTGATCCCTATTCAAACACCTACAATCCTGGTTGGAGAAGCTACCCAAATTTCAGTTATGCTAACAACCAACCGAACCAACAGAACTTCCATCACGGACCACCACCACAGCAATAGCCTTTGGGCTCAGGTAAGCCTCTTGAAGAAATTGTCCGTATGTTAACTACTAATACTGAGAGATTTCAACAGGACACTGCGACCAGATTTCAAAAGATAGAAGAGAGTATGAAGACTTTAGAGACTCAAATGAGCCAAATAGCATCCTTAGTTAGCAAAATGGAGACCCAAGGCAAGCTGCCGTCTCAAACACTCGACTCGAGGCATAATGTGAGCGCTATTGTCTTAAGAAATGGTAAGGAATTGCAGCCCCCAGTCGACAAGAACCCTAAACGTGACCACGCCCGTGGTTCCCGTGCAGAGATAGAACAGGAAGCCGAAAGGAAACTTACACGTGACCATGTACAGGATTCAGGTCCAGCTGGAAATCCTCAGAAACCCAAACCTCTAGTGGTTCCACCCCCATTCCCACAGAGACTGGCTCAGAGCAAGAAGGAAAAGGAGGATAAAAACATCATGGAGTTATTCCAAAAAGTTGAAGTAAACATCCCGCTCCTCGAGGCCATTAAACAGGTTCCGCGCTACGCCAAATTCCTTAAGGAATTATGCACAAACAAGCGTAAGTTAACAGGAAATGAAAGGGTGAGTGTGGGTGAGAATGTTTCGGTTGTCTTACAGAGGAAATTACCTCCTAAGTGTCGCGACCAAGGTATGTTTTCCATTCCTTGCAAAATTGGGAACATTGGTATAAGTAAAGCTATGTGTAACCTAGGAGCCTCTATTAATGTGATGCCTTTATCTGTTTATACTTCTCTGGGTCTTGGTCCATTAACTAGTACTGGAGTTATAATTCAATTGGCGGATCGATCGATTGTCTATCCTGAAGGTGTTTTAGAGGATGTGCTAGTTCAAGTTAATGGATTAATTTTTCCTGCTGATTTCTTTGTTCTTGATATGGAAAATGATAGTTCATCTAAGTCTTCTGATATCTTGCTGGGTAGGCCTTTCCTTAGCACAGCTAAGGTAAAGATAGATGTGCATAGTGGTTCATTAACTTTGGAGTTTGACGGGGAAGTGGTGAAATTCAATGTTTATGATGCCATGAAACATGCTGAAGATGTGTCTTGTGTTTATAATGTTGATATCATTGAAGATTTGACTCATGAGGTTTTTGCTTTAAATTATGATGATGAGTTGAATTATGCTTTATGTCATAGCATGTCTGTTGATAGAGTTAGGAGATTTGTTGATCGGTTTGAATTTTCTAATGATATACTTGATGTGGTTTACGCTTTGGAAGCTCTTAAGACTACAAGTATGAAATTTGTGCCTATTAAGCTATCACGATCAGAATCTACACTGTTACCTTTGATTTTGCAGACCCCAAAGCTGGAACTCAAAAAGCTTCTCGAGCATTTGAAATACGCATATTTAGGTGGTTAACATCTAGACGAGGATCGTCGAGCCTAGGACGTTAAACAAGGGCGCTAATGGGAGGTAACCCATATTTTTATTTTTATTTTTCTTTCTTTTCTTTTGCTTTGTTTTGTGTTCTTTTTGTCTCGTTTATTTCTTTTTTTACTTTGTTTTTGATTTTTTTCCCACGTTCCCTGTGTTTTTCAGGTGGTTCGACGTTGGAAAAATTCGAAGATATTGCAGTTGTTGTCTCTTGTCCCTTACTATACTAGCTACACCCTACTGGCGGGATGCCTAAAAGAGCTCACGTGTAACATCCCGTTACTGTTAGCTAGGGTATTTTGGTCATTGGGTTGAACTGATAGGATTTCACTGCATTCATTGACTGAGCATGTTACTGGCCTCTAATTATAGAGGAACAGGTTTATTGCATATGCATTTATCCATAGGTACTTGCATTCATGATTTCCGGGATTTGATTGTGAGCATGGAATTGATTTGTTGGATTGGGGTTAATTGGGAAATTAGAGTTATTGGGTTCAATTGACTGATTTAATATTGATTTCGAGTGACTGGTAATTTTTAGTGGCCTATAGGAAAATTTCGGGAAATTCGGGAGAAAATGCCCGAACTGAAAATTTTGGAGTGATGAATCGATCGATCAGATAAGATCAAATAATTGTCCAATGGCAAAGGAAATATTAGGGTTATACTGTTAGGGAATTAAAATGTTGAGCTACTGAAATTTAGAGACAAAAATTTGGACTGATTCGGAGACTTAGGTCTATCAATACTAGGGTTGGGAATTTGGGGAAAAAGTTACCTAAGGCTAATCGCACCTCTTTTCTCTTCTCCTTCGACGGTGGTTTCGATTTCTTCCCCTTGGTGAGTTTCATTGATTTTTCCTTATGGCTTCTTCCTTATTGAGTTAGTCTAACTTGTCTATGGTGACTGGTGAAGGTTAGAAGCCTTGATATTGGTTGATCGTTTGGTTTGGAGGATTTTAGGGTTACGGTGGATTTGTGGATCGATCTGTGATTTGGTAAGTTTTATGGCATTAATGTTGTTATTAATGGGCTCTACTGCATTTATAACATTTATTAGAGTTGATTTGAGTAGTTAAAGTGTATTAATGGTGGGTTTTAGAGAGAGGAACGATTGGAGAAGACGACGGAGTTCGCCGCACGCAGCGACCTGCACGCGAGCCCGACGGAGAGGAATATATATATATTCGTTCGCCGCGGCGAGCTAGCGTGGGACGCCGCGGCGAGCGTCATTTAATTATGACGCCGCGACGTGCTGCCCTCGCCTCGCGGCGCGCCAGAACGCGTTGTTTGCCGTGGCGAGCAATGCTCACGCCATGCATGAAGCGAGCCTTTTTGTACGCATGGGCGAGAGCAAGGTCATGGCGAGGAGACTGCTCCATTGGATTGTATTGTACTTATTGGGCATAAATATTGGTGTGGACCTCCGATTGAGGTGTTTCCAGATTTATTACGGACTAGGGAACGAGGTTTACAATTGAGGATAATTTTGGGAGTTAGAATTGATTTAATTGGTAATGAATTATAGGGAGTAAGGCCAGTTATGGTTTATAGTATGACTTAAATGTCAAATTGAGGCTATTGGAGTTCTGATTGGGAATTGCAATTGAGGTTTTGATCCGATGAATAGGAAATTGCTATAGGGGATTCGAATTGAGGAAATTGACTGGATTTTGAAGAATGGATCAAATAATTGGTGATCAATTGAACAAAGAGATAGGATTGAGCTTAAGTACAAAACTTGGGTTTTAGTACCGGAAATCGTGAACATGCATTGTACATCATTTCACTGAGACATATGCATTACTGTACTATTTAATTGAGCAATTAGTAATAGACTGTACTTTATTGTTATAGAGGCACCGTTGGACCGTCGCTCCACGGACATTGCTGGGACTTCCTGGCAGTAGCTCGGAAGTTACAGGTGAGTAACCTAGTTGGTTTCTCAAATTCCTGATTGCTTACATGCTCTACATGAATTACATGCAAAGATGAATTGTATGACTACTGTATGATTACTGGCATGTATTGGATTGAATTGCATGCTTTTACCGAATCGAACTGCATCGTTACGTGACTTCGAGATTGAATACTGGGCTTTTATAGCCATATCATAGCGATCTTGAACATTGCAATCTGGGCTTATAGCCATACATCGTAAATTATTGAACATCGTGACCGCATGCATAAATGCATGATCGATAATGGGCGTGTCCCAAGTTGCTAATACCACTTTGAAAAGAGCCTGAGCTCGAACCGCATCTTGTGGGGCTTAGCAGGGGAAAATCTCGACGTGTCCCTACTTTTCTTGGTGAGCACTTGGGCACAATACTGAATTACTAGAAAGAGTCCCATATGCATTATATACATGAGTGATTGAATTGCCAAATTGTGTGGCGATTCTTGAAGCTGCGTGATGCCATGATTTGTTGTAAATTGTGATGTGACATCGTGAGCTGTTCTATGCTATTGTAAATTATTCGATCATCAAACTGTTATAGACTACGTAAATTGTTATATAATATCGTTAATTGAATATTCTTGCGCTGCGTGTTATGCAGAATTTGCGTAATGCATGATTTGAGTGAACCATCGATGATGGTTTCTCACTGAGTTCGCAAACTCAACCAATATTGCAACCTATTTTTTCCGGACATCTGTTAGAGTAGACTCCTAGCTCCGAAGATATTCTTTCTGTCGTGCGAGGTGCCTTGGCAAGAGACGCGATGGCACACAGGTCGGTCAGCTGGGTTAGCTTTTGAGGATGACTTAGGATAGATGCTTGTATCAGCTTCCTTTTGGTTTTGTTAGGAGACTGATAGACTTGTCTATTCTGATATTGGATGACTGTACCAGATGATTGTTATTTTGGATGTTAATTTATTGATTTCTGTTATATTATGATTTAAATTACTACGATGCCATATGGATTATTAGCGAAATTTTCTGGTAGTGAACCTTTATCGTGGGATACGTGTCGGAGCGACCTTCGGGTTTCCCGATGTATACCCTACGGTGAGGGGGCGCTACATTAAGTGGTATCAGAGCATGGTTGGCATCTTTTAGGCATAGAGCATTATTAAGTGGAATCACCTTTAAGAATAGCGAATCGATCGTAAATTCTTATGCATTTTAGGTCATCCGTACTGGGAGATCAAGTAGAGCAGCCAGCTGACCTGGAATCGGTAGGAGCTAGTAGGGAGTCCCCGATGCTTTTTTCAGAGAAGTTGCCTCCTCGAGTTCCTGTGAGACGGGAACGACGATACGATCGACTGCGTAAGCAGGGGGCGGTTGACTTCTATGGTAGCACCGACCCTGCGGAGGCTGAGGGATGGCTAGAGAGGACTGAGAGGGTCCTCGATCGGATGGATGCGACCACGAGGAGAGGTTCGACTATTCATCTCCTTCTTCTGAGGTCCCGCATATCGGTGGTGGAGGATATTCCGGCGTTACCACCAGGCCCTGCACTCTGACATGGGATGATTTTCTGAGGGCCTTTCGGGAAAATTACATGCCCAAGGTCTATCTAGAGATGAAGATGCAAGAGTTTTTAGAGCTGAGGCAGGGACAGATGTCGGTAGCCGACTATGAGGTGCAGTTCAACGAGTTGATGGGCTATGTACCTGACGATTTCTCCGAGGCCGACAGATCTTAGTAGATTTGAGGATGGACTCAATTTTGAGATCACTTTTGTTGGCGGATCGGACATGAGTTCATTCTTGGTGAGCTGCTTCTTGTCAAGATAAGCTGTTCTTGAGGTAGAATCTGTTGAGACTGGACAAGGAATTCGGCACAAGAGATCCAGTGATAGCCAGGGCAGCGCTAGCAGAGGCTATAGCAAGCGACAGAGTAGGCCCTTCAGGTCCGCTGGAGGGGCCAGACAGACCGAATTTGGGCAGAGGGGCAGATTCACACAGACTGCTAGTGGTGGCGGTAGCGCCAGAGGGTCAGGACAGACTGTCCCGGACTGTGAGCATTGTGGCAAGAGGCACAGTGGAGAGTGCCGATGGCTGTCTGGAGCCTGCTTGAGGTGTGGCTCGATGGAGCACCTAGTGAGGAACTGCCCCGAGACATTGGGAGCCCAGTCTACTATGGTGGCGGATCGAGCGATAATACCACGGCCCAGAGAGTGGTGGTGGACCATTTGGAGAGGTCGGCGAGAGGTTACAGAGTGAGGTCGAGGGACCGAGTAGCGCATGCAGCGACAAAGTAGGGTCTATGCCATGACACGACAGGAGGCCCAGGACTCACCGGATGTTGTTGCGGGTATGCTTCTGATTTCTGGCTTAGAAGCATATGCATTGTTGGATCCTGGATCCACCCATTCTTTCATTGCACCGCATCTAGCATGTAGACTGCATGGGGATAGGCAGAGGTTACAGTCTGGGTTAGAGGTGAGTACACCTCTAGGTAGTACGACTATATTGGGAGAAGTCTGTATAGGGTGTCGATTCAGATCGACCGAGCAGTTCTGAGTGCCGATCTGATTATTTTGCCTCTGAGGGAGATTGATGTGATATTGGGGATGGACTGGTTGACTGTGCATAGGGCGGTCATGGACTGTTACACCAAGGAGGTTGTATTGGAATCTCCTGGTCAGCCCAGAGTGGTGTTTCGAGGAGTTAGTCAGGCAGTGCCAGCGAGGATGATTTCCTTCCTGAGTGCCCTGAGATTGATGCAGGGAGGTTGTGAGGCCTATCTGGCTCACGTAGTGGATTCCCGAGTTGAGCAGAGATTGGAGGATATTCCCGTGATCAGGGAATTTCTGGATGTATTTCTCGAGGAGTTATCGGGATTGCCGCCAGAGCGGGAGATAGAGTTTGAGATTGATCTCGTTCCCGGTACCGCTCCTATATTGATCCCTCCGTATAGGATGGCACCGGTGGAACTGAGAGAGCTTAAGGCTCATTTACAGGAGCTACTGGATAAAGGATTTATCAAACCGAGTGTTTCGCCATGGGGAGCTCCGGTACTGTTTGTAAAGAAGAAGGACGGGACTCTGAGACTGTGTATTGATTATAGGCATTTGAATCGGGTGACGGTGAAGAATAAGTATCCACTGCCTAGGATTGATGATCTATTTGATCAGTTGCAGGGAGCTCAGGTGTTTACTAAGTTAGACCTGCGATCTGGTTACTATCGATTCGAGATTACAGAGGCCGATGTGCTAAGAGTGCTTCGGGGCAGTGCGGGCATTTCGAGTTCTTAGTGATGCCGTTTGGGTTAACCAATGCCCCGGCCGCCTTCATGGCTTTGATGAATAGGATTTTTCAGCCCTACCTGGATCGATTTGTGATTGTATTTATTGACGACATACTGGTTTATTCGAGACATAGAGCGAGAACTGTTGAGCATCGAGGATTGTCTTTTGGTCATGAGAGATAGACAGTTGTTCGCCAAATTCGCTAAGTGCAAATTTTGGCTTGACGAGATTGTATTTCTAGGGCACATGGTGTCCGGTGAGGGTATCCAGGTGGATCCTCACAAGATAGAAGTAGTGATGAGTTGGGAGGCTCCTAGGACTGTACCAGAGTGGCGGAGTTTCCTAGGATTGGCCGGATATTATCGGAGATTCGTCGAGGGGTTTTCATTGATCTCCGCCTCTTTGACGAAGCTATTGAGGAAAGATATACCGTTCAGATGGACTGAAGAGTGCCAGAAGAGCTTTGAGGAGCTGAAACATCGGTTGACGCATTGCCGGTGTTGGGCATTCCTTCAGGACCTGGAGGCTTTGTGTTTCTGATGATGCCTCGCATCGAGATTGGGATGTGTATTGATGCGGCATGGGAGAGTTATAGCGTATGCCTCGAGGCGATTGAGGTCTCACGAGGTGAATTATCAATGCATGACTTGGAGTTAGCTGCGGTAGTATTTGCTACGAAGATCTGGAACCTATCTCGTATGGGGAGATGTTCGGATCTTCACCGATCCTGAAGTTTGGCGTGTCTGTTGAGTCGAGAGAGCTCAATCTGAGGCGAGAGGAGATGGATAGAGTTCTTGAAGGATTATGACGCTGCGATTGAGTACCATCGAGGAAGGCCAATGTAGTGGCGATGCTTTGGCGAGGAGATCGCATGGTAATCTGGCTCGGATCTGATTGAGAAATTACAGTGCGTCTGATTGAGAGCTCTTAATGTCTGAGATAGATTTGGGTCGAGGATGGAGAGCGATTGCTACTCGAGGCTTAGGGCGATGTTACATGACAGATTCGGAGGTTCGGGATCGGGACCCGGTGTTAGTGAGACCGATTGTGAGTGCCGATTAATCTTGATTGAGTTTGAGTTGAGAGCGGGACTTTATGGATGGGGCGTAGAGGCGTGTGTGCGGATATTGATGATTTGAGGCGTGAGATCCTAGAGGAAGCTCACGTGGCTGCTATCTATGCATCTGATACGACCAAGATGTATAATACTACGAGGCAAAGCATTTACGGTGGCTGGTATGAAGAAACAAGTGGCGAGTATGTGTCGGTGTCGACATGTCAGCGAGTTTAAGCGAGCATCGAGGCTCCGATGAGGAAAGTTGCATTCATTGCCCATTCCGGAATGGAAGTGGGAGCGAATCACCATGGATTTCGTGGTGAGATTGCCTAGACACCGTGGCAACATGATGTTATCTGGGTCATAGTGGACGATTATTCATCGGCTCACTTCTTGCCGATGAGGAGAGTAATACTCTCGATCAGTTGGCCCGAAGTATGTAGAAGAGATTATGCGGTTGCATGGGGTTCCGTTGTCTATAGTCTCGCACGAGGATCGAGTTCACATCGAGTTACGGAAGAGCCTACTGGATCGCTAGGTACTAGATGAATTTCAACCTGACATTTCATCCTCGAGACGGATGGATAGAGTGAGAGGACGATCAAGGCTGTTGAGGACATGCTTGGGCATGTGTCTTGGAGTTGAGAGGTGCATGGGATCGATCTTGCAGCGATAGAGTTCGCATACAATAACCCGATGTCGAGTAGTATCGGGATGGCACCGTATGAGGCCTCAGATGGGCGACCGTGTAGATCACTGCTGTATTGGGATGAAAGAGTCGAGATCGATAGAGGTTCCGAGCTGATCCATGATCTGATGAGATAAGATCTGATTGATCGAGTCGCATCAAGCGGCTCGAGCGAACGCAGAAGAGTTATGCGGATCAGCATCGGCGTGATATGGAGTATAGTGTGGGTGATCGAGTATTCCTCCGAGTGTCTCCTTGGAAAGGAGTACTGAGATTTGGCCGTAAGGGCAAGTTGAGCCCTCGGTATGTTGGCCCTTATGAGATTACTGAGAGGATTGGACCACTGGCTTACAGATTGGCTTTACCGAGTGAGATGTCCCAGTTGCATGACGTGTTTCATGTTAGTATGCTCCGACGGTACCGATCAGACCCGACACATGTGATTCCGGCTCAGGACATCGAGATAGCCAGTGATATGAGTTATGTGGAGGGGCCGGTACAGATCATTGGATCACGGGTCAAGCAATTACGGAATAGGGTGATTCCATTGGTGAAAGTCCTTTGGAAGAACCACTCTACTGAGGAAGCTACATGGGAGACTGAGGAGCATATAAGGAGCTAGCATCCTCATTTATTTGATGGGACAGGTATGAAATTTTGAGGACGAAATTTTTATTAGGAGGGGTGAATTGTAACATCCGTTCTTTGTTAGCAAGGTATTTTGGTCATTGGGTTGAGCGATAGGATTTCTTGCATTCATTGATCGAGCATATTATTGGCCTCTAATTATAGAGGACAGGTTTATTGCATATGCATTTATCCATAGGTACTTGCATTTATGATTTAGGGATTTGATTGTGAGCATGGGCTGCATCGATTTGGATTGGGGTTAATTGGGAAATTAGAGTTATTGGGTTCAATTGGTGATTTAATATTGATTTGAGTGGTGATAATTTTTAGTGGCCTATAGGAAATTTTCAGAAATTGGGAGAAAATGCTTAATAGGAAATTTTGGAGTGATGAATCGATCGATTGTATAATCTTGAAATAATTGTCCAATGGCAAAGGAAATATTAGGGTTATACTGTTAGGGAATTAAAATGTTGAGCTACTGAAATTTAGAGACAAAAATTTAGACTTATTCGGAGACTTAGGTCTATAAATACTAGGGTTGGGAATTTGGGGAAAAAGTTACCTAAGGCTAATCGCACCTCTTTTCTCTTCTCCTTCGACGGTGGTTTCGATTTCTTCCCCTTGGTGAGTTTCATTGATTTTTCCTTATGGCTTCTTCCTTATTGAGTTAGTCTAACTTGTCTATGGTGACTGGTGAAGGTTAGAAGCCTTGATATTGGTTGATCGTTTGGTTTGGAGGATTTTAGGGTTACGGTGGATTTGTGGATCGATCTGTGATTTGGTAAGTTTTATGGCATTAATGTTGTTATTAATGGGCTCTACTGCATTTATAACATTTATTAGAGTTGATTTGAGTAGTTAAAGTGTATTAATGGTGGGTTTTAGAGAGAGGAACGATTGGAGAAGACGACGGAGTTCGCCGCACGCCGCGACCTGCTTGCGAGCCCGACGGCGAGGAATATATATATATTCGTTCGTCGCGGCGAGCTAGCGTGGGACGCCGCGGCGAGCATCATTTAATTATAACGCCGCGACGTCCTGCTCTCGCCTCACGGCCCGCCAGAACGCGTTGTTTGCCGCGGCGAGCAATGCTCACGCCATGACGGCGAGCCTTCTGTGACTGACGAAGAGACGCAAGGTGGCGAGAGGAGCGCTCCATTGGATTGTATTGTACTTATTGGGCATAAATATTGGTGTGGACCTCCGATTGAGGTGTTTCTAGATTTATTACGGACTAGGGAACGAGGTCTACAATTGAGGATAATTTTGGGAGTTAGAATTGATTTAATTGGTAATGAATTATAGGGAGTAAGGCCAGTTATGGTTCATAGTATGACTTAAATGTCAAATTGAGGCTATTGGAGTTCTGATTGGGAATTGCAATTGAGGTTTTGATCCGATGAATAGGAAATTGCTATAGGGGATTCGAATTGAGGAAATTGGTGGATTTTGAAGAATGGATCAAATAATTGGTGATCAATTGAACAAAGAGATAGGATTGAGCTTAAGTACAAAAATTGCATTTTAGCAGAAAATCGTGAACATGCATTGTACATCATTTCACTGAGACATATGCATTCTTGTCTTATTTAATTGAGCAATTAGTAATAGACGTACTTTACTGTTATAGAGGCATCGTTGGACCGTCGCTCCACGGACATTGTTGGGACTTCCTGGTAGTAGCTCGGAAGTTACAGGTGAGTAACCTAGTTGGTTTCTCAAATTCCTGATTGCTTACATGCTCTACATGAATTACATGCAAAGATGAATTGTATGACTCTTGTATGATTCTTGGCATGTATTGGATTGAATTGCATGCTTTTCTTTGAAGGCGAACTGCATTGTTACGTGATCTTGAGACTAAATCTTGGGCTTTTATAGCCACATCATAGCGATTCTTGAACAACTGCAATCTTTGGGCTTATAGCCATACAACGTAAATTCTTGAACATCGCTTCGCATGCATAAATGCATGATCGGATAATGGGCGTGTCCCAAGTTGCTAATACCCTTTGAAAAGAGCCTAGAGCTCGAACCTTTGTCTTGTGGGGCTTAGGCAGGGAGAAAATCCTAACGCGTCCCTACATTTCTTGTTGAGCACTTGGGCGCAATCTTGAATAATGGAAAGAGTCTCATATTCATTATATACATGGTGATTGAATTGCCAAATTGTGTGACGATTACTAAAGCTGCGTGATGCCATGATTTCTTGTAAATTGTGATGTGACATCGCGTGAATCGTTCTATGCTATTGTAAATTATTACCGTCATCGTAAGCCGTTATAGACTACGTAAATTGTTATATAATCGTTAATTGAATATTCTTGTCTTTGTCGCAATTTGCGTAATGCATGATTTGAGTGAACCATCGATGATGGTTTCTCACTGAGTTCGCAAACTCAACCAATATTGCAACCTATTTTTTCAGGACTGTTAGAGTAGGCTCCTAGCTCCGAAGATATTCTTTCCTGCCGTGTAAGCTGCTGGCAAGAGACGCGATGGCACACAGGTCGGTCAGCTGGGTTAGCTTTTGAGGATGACTTAGGATAGATGCTTGTTTCAGCTTCCTTTTGGTTTTGTTAGGAGACTAATAGACTTGTCTATTCTGATATTGGATGACTGTACCATATGATTGTTATTTTGGATGTTAATTTATTGATTTCTGTTATATTGTGATTTAAATTACTATGATGCCATATGGATTATTAGCGAAATTTTCTGGTAGTGAACCTTTATCGTGGGATACGTGTCGGAGCGACCTTCGGGTTTCCCGATGTGTACCCTACGGTGAGGGGGCGCTACATCACGTATAAGCCCTCATCTTCACACTACAGACCGCCAGCCGCCGCCTCTCCTAATAGGAGCCAACCAACAACCCACCGACAAGCGACACCACTGCATCACCACCAAGCGACACCGCCAAATTTCAAAGACCATCGCCCCATGGATTCAGGGAAGTCCTCAGTTTACCCTTTTCATTTACTTTTACGTTGAGGACAACGCCTGTTTTAAGTGTGGGGAGGTGATTTATAGCTTTTGAGATCCATGTTGTTCTTGTTTGATGCATTACTTTGGGCTGTGCTTAGGAATCCTCTTTTGCTCCATTTTGCTTGATGAATTGTTGTGCCTTAGGTATTGGTGGATTGTTTTAAAGGAGTCGAGAGTATGATTGAGTCCCTTGTTGTTTAATGTTAATTAAATGTTAATGATTTTGTCCTATATGTTGAAGTTGCGAGCCTGAGTTAATTGGATAGAATTTTTAAAAAATTGTGTGATTAATCGGTGCCTTTCTTGTCTAGAGTCATGTTAAGCTTAGAAGTTGAGTTAGTATATGTGTTGAACTTTCGATTGATGGTGGGAAATTATGATGGAGAAAGGGAATGAAGAATAAAAAAAGGTGTTAGATTCGTTCCGCCAATCGCCAAAGGTGATTGTGAGTGAAGCCAAAAATCTGTCTAAAGGTCGGATGAGACTGAGTAATTGGGCGACATTCATCACAAATGTTTGCGCTCGCGTAAAAAGGTCTCGAACAACTATGACGTGTGAGGCAACCAACTACTCCTCTGATTACTTGAAAAAAAAAGGGAAAATAATATATTGCAAGCATATGAGTAATTAAGAGTAAGGCTAAAGCCACTTGGCGTTGTGATTGACCGAGTAACCGGATGACATTCATCACAAATGTTTGCATTCGCGTAAAAAGGCCAATGACAATTCCGAGCAAATTATAGCTTAAAACACCTAACTAAGTAATTAAGATTAGCCCGATCTTCCCATGACTACCACATAAATTTCGGAGTTCCTTGTGTATACTAACCACCTGATAAGTGAAGTGTGTTTTTTAGGCTTGATTGGTTTTTAATTAAAATTCGGTAATTCATGCATCCGCTTCAATTTGAGTTCAGGCTTGTGTCTTCTCGTATGGGAAATTTGTTGCATTTCTTTGACATTTCATTGACATTGGGACAAGATTGCGCTCTCATTCCTAGTTTACATTACCTTTGTTCGTGTTTCATTGAGTGGCGCGGTTTTTCATTGTGTCTTGGTCCTCTTTTATGCTTGAGGACAAGCATCATCTAAGTGTGGGGAGATTTGATAAGTGCATATTTGTCTAATATTTATGTTTTCATTATTTCTTTTTATTCCTCTTATTGGTTTAATTATTGGGACTTAATTTGATTTAATATTTCCTTGTAGGGAATTTTAATTTTTAGAGGTTTGAGGAAAGGAGCCCATCGATTGTGAATTAAATGAGTAGTTAAAGGCATGACCAAGAAACGAAGAAGCATGAGGGGAATTAAGGAGGGTTTTGCAAACTTAATTGTCACATCATCACTAGAGACAAAAGGGCAAAATAAGAGGACCAAGGCAGCAAAGATCCACGCTACAAGGGAGGACACATGTGAGGCAACAACGTTTTAAAGGAGAAGAGCATCGTTTTGGAGAGGAAACAAGTAGGAAGCAAGATATTTTAATTGATGTAGACCCTTAATGGTCACATCATAAAGGAGCCACAAGAATAAGAAATAGGAGAGGAGGCCCAACGGAGGTGGGAAAAAGAGAGGGCCCACTTCATACAAAAACCTAGGAGGCTCTAATAGAGGCTGACGTGGAATTGGAGAGGGGAAGACACAACAAAGCCAAAGGAGTGGCTGCGGTGGTAACTAGGAGGCAGGAAAAGGCTGGAAGTTTGGACTCTTGGATTGAAAACAGTGACGATACAAGGAAAGCAGCAAGATTAAAAATACAGCAGCGTGGCTTGGAGAAGAAAGCAATCAGCAGCGACACTTGGAGAGATCTTCTAGTTTTCCTTCTTTTCTTTATTATTTAGACTATGTTAATTAAGAATCTTGTTTTGTTTAATTCCGTTATGAGTAGCCAAACCGTTTTAGTTGGGGAATTCCAATTGTTATGCTTTGACTCGTGAGACCTATTTGTTCTAATTATTTGGTTTATAATATTCGTATTGTTTTCGTTTTACTGTCATTGTTTATTAATTGATTCTGCGATTAGGGCCCGATTGTAGAGTTAGTTAATTTGCATATCGCCAACTGATTCACTTGGTGGTGTTAACTAGGTGATTAGTGTTTGTGGCAATTGGCACTAGGACATAATACTTGTCTGATTTCGTGTTAAGAAACTTGTGATCTAACTAGATGAAGCATGAGTCAGTGCGTAGTCAGTTAGGGTTAGTGTTTCTTTGGAGTTTAATGCTGTTAATTAATTGAATCTCGGAGAGAGTCTCGAAGGGATTATTAGTTAATTAGGGAATAATTTAAAGGAGTTTCTTTGATTATTCTAAGATTAAGAAGAAACGAGGGAGCCAGAGGTAGTTGGTAACCATAGCTAACCTATTATTAAACCAAAGAAAATATCTGAGTCGATGATCGCAGTCTATACATAATAGTTAGGAATTCCCTGGCTAAGTTGTCATTTATTGAGTTGGTCAATTTTATCTGCGTTCTTTGTTAGTCGAATAATAGTTATTTATTAATTGAGTTAATAATTCATTAGTGGTTAGTTTAATTAGTAGTTTTAGCAGAAAACTCCAAAACCCCCTTTTTATTAATTTCATTCATTCTTTGGCATTTGAATAGAATCAATTTATTCCATTCTCTGTGGATCGACCCCATTTACCACTGTGCGCAATTTATTTTTATTTGGTGTTTGTGAATTATTTTTGGTGGATTCGACACCTATCAAATTGCCTATACTAAATAAAGTATCAGATTTCCTAAGATACATGGAAATTTGTATCTTATCCTAATCCCTAAAAATCAGGGATTTACATGATTTTTATAACTATACAATCTACCAGATAATACTGCATGATTCTACATGATCTGTATAGATAATATTGCATAATCTGCATGATACTGCATAATCTGCATGTATAATCTGCATAATCTCCATGATATCTCGCATAATCTGCATGGATAATACTTCGTGATTCTCGCATAATCTGCATGATTCTACACATCGATATATTAATCGACACTCCCCTACGGTGAGTGGATATTTTCCATTCTAGCTTGCCAATAATATCTTCAAACACTTGTGCTTGTTAGTCCTTTTGTAAGAACGTCGCTAACCGATCCTTGGTTGACCAAATGGTGTGCATATTAAACCACTGTCCAGTTTTTCTTTGATGAAATGCCTATCAACTTCAATATGTTTTGTACGATCATGTTGTACCGGGTTATGTGCAATGTTAATGGTTGATTTGTTATCACAGTACAATCTCATAGGTCCTTCCCATTTTATTCTCAAATCATCAAGAATTATCTTCAGCCAAAGTAACTCACATATTCCCAATGCCATAGATCTAAACTCAGATTCTGCACTTGATCTCGCCACTACATTCTGCTTTTTACTTCTCCATGTTACATGGTTACAACCTAGGAGTATGCAATAACCAGATGTTGATCTTCTATCAACCAAAGAACCTGCATAATCTGCATTAATATAAGCTTCTAATGTCAAACCTATGACTGTTTGTTTCTTAAACAGAATTCCTCTTCCTGGGCTACCTTTCAAGTATTGTAGTATTCTGTTTACTGCCTTGAGATGTGATTCTTTAGGATTGTGCATAAATTGACTGACCTTGCTCATGGCAAATGCTATATCTGGTCTTGTATGTGCTAAATGTATCAACTTCCCAACAAGCTTTTGATATGATACTTTATCTACAATAGGATCTTCTGGAGCATCACCTAATCCATGATTGAATTCTATATGATACTTTATCTACAATAGGATCTTCTGGAGCATCACCTAATCCATGATTGAATTCTATATGATACTTTACCTACAATAGGATCTTTTGGAGCATCACCTAATCCATGATTGAATTCTATATGATACTTTATCTACAATAGGATCTTCTGGAGCATCACCTAATCCATGATTGAATTCTATTGGTGTGTCCACTAGTTTACAACCTAATTTTCCTATTTCTTTCAACAAGTCAAGTATATACTTTTGTTGAGAGATAAAGGTCCCTTGCTTTGAGTGAGCTACTGATGCGGTTCCGCAAGTTCACGGGTCTCAAGTAGTACAGTATAATATCATCCCACAGGGAGTAATTATGTAAGTACCAGGCTTAGATCACTCAATTAATTGGACTAAGCGATTGGGTAGGATTGGGAAATTAAATTAAAAGAAAATTTAACTATCAAAATAAATAAATGGATAAAACCGATGGCGATTGTGTAAAAATGGGGAAATAAAATAAGAAAATTAACTGGCAAAAATAACAAAATCAAGCTAACAAAAATTTGTGAATATTTCTAGGCGTTAATTCGAATGGAATGTGGTAAGCTTCAAGGATGGTTCCACTTTTAGCGCTTTTTATGGACTTTACCCGGATCAATTTATTAGGCGAATTTTTGGTTGATAGAAGGTTGAGCCTAGAGTTTCTTAGATCCTTTTTCAAGGTATCAAATGAGTATTACGCAATTATCATAGTCTACTATCGTAGCCCTAGCAATCAAGCATAACCCATTTTGTTCTTTGCTCACCCGATTTTCTCTCATAAATTCAGTCTATGTCTAAATCTGAAATTTATAAGTACCCTGTTTGGAGTTCCGTTATTAATTTTCACCTATCGGTTCTTCAATTAACAGCTAACGTCAAGTAATAGTTGGCCAAACTCAATACCAGCAAAATCAATTTTAAAACAGAGAAATCAAGACCAAAAATCCATACAAATAAATCAACCGAGATTTAATCCATAAATTTAACTAAAAGCTTCAGCCCAACCTTGAAGCTTCGGGGAAACTACTCAGTCATGGTAGGATGAATACCACAAAAATTATGCTTAGCAAACAACATTAGGAGAGATTAAATAATAGAACAGAAAATGAATGAGTTTTCGGGTCTCGCTCTAATGTTGCGTCACTGAGTGGTCTCCTCAAGCTGCTAAGTGTTTCCTTCACTGCCTACGTTGGAGAGTATCGGGTGTCACCTTAATGCTCCTAGTGCTGTCTCCTGCGTGTAACATTCTCCAAGGTCTCCAACTAACAGCAGCTACCTTCTCCTCAAAACCCAGCTGCCTTCCTTGCTTCTTTTATTTAATTCCTTTCACACACACACACACAGCTCTCAGCTCACGTATATTTTTCTCCCCTTTAGTTTACGCACTTCAGGCCCTAACTCACCTTAGTTCACGTAAGCCCAACTAAACACGTTTCTTTTTTATTTTCCTCACACCAACCTCATGTTGCACACACACTCACGCACACTCTCCAGTTTTCATGCAGCTTCAACTATCTCCTCCTCCCTTAGTTCACGTTTTTCTCACCACTCTCTTGGTTTTTCTTTTATTCATGCTGTAACATCCCACCCTCAATTGGAAGGGTAAAATAGTAAATTTGACATAGGATGGAATAGATTTGGAGTGCATAGGACTGTTCATGCATAATAGGATTGGTCCACAGTCACATTTGTGCACATGAAATTACTGTGCATGCATACATGATATTCCCGGTTTGCGTGCCTAAGACAATTTTATTGGGATTAACGTGGTTAATGAGTTTGAAAATTTATTCGGAGTGCGCCATCGAGTGTTTTACATTTTTAGGGATTGATGAGATTTTTTCTGGAATTTTTCAGGGTTCTTGCCCGGACCGGAAAATTTCAACTGACTGAGTGAGTGAGTTTTTTTTTGGTACTGGAAATGATTGCCTAATGGCATGAGATTAGTGGATAAATGATGTTAGGATAATATTCTAGTGCCATGATTAGAGATTCAATGGGGATTAGTACTTAATTAACTAGGACTAGCTTGATTTTGTCTTTTTCCCTTTCTAATGCCAAGTGTCCTCTTCATTAAAGAAATTTGTCTCTTTATATTCATCACCTACGACTTTTTAAAGATCAATTGCTTGAGTCTCCCTTGTCATTTACGGCTATTCCTCTTAAGTGTATAAGTTTATCTTCTTGGAAGTTGAAAAAGGGTTATTTTAAAAGTGCAAAACTTCATCATCCGAAGGTGCCTTCTTCTCCTCTTTCGAATTTTCCTTTTACCTATCCCATATAAGAATTGTCTCCTTGGTTCCTTGCTAGCTATTCTTCACACCTAAACCAAGTTGAAGCTTTGAGTTGATGAGAACCTTTGGAATGCTTGTGAAGGCCGTAGGTGAGGTGTTAAGTTAGGAAGCTGTGGAGAAATGAAAAGACTTGGAGAATTGATAGCTTGAACTTGTTTAAGGTGAGTATTGATAGTTGTTTTTATGCTTATGGTAGTTAGGAGCTTTTAATGGGAGGGCTAGTGCATTTATTATGCTTATGGATGCATTAAATTGATGACTATTATGACTTGAATTAATGGGTATAAGGTTAGGGTTAGTTATGATTTGAAAGTAGGATGATTGATGCATGGTTTTAACTTGATTTTGATGGCATATTGATCATTGATTTTACTTGGAAATGAAGAATTGAGTGCTGCCAATTTTTTTGTATTAGCCCTAGTACATGTATGAATGGTATAAGAACTGATTTGTGTTCCTTTGGATGTTTAATGAAGTGTTAAAGGCACTGGAAATGATAGAAACTAAGATTGGACCAAATCTGGAAATTTAGGGTTTTAATCGATGGTACTGTTTTGATCATAACTCATTGTATAGGAATGCAAATGAGGTGAGGTTTGTGGCCACTTAAACTTTGGGATGTTAGCTACATTTTTGTGGGAAATAGGCACTATCCAATTTTAGCTTTAAGAGGGTGCAATATGTCTTGGAAAGTTACTGCTATTGACTGGAAGGAACAGTACCCGAAATCATACCCTATAGTTTTGCTAATTTTTTATAAATTAATTGAGAAGGAATTAGGATAAATGGACTAACTGAAAGTTGAAGTCTATTAAGTTAGCTTTCCAATGCCACTGATTTTGCAATTTTTCGATATGTCTATTAGGAGTTATGGACTGATGATTGTTGGCTGTTTTTATGCATTGAAATGAAACCTAGCTGGAATGTCAAATTTGGTGTACATTCAGATTAAGAGGAATTTTAGTAATTTTTTTGCATTGAATTGGTGTTGGAAATCTACTGAAGCCTTTTAGGTGACAAATTCATCTTGAAAATGGTGTATGGAATATAATTTCTGGAAATCAGATGTGGGAGTTATGGATTTTCACAATTTGAACCTACATTGTGATGTTAATTGCTGATTAGGTCAGAAACTTGCATAACAGATTTGACACTGTTAGAGGCTGAACTGGAGTCTGGTTATTTCATGAAGAATTGAAGTTTGAGATTTTATCTTTTCAGGGATATAAAGTGGTGATTTTTTTGACTTGTATACAGGGAGATATGATTGATAGAAAGTTACTGCTCAAATTGAGTGATTTCAGGAACAGCAACCTTGAGTGAATTATTTGGCCTAGTTAGCAAGGGAATTGAAATTTGGGTTGTTTCATGAAATTTGTAGATAACATTGTGATCTTGATGATCATATTTAGTTTATAATTTTTGACTGCATAGAATGAAAGATAGTAAATTTCCAATGACTGTTCTGTTTGAGGAAGTGAATGAGTGGGCAGTAGCTTACAATGGATATTTGACATCCTTAGGGGTGAAATTGATTTTTCTGGACTAAAGGAAACTTGTAGAGGGTTTCATTACCTTTCCAATGAGATATGGTTTGCATTTTTCTGAATTGTGTCGAATAAGTTATGATTTATTGAATTTCGGTTAAAGGAAAGGGAAAAAGAGTAGGAAATAAGGGCAATGTATATATATGAATTGTTGAATTTTGGTTTCTTTCGTGAATAACTTTTCCGTCCGACGTCCAATTGACCTGATTCTTGAGGCATCGGATTCAGTGAATATTTAATTTCATTTTCTGAGAGATTGGGATTTTTGGACGGAAAATTGACGTGGATCCGGGTAATGGACCACTAATCACTGTTTTATTTAATTGGGGACCTATTAAGGTCCAATTTGAGCGCCGTTAGCGTCATTGGTTTTCTAATTTTTAAACGGATTTTTCTGATGAAAAAAAATGGGATTAGGGCCGGGAATTCATGAACATGCATATTTTTACCTACATGTGCATCAGTAATTCATTCGGATTAAATCGTTAGTGATAGTTACCTTCTCGATGCTTAGGCACTGGCGAGCGTCGATCGATCGGCGTGACAAAGACTTTCCGACAATAGCTCGGAAGTAAGATGTGAGTAACCTAGTTGGTTATCCCGATCTACGTGTTTACTGTGACTTGATTGCCCTACGGGGATTACGTGGATTATATATGGCTTTTATTGACTGTGAATTGGGCATTAGACAAGCTGTTTAATTGATTTGTACATTTGGGTGACCCATGGACCGTGATATATTATATTGACTTCTATTGGGCATGTGCATTCATGCACAAATGCATTAAAGCGCTAAAAGGAAAATTGTGAATCGAGACGCCATCGACATCGAATCGAGCCTGACCTCGACATCTTGAAACGAGCCTCGAGCTCGAAGGAGATAATCCTCCCAGCACGCGTCTACACCGAATCTGTTTATGCGCTCGTCACAATCTGTAATAAAACTGAAAAAAGAGTCACATATGCATTGCATCATTCTTGGTGAATATCCGAAATGGATAATTATTGTGGATTTGTTTGACTTGGTGATTGTATTGTAAATGGATGACTCTTGTCTTTGTGATGTCTTATTATTCTCGTAACTAAATATTGGTGTGACAATTGGTATGTAATATGAACTAGGAATATTGATCGTATTAGTAGTACTAAGATTGTTTTATTCTGTAATTTGTTATGTGATGCATGAATTGGGAGAACCATCGATGATGGTTTCTCATTGAGTTATAAACTCATCCAAAATTGCAATCTATTTTCAGATTTGAAGAGTACCTCGTTACTTGCGGAGTATGTCTCTGTAGGCAAGTGAAGGATAGAGGTCGGGATGGGTTAGGTTCTGCATTAGTGTCTTACCAAATTGTTTTCTGCAATCATTGTATAACAATGCTTTGTATTTAGACTAAGCCCATTGTGGCGTTATTGTTTTTACACATTGACAATTGCATTATTGTTGCCTGACTGTAATGAGTGTTGACTGTTTGTAATAACTGGAAATAGTTTATCAGGGGCTTAAATTACTTACTGTTTTTACCGTTGTTTTTACCGGGCCAATGTATGTTATAAAAAAAAATTGTTGTATACCGAGTTTTACCGACTGATGTAGTACTCCACCCTCGCGAGGCACGGACTCGGATATTACCCATAATATCGGGTTCAGGTCACTCGAGAGTTGGGTGTTACACATGCCCAGCTCCAGCTCACGCTACACCACACAGTTCTCTTACTCACACACTCACCTGTCACTTACTCTCATCTAACGCCCAGCACCTATATATTTGTCACTTTCTCACTTCAATTCATTTAACGCATAGCCCATGCCAACTTCACGCTACTCCCTACTCACTCCATCAACCCACACACCCATACTCGTTTGTTTTTTTCATTTTAACTCCTCCTCAACTCTCCTCTTTCCACGTGATTTTTGTGTTATTTCTCTTTGTCTTGAAACCACCCCATGCCTCCTTTCTTCTAGCTGGTGTCTGCATTGTTCTTGTTAGTTTCTTCCCGCTCTTCACATCTCCATTTGGTGTGGTGGGGTTCTTTGTGCTTTTCGGCGGTGACGCTCCTCTTCTTGGTGTAATGTTGAGAGCTCTCATCGAATGAGTGGAGAGTTGGTTCTTGGTGTAACGATGTAGCTATTTGTTGGTGTCACTTGGAGCTGCGTTTCTCCCCAATGTACTACGTTTACGCTTTGGTTGTATCTTTGTTGGAACAACGTGAGTGCTCCTTGGTGTATCTTTGTCCGATTATTTTCGTTTCTGTTAAAACAACCAGCTGCCATTATTTTCGTTGGTGTCCTACTTGGAGCTCCTCCCCATATTCATGCCTCCATTTGGTCTCTCCAACGTTTTTTCTTGTCTTCCCAGATCTCATGACTCTTTAAACCTTTGTAGCCAACAGATGCCTCTTGTTTTTCTGGTGAGTTTACGATCGTGTAGTCGTCCCTCCTCTGCCTTTTTCTTTCTTTGTTAACTTGGAGT
This sequence comes from Erythroxylum novogranatense, assembly GCA_029891385.1. Classification (NCBI taxonomy): domain Eukaryota; kingdom Viridiplantae; phylum Streptophyta; class Magnoliopsida; order Malpighiales; family Erythroxylaceae; genus Erythroxylum; species Erythroxylum novogranatense. The sequence continues at coordinate 2,849,748 of CM057226.1, read as the reverse complement.
GTCTTGGAGCTTTTTGAGTGGAGAGTTGGTGTATTGTTTTGGCTGAATGTGCTGGAGCCTTACCTTATCGTTCCTTTTCTTTTTCCTAGTGGAGCCTCTTCTTGTCTTTGGTTGTCCTTGGAGCTTCAACGGAAGGAATAAGGGTGGTGGAGCCTCCTTGTCCCTTGGAGCTGATTTGTCTTCTATTTTATTCACCTTCGTCATAAGCCCAATGAACAAGCATGGAAAGTGTAATACTCTTTCCCCGGTAAGCAGGACCATCCAACACAGTTCATTTTCTAACTTTTACGCTGTGGATACTTGACACGGAAAACTCAACAAAATCGACTTCACTAAAGTAGTTCCTACTTCCTTTGCATTCGAGAGATGCTTTGCCATCACCGCTTAGCTCTCTTTATATGACTATTAATTCATTAATGCGATCAACATAACCAACGCAATGACACGGGACAAAAGATGATCAAAGCCCAATAGAAAATACTTAACTTTTATGGGGAGACTGCTTTTGCTTCCATAATTTCTTTGGTCTAAGATGAGCCCAAAATTCATGCTTTTTTTAATGAAAAACGAGAAAATAAAATACATAACAATCTCAATACAATTAAATTAATGAACCTAAAAAATGCTACTAAAATGAATGAATGAACACACAAAATAAAAGTAAATATGATCTAAATATCTATATAATTTGGACTAAACAAATGCCCCTAAACTCAACTTTTTGCTTGTCCCTAAGCAAAATTAAGAAAAATTGTTCAAAATGGATTAAGGAACACTCAACAATTGGAATTTTCATAATTGCAGTAACCAATTAAAATATACCTTTAGCCACTTATCAAACCATACCCACCTTCATAATGCAAGGATGCCAATGCTCGCTCAAACACACACTCCTTGATTCAAGTCTAATTAGAAACCAACCAACTCACAAGAGTAGAGAAAAGCCAAATAAACTCAAAGGCAATTTACAAACCAAGAGACTCTAAAGATATTATCAAATTAACCAATCCCATAGGCAAAAAAAAAATTCTCTCAACCTATCTCCACTAATTTTTAGCACTCCTTCTCAAAGGATCAAAAGGTCTTATTAGAATTGTAATGGGGTCATTGGGGTTTAAACTTAGCTAGACCAAAGAAAAGGAAAATAAAAGCTCAAATAAAATGGGAACAATTATTCAAGAAATAGGAAAATGTAAGGGACCTCTTTTTTTCTTTTTCTTTTTCTGTTTTTTTCTTTTTTTTAAGAGCAAGTAAAATCGTGGGAACAAGGAAGAAAGATTATTATATTTTTTTTAGGGAACTAACAACATCATTTACAGAGACAAAATTCGAACATAAGAACGGTAACAATTACAAGACTTAACTCAATTTCACTGAATTCCCAAGTTTCAAATAATTGACTCTCCTCTAAACTCAATTTCTTGCATACTAGGGGCAATGTAACATCCCATCTCCGATGGGAAGGATATTTTGGTAAATTGGGACGGATTAGGAGTATTGAATTAGAACTCGGCATACATCTGACATATAGCCTCTATGAGTGATGATTGTTTTGTATATGCACATGGTAACATGCATTCATGACATTTTAAACTTAGGTTTCAAATTGGGACCTTTTGTGAAATTTATGGGATAATAGTATTTGGAAAATTATTTGAGTCGTCATAAATTGTTTCCCATTTTAGGAATTTATGGAAATTTTTCGGAATTTTTCAGGTTCTTTCCGGATAGGAAAATTCAATGACCAATCGAGTAAACCTTTTGTACTGAAAAAGATTGCCTAATTGCATGAGATTAGTGGATAAAGAATGTTAAGAATTATTCTAGTGCCATGATTAATGTTTAAGTGAGACTAATGAAAGTTTATGATTAAATTATGTTAATTAAGTTGTTTATGTCTTTTACTCTTTTAAATGCCAAGTGTCCTCTTCATTTTGTCTCTTTATATGCATCATCCACGACTTTCAAAGTTGGAGCCTCCTTGTCACACACGTTTATCATTCTTTAGTGTATAAATTATCTCCTTGAAAGTTGAACAAGAGTGTTTTAAAATTGAAAAGTTCATCCTCAAAACCATCCTCCTCCTCCTTGAAATTTTCTTCTACTTATCTCCTACAAGACACTTCTTAGTTCCTTGCTTGCTTTTCTTCATACACAAGCTAAGTTGAAACTTTGAATTGATGATGCTCTTTGGGATGCTTGTCATAACCGTGGATGAGGTTTGAAACAAAAGAAGTTGGTGTGAACTTAGAGCTTGGAGGAAAGTAGAGCTTGTAACTCATTTAAGGTAAGTAGTTTGGTTATATTCTTTCTTTTAGTAGGTAGAAGCATGCATGGAGACTATTTATATGTGTACTTGAGCATAAGAAGGGTAGGTTAGAATGGGTTTCATTATGTGCTTATATATGGATGAATGAATGATTATAGTTTTAAGTGAGTTTTGGCTTGGTTTTGGATTGAGTTTGTTAGCTCAAATGAAAGGAGACAAGTATGATAATTGGGTAGATATGTGCTGCCAAAGTTTAGTAAATTATATAAGTGAATGTTGTGATTAGTTTGTAGCTGAATTAGAGGTATAATTTGATGCTTAGTGATGTGTTATGGATGTTGGAAGTGATAGAAGATAGGTTAATGTTGAAAGCTGGAAATTGAGTTTTGAACCTATGGTACTGTTTTGTTCATAATTAATTGTATAGGTGAGCAAATGAGGTGAGGTTTGTGCCCAAGTAAACTTTGGGATGTTGGCTTCAAATTTGTGTGAAATAGGTGTTGTTAAATTGTAATGTTAGGAAGGTGAAGTTTTGCATGGAAAGTTTCTGTTTGTAGGGTCTATGAACAGTACCCGCATATATGACTTGATTTCTTTGTGGATTTTTCTAAATTTATTGAGATGGAATTAGGAAAGTGGTCTTTATGGAAGTTGTAGAATATTGAGTTAGCTTTCCATTGCCACAAATCTTGCTAATTTTCGAGTTGTATATTGGGAGATATGAACTGATTTCTATTGATTGGTTTTATGCTTTTTGGAGAAACCTAGCCAAAGTGTTGATTTTGTGAGCTTGTGGATTGGAAGCAATTTTATCAAATTATGTGAACTGAATTGGTGTGAGTGATCTTCTGCAAAGTTGCAGAGGAAGGAATTATCTAGAAAATGATAAATGGTGTGTAATTTTTAGAGGTCAGATTTGGGAGTTATGATTTTGCAAACATTAAACCTGTATTAGGTTATGAATTGCTGATCATGGCAGTAACTTCCATAACGGTTTTGACATTGTTAGAAATTGAATTGGATTTTGAGTTCTTCATGAAAATTGAAGTTTGAGAACTCATCTTTTCAGGGATATAAGGTAGTGAATTTTGTGACATTTGTACTAAGAGTTATGTTGATTGAAAATTACTGACCAGATTGGTTAATTTCTGTATACAGATTCTTTGTTGAATTGTTTGATCTAGTTAGTTATGGAATTTGATTTTGGGTTGGTTATGAAAGTTGTAGATGATATTGTGATCTTATGGAGCATATTTATGTGGTAATTTTTGGCTTAAGAATCAAAGAGTTATGGAATTTGCAAAGTACTGTTCTGTTTTAGCAGGATTTGAGTAGACAGTAGCTTTGAAGGATTTTGACACCTTTAGGGTGAGATTGATTTTATGGTCTTCTTGAGAATTGTAGAGGTTTCTTTATCTTTCCAATAAGGTATCATTTGTATTTTCTGATTTGTGGGCTAAGATTTATGATTGTTGGAAATTTGGATTGAAAAGCAGGGAAAAGGGCAAGAAGTAGAGGAACCTCGTCGGATCGCGAGGCGACGCCTCGCCCTCATGGCGAGTAAGTCAGCCAGATCGCGAGGGCGCCTCGCCCTCGCGAGGCGAGGTAAGTCAGCCCAGTCGCGAGGCGACGCCTCGCCCATGACGAGGCCAAATGGGTCGACCTCATGAGGCGACGTCTCGCCCAATGAGGTGATTTCTTTTCTTTATTTTTTTATTATTTTTATTTGTTAATTGATAATTTGGAATTTCTTGCTTCTTTTGTCAATTTCTTTTCCGTCCGATGTCCGATTGACCCGATTCTCGAGGCATCGGTTTGTGAAATATTGAATTTCATTTGTGAGAAATTGGGAATTTTAGGCGGAAATTGACATAGCCGGGTAATTGTTCTATGGTCCTTTGTTTTATTTATTTTGGACCGATCGAGGTCCGAATTGAGCTTGTCGGTGGCTATAGTTTTCTAATTTTAGATGGAATTTTATTACGGGAAAAATTAGGATTTAGGCCGAAATCTCATGAACATGCATTATACATTTACATGTGCATTATACTAATTGGATTGGATAATTAGTGATCGGATTCCTCTCTGTTTGTTATAGAGGCACATTTGGGCGTCGATCTACCGGCGTTCTTGAAACTTCAGATGTTAGCTCGGAATGCAGGTGAGTAACCTAGTTGGTTCCTCAACCTTTATGTGTTTAAGTTTTGCAATTATGCCATGTGGAGATAATGGAGGTTTATATGTGTTTGAATTTGATTGATTTGGACCAAAGGTGTCTCAAATATTTGAAATGAGATAACGAAGTGCTACTTGTGAGTGCTTGTTTGTAAATGTTATATTGGAGATCTCGGACCGAGGTCCGAGAAATGGGAAATTGATATTGAAGTGTTAATTATGCATTTCGTTTGATGCATTGGATGGGATTGTAAATGTGATATAGTAGGATGCAATAAATTGAAAATGTAGATAATTGAAATCTGGGACCGAAAGTCAGAAGAATTGGCAAATAGTAATGATATGTAAATGGAAATTGGAATATATACATTGCATACATAAACATAAATGTGTGATCGATAAAAAGCGGTTGTGACCGAGCGACCATCAGATCGGGCATATCACGCCTAACGATGTGAGAGCTTTCAACGCATACGGGACCTCAGTCCAGCGTATTGAGCCGTGGCTCGATGTATCGAGGCTTCAAGCCCATGTTTTCGAGCCATGGCTCAACGCAATAATGCCGATTCTTGGGGCGATTTGGTATACAGTCACAACAACGAAATGAAAATGGAGCAGTGTCACATGCGCATTGCATATATATATATATTTGTAAATAGTGGAAGATGTAAATGATGAAATTGTATGTGTATATGAAATTGGGCTGAAATGTGATAATATGTGATATTACATTAATGCTACCGTGTGCTAATATGATTGGTGAATGCATGAGTTGAGTGAACCATCGATGATGGTTTCTCACCGAGTTCATAAAACTCACCCAAAATTTGCATCTATTTTTCAGGACTTAGAAGAATACCCGTTAGGCAGCAGGCGTATGACATCTATTTGGTTGAAGAAGCGGAGAAGTGGTTGGGATCGATTAGCGTCATCTTAGTGTTTCTATTCTTGGACTTTTGTATTACTAATTTGGATAAGTTGTAAAGTCAATTGACCGAAATAAATTGTAAATGTAAAAAGTGGGCCCAAGGCCGTTGTATTGATTATACAAATTGCTTTCGCGTTAATGATGATATGTATGCGATTGTGTAAACAAAAAAATGTTATATTGAGTTTTCTCTTGAGTGATGTAGCACGCCACCCTCATGAGGCACGGATTGGATATCACCGTCGATGTCGGGTTGGGTCTTGGGAGTGAGTGTTACATTTAGGTGGTATCGAGCCCGAAGAGTACGTAATGTATCTGGCACGATCTGAAACATAGGGTGCATGTATTTAAGTCATGTCACGGCAGACAGTGACAACTGATCCCCAGTGTAGTCTATGGGTTGTATGCATAAGTATGTCTCAGTCGTTTAAGTGGTTAGAAAAAGTGAGAAAAAGGATAGTGTGTTAGAATGTGATGAAAGGAAGAAATGGATATCACAAAATAGGAAAGAGAGTATGGTTTGATCAGACAGACAAATATCTAGTGTATTGAGATTGACGGGTATATTGTGAAGTGTAATATGGGCGTTATATTGGGAATAGCTATAAAGATTATAGTTGTAAATTCATAGAGGAAAATAGAGATGTGACAATGGTAAGGTAAATGAAAATAAAGTGTTCTATGATATAGAAAAGTTACATTTGGGATTGATTACTATGATGAGAGTTATAAATAAGGATTGGTGATTTGGAGTGAAAATATATTAAGTGTAAAATCGAAAATGATTTCATTCTGTGATATTGCTTTGAGTGTGGAAATATATGGGTATAATGCAATAAGGAAAAGATTGAAAAGTAAGACAATGAAATTGGTAGATGAAAAAGTTGTTCGGGTTTAATTGATCTGCACTAAGTAAATGCACACCGATTATGGGAGCCCTTTTAGTAAGTGAAAATGTTAAGCAGTCATTGATGAGTTAATGGATACTTGCTAGCTAGAATTCTTGTCAAAAAAAATGAAAGTGCTTATAACGATCGGTTGTAAATGAATTGATTGTATATGATCCTCGTGGCGAGGCGGGTGTAAGCAGGAAGGTTGTTGAGTTCGAATATATTATCCTTGTAAGTGTATATGTGATAGTGGGATTACCATCATGGGTGAAATGAATAATTTATGTGAATATGATATCGAAGTAATTGGTGGCCTACTACATAAGCTTTGGTTATAATGCGGTAGCTCAAGTTTAAAATGAGTGAGAGTAAGGCATGAGAATACTTATCTTGATTAATTGAGAAAGAAGTGAGGCAGTTAAAGATGCTAGCATTGGTAATGAGCTTGAGGAAATAAAATGAGGGACATGAATATAGTAAAGTCCCCATGATTGAGAATTGGTACCAAAAGAGAATGGTTATCGATAATTAAATGCAATTAAGGTATTCTTAGCAGTATGATCTATTAACGGGCAAATTGATAAGACTATTGAGATATATTGTCGATAGGATGTGATGATTTTGGTGATGTATGGTAAGATAGTAGAGGAAAGAAATTGTTTAAGTGCTCTTCGAGATTTATCTTCGTGAAGTATCAAGAGTAACTGATTTGTATTACATCTGGCAGAGACTCTAGTGTAAGAGCTAAACTATGTTACTGAAAGAGTGTACATTATGTTATAAATGAGATGATTCTGATTATTGAAGAAAAGAATTACTGAATATTAATTATGAATTTGAGGGATTAAAGTTTATGTTCGAAAGTACTAGACCGATATAACGATTGTTTATTTAAGTCGGTGAGTGGTCTATCACGAATAAATTGAGTTATATGAGTCAACTAAGTTTATTGTATTACTAAAAGGAACATGTTTCAATTATGTTTGGAGTGGATAATGGACATAAATATAAGAAATGGATAATGAAAGAGAAATAGATGAATGGGTATAGTTGAGGAAATTGGTGCGTTATACAAGTCTCATAAGAGTGAATCTTAACTTTGATTGAAGGAATAAAGGATGAATTAGTATGCGAACATGAGATATTGGGAGAATTAATCAAGATATAGGTCTTGATAAAATGTGAAAATTCAAAAGATATGGGTATGTGGAATTGGGAATTTATTAGACCTAACGGAATCTTGGATCGTTCAAAATTGTCAAAGATTTTCTGGTTTTAACAAATTGACAAGAATAATTGAGGAAAACATGTGAATGTTATGGTGATGATCATAAAGGAGACAATTGAAGAATTTACTATCTACTTTGAAGTGTTCCGGTAAAGATTCGATGTGATCTATTGAAATTGTATAAAGTGATTTTATGCACCTTGGGACAAATATAATTCCATGGGTGGTATTATGATTGATGATTTGAACTTTGTTCTCTTGAGTGTGACCTAAAAGCTTGGAGACATTAATAAACAGAAATAGTTTGGAGATGTCTATGAATATGTAAATCGATACCGATTGAGTTATTTCATGCGGTTGAATGATTTGAAAAGGATTCAACGGTGATTACTCAAACTAAGTTAATGGTGCAATTCAAGGATTGAGCAAATAAATAAATAAATTCAAGTGCAGAAGATCAAAATTTGGGTAATAAGGTTATCAAATCTAGTGTATTATTGAGTGTTAAGAGTCGAATCGACAAAAGGGTAAAAGAAAGCATGACTAGTTATGGAATTTCAAAGTTGGTGTGCATCAAAGCGGATTGGCAAAACCGAAGTGAGGATGTAGAAATTGTAAACCGTATTGAGGCGAGAATTAACTCAATTGTTGAGAAAAATGGTAGGTATAGTTCAAATTAAGAAATATGGGTGATACTCATTATAGGAAGCTGTTAGTGAAAATGTAAGGAATGATCGAAGCTTTAAGTTTTATCAAGAGTGTATTGATAGAGTAATTGAAAAGTTAAAATGGGAAATCAAATGATTATAAGTGAATGGTTCAAGAAAGCACAAGAAACAATCGAGCGTTACGGTCTAGTAAAAGTATTGTGGAAAAGCAATTGATGGTATAGTCCGTCAAAGTGAGCGATGACATGTGTGATTAACCAACGGTATTTTGGATTTCGTTGGGATATAAGATTGATGTATAGTAAAAGGGATTATGGCATGACAATCATTATATTAGTGTCACCATTGAAAAGTGTATAAGGGTCTTCTTGTTCAAAAGGAGTCGTTATCCTATATTATGAGTGATAGGATAAGTAATTTAAGATGGTGACAATAAGTGAATTGATTCATCGAGGTTCTAAATCTCATGAGATTTGTGGTTTGATAATAACGAAATCGATATGTAATAAATGAAATATTTTGAAGGGTATGACCTCGGCCAAAATGTACTTAGATGGAAATAAAGGTGTAGTTAAGGGAAATTGAATTCGTGATGAGGGGCCTCTATGCGATTGTGGTGTAAATAGCATTATAGATTGGTAAGCTAGACTAAAATCTAAAAGATGATTCGGATTCACAAAATGTTTCATAGACAGAATTGGGAAATATTGTTAGGATCCGATATATATGTTATTGATAGTGATGATATTGAAAGTGACAAATTGCGCGTAATCATGAGAAAGCAGTAAATTATGTAAAGTTCGAGAAAGGAAAAGAGTAATTAATTGTTTTGATCCCCGTTCATTGACCGAATTTGGTCGTGTAGTGGAAACAGTGGGAAACAGAGGGTATTAATCAAAAGACTCCCCTACCTTCCTGATAAATCGTATATGAAATTTCGAGGACGAAATTTTTATTAGGAGGGGAGAATTGTAACATCCATCTTGATGGGAAGGATATTTAGTAAATTGGGACGGATTAGGAGTATTGAATTAGAACTCGGCATGCGCATCTGACATATAGCCTCTATGGTGATGATTGTTTTGTATATGCACATGGTAACATGCATTAATGACATTTTAAACTTAGGTTTCAAATTGGGACCTTTGTGAAATTTATGGGATAATAGTATTTGGAAAATTATTTGGAGTCGTCATAAATTGTTTCCCATTTTAGGAATTTATGGAAATTTTTCGGAATTTTCGGGGTTCTTTCCGGATAGGAAAATTCAACCGACCGACTGAGTAAACCTTTTTGTACTGAAAAAGATTGCCTAATTGCATGAGATTAGTGGATAAAGAATGTTAAGAATTATTCTAGTGCCATGATTAATGTTTAAGTGAGACTAATGAAAGTTTATGATTAAATTATGTTAATTAAGTTGTTTATGTCTTTTACTCTTTTAAATGCCAAGTGTCCTCTTCATTTTTGTCTCTTTATATGCATCATCCACGACTTTCAAAGTTGGAGCCTCCTTGTCACACGTTTATCATTCTTTAGTGTATAAATTATCTCCTTGAAAGTTGAACAAGAGTGTTTTTAAAATTGAAAAGTTCATCCTCCAAACCATCCTCCTCCTCCTTCGAAATTTTCTTCTACTTATCTCCTACAAGACACTTCTTAGTTCCTTGCTTGCTTTTCTTCATACACAAGCTAAGTTGAAACTTTGAATTGATGATGCTCTTTGGGATGCTTGTCATAACCGTGGATGAGGTTTGAAACAAAAGAAGTTGGTGTGAACTTAGAGCTTGGAGGAAAGTAGAGCTTGTAACTCATTTAAGGTAAGTAGTTTGGTTATATTCTTTCTTTTAGTAGGTAGAAGCATGCATGGAGACTATTTATATGTGTACTTGAGCATAAGAAGGGTAGGTTAGAATGGGTTTCATTATGTGCTTATATATGGATGAATGAATGATTATAGTTTTAAGTGAGTTTTGGCTTGGTTTTGGATTGAGTTTGTTAGCTCAAATGAAAGGAGACAAGTATGATAATTGGGTAGATATGTGCTGCCAAAGTTTAGTAAATTATATAAGTGAATGTTGTGATTAGTTTGTAGCTGAATTAGAGGTATAATTTGATGCTTAGTGATGTGTTATGGATGTTGGAAGTGATAGAAGATAGGTTAATGTTGAAAGCTGGAAATTGAGTTTTGAACCTATGGTACTGTTTTGTTCATAATTAATTGTATAGGTGAGCAAATGAGGTGAGGTTTGTGCCCAAGTAAACTTTGGGATGTTGGCTTCAAATTTGTGTGAAATAGGTGTTGTTAAATTGTAATGTTAGGAAGGTGAAGTTTTGCATGGAAAGTTTCTGTTTGTAGGGTCTATGAACAGTACCCGCATATATGACTTGATTTCTTTGTGGATTTTTCTAAATTTATTGAGATGGAATTAGGGAAAGTGGTCTTTATGGAAGTTGTAGAATATTGAGTTAGCTTTCCATTGCCACAAATCTTGCTAATTTTCGAGTTGTATATTGGGAGATATGAACTGATTTCTATTGATTGGTTTTATGCTTTTTGGAGAAACCTAGCCAAAGTGTTGATTTTGTGAGCTTGTGGATTGGAAGCAATTTTATCAAATTATGTGAACTGAATTGGTGTGAGTGATCTTCTGCAAAGTTGCAGAGGAAGGAATTATCTAGAAAATGATAAATGGTGTGTAATTTTTAGAGGTCAGATTTGGGAGTTATGATTTTGCAAACATTAAACCTGTATTAGGTTATGAATTGCTGATCATGGCAGTAACTTCCATAACGGTTTTGACATTGTTAGAAATTGAATTGGATTTTGAGTTCTTCATGAAAATTGAAGTTTGAGAACTCATCTTTTCAGGGATATAAGGTAGTGAATTTTGTGACATTTGTACTAAGAGTTATGTTGATTGAAAATTACTGACCAGATTGGTTAATTTCTGTATACAGATTCTTTGTTGAATTGTTTGATCTAGTTAGTTATGGAATTTGATTTTGGGTTGGTTATGAAAGTTGTAGATGATATTGTGATCTTATGGAGCATATTTATGTGGTAATTTTTGGCTTAAGAATCAAAGAGTTATGGAATTTGCAAAGTACTGTTCTGTTTTAACGGGATTTGAGTAGACAGTAGCTTTGAAGGGATTTTTGACACCTTTAGGGGTGAGATTGATTTTTATGGTCTTCTTGAGAATTGTAGAGGGTTTCTTTATCTTTCCAATAAGGTATCATTTGTATTTTTCTGATTTGTGGGCTAAGATTTATGATTGTTGGAAATTTGGATTGAAAACAGGAAAAAGGGCAAGGAAGTAGAGGAACCTCGTCGGATCGCGAGGCGCGCCGCGCCTCATGGCGAGGTAAGTCAGCCCAGTCGCGAGGGCGACGCCTCGCCCTCGCGAGGCGAGGTAAGTCAGCCCAGTCGCGAGGGCGACGCCTCGCCCTCGCGACGAGGCCAAATGGGTCGGCCTCGCAAGGGCGACGTCTCGCCCCAGCGAGGCTGATTTCTTTTTCTTTATTTTTTTATTATTTTTATTTGTTAATTGATAATTTGGAATTTCTTGCTTCTTTTGTCAATTTCTTTTCCGTCCGATGTCCGATTGACCCGATTCTCGAGGCATCGGATTTGTGAAATATTGAATTTCATTTTGTGAGAAATTGGGAATTTTTAGACGGGAAATTGACATAGCCCCGGGTAATTGTTCTATGGTCACTGTTTTATTTATTTTTGGACCGATCGAGGTCCGAATTGAGCACTGTCAGTGGCTATAGTTTTCTAATTTTAGATGGAATTTTTATTACGGGAAAAATTAGGATTTAGGGCCGGAAATCTCATGAACATGCATTATACATTTACATGTGCATTATACTAATTCGGATTGGATAATTAGTGATCGGATTCCTCTCATTTGTTATAGAGGCACATTTGGGCGTCGATCTACCGGCGTTCTTGAAACTTCAGATGTTAGCTCGGAATGCAGGTGAGTAACCTAGTTGGTTCCTCAACCTTTATGTGTTTAAGTTTTGCAATTATGCCATGTGGAGATAATGGAGGGTTTATATGTGTTTGAATTTGATTGATTTGGACCAAAGGTGTCTCGAAATATTTGAAATGAGATAACGAAGTGCTACTTGTGAGTAATTGTTTGTAAATGTTATATTGGAGATCTCGGACCGAGGTCCGAGAAATGGGAAATTGATATTGAAGTGTTAATTATGCATTTCGTTTGATGCATTGGATGGGATTGTAAATGTGATATAGTAGGATGCAATAAATTGGAAATGTAGATAATTGAAATACCGGACGAAAGTCCAAGAATTGGCAAATAGTAATGATATGTAAATGGAAATTGGAATATATACATTGCATACATAAACATAAATGTGTGATCGATAAAAGCAACAGACCGGAGCGACCATCATGATCGGGGCATATCACGCCTAACGTATGTGAGAGCTTTCATTTCAACGCACAGACCTCGGGTCCAGCGTATTGAGAGTGGCTCGATGTATCGTGGCTTCAAGCCCATGTTTTCGAGCCAGCGGCTCAACGCAATGTGCCCGTTATGGGACGATTTGGTAGCAGTCACAACAACGAAATGAAAATGGAGCAGTGTCACATCGCATTGCATATATATATATGATTGTAAATAGTGGAAGATGTAAATGATGAAATTGTATGTGTATATGAAATTGAACTGAAATGTGATAATATGTGATATTATTTATTAATGCTACCGTGTGCTAATATGATTGGTGAATGCATGAGTTGAGTGAACCATCGATGATGGTTTCTCACTGAGTTCGCAAAACTCACCCAAAATTTGCATCTATTTTTCAGGACTTAGAAGAATACCCCGTTAGGCAAGCAGGCGTATGACATCCGCCGTTGAAGAAGCGGAGAAGTGGTGGGATCGGTTCGCGTCTGTCTTAGTGTTTCTATTCTTGGACTTTTGTATTACTAATTTGGATAAGTTGTAAAGTCAATTGACCGAAATAAATTGTAAATGTAAAAAGTGGGCCCAAGGCCGTTGTATTGATTATACAAATTGCTTTCCGCGTTAATGATGATATGTGTGCGATTGTGTAAACAAAAAAAAATGTTATATTGAGTTTTCTACTGAGTGATGTAGCACGCCACCCTCGCGGGGCACGGATCTGGATATCACCGTCGATGTCGGGTTCGGGTCTTGCGGGAGTGAGGTGTTACAGGCAATGGCCTGTAAAACCCTCACTTGCTTGCTCCTGTTTTTTCTTTTTTTTTAGTACTCCTTTTTTATTATTTTTTTTTCAACCCCCCACAAAGCCTACTCCTAAATAATCATTTCCACATGAAAGGTAGGGAATGCTTGGCTTATGACTTGGTTAAATGAGGGTGCCAAAGAAATAGAGATTTTACTTAGGCTCAACTTGGCTCCAAAGCGAATATAGGGTAGTTCCAATTGGAGTCTTGTACGCAGTTCTATAGGCCCAGAGAGCATCATCTAGCTTCAAAGACCAATCTTTTCTTGAGGTATTTACAGTTTTCTCCAAGATGCTCTTAATCTCTCTATTTGAAATTTTAGCTTGCCCATTAGACTGAGGATGGTAGGACAATGCTAACTTGTGGTATACTCCATATTTCTTCAAAAGGTTGGCAAAGGAACTGTTGACAAAATGACTTCCCCTATCACTGATAATTACCCGAGGAGTGCCAAACCTGGTGAAAATATTTCTCTTAAGGAATTGGATGACCACCTTGGCATCACAGGTTGGTGCAGCAATTGCTTCCACCCATTTGGAGGCATAGTCGACCCCTACAAGAATATATTTGTTTCCAAGAGAAGACGGTAGTGGCCCCATGAAATCTATCCACCAAACATCAAAAAGTTCAACCTCCAAAATTCCTTTAAGGGGCATCTCATGTTTCCGAGAAATATTTCCAGCTCTCTGGCATTTGTCACATGCTTGCACAAAATTTCTTGCATCCTTGAAAAGTGTAGGCCAATGGAATCGGCTTGAGAACCTTTTTTCGTCTTTTCGAATCGAAATAGCCTCCATAGGGGATGCATGCGATGATTTAGGACAGCTCCTACTTCTTCACTTGGTAAACATCTTCGAATTACCCCATCACCACAACGCTTGAAAAGGAAGGGCTCCTCCCATATATAATGCTTGAGCTCCAAAAAGAACCTCTTCTTCTGCTGGAAAGTAAATTCAGGTGGCAAGACTCCTGAAACAAGATAATTTACATAGTCAGCATACCATGGAACTTGTAATGTTATTATAGCAATTTTTTGTAATGAATAACACAAATATGATAAATCTGCACAGCTGAACAAATGCTCGTCACTGAAGGAGTCATTAATCGGTGGTTCTTCTCGAAGGGGTTCCTTATGATCTGTAGTGAGCCTTGAGAGGTGATCTGCGACTCAATTCTCAGCTCCCTTTTTGTCACGAATCTCAAAGTCAAACTCTTGAAGGAGAAGGACCCATCTTATAAGCCTTGGTTTAGCCTCCTTTTTCGCGAGTAGATAGTGGATGGCTGCATGGTCTAAGTAGACTATCACTTTCGAACCCACGATATATGACCTAAAGCTATCCACTGCAAGGACTACAGCTAGCAACTCCTTTTCAATCGCGGAATAATTGATTTGAGCATCATCCAACGTCTTGCTCGCATAATAGATCACATGGGCCACCTTGTTCTTTCTTTGGTGTAAAACAGCTCCCACGGCATAATCTGAAGCATCACACATGATTTCAAAGGGGAGGGACCAATCCGGGGGTTGAAGAATAGGTGGCAAGGTCAAGGCTTGCTTAATCCTGCAAAAAGCATCAAGATAAGATTGGTCAAAATTGAATGACACATCATTACTCAACAAATTGGTCAAAGGCTTTGCTATATGGGAAAAATCTTTAATGAAACGCCTATAAAAGCCTGCATGTCCCAAGAAACTTCTGATCTCCTTGACTGAAGTTGGTGGAGGTAGATTCGTTATCACTTCAGTTTTAGCCTTATCCACTTCTATTCCACGATTGGAGACTAAGTGGCCTAGGACTATCCCTTCTTGTACCATGAAATGGCACTTTTCCCAATTCAACACTAGATCAACCTCTTCGCACCTGCTTAAAACCTTGGCAAGATTAGATAAACAAGAATCAAACGTCAGTCCATAAACAAAAAAGTCATCCATGAATACTTCCATAATTTTCTCAATAAAATCTGAAAAGATTGCTGTCATGCAATGCTGAAACGTAGCTGGTGCATTACACAACCCAAATGGTATTCTTCGATAAGCGAAGGTACCATAGGGGCATGTGAAAGTAGTTTTCTCTTGGTCATTAGGGTGAATGGGAATTTGAAAGAAACCAGAGAAACCATCTAGATAGCAAAAATAATCATGTTTAGCAAGTCTTTCCAAAATTTAGTCAATAAATGGCAAAGGGAAATGGTCTTTACGGGTGGCCTTATTCAATTTTCTGTAGTCTATACACATCCGCCATCCCGTAACTATCCTAGTTGGTATTAATTCGTTACCTTTTTGCACAACTGTTAGACTACCCTTCTTGGGCACACAATGGACAAGGCTTACCCAATTACTGTCAGAAATGGGGTATATAATACCCGCAGCTAACAACTTTAAGACCTCTTGCTTGACCACGTCCTTCATGTTTGGATTCAGCTTCCTTTGATGTTCAATTACGGGTTTTGCATCATCCTCTAGATGAATTCTATGTGTGCAGAAAGACGGGCTGATTCTCTTCAGATCTGAAATTTGGTACCCAATTGCTTGCTTGTGCTCTCTAAGCACTCTTAAAAGTTTATCAACCTGCACAGGGCTTAAAAAAGCATTAACAATGACTGGATAGGTCGAATTAGGGCCCAAAAATTCATACCTGAGGTTGGGAGGCAACGATTTCAATTCCACATTCGGAGGTTCTTCTTTGTTCGAATCAGGTGATAGTTTCAGTTCCTGCACAAGTTGTGTACACAATCTTTGCACAGGCTGTGCATTGAGCATCTGCACAAATTCAAAAACCTCTGATTCCTTCTCTATAAATTCTGTAGTACCCCTTGTTGTTACAACCTTCACTAAGCAGTGTTCCAAAGAATTCTTTGGATGAAATTTTCTGAATTCAGCACCAACCAGCTTGTCAATAAGGTCCACCCTTAAACAAGAATCCTTTTCATCCATAACCTTTATTGCCTTTCCCAAATTAAACTCAATTTCTTCCTCGCCCACTCTTAGTGTCATTTTTCCATTCTTAACATCGATGATTGCTCCAGCTGTCGCTAAAAATGGTCTCCCAAGTATAATAGGTATGTTCGTGTCCTCCTCTATTTCTAGCACAACGAAGTCTATCGGGATAAAAAGACTTCCAACCTTGAGGGGCACATTTTCCAATATCCCAATGGGAAATTTTATGGACTTGTCAGCTAGCTGCAATGATATGGTAGTCGGTTTAAGCTCTCCGATGTCCAATTTCTGACAGATAGATAATGGAAATAAGCTCACACTTGCCCCTAAATCACATAATGCTTTCCTGATTGTTGTGGTTCCGATTTGGCAAGGTATTGAGAAACTTCCCGGATCTTTAAGCTTGGGAGGGAGTTTGTTTTGAAGAATGGAACTTGATTCCTCTGTAAGAGCCATAGTCGCATATTCCTCTAGCCTTCTTTTATTGGACAAGATTTCCTTTAAGAACTTGGCATAAGTAGGCATTTGGGTAAGGGCTTCCGTAAAGGGGATGTTGACATAGAGCTTCTTCAGAATGTCAACAAATTTTTCAAACTGCTGGTCTAGCTTAGCTCTATGAAATCTCTGAGGGAATGGGATGGGTGGCTTCTGCTTGTGCGTTCCTTTTCTTTTTCCTGGTGGAGCCTCTTCTTGTGCTGCCGTTGTCCCTTGGAGCTTCAACCAGAAGGAATAAGGGTGGTGGAGCCTCCTTGTCCCTTGGAGCTGATTTGTCTTCTATTTTTATTCACCTTCGTCATGAGCCCAATGAACAAACATGGCAAGTGTAATACTCTTTCCACAGTCGACAGGACCATCCAACACAGTTCATTTTCTAACTTTTACGCATGGATACTTGACACCGAAAACTCAACAAAATCGCTTCTTTGAAGTAGTTCCTACTTCCACTGCGTTTCATAGATGCTTTGCCATCAACGCTAGCTCTCTTTATATGACTATTAATTCATTAATGCGATCAACATAACCACTGCAATGACACCAGGACAAAAGATGATCAAAGTCCAATAGAAAAATACTTAACTTTTATGGGGAGACTGCTTTTGCTTCCATAATTTCTTTGGTCTAAGATAAGCCCAAAATTCATGCTTTTTTAAATGAAAAAAAAGAAAATAAAATACATAACAATCTCAATACAATTAAGTTAATGAACCTAAAAAAATGCTACTATAATGAATGAATGAACACACAAAATAGAAGTAAATATGATCTAAATATCTATATAAATTGGACTAAACAACTACTTCAATGCCTAGGAAGTATTTTAACTTTCCTAGCTCCTAAATATGAAATTCCTTCAAGAGACATTGCTTCAGATTTTTCATTCCTTCTACATCATTACCTGTCACAATAATATCATCTACATAAACTAACAATGTTGTCATCTCTCTAGATTTTGAATGTTTAATGAACAAAGTATGGTCCTGCTTAAATCCCAATGAAATCATCACCTTAGCAAACCTCCCAAACCAAGCTCGTGGGCATTGTTTGAGCCCATAAAGAGCTTTCTTTAGCTTGCACACCCTTCCTTCTTTAGATTCAAAATCGGGAGGAACTTCCATGTAAATTTCCTCTTCTAAGTCACCATGGAGGAACGCATTCTTAACATCAAATTGCTGCAAATTCCACTCAAAATTAGCAGCTAATGATAATAGTATTCTTACCGTGTTCATCTTAGCAACAAGGGAAAATGTCTCAAGGTAATCGATGCCATAGGTTTGAGTGAACCCTTTAGCCACCAATCTTGCCTTATATCTTTCCACCGAACCATCAGCCTTGTATTTTACTGTGAAAACCCACCTACATCCAACTAGCTTCTTCCCTCTTGGCAATTCAACTAACTCCCATGTCTTGTTCTTATCAAGGACCTCCATTTCGGTTTTCATAGCCTCCTTCCATTTTTTGTGTCCTAATGCCTCAATTAGATTTTTGGGTATGTGATCGCGGCTCTGTCGATGTGATCTTACGATCGATCCTTGGAAACCGGTCAAATAAAATAAATTCCAAGATTGCTGTATAGAATGCAACCTCGGGTCGTCTCACTTAATTGGAACCAAATAAAAAAGGTCTAAACTAGCCTAAATGTCAAAAATTGCAATTGAAGTTGATAAACGGGGGTTTGGTATTTTTGTCAAACTGGTAAAGTAATCAAAACTGAACAAAAAATATATAAGAATATTTTTTGAATTTTGTAAATGATGCAATTAACAAAATATCTGATAAAAATCAAATTGATAAAATCCTCTTGAAAATGAGGCTCAGGCTATCACAGTTCAAGAATAATTTTCAGGGATACAATCCACTAAGTTTCGAAAGATCAACCCTAAAGGACTCTTTAGGTCCAAAGATTTAATTAATGAACTCCATCATTTAAATCTTTGTTAAAAACCTTAGTGTGAAAATAGACAAGCAAATGCAATTGGTCAATTGAATAAAACACAACAATCTCAATCAAACACAACTAGGCAGATTGAAGACCGTAAATACAATATCCAATGACATATATGAAACTTCATATATTAAGCATCAAGATGTTCTACAAATTACTTTGTCCAAATCCAACATAGTTATTAGCACACGGTTAAACTATAACAATGCTAATCTAAATATATCGATGCAATCCTCTAACTCAGAAGTCACACAAATATAAATAGACTTCAGATACTATGTGATTACTCCCCTTCGATGCTTTAGTGAACTCAAGCCATTGCTACATCTTCAAGAGGAAGGTTGGCTTAGCTACGCATGACTCCGGTTGATCCCTCAGCTACGGAAGGTTGGATGATACTCATTTTAGCAGAAGATCCGAACGGTGGCGATGATGATGGGTGGAATCGAAGGAGATGAAAACGTGATGACGATGGTGAAGAATGGTGTCGTCTCTTCTGCCCAAATGATCAGGGTCTACGCCTCAAGTGTCTGCGTGTGTCTTTGTGTGAAAATCTGCGTGTGTCCGTCTCCGAGTCTCAGCCTCCACTTATATCCCTCTTCTCTGACCTAAAAATAGCAAGTTTTTATATGTTGGACATAGGTCGGGTCAGAGCAGTGGGACACGGGTCGGGTCAGAACAGTGGGACACGGGTCGGGTCAGAGCAGTGGGACAGACTTTCCATATTAGGTCGGATATCCGCTCGTACATCGCGACGAATAAAATAAATAAATCAAATTCGTCGCGACGTGTGCAATGGCTTGTTCGTCGCGACGTGTACATCGTCATGTGTCGCGACGTGCGGAAGTGATGTGCTTGCCGCGGCGTGTGGGCTGTCATGCGTCGCGACGCGTGCGTAAGGACGAAAGTATTGTTGACTTCTTGATCCGTTGACTCCTTTTGCTCCTACAAGAAAATAACAATTTGCAGTATCAATTGTCCTCATGAAAATAATAGAGAAATTAATACCAGATCATGACAATTTACTAACAAATTGTGAATTAAAAGAGCTCATTGTGAGGAACCAATTTAAGCACACAAAATCATCAATTAAGAGTCAACAAATGCATAAACAAATATGAAATTGCAGCCAATGTATAATATAAACTTGGCTCAATCAAATTCCCCCACACTTAGACCTTTGTACTCCTGGACAAAGTTTACCAGAGTCAAAAAGAATACAAGAGGAAAAGAAAATATCCGCCATGCTCAAAACAATAAAATGAAATTAACGCAAGTCACTTCCTCAGAATTCAAACACAGCAAACAAGAAGGATGTTAACAGAACAAACATTGAAAGAATTTAAGCACAAGAGATTGAACAGAAGAGATAGCACTCAAGATATAGTATTTTCGCTCAGCTCACTTGTGTCTAAGGATATTTTTCTCTCAATCTACTTAATCAATCTCCTACCATAAGCTTGTGTCAATTCTATTTCTCCACCACAAGAACTATCATTCTGAAGATCAAGAGGACTTTAAGGGTTGTAATGTATGGAAGGCTAAATGAAATGGATGAATGGAAAGAAAGAAAATATGAGCAAATGCACTAAACGACTAATTGATGTCAACAGTAGAATTCAAACTACACAATTGCATAAACAGAATGCAATATTAATTTCTTGTTCTTTTGCTTTTTTTTCTTTTTTTTTACATTTTGAAGATATTGTCCCTGTCTGGACACACAATTTTTTTTTTGACATTTTTTTTGTTTCTGACATAGTCAAAATAACTGATGACATAATAAAGATGTGCATGCAAATGCTCATAACAGGATGGCTAAAAAAAGGGCTAGCAAGGGATAAATGTGTAGTGGACAGTGTTTAGGAAAATGGGTTGAGAAAGGAACGCCATTATCACATCGACAAAAATCCAGTCCGTAAAGCTTCAAGTAAGAATTGAGACAAGTTCTAGAAAAGAGTGAAATAAGTAGATACACACAAGGATAGAAGAAAAATTATGGCTCAAATATCCTTCCACAAGGGTATAATCTCTATGAACAAACTCAAGTCCCAAAAACTTAAAATGTCATTTGTTAACATGCTTCCATTCACTTTGTATTGAAAACGTTGAAAGCAAGATTTTGTCAAGGTCAATTATCATTAAAAGGATGGAAGGTGTTTTCAAAAACTCAAGCATCGTTTTGAAACTAGTAAAGGCTTTGAAAACAAAAACCATAAAAGTCCAGTGAAAGATAAATTCGAAATGAATGGAAAAATGAAGCACAAATCATTCATGCATAGAATAGCGTCGCGACGTACAGAAACAGACGTCGAGACGTACGGACGTCGCGACTTGTCAAGGGTGACGTCGCGGCGTATACGCAATCAAAAGAACGCTTCGCCGCGACGTATGGACACTCGTCGCGGCGAAGGAATGCAGAATGACAGAAACAATGTAAAATCCACCAAGTTATCCACGGAATGCATCAATTGGCCAACAATTCATACTATCCACGATGAAACATATGATCAACAGTCGTGCAATGTGAAAAATAAATGGGAAAACAACTCCCCCACACTTGAACCACACATTGTCCTCAATGAAAAGTAAAAGAAGCTCAAATGCCTAGAAACTCATGAAGGGACAGAAAGGATGATAGGAAAATGAAAAGAAAACAAATGAAGCTATATATCTAAGGGCTACAAAAAGTAAGTGCAAAACACAAAAAGTAAAGAAACAAGCAAAGGAGACGGAAAAACCTGATATTCACGGCGATTTCTGGTTCGTATAGCAGAGCTTCAAAAGATGGCCATTGACCTTGAGTCGGGTTCCAGTTGCCTCATGTAAAAGCTCTACCATACCAAAGTTGTGCACCTTTGTGACCAAGTACGGTCCCTCCCAATGAGTATTGAAAGTCCCATGTTTGAAGGTGAAGCGAGCTTTGAATAACAGGACTTTATCTCCCTCTTTGAAACTTTTTCTCCGAATGATCTTGTCATGCATCAATTTGGATTTTTCTTTGTAGAGTCGTGCATGCTCATATGCCTCTAACCTTAATTCCTCGAGCTCTTGAAGTTGCAACTTCCTCTCCATTCCAGAAGATTCCAAATCCATATTGCATCGTTTGATTGCCCAATATGCTTTGTGCTCCAATTCTACGTGTAAATAGCAAGCCTTTCCATAAATCGACAGTGAGGGACATACCTATTGGAGATTTATACGCATGATCCGATATGCCCAAAGTGCTTCCTCGAGGCGAAGGCTCCAATCCTTCTTGGATGGCTTTACTATTTTCTCCAAAATGTGTTTTACCTCTCTGTTGGAAACTTGACTTGTCCATTAGTTTATGGGTGATCTGTGATGGAGATTTTGTGAGTGACCCCAAATTTCAAAAATAAGTTATCAATGACTCTATTACAAAATGGGTTCCCTATCACTCACTTCTGACTCTCGATATACCAAATCGACAAAAAATGTTGGACTTAAGAAACTTAGACACGGCTTGAGCATAATCTTTTCTAGTGGGGATGGCCTCTATCTATTTTGACACATAATCCACAGCCAAAAGGATATACACAAATGAAAAAGAGGGGGGAAATGGACCCATGAAATCAATTCCCCAAACATCAAAGATTTCACAAAATAAGAGAGGTTGTTGTGGCATTTCATGTCGTTTTCCTAATCCTCCAAAACGTTGACATTTATCACATGACCGACAAAAATTAAATGAATCCTTAAAAATGGTAGGCCAATAGAAACCAGACTCGAGGATCTTCCTAGATGTTTTTCTTGCACTGAAATGCCCACCACAAACTATTGAATGACAAGTCGAGATTATATCATCATGTTCTTCATGAGGAACACATCTTCGATCACTTGGTCTTTGCACATTCTCCATGTAAAAGGGCATCCCAAATGTAATGTCTAGCTTCACTCTTAAGCTTACGAAGTTTGTGATCGAGACATAAAAGGAGGAGTCATCCAGATATTAGGTAGTTAACAATATGAGCATACCAAGGTTCTTTAACAATTGAAGCACATAGGACCGAATCAGAAATGAATCATGTAAGGTCATAAGAATCCACTCCTGTGTGTCATTGGGTAGCACCGCTCAAATGATCGACCACGTGGTTTCTTGCTCCCGCGATCCTTAATCTCGATATCAAATTCTTGGAGCAACAATGCCCACCGTATCAACCTAGGCTTGGATTGTGGTTTCTTGAGGAGATCTGAGAACAGTGCATGATCAAGAAAATGGTCACATGTGAGTTTAACGAGATATTGCCTAAATTTTTCTAAACTAAAACTCTCAAAGTACTCTTTTTCGGTGGTTGTATAATTGATCCGAAATGGATCCGGTGTCTTCGAGGCGATGCAATAACTCTTGGCAATCTCTCCTCTCGTTGACCGTGATTGCCCTACAAAGACAATTAGATGCATCACATGAAAGCTCAAAAGGTAAATTCAATCAGAGCAACTAGAATAGGTGGAGAAATGAGTTTTGATTTCAGCATATTGAAAGCACTCTTGCAAGAATCATCAAAGTCAAACTTTTCATCTTTTGCAAAAGCTTGGAAAGAGGTAACGCAATTTCTTTGAAATCCTTAATGAAGCGCTGTAAAATCTGCATGACCCAAAATGAGCGTATGTCATGAATACAAGTAGGGTAAGGCAAAGAAGATATAACCTCAATCTTAGCTTTATCCACCTCAATCCCCTTGCGAGAAATTAAATGACCAAGCACAATACCTTCATTGACCATGAAATGACATTTCTCAAAGTTCAAAATCAAATTCTTTTCAATGCATCTTTGCAAAACTTTTTCAAGGCTGGACAAACAAGCATCAAAAGAATCACCATAGACTGTGAAATCATCCATAAATACTTCCATACATTCCTCTAAAAATTCACAGAATACAGCCATCACACAACGCTGAAAAGTTCCTGGGGCATTACCCAAACCAAAAGGCATCCTTCGATATGCGAAGATGCCAAAAGGACATGTAAATGTGGTCTTGTCCTAGTCCTCCGGTGCAATGGGTACCTGAAAGTATCCAGAAAAACCATCCAAGAAACAATAATGTGATTTGCCCGCAAGCCTTTCGAGCATTTGATCAATAAAGGGAAGAGGGAAATGGTCTTTTATTGTGGCATCATTTAATCTTCTATAATCTATGCACACACGCCACGAATTTTGCACTCTAGTAGGAATAAGCTCATCCCTATCATTTTTTACCACTGTTATCCCACTCTTTTTAGGTACTACATGAATTGGACTAACCCACTCACTATCAGAAATAGGATATATTATCCCTGCACTCAACAACTTCGTGATTTCCTTTTTTACAACATCTAAGATGGGTGGGTTAAGTCTTCTTTGAGGTTGCCTCACCGATTTTGACCCCTCACTCAATAGGATCCGGTGTGTGCAAATGGCTGGGCTAATACCTGGTATATCTGCTAATGTCCACCCTATAGCTCTCTTGTGTTTCCTCAAAACATTCATGAGTCTCTCTTCATCAGTTTCGGGCAAGGTACTAGCAATTATTACAGGTAATAGCTCATTAGACTCAAGAAAGGCATACTTTAAGGTTGGAGGGAGAGGCTTGAGCTCAAGCTCAGGAGGTTTCATAACAGAAGGAGTTAATTTATGAAGTTCAAGAGAAAGAGATCACTCCCTCGTTCTTCCGGCATTGAGTTCGGCTCCTTGTAGGTGGTCGTGGCTAATCCCTCCGCTTCCTGAAACATGAAGAAGACCTTTTCCAAGATCAAGTGAATGTAATCCAGAATTCAAAGAATCTTTTTGTGACTCATATTTTTGGCAAGCATTTTTTTCGACTAAATCAATCATGTTTACACCCAAAAGTGAATAATCCTCATGTGGGTGCTTCATTGCCTCATACATATTAAAGCTCACCTGTTGGTCACCCACCTCCATGGTGATCTTACCTTCATCATCTTGATCATTGTGCTCATTGTTCGCAAAAATGGTCGTCCGAGAATTAAGGAAGTATCCTGCACAACTTCAGAAGACATATCAAGCACATAAAAATCTGCAGGAAATACTAAACCCTTAACCTGGACCAATATGTCCTCAATGATACCGACTGGATGCCTAAATGATCTGTCGGCCAATTGTAAAATTACAGATGTAGCTTTTATACTTTTCACTCCTAGGGCCTCATAGACTGATTTAGGCATCACATTGATAGCAGCCCCTAAATCTAATAATGCACATCCTATGGTCACCTTTCCTATAACACAAGGAATAGTGAACGATCCAGGGTCCTGACACTTAACTGGAATTTGGGGCTTGAACAATGCAGACACATTGGAGCTTACTTGGACTCTCTCGTTCGGCCTAAACTTCCTCTTATTCGTGCACAAGTCCTTTAAATACTTGGCATAGGCTGGAACTCTCTTTACTAGATCAAGCAAAGGCACATTCACTTCCACTTTCCCAAATAGATCAATGATTTCTTTCTCATGTTGTTTTTCATTTAGGCGCTTGCTCATCAAATAAGAATTTGGAAAAGGGAGGTCTTAAATACGTACCTCCTTACCTTTGCCTACTTGCTTGCTTGACTATGCACTTTCTACTTTTTCATTGGAACTCTTTGAAGTAGTTCCCTTTTTCCTTGAAGCTTGCTTTCTCTCTCTCAGAAGTTCTTCTTCCCTCACACTTTCTGATCTCTTAATCTTATCCTGTGGTGGAGGTACTGGCTCACTCTCAATCTCATCCTCACATGGCTATTCATCATCTTGAGGCTTAAACCTCACTTGCTTCCCACTCCTGAGGGCAATGGCATTCAGACTCTTCGGGTTCATCACGGTATTGGAAGGAATGGTCCCACTACTTTTTGCTTGATTTTCACTCATGTTGTTGGACAACTGAGTGACATAGGAATTAATGTTCTCCACCTTGGTCTCCCATTGTTCCATTCTCTTCTCCAAGGCATTGAATCTAGCAGCAGTCTTTGAGGAATCCTGTTGAATCAAAGAAGCAATAGCATTAAACTGGTTAGCATTGGAATCCCTCTCTTCCTTCATCAAGGTCATCATACTGTGGAGCAACTGATTGGTATCCTCCTTTGGTGGGACTACCAGGGCTTGCTGTTGATTAGGGAACTGGCTAGTGGAAGTGCCAGCTCCTCCCCCTTGTGAAAATCTACTAGGTGCCCTGTTCTCCTCATTCCTCCAACTGAATCTAGGATTAGCCTTCCATCCTTCATTGTATGTGTTGGAGTATGGGTCCCATTTCTGATTCTGCCTGCCTTGATACATTGCCGAAACTTCCTCATAACGTCCTGGGCAAACACTCGAAATATGCATTACCGACCCACAACTTTCACAACTAGGTGCGGTAAGCTCTGTTGAAGTAGTAGAACGATGCCCATTCAAATTTTTCAGCTCGGCCGTGATGCAAGACAGCTGTGATGTTATCCGATTTTCCAAAGAATCCACTTTCGATTCTAGGCTTTCCATTCTTTTAGCTTGAGCCGTCAAGGCTCCCAACTCATGCACTCCTCTTTGATCTCTGACACTGTACTGCTGATGGTTTAAAGCCATCTTCTTAATCAGATCCCATGCTTCCAAGGTCAGAAGGTCAATCGAGAGCCTCAGGATGCAAAGATTTAACATACCCTTCTCGACTCTTCAACCCATCATAAAAGTATTGCACCAATTGTTCATCGTGAATTTGATGATAGGGCATCTGGAAAAAAAGATCTTGGAAGCGGTTCCAGTAGTCATACAGTGACTCATCATAATCCTGGCGGGCTGAATAAATTTCCTTCCTCATGGAAGATGTCCTGGAAGCTGGAAAGTATTTCTCCAAAAAGGCCTTCCTCAGATTGGCCCAGCTATGGTAAGCATTAGCCACATGCCTAGGAAGACTCATATACCACTCTCTTGCTTTCCCTTCCAAGGACAAGTGAAACACCTTCCAAAGCACTTGATCCAAGGTAGCTCCCACTGGCTTCATACTCTGGCAGATCATTGTCAAAGCCTGTAGGTGCATATATGGATCCTCTCCTGCCAAGCCATGAAATTTAGGAAGAGAATTAATCAACAAGCCTTTAATCTCAAAATTAACATCAAAATTAGGGCAAGCAGCAGTAAATGGATCATAATGCACATCAGATGTTGTTGCTTCCCTAATTGTCCTATGTCGCTGGTTCTCATTGTTTTCTCCCACTCTCTCATGCTCACCATTTCCTCCATTAGTCCCGTTTCTAGGTTGGTGAATAGGAAAATCAGGATTGGGGAAGATGTTTGGGTTCTCAGCCATATTCTCACTATCTCTCTCAATTACTCTCCTTCTCTCTTGTTCTTTCCTCTCTTTCTAAGTCTCCTCAAATGTCTCTCAACTTGGGATGGGCCGAACAAGTCTACCACTCCCGGCATGCACCAAAATCAATCCTCAAATGAAGAATGCAGTAACAAAGTTTTCTCACAATCACACAAAATCAGATAAAAGTGAAATGCGATGAATGCAAGTGTATGAGTGTATGAGTGTATGAGTGTGTATGTTTGAAAGATGTGCAAAGTAAGAGACAAAATCAAAGTGTGAGTATGCTTATGCAAAAGGAAATGAAACCTATACTATGAACAAGTGTGAAAATCAAACTATACTAAATGCAAGCAAAAACAATGATTCCAATTATCAACGACAAGTCAAAAGAATGACAATGGCTATCCGATGGTAAACCAATTTCTTGGTTCCCGATACTTGCGCGTAATTTGATCGCGGCTCTGTCGATGCGATCTTCGATCGATCCTTGGAAACTGGTCAAATAAAATAAATTCCAAGATTGTTGTATAGAATGCAACCTCGGGTCGTCTCACTTAATTGGAACCAAATAAAAAAGGTCTAAACTAGCCTAAATGTCAAAATTTGCAATTGAAGTTGATAAACGGGGGTTTGGTATTTTTGTCAAACTGGTAAAGTAATCAAAACTGAACAAAAAATATATAAGAATATTTTTTGAATTTTGTAAATGATGCAATTAACAAAATATCGATAAAATCAAATTGATAAAATCCTCTTGAAAATGAGGCTCAGCTATCACAGATTCAAGAATAATTTTCAGGATACAATCCACTAAGTTTCGAAAGATCAACCCTAAAGGACTCTTTAGGTCCAAAGATTTAATTAATGAACTCCATCATTTAAATCTTTGTTAAAAACTTTAGTGTGAAAATAGACAAGCAATTGCAATTGGTCAATTGAATAAAACACAACAATCTCAATCAAACACAACTAGGCAGATTGAAGACCGTAAATACAATATCCAATGACATATATGAAACTTCATATATTAAGCATCAAGATGTTCTACAAATTACTTTGTCCAAATCCAACATAGTTATCAAAGACGGTTAAACTATAACAATGCTAATCTAAATATATCGATGCAATCCTCTAACTCGAAGTCACACAAATATAAATAGACTTCAGATACTATGTGATTACTCCCTTGAAGCTTGAGTGAACTCAAGCCATTGCTACATCTTAGTGGAAGGTTGGCTTAGCTACGCATGACTCGGTTGATCCTCACTCTGTAGGTTGGATGATACTCATTTTAGCAGAAGATCTGAACGGTGGCGATGATGATGGGTGGAATCGAAGGAGATGAAAACGTGATGACGATGGTGAAGAATGGTGTCGTCTCTTCTGCCCAAATGATCAGGGTCTACGCCTCAAGTGTCTGTGTGTGTCTCTGTGTGAAAATCTGCGTGTGTCCGTCTCCGAGTCTTAGCCTCCACGTATATCCCTCTTCTCTGACCTAAAAATAACAAGTTTTTATATGTTGGACACGGGTCGGGTCAGAGCAGTGGGGCAGACTTTCCATATTAGGTCGAATATCTGCTCGTACATCGCGACGAATAAAATAAATAAATCAAATTCGTCGCGACGTGTACATCGTCATGCGCCGCGACGTGTGCAATGACTTGTTCGTCGCGACGTGAACATCATCATGCGTCGCGACGTGCGGAAGTGATGTGCTTGCCACAGCGTGTGGGCTGTCATGCGTCGCGACATGCGGAAGGACCGAGTGACGGTTGACTTGTTGATCCGTTGACTCCTTTTGCTCCTACAAGAAAATAACAATTTGCAGTATCAATTGTCCTCATGAAAATAATAGAGAAATTAATACCAGATCATGACAATTTACCAATAAATTGTGAATTAAAAGAGCTCATTGTGAGGAACCAATTTAAGCACAAAAAATCATCAATTAAGAGTCAACAAATGCATAAACAAATATGAAATTGCAGCCAATGTATAATATAAACTTGGCTCAATCAGTATGGGAATTGCGTGGAGATTGGTTAGGAAGGCTTTATATTTTTGGGATAGGTTATGGTAAGATATGAAGGAAAATAGTGGGTGTTTTGTGCATGTTCTGGTTCCTTTCCTGAGTGCATTGGTAGGTCCTCAATACTAGTTTCTTTTGGTTCCTCTGCTGGTTCAAGTGACTCAACTCTTGGTTCACAATCTGCTGTGATGTTTTCATTTGGAAGTTGAGCAATAACACAAATGGGAGATTGAACTTGTGTTGGTCAAGATACTGATACCTTTCTCCTGGAACAAACTTGCAGTGGCTGTTTGGCAATAGGTGTGGTAGTAGATGTGGCTGACTCAATTGAAGAAGAGGTGGATTTAGGTGCAGAAATAGATTTAGGCACGGTATCTTGAGATTGAACAATACTAGGATCTAAAAGAAACATATCCTTTGCCTTATCTTCACTCAAGATCTCCCCCTGAAGATGAGTGTGCTGAAAAAAAGATTCATTCTCAACAAAAGTAACATCAGCTGAGATAAAAAAAAATTTCGAAGGTGGATGAAAGCATTTATAACCCTTTTGAGTTGAGGAATATCCAATAAAATGCATCTAAAAGCTCGTGGATCTAATTTGTTCCTATTGTGAGAATGAATATGAACAAATGCAATACATCCAAAGATTCGGGGTATCCAATTGTTAGACACAGAAAAATTTGGAAAAAACTTTGTGAGTACTTCAATTGGACTTTTGAACCCAAGGACCTGTGTTGGAAGTCGGTTAATGAGATGGGCAGCAGTTAAAACTGCTTCACCCCAGTATTGTTTTGAAACATTCTTATGAAATGGCAATGCTCTAGTGATCTCTAGGAGATGTCCATTTTTTCTCTCAGCCACCCCGTTTTGTTGTGGAGTAGTACACATGATGACTCATGAATAATTCCTGTTTTCTAAAAAAAATGAAGAAAGGGTTTGATTGAAATAGTCATTGGCATTGTCTGATCGAAATCTCTTAATTTTGACATCAAATTGAGTATGGATCATGTTGTAGAACTTAGGAAACATGGTACTAACATCAGATTTATTTTTCAAGAGGTAAAGCCATGTGACTCGGGTACAATCATCAATAAATAAAGCAAACCACCTAGCACTCGAAACATTTGGAATGTTAGAAGGTCCCCAAATATCACTATGAATGAGAGAAAATGGAACAAAGATTTTATTGTTGCTTATTGGAAAGGAAGCACGTTTGTGCTTTGCAAGTTCACAAACATCACAATGAAAAATTTCAGATGTAAGATTTCTAAACAATGAAGGAAACATGAACTTCAGAATTCTAAAAGATGGGTGACCTAAACGACGATGATAAAGCTAAATTTTATCTTGATTTGACATGACAGATTAGGAAAGAAAGGATGTAGATAATGATTTTCCAACTTCTGATTTACTGGGCAGTTTTTCCAGAAAATAGAGACCATCTCTCTGACTAGCACATCCAATCATCTTCTTCGTGCCTAGCTCCTGAAAGACACAATGTGAAGGAAAAAAAGGTTATACTATAATGTGAATCTGTAGTTAATTTGTGAATGGAAATAAGGTTTGCAAATAGTTTGGGAACATGGAGAACATTTCTTAGTGTAAGGTCCTTGTTTATGTATATATCTCCTTGACCAGCTATGGTGGTGATAGATCCATCAGCTATGGTGATCTTTTTATGGCTACAGATGGGGTTATAAGAGATAAAATATTAATAAGAACAAGTCATATGATTTGTTGCTCCGGAATCAAGTACCCACATAGGATATGAATATCTTACTGAGGCATTAGGATTAAAAGAAGAAGAAATACCTGAAAACGTCAATGAACAAGTACCTGCTGAGATTGGCTTTTCAAAGGACTCCACAAATGTTTTTAGTTTCTCCATTTCTTCGGTATTGAACTCAGGACTAGGTTTCTTAGAGTTTTCGTCGTTAGTTGATGAACTGCTCACCATATGTGCTTGACTTCGGTCATTCCTATTGTGATTGGGCTTGCCATGAAGTTTCCAGCACTTCTCCCTAGTATGCCGATGTTTTTTGTAGTATGTACAGAATAGAGAATCCCGATTAAAAGGTTTAGATGAGTCCACTCTAGTGACAGCTGTAGAATTATTAGCCTCCTTCTAATCCGTGGCCTTAGTAATAAGTGCAGAACCATCTCCTCCTTGAGGTTCAAGCATAACACTTCGATGTCCCTCTTCCGCACGTATAATAGCTATTGTCTCATTCAGAGATGGTAGGTCTTGTTTTCCCAAAATCTGCACCATTACAGCATCAAATTCCACGTTTAAACCTGCCAAAAAAATCATAAATACGATTCTTTTCCACAAAACGTTTTAAAATTGCTGCATCTTCACTACAAGTCATTTGGATACATTGATAATGATCTATCTCCTGCCACAAGCTTTGTAAGAGACTCGAATATTCAGTGACAGTCCGAGTCTCTTATTTAACTGCTGAAACTTTCGTCCTTACCTCATAGATTTGTGCAGCATCATTGATTTTGGAATAAGTCTGCCGAATAGCTTCCCATATCTCCTGGCGGTTCTAGGAACATGCACGTGTCACTAATTTCGGCAAAGATTGAGTTTCATAGCCAAGACATAACCATGGAGTCTTGCTCATCCCATGCCGCAAACTTTGGATCATCCTGTGAAGGACCAGTACCCAATAAATGACACAATTTCCCTCTCCACTTTAGGAATGTGCGGACAAGTTGTGACCGCTTTAAATAGTTCTTCCCATTCAATCGGTATGCAGATTGAATATTCTGCAAATCTCCAGGTATAGCAGCAGCAGTACTCTCGACAGAATGGCTGATGATTTCAGCCGAACTACTAGGTGATTCTGACATAATTGATTTGGTAGAACTAAGGAAAGGAGCAGGAAAAAAAAGTGATAAGGCTAGGATGTTGAATAGGGATAGTGGAGAAAAGATTCTTGGTCAGTATGACCAAAGAAGAAATCAAAGTTTTTAGAAAAAAAAAGAGCCAATAGCTCTGATACCATGTGAAATACTAGCAGAGAAGAAATAATCTCATTCTCATATGTTGTAGGTTATAGCAATGGTTAATATATATACAATTGCCTATACTAAATAAAGTATCAGATTTCCTAAGATACATGAAAATTTGTATCTTATCCTAATCCCTAAAAATCAAGGATTTACATGATTTCTATAGCTATACAATCTACCAGATAATACTGCATGATTCTACATGATCTGCTGTTTAGTTCAATTCATATAGGTATTTATGTCATATTTGCATTTATTTTATATATTCATCCATCCATTTTAGTAGCATTTTTTAGGTTTATTTATTTATTTTCATCGAATTTGTTATTTATTTTATTTTCTGATTTTTTTTAAACAGCATAAAATTTGGCTTCAAATTAGACCCGAAAATTTGCTCGCGGTATGTCCATGGCCTAAGTGAAATTAGAGATGGAAGCAAGCTAAAAGAATTAAAAAAAAACACAGCAGTGGCATAAAGGAAAACGACATAGAAGAGTCCAAAACGCAACTGAAAGGAGGACTTTAAAAAGAGAACAATGTTTAGGTTTTGAAAGCTAAGAAGGAGAGACTAGCGGCAGAGAACAAGGGAATGAGGTTTATAACTGAAGAGTGAGTGGACTGCAGTAAAAAGGAGAGGAATTAAATAAATAAAGAAGACAAGTTGAGCACATGAGGAGAGACCCACCAACAGCAGCTACTCCATGCCATAAACACCAGCTAGGAACGTACTTGAGATTTTCAGCATTGGTTGTTTGCAGGTCATTGGTGCTCTTATCATAAGCACCAGATTCCGTATGCCCAGCCATACCTTATAATATACTGAAATACTTTTTGGGTGGGCTTATGTCTTTTTTGTTGTTCTGGACATTTGCGTAGGACATTGTGCACATTTTCTGAGGAGGTACCTGGTACATTTGGAATGATATGAAGTTTGGAGCTTGTAGGTTGATTATGACCATTATTCATAAAAAAAAATGGAACGCACTTGAGGAAAGCAGAAACCTGTACAGCTGGGGGAAAATAGAAGAAGAAGACACATTGAGCTGAAGGGGTGCGTGGACTGAAGAGAGCTAGAGAGATACATAAAAACAGAAGACAAAAAAAAAGGTTTGCCAGAGAGGAGACCATGCCTAAAACACCAGCTGGAGACGCACATGAGGAGGGCCATGCAAGGCAGAAAAAGAGCTGGAAAGATAAAAAAGGGAAGGAATGTGCATGAATAAAAATAGCAAGGGAGCAACAACGTGGAAACACAGCAGAAAAGAGAAGGCAGAAGAGGACCTATGGGAACAGCCAAAAACTAAGAAGAAGAGGGCAAGTAAAGAAGTGCCACCCACCAGCTGAAAGAGACCCACAACCCATGCCAAAGCAGAAGAGGATAGCTGGAAGGATACACCAGAGGAGTGAGTAGCGTTAAAACAGGTGGTGAGTATGTGTAAAAAGGGGGCTGATGGAGTGAGTAGAGAGCAGCGTGACTGGAGAAATTAGAGGGGCTAGAGAACAAGCGTTGAAATGTGTGAGCTGAAAAGTGAGTGGGGGCTGGAGAACAAGAGTACGTGAACTGTAGGAGGTGAGGCAAAAAAATAAAAAAGAGTGAAGTAGAGAGTGAGGTGCTGGGCAAAAACCAAGTGGAGGAGGCGTTAGATGAGAGTAAGTGACATGTGAGTGTGTGAGTAAGTGAACTGTGTGGTGCAACGTGAGAGAGGGGCTGGGTAGTGAACTGAAAAGAAAATTAAGGGAGAAACATGAGTGGGAAGTAGCGTGAAGAAAAGTGAGAGAGGGGATAGCTGAAGCTGCATGAAAATAGGGGGGCTGTGCGTGAGTGTGGGTGAGTAATGTGAAGTGTGTGTGTGTGAGTAAACAAGTGAACAGGTCTGTGAGAGAAGAGTAGCATGGAGTAGAGTAGCTAGGAAAAATAAAAGAAGAAGGAACATGAGCTATTATGAGTGAATTGTTGAGGGCATTAGCTGTTAGTTACTCTCCAACAGAAAATAAGTAAGAGTATCTCCAATTTTTGGACTCTCCACTGACGCTATTTTTCATTGGATATTACACAAAAAGAATTCTTTTCCACTAGGAGAGCAAGGGACGTTGGCAGCAAGCATACACAAAGGAGAGACAACGTGAACTGGTGAGTAAGAGGAATTGACGCAGCTGAAAAGGGCAACCACCAAACCTCCAACACAGATCAAGAGCTCCAGTAGACCACTCAGTGACGCAACATTAGAGGGAGACCCGAAACTCATTCAATTTCTTTTCTATTATTTAATTTCTCCTAATGATGTTTGTTGAGCATAATTTATGTGGTATTCATTCTACCATGAGTGAGTAGCTTCCTTGAAGCTTCAAGGTTGGGGCAGAAACTTTTAGCTAATTTTTGTGGACTGCATTTCGGTTGATTTATGAGTGTGGATTTATAAAATTGATTTTTTCTATTTTCATATTAATTTTGCTGGTATTGTGTTTGGCCGACCATTACTAAGCACTAGTTGTTAATTGAAGAACCGATAGGTGAAAATTAATAACAGAACTCCAAAACAGGGAACTTATAAATTTTAGATTTAGACATAGACTGAATTTATGAGAGAAAATCTAGTGAGCAAAGAACATAATGGATTATGCTTGATTGCTAGGGCTACGATAGTAGACTAGGATTATTGCGTAATACTCCTTTGATACCTTGAAAAAGGATTTAAGAAACTCTAGGCTCAACCTTTTATCAACCAAAATTCGCCTCATAAATTGACCCAGGTAAAGTCCATAAAAGTGTTAAAAGTGGAACCATCCTTGAAGCTTACCGTATTCCTTCGAATTAACGCCTAGAAATATTCGCAAATTTTCTTTAGCTTGATTTTGTTATTTTTACTAGTTAATTTTCTTATTTTATTTCCCCATTTTTACACAATCGCCATCGGTTTTATCTATTTATTTATTTTGATAGTTAAATTTTCTTTTAATTTAATTTCCCAATCCTACCCAATCGCTTAGTCCAATTAATTGAGTGATCCAAGCCTGGTACTTACATAATTACTCCCTGTGGGACGATATTATACTGTACTACTTGAGACCTGTGAACTTGCAGAACACCATCAAGTTTCTTGACGCCATTGCCGAGGAGTAATCCATGAGTAATATTAGGCGACTGATTGTTTGGTTAAATTGGACATTTTTTTCTCTTTTTTCTTTTTTCTTTTATTTTTCTTGTGTTTTGTGTTAAATAAATTTTGTTAAAATTGATTTGTGTTTTCTTTTATTTTATTTTTTCTCTTTACTGTCTATTTTTTTTTTGCATTTTCTACACCTTGCATTTGATTTTGCTTTGTGTTTTGTTTTAGTCTATGCGAAGGGTCGTTAGTGCTGAAGAATTATTATACGATTCTGAAATCGAGAAGACAGCTAAGGCACTAAGGAAGGAAGCAAAAGCTAGAAAAGCACGGGCAAGAGCATCTAACGTACAACCCGCACAGGAACGTTAGATCGACCCCGAATTCACTACAATTTTTCCAACAGAAGAGACAGTCGAGTCTGAAATGGTTGAACAAAATCAGAGAACGACGCGGGATCATGCGGTCCCAGATTTTGGGAAATTTCGCCCAAGCATTAAAAGGAATCCTGTGCAAGCAAATAATTTTGAGTTGAAACCTGGCCTTATGCAAATGGTGCAACATAATCGGTTTGGAGGGCACCCAACAGAAAATCCACATGTCCATCTGCAGCAATTCTTGGAGATTTGTGAAATGTTGAAGCAGAACGGGATACCTGAGGATGCAATAAGGCTTCAATTATTTCCTTTTTCTGTGAGAGATCGAGCTAAGGATTGGCTCCATTCATTACCACCTAGCTCGATAAATAATTGGCAAGAATTGTCTAATGCCTTTATGGCTCAGTATTTTCTACCCGGGAAGATGGCAAAACTCAGAAGTGAGCTGACCTTATTTCAGACCAAAGAAGATGAGTCGTTGTATGAAGCATGAGAGCGGTACAAGGAGCTTCAACGCAAATGTCCACATCATGGTGTCCCGAAGTGGATGATTGTGCAGATATTCTACAACAGAGTTTCTCCGGTTATGCGAAGTGCAATAGATGCTGCAGCTGGAGGTGATCTAATGGACAAGAATGAAGATGAGGCATTTATGTTATTGGAGAAGATTGCCTACAACAACTATCAGTGGAATAATGATCGGAAAGAGGTTAAGCAAGAAGGGAAGAAACCTCAAGGAGTCTTCGAATTGGATGCTTTTACTTTGTTGAATTCGAAATTTGAAGCTCTTTCAAGGAAAGTGGATAAGTTTGCTGTAGCTGCTGTGAGTAATGTGAATGCCTTACAGGATCAGGATTTTGGATCGAGTATGGGAACAGAATTTCAGAACATTGGGCAAGATTTGAAATGAACATATGAATTTTGTGGCAAATTATGAGTAGAAGAACCAAGGTGGAGCTTTCGCAAACACTTATAACCCTGAATGGCGAAACCACCCAAATTTTTCCTGGTCCCAAGCCACCCCAAAATTTCCCTAACCATTACCCACAAAATCAACCACATTACCAACAGACCTAGCAACAACAAAACCGTGTCCCCCCAGGTTTCCCAAGCTTGAGACAACAAACTCCACCTGAACCTAAGTCTAACCTTGAATCAATGATTGAAACCTTTATGCAGAAGCAAGGAGACTTGATCCAGCAACTTACTACCCGAATGGACCAACTGACGGTCCATAATAAGATGCTTGAGACTCAGATTGCGCAACAAGCTGCATCACTAAGGCTGGACAAGGGTAAGCTACCATCACAAGTAGAGGCTCCTAAGGAAACCAAGGCAGTGGTACTAAGGAGTGGAAAGGTTTTGGAACCTATGGTGCAAAAAAACAAAGCTGAAAAGGAATCCGAAGGAACAGACCAGGATGCACAACCTATGCAATCCAATGCACAGCCTGTGCAACAATCACTTGAGCCAGAAAAATACACACCACCACCACCATATAAGCCACCCATCCCATTCCCTCAGAGATTTCATAGAGCTAAGCTAGACCAGCAGTTTGGAAAATTTGTTGACATTCTGAAGAAGCTCTATGTCAACATCCCCTTTAAGGAAGCCCTTACCCAAATGCCTACTTATGCCAAGTTCTTAAAGGAAATCTTGTCCAACAAAAGAAGGCTAGAGGAATATGCGACTGTGGCTCTTACAGAGGAATCAAGTGCCATTCTTCAAAACAAACTGCCTCCCAAGCTTAAAGATCTGGGAAGTTTCTCAATACCTTGCCAAATCGGAACCACAAGAATCGGGAAAGCATTATGTGATTTGGGGGCAAGTGTGAGCTTATTGCCATTATCTATTTGTCATAAATTAGACATCGGAGAGCTTAAACCGACTACCATATCATTGCAGCTAGCTAACAGGTCCATAAAATTTCCTATTGGGATATTGGAAAATGTGCCTCTCAAGGTTGGAAGTCTTTTTATCCCGGTAGACTTTGTTGTGCTAGAAATGGAGGAGGACACGAACATACCTATTATACTTAGGAGACCATTTTTAGCGACAGCTGGAGCAATCATCGATGTTAAGAATGGAAAAATGACTCTGAGAGTGGGGGAGGAAGAAATTGAGTTTAATTTGGGAAAGGCAATGAAGGTTATGGATGACAAGGATTCTTGTTTAAGGGTGGACCTTATTGATACGCTGGTTGGTGCTGAGTTCAGAAAATCTCATCCAAAGGATTCGTTGGACCACTGCTTAATGAAGGTTGTAACAACAGGGGGTACTACAAAATTTACAGATAAGAAATCAGAAGTTTTTGAATTTGCACAGATACTCGATGCACAACCTGTGCAAAGATCTACACAACTTGTGCAGGAACTGAAACTATCACCTGATTCGAACAAAGAAGAACGTCCGAATGTGGAATTGAAATCGTTGCCTCCCAACCTCAGGTATGAATTTTTGGGCCCTAATTTGACCTATCCAGTCATTATTAATGCTCTTTTAATCCCTGTGCAGGTTGATAAACTTTTAAGAGTGCTTAGAGAGCACAAGCAAGCAATTGGGTACCAAATTTCAGATCTGAAGGGAATCAGCCCAACATTCGGAACACACAAGCACACATACGCATAGAAGACCCATGACTCACTCGGACTCATATAAGCATGGAAGACCCAAAACCGACACAAAATTTGCCACAATAAGGGAAACTTGCAATAGAAGAATTGGACAGGATTTTTAAGAAAATATGTTCCTTACTCTCTCATGGTTCCAACGCCACTGAAAACGCTCAAATAGGATTTGAAATTAAAAAGTTATGGCAAAAATACTATTTCAAAGAAAACAGCCAAAACTGAGCACTACCGACTTCAGGTCAAAATTTGAAAATCATAAAGGATTAATTGTCAGTCGTCTCCTTCATAACATTTGTAGGTTTATAACTCTAGTTTAATTTAAAACAAGAATCGCCTCAATCCGAGCCCTATAGCTCCAGATATTTAAAAATTAGTAAAATATATTCAGAAAGAATCAGCCGACCTCCACCTTTTGTTTCAAACCACATTTTTCAATTTAAAATAAATAATGATAAATCAGGTGTAGAAAGATAGGAAATTTTCTTAGGAATCCATCGCTTCGAAAATCAGCTAAATCGGAGGTCTGTGCAAAAAGTTATGGCCAAAAGAAGGGAGAGGGGTCGGTCGGCCAGAAACCGACCCCAACGCTCGCAAGAGCCCTCTTGGCGCTCGCCCGGCAGCGCTCGCCCGCGAGCGCCTGGGCGACCTGCTCTACAGCCCGACCTATCCAACTTCTAACCCTCATAACTTTTGACTTCGAGCTTTAAATTAGACGCGGTCGGAAGCGTTGAAAAGCTACGAGAAAAATCTATATTTTTCATGAAGGGCTCACAAGCAATCTCTGACTCTAAGGGAATCAAAAATTTCCACTAAGACAGGTCGGCTAGCTCTCCACAAATAGTACCAGGACTTACGACCTCCATAACTTTTGACCCAGAATTCCAAATTTAGCAAACTTAGTGTCTATGAAAAGGTGAAAGAATTATCTACAACTTTTATGAAGACTACCGACCTATATTCCAACTACAAGAGGGTCAAAAGTGGACTCAAAGCTCTTCCTAGCAATCTGTCATTTTGACAGCACCTGCATTTAACTCCAACGACTAACACCTACCAATTTACACACCATAAATAGCTCATACCTCATGGCAAACGTTCCAGGAGCTCTCCCAAAGCACAAATCAACAGTAACTCAACAAAAGAAGGCTCATACACACATTTTCCCAGACCATACCCAAACTACAAAATCAATACCAACACATGAAAAGAGTGTACTGAAGCACTCAAGTTCCCTTCCAAGCATAACAGATCCATGCACAGCTTCGGTTACAAAATGGCATAATCATCAAGAACAAGTGCAAAATACAAAAGATGAGATGCTCAATGGTCAATATGCTTACAAAGTCATTTCAAGAGCTAGTTACTAACTTAATACAAAGTTTCTAAAATTCCTTGGAGTTTTGCCCGATGCCTTGCAAGGTTCCGCAATCAACTAGAATTTGCACCTGAGGAGGGAGAATGGGGTGAGCTAACACAGCTCAGTGGCTAACAAGTTTATAGCCGACAAGTAATGAGCCACACACACATGTCATTAATAATTCAAAGCATTAGCAATTAACTCAACTCATCACATAAGGCATAACATGGAATCCTCTTGCAATTAGAACACATATTATGCATCATAAACACAAATAAATGATGGAATACACACATTTAGCTCGAGAGTTCCTTAAACACAACGAATAAACTGAAGTTTATCGTAAACACAACGAATCCATTTTCGGATCTCATGGGCCACAAGCGGGCTGCCGGGAGAAGGCAAAAGGGGTCAACGTGCACGTGACTTTACGATAGAGGTTCTCTCTCGCCCAAACACAAACAAATTATGTTCACATATTCACACGCAAAAGTAGCATTTTATGCTTCTTTCATTCTTTCGAATCATCAAAGTTCCATTCTTTTCTTTCAAATCATATGAATACATTTTCAATATGCTCATAGTATAACAAAGATAGCACACATAGGGCTTTTGCCTACTACACAACAACTATAAACATGTTACCCACCTATCGTCGGAATCCGAAGTCAAGATTGCCCTTCCTCTTTGTCTTGAGTAGGGTTTTCTTGAGTTCCTTCAAACAAAACACATCTCCAATCAATTTCTAAATTCATAGGAAAGGTCATAATATTCAGAAATTAAAGGAAAACTAACATTAACCTTAACCTAACCTACCCATGGCTCATTTAAGCTAGAATAACCATAACCTTCCTTAACATCCATAGATCTCACCTTCTCTTCCATTTTTCTTCAATCTCTACATAAACCCTAACTTCCATCCTACAC
This sequence comes from Erythroxylum novogranatense, assembly GCA_029891385.1. NCBI lineage: Eukaryota > Viridiplantae > Streptophyta > Magnoliopsida > Malpighiales > Erythroxylaceae > Erythroxylum > Erythroxylum novogranatense. Next base: position 2,809,241 of record CM057226.1, on the reverse strand, counting down.
CATTTTCGAATCTAACTTAAGAAAAGATGAAAGCTTACCTTTCTCACTTGATTTCTCTTCTTTTTCTCCTTCTTTCTTCTTCCCTACGACTCTCTTCCACTTAGCCGAAGGTCCTCTTCTTTCTCCCTTGCTAGCTCACGTTTTTCCTTCTCTTCTCCTTTCCTTTGGGTTCTACGACACTCTCTCTTCTCCTCCTCTTCCTTTAACTCTTCTTTAATTCATTTAACTCATCCTACACCAAAACTATGTAGTTTTGGCTTTTCACTTAAGTTCCTTTGGGCTCTCCTCCTCCTCTCAAGCCCACTACACCTCACCCATTAATTTCTAATCCTCCTCCTCTTATTCATTCATTCCTAAAGCCCATACTTTCCAATATTAGGCCCAAGCCTTCAAATAAATTCCTAACTTCTAAACTCAAGCCTAACATAAAATATTTATATAAACACATAATTAAATCAATTAAGGCAAAATAAATAAAAATTAATGAATAAATCCATAGATAAATAAATAATTAATTCAAATCAATAAATAAATTTAAAAAAAAATCAGGGCCCAACAATTCTCCCCTCCTAAAAGAATTTTGTCCTCGAAATCCTTACCTGAATCCATGAAGAGGTACGGATACTTCTCCTTCATGGCTTCTAAAGGTTCCCGAGTAGCCTCCTCGGTCGAATGATTCCTCCACAAGACCTTAACCAGTTTTACAATCTTATTCCTTAACACTTTTCCTTGAATCTAAGATCTCCATTGGCTGCTCCTCATAAGTCAAATCCTCTCAATCGAACCTCTGAAGGTTGAACTATGTGCGAAGGATCCGATCTATACCTCCTCAACATCGATACATGGAACACATTGTGAATCTTAGACAACTCCAATGGCAAATCTATCTTATAAGCCAAAGGCTCGATCCTCTCAATGATCTCATATGGGCCTATATACCTTGGGCTAAGCTTGCCCTTCTTGCCAAACCTCAAAACACCTTTCCATGGAGAAGCTCTAAGAAACACCTTCTCACCCACTTCAAACTCCATCTCTTTCCTATGGGCATCTGTGTAGCTCTTCATCCTATCTTGAGCCTGCTTTAAGTCTCGCTTCACTAACTTCACCTTATCCACAGTAACCCTGCACTAACTCAGTCCTACAAGCTTCCTCTCACCTTCCTCATCCCGACATAAAGGAGTCTTGCATCTCCTACCATACAAAGCCTCATAAGGTGCCATCTGAATTCGAGTGATAGGAATTATTGTAAGCAAACTCAATCAAAGGTAAGTGATCATCCCACTAACCTTTGAAATCCAAAGCACAAGCTCTCAACATAGCCTCCAAAGTCCAGATCGTCCTCTCCGATCGCCCATCATGCTGTGGATGGAAAGTCAGATCAAATGCAATCTAGTCCCCAAAGCCTCCTGTAAGCTTTCCCAAAACCCTGAGGTAAACCTAGATCCCTATCGACACTATCGAACTCGAATCCCATGAAGTCTGACACCTCATCTACATACTTCTTAGCCAAAACATTCAAAGAATCCGTCTGCTTAATTGGCAAGAAGTGGGTTGACTTAGTCACCTATCCACAATCACCCAAATAGCATCATGCTCCTCGCTAGTCCTCTAATCCCATCAAAAAGTCCATGGTAATCTTCTCCCATTTCCATTCTGGAATCGGCAAAGGATTAAGCTTGCCTGAAGGTGCTTGGTGTTCAGCTTTAACTTGTTGACACACTAAACATCTTTTAGCATACTCTACCACATCTTTCCTCATTCCCTTCCACCAGAAATGGTCTTTCAAATTCTGATACATCTTAGAACTCCCTGGGTGCATCGCATAAGGAGCGTTATGTGCTTCATCAAGGATCTCATCCTTCAGCTCTACCACATCTGGAACACACAATCTATCACCCACAACCATCAATCCATCTTCCTTTACCTCTACATCAGAGGGCTTACCATCTTTATCTACGCCTAAGCTTACTCAAGTACTCATCCCGTTCCTGTAATTCTTTGATCTTCCCCCTCAACACCGGTCTCACTCTGAAATTCGCCAAAATATAGTCAGGCTCAACTTGCCTCAATGTCACATCAAGTCGGCTAATTCCTTGAGAAGGAAGGTACATTGCTCCACATGTGCCATAGTGGACTTCCTACTCAATGCATCACCATAACATTAGCTTTCCCGGATGGTAGTCTATCACCAAATCATAATCTTTAATAACTCCAACCATCGCCTCTACCTCAAATTCAGCTCTTTCTGAGTCAACAAGTACTTAAGGCTCTTATGGTCCAGTAAATACTCTAGTAGTAACTCCATACAAGTAGTGTTCCAATCTTCAAGGCGAAAATTATAGCGACCAATTCCGTGTCTTCAGATAGGATAGTTCATCTCATAAAGCTTCAATTGCTCGAAGCATAAGCAATCACTTTCTCTCCTTGCATCAATACACATCCTAAACCCTTCCTGGAAGCGTCACTGTACACAATACATCCATCATCACCATAGGGTAATGTTAAAATCGGTGCAGTAGTAAGCCTATTCTTCAATTCCTCAAAACTACTCTGACATTCCTCAGTCCACTCAAACTTCTGATTCTTTCTCGTCAATTTGGAAAGTGGAGCAGCTATCAAAGAAAAGCCCTCCACGAATCTCCTGTAATATCCAGCTAGTCCCAAGAAACTCCTCACCTCAGCCACATTCTTAGGTGCTTCCCATTTAACCACAGCTTCTATCTTTTGTGGATCCACATGCACTCCACGCTCTGAAATTACATGCCCGAGAAATACTACTTCTCTTAGCCAAAATTCGCACTTGTCAAACTTGGCATACAACTCGTTCTTTCTCAAGGTCTCCAAAGCAACCCTCAAGTGATTCTCGTGCTCCTCATCACTCTTAGAATAGACCAATATGTCATCAATAAAAACAATGACAAATCGGTCTAGGAAAGACTTGAAAAATCTATTCATTAAATCCATAAAGATTGCAGGAGCATTTGTTAACCCGAAAGGCATAACCAAAAACTCAAAGTGGCCATACTGCGCCCTAAAAGCAATCTTCGACACATCAGCCTCCTTAATCCTCAATCGATGATAACCCGATCTCAAATCTATCTTGAAAAGACTCTCGCCCTTGCAATCGATCAAACAAATAATCTATGCTGGAGCGGATATACATTTTAATGGTGGCATGATTCAACTTCCTATAATCCACACACATCCGCAACGACCCATCCTTCTTCTTCACAAATAACACCGAGCTCCCCCAGTGAAGAGCTCGCCTAATGTAGCCCTTCTCTAAAAGATCCTCCAATTGCTCCTTAAGCTCCCTCAATTCCACGGAGCCATCCGGTAAGGCGGAATCAAAATCGGCGTAGTACACGGAAGAAGCTCAACGGAAACTCAATTTCCCTGAGGAGGTAGTCCCGCAATTCCTCAGAAAGACGTCCCGAATTCCACGACTACGTGAATATCCTCCAACCTCCTCTACCTGCCTCCGTGTTCAACACATAAGCCAAATACGCTTCACACCCCTTACTCATCAATCTTTTCACGACATAGCTGAAACAATCCGAGGTGGTGGCTCTTCTATCTCCCACAAATACCACTTTTACGCCATTCTCTCGACTCAATTCCTTTGTCTTTTGCTTGCAGCCTAAGTTGACATTATACTTTCTAAAGTATCCATACCTAGGATCACATCCAATCCTCCCATCTTCAAAGGCATCAAATCCATCACAAACTTCCTCCACTAATCTCTATCTCACGCCTCTATACACTGACCGACAATATAAACCGACCGATCGGAGTACTCACCATCAGCGGAGTATCCAATGGGCTCAAGACTCTATCACATATAGTTCTACCCGACGACACAAAAGAGTGGGTAGAACCCGGATCAATCAAAGCAAGAACACAATTATCAAATAATTTTATCATACCCGTCACCACTTCTGGAGCTGTCTCGCCTCCTCTCGAGTCATAGAAAACACTCTACCGGTGCTTGCCCCTGGATCTGCATCCGGAGGATAAGCTCTCTTAGGTACACCGAGCTACCTACTTGATCCACGTTTTACATCCTACGATCTCGCCCTCCATGAAGCTTGCATATGTGATCCCTCTCTTCTGTCCGGCTTAGGACAAAATTTAGCTATGTGTCTCTTTCGTCTACAATTGAAGCATGTTCTGTTACTCAAACATTCTCCTATGGTGATACCCACAAGTGCTCACACTGGGAAGAGGTGGCCTATCCCCATCCCTCTTCTACCGCCCACCGCTGAGGCTTGGTGAGACATGAGAAGTCCTCATCGGCCCAGCCGGCCCCACCGGTGCTCCTCTCCTCGACAGACAGAAAAGTTCTGCACTTCTCTCGTGAATAAGTACCACCTCCCTCCCGAATCGCTCTCTTCCTTCCTCTTTCGCTAGTGCACTCTTAATATTCTCGATGTTTTCAACCTCGTGAGCCGCTTCAACCACCGCTGAAAATCGCCAAAGTTCGTGACTACCACCTTCTCTCGATAGCTAAATGTAGGTCTGACTCAAACTGCGGCACTTGGCAATTTCATCAACATCACTCAAGATACCTCGACAACCGAGTAAATCGGCGCTCATACTCAAGAATACCATCTACCTCTGGGTGAGACTCGAACTCCTCTCGCTTCATTGAATGTACACTTCAGACAGATACTTCTTTCTCAGAATAGCTAGGAAGTCTCCCATGTCACCCCCATCGTCTCGTCGACTCCCAAGACTGCCTCCCACCAATGCAAGGCATCACCCAAGCATCGGCAAGATAAACCACTCTCTCATCATCCTCGCACTCCATCTGATCTAAGACCCTCTCAGTCTTCCTCAACCAGGTCTCAGCTTCCTCGGGGTCAGCGGTCCCGTGGAAATCCACCACTCCATACTTCCTTAGCTTGTCAAACTGTCTCCCCCTCTTAGCTGGGGCCGAGCCAGAAGCCTGGGGCATTTGACCCATAGCCTGAACGAATGCTTGGGTAAATGCCTGAAAGAGTCTCAGGTCTAGAGCAGGCACTTGCTCAGACTGACTAAGCGACTGTTGAGTCTGAGATCGAAGGGGCTCCCTACTCTGCCCTAGAGAAGCCTCAGCTGCGGCCACTCCCGGGGCTACGGACTCATCCATGCTCTCCTCTCTCTGTGGAGAGTCAGGTGCAATAGAACCTTGCAGAACTCCTCATGTCCTTCTACGAGGTGGCATCTTACTCCTTCAATGAAAACATTTACCGATTAGCTACATTTCTTTTTAATCTTAGTTCCTATATGTATGCATGAAATGCATGTCACTTAATGCAAACCATCAATTCATAATACAAACATTTAATCATATATCACAACAAAAGCCTAGGAGTGAAACCTGGCTCTGATACCAAACAATGTTGGACCCTGTCTCTGAGGCCCAACATTCGAAACACACAAGCACACATACGCATAGAAGACCCATGACTCACTCGGACTCATATAAGCATGGAAGACCCAAAACCGACACAAAATTTGCCACAATAAGGGAAACTTGCAAAAGAATAATTGGACAGGATTTTTAATAAAATATGTTCCTTAATCTCTCACGGTTCCAACGCCACTGAAAACGCTCAAATAGGATTTGAAATGAAAAAGTTATGGCAAAAATACTATTTCAAAGAAAACAGCCAAAACTGAGCACTACCGACTTCAGGTCAAAATTTGAAAATCATAAAGGCTTAATTGTTAGTCGACTCTTTCATAACATTTGTAGGCTTATAACTCTAGTTTAATTTAAAACAAGAATCGCCTCAATCCGAGCCCTATAGCTCCAGATATTTAAAAATTAGTGAAGTATATTCAAAAAGAATCAGTCGACCTCCACACTTTGTTTCAAACCACATTTTTCAATTTAAAATAAATAATGATAAATCAGGTGTAGAAAGATAGGAAATTTTCTTAGAAATCTATCGCTTCAAAAATCAGCTCAATCGGAGGTCTGTGGAAAAAGTTATGGCCAAAAGAAGGGAGAGGAGTCGGTCGGACAGAAACCGACCCCAACGCTCGCAAGAGCCCGTGGCGCTCGCCCGGCATCGGCGCGCGCGGGCGCTCGCTCGCCCGCGAGAGCCTGTGCGACCTGCTCTATAGCCTGACCTATCCGACTTCTAACCCTCATAACTTTTGACTCCGAGCTCCAAATTAGACGCGGTCAGAAGCGTTGGAAAGCTAGGATAAAAATCTATATTTTTCATGAAGGGCTCACAAGCAAGCTTGGACTCTAAGGGAATCAAAAATTCCCACTAAAACAGGTCGGCTAGCTCTCCACAAACAATACCAGGACTTACGACCTCCATAACTTTTGACCCAGAACTCCAAATTTAGCAAAATTAGTGTCTACGGAAAGGTAAAAGAATTATCTACAACTTTCATGAAGACTACTAACCTATATTCCAACTCCAAGAGGGTCAAAAGTGGACTCAAAGCTCTTCCTAGCAATCTATCATTTTGACAGCACCCGCATTTAACTCCAACGACTCACACCTACCAATTTACACACCATAAATAGCTCATACCTCATGGCAAACGTTCCAGGAGCTCTCCCAAAGCACAAATCAACAGTAACTCAACAAAAGAAGGCTCATACACACATTTTCCCTGCACCATACCCAAACTACAAAATCAATACCAACACATGAAAAGAGTGTATCAAGCACTCAAGTTCCTTCCAAGCATAACAGATCCATGAAGCGACTTGGTTACAAAATGGCATAATCATCAAGAACAAGTGCAAAATACAAAATATGAGATGCTCAATGGTCAATATGCTTACAAAGTCATTTCAAGAGCTAGTTACTAACTTAATACAAAGTTTCTAAAATTCCTTGGAGTTTTGCCTGATGCCTTGCAAGGTTCCGCAATCAACTAGAATTTGCACCTGAGGAGGGAGAATGGGGTGAGCTAACACGGCTCAGTGGCTAACAAGTTTATGGTCGACGAGTAATGAGCCACACACACACGTCATTAATAATTCAAAACATTAGCAATTAACTCAACTCATCACGTAAGGCATAACATGGAATCCTCTTGCAATTAGAACACATATTATGCATCATAAACACAAATAAATGATGGAATGCACACATTTGGCTCGAGAGTTCCTTAAACACAACGAATAAACCAAAGTTTATCGTAAACACAACGAATCCATTTTCGAATCTCGTGGGCCACAAGCGGGCTACCGGGAGAAGGCAAAAGGGGTCAACGTGCACGTGACTTTACGATAGAGGTTCTCTCTCGCCCAAACACAAACAAATTATGTTCACATATTCACACGCAAAAGTAGCATTTTATGCTTCTTTCATTCTTTCGAATCATCAAAGTTCCATTCTTTTCTTTCAAATCATATGAATACATTTTCAATATGCTCATAGTATAACAAAGATAGCACACATAGGGCTTTTTCCCACTACACAACAACTATAAACATTTTACCCACCTATCGTCGGAATCCGAAGTCAAGATTGCCCTTCCTCTTTGTCTTGAGTAGGGTTTTCTTGAGTTCCTTCAAACAAAACACATCTCCAATCAATTTCTAAATTCATAGGAAAGGTCATAATATTCAGAAATTAAAGGAAAACTAACATTAACCTTAACCTAACCTACCCATGGCTCATTTAAGCTAGAATAACCATAACCTTCCTTAACATCCATAGATCTCACCTTCTCTTCCATTTTTCTTCAATCTCTACACAAACCCTAACTTCCATCCTACACCATTTTCGAATCTAACTTAAGAAAAGATGAAAGCTTACCTTTCTCACTTGATTTCTCTTCTTTTTCTCCTTCTTTCTTCTTCCCTACGACTCTCTTCCACTTAGCCGAAGGTCCTCTTCTTTCTCCCTTGCTAGCTCACGTTTTTCCTTCTCTTCTCCTTTCCTTTAGGTTCTACGACACTCTCTCTTCTCCTCCTCTTCCTTTAACTCTTCTTTAATTCATTTAACTCATCCTACACCAAAACTATGTAGTTTTGGCTTTTCACTTAAGTTCCTTTGGGCTCTCCTCCTCCTCTCAAGCCCACTACACCTCACCCATTAATTTCTAATCCTCCTCCTCTTATTCATTCATTCCTAAAGCCCATACTTTCCAATATTAGGCCCAAGCCTTCAAATAAATTCCTAACTTCTAAACTCAAGCCTAACATAAAATATTTATATAAACACATAATTAAATCAATTAAGGCAAAATAAATAAAAATTAACGAATAAATCCATAGATAAATAAATAATTAATTCAAATCAATAAATAAATTTAAAAAAAATCGGGCCCCAATAACAAACATCATTAACTATCTTTACTTTTCCATGCATCAAGACTTCCAAAAAACAAGCCAAAACCAAGTCAAATCAATGTAAACCACATTCTTTTACTCACCCTCACTCAAGCATGCATTAAACCCATTCAAACCTACCACTTTCATGATCAAATAAATGCACAAGTGCTTCCCATGAATGCTTCTAACTACCAAAAGAATAAAAACAAACATCAATTCTCACCTTAAACAAATTACAAGCTATCAATTCTCCAAGTCTTTAAACCTCTCCACACTTCCTACCTTGATACCTCACCCACGGCTATCTCCACTACACATGCATATCATCATCTTCTCAAAGATCAAGCTTGGTCTTAGGTATGCACAAAGAAGAAACAAGCAAAGAACCAAAGAAGACCTTTTTGTAAGGGATGGGAAGAAGAAAATTCGAAGGAGAAAAAGAAACACATCAAAGGAGAAGAAGCAAGGTTCGGATGAGAAGAGAAATAAGCTTGCCAAAAGACTTTGTTTATAAAATGGCCAAGGAAAGTCGTAGGTGATGATGAAAGAAGACAAAGCTAATTAATTAGAAAGGGACACTTGGCTTGTTAAATGGAAAAAAGACAAAAATGAACTTAATTAACATAATTTAATCATAACTCTAACCTCATTTAATCTTAATCCAACTTATGCTAATGATTCTATAACAAGTCCCACAATTATTTAATCAATAATCCAATGCCATTAAGCAGTCCTTTTTAATACAGAAAAATTCACTCAGTCAGCCAGTTGGAATTTTCCGATCCGGGCCAATAACCCGAAAAATTCCAGAAAAATTCTCGAAAATCCCTTAAAATAGAAAACAATTTATGGCGCACTCAGAATAATTTTCCAAACCCAAAAATCACGCTAATCCCAATAAAATTGTCTTAGGCACTAAAATCGGAATGTCATGTATGCATGTACAAGAAATTCTGTGCACAATTGTGACTATGTAGCAATCCTATTATGCATGAAAATTCTATGAAATCCCAATCTAGCACATCCTATGCCAATTTACTATTCTACCCTTCCAATTGAGGGTGGGATGTTACAATTCCCCCCTCCTAATAAAAATTTTGTCCGCGAAATTCTTACCTGATTGAGCGAACAAGTGAGGATACTGTCTCCTCATATGCTCCTCGGTCTCCCAGGTAGCCTCCTCAGTCGAATGGTTCCTTCAGAGAACTTTCACCAGTGGAATACTCTTGTTCCTCAATTGCTTCACCTGTGACCCGACAATCTGTATTGGCTCCTCTACATAACTCAGATTACAGAGACCTCAATCTCCTAAGCCGGTATCACATGTGTCGGATCTGAACGATATCTACGGAGCATACTTACATGAAAGACGTCATGTAACTGAGACATCTCACTCGGTAAAGCTAGCCTGTAGGCCAAAGGTCCTATCCTCTCACTGATCTCATATGGACCAATATACCTAGGGCTTAACTTACCCTTTTTCCCAAATCTCAGTACAACACGCCACGGTGACACCCGTAAGAACACTCTGTCGCCCACATTGTACTCAATGTCCCTCCTATGCTGATCCACATAGCTCTTCTGTCTGTCTTGAGCCGCTTTAATTCGGCTCCGAATCAGTTTCACCTTATTCACAGTGTCCTGAATCAACTCTGGACCCTCAATCATCCTAACACCCTCTTCATCCTAATACAACGGTGATCTACACGGTCGCCCATACAATGCCTCATAAGGTGCCATCCCGATACTACTGTGATAATGGTTGTTATATGCAAACTCAATCAGAGTTATATACTGATCCCATGCTCCTCTAAACTCCAATACACAAGCCCGAAGCATATCTTCCACAGTCTTAATCGTCCTCTCACTCTGCCCATCTGGCTGAGGATGAAATGTTGTACTGAAATTCAGCCTAGTACCCATAGCAGATTGCAAACTCTGCCAAAACCTCGAAGTAAATCTGGGATCCCACGTCGACACTATCGACCTTCGGGACCCGTGCAGTCTCACTATCTCAGCCACATACTTCTGGGCCAACTGATCCATAGTATTGTTCTCCCTCACTGGCAGGAAATGGGCCGATTTAGTCAACCGGTCCACTATGACCCAGATAGCATCATGCTGCCTCGGCGTCCTAGGCAATCCTATAATGAAATCCATGGTAATTCGTTCCCATTTCCACTCCGGAATAGGCAACGAATGAAGCTTTCCTACTGGAGCTTGGTGCTCAGCCTTAACCTGCTGGCACGTCATACATCTCGAAACATACTCCGCTACCTGCTTTTTCATGCCAGGCCACCAGAAATGTTGTTTAAGAGTGTTATACATCTTGGTAGTACCAGGATGCATAGCATATGCGGCCATATGCACCTCCTCCAATATCTCTCGTCTTAAATTATCCACTTCAGGTACACAGAGCCTCTGTCCCAACCATAAGGTCTCATCTCTCAACTCAAACTCAGAACTCGAATCAGCTTTTACTTTCTCAATTAGTCTCACTATAATAGGATCCTTGTCCTGAACTCTCCAGATCCTGTCCAGTAGCATCGGTCTCAACTTCAAAGTAGCTAATAACACTCCATCCCGCCTGCATTCATCTGTACATTCAAGGCTCTCAATCAATCAAATTAGGCAACCTCATTGTTCGCATCTCGAAATTTGCAGCATCAGATGCGACCTCCGACTCGAGCATACGCCACTACATTGGCTTTCTCGGGGTGATATTCAATAGTACAATCATAGTCCTTCAACAACTCAAGCCATCTCCTCTGTCTCAAATTCAACTCTCTCAGGCTCAGTAAATACCTCAGACTCTTATGATCAGTAAAGATCTGGAATGTCTCACCATACAGATAATGTCTCCAAATCTTGAGGGAAAAAACCACTGCAGCTAACTCTAAATCATGCACTGGATAGTTTACCTCGTGAGCTCTCAACTGTCTCGAAGCATATGCAATCACTCTCCCATGCTGCATCAGAACACACCCCAATCCCTAATGCGATGCATCACTGTAAACCTCAAATCCTCCTGTCCCGAATGGAATAGCTAACACCGGTGCAGTAGTCAATCGATGTTTAAGCTCCTCAAAGCTCTTCTGACACTCCTTAGTCCATCAGAACGGTACATTTTTCCTCAAAAGCTTTGTCAGAGGGGCTGAGATCAATGAAAACCCCTCGACAAACCTCCGGTAGTAACCAGCTAATCCTAGGAAACTCCGAATCTCGACACATTCCTAGAGCCTCCCATCGTAATCGCCTAAATCTTACTAGGATCAAATACCTCTCCAATACTATGTGCCCCAAAAGATCACTGATCCACCAAAATTCACACTTCATCGAATTTGGCATATAAACATCTCTCTCATAGTCCGTAAGATAATCCTCAAGTGTTCAAAGATGATCCTGTCTAGTCCTCGAGTACACCAAAATGTCATCAATGAATACAATAACGAATTGATCCAGGTAGGGCTGAAATACCTTATTCATCAAGGCCATGAAGGCTGCCGGGGCATTAGTCAACCCAAACAGCATCACCGTAAACTCGAAATGCCCATACCGCTCCTAATGCACTCTTAGGTACATCACCTCTGCTATCTTGGTGATAGTACCACGACCTCGAATCCAGCTTAGTGAATACCTGAGCTCCCTGCAACTGATCAAATAAATCATCAATCCTAGGCAGTGGATACTTATTCTTCACTGTCACCCGATTCAACTGCCTGTAATCTATGCACGACCTCAAAGTCCCATCCTTTTCTTCACAAATAATACTGGAGCTCCCATGGTGAAACACTAGGCTCGATAAAACCCTTCTCCAAAGAACTCCTGCAATCGAGCCTTCACTCCCTCGCCCACGGTGCCATCCTATATGGAGGTATAGATATAGGAGAAAGACTGAACGAGGTCAATGGTGAACTCGCTCTCCGATCTGGCGGCAAACCCAGAACTCATCAGAAACACATTTGGAAATTCCCTAACCACGGAATATCCTCAAGCCTCTGCTCAACTCGTGTCAACCACATGAGCCGATATGCCTCACAGCCTCCTCAGACAACCTCGTGGCACTCGTAAAAAGATCATCCGAGCTGGCTTCGCTCGCTAACTCCTCCGAACACCGCTTCTAGGTGACCAGAGACTCTAATACAACCTCCTTGGTGTAGTAGTCCATGATAGCCCTATGGGCGTAGCGACCCATCCCGTAATCACATCATCTCTCTTAGAGGCAACACTATAAGGTCCGCCTCAACTTCGCTGATCAACTGGATCGAGCATCCTCGCAGACCTCTCCCAATGCAGTAGTACTACCTAGAGGTGTACTCACCTCTAGCCCATACAGTAACAACTCCCTATCCCCATGCAATCTACATGCCATATGAGGTGCAATAAAAGAATGCATAGATCCAGGATCCAGCAATGCAAATGCCTCAATATCAAAAATAAGGAGCATACTAGCTACAACATCAGGGGAATCCTGGGCCTCCTGTCTCATCATGGCATAGACTCTGGCCTGGGACTGTGGTCGGCTGCCCCGACCCTCAGTCCTCACAAAGGATCCCTCAGCTCTATCTCGGCCTCTACCTCGGCCCCTCTGTCCGGATCCACCCACTCTACTCACAGACAAGAGTACTACTCCGGGTCGTCCACTACCAAAGCAGATGAACTCCCAAGATAGTTGGGCAATCCCAACACGGTGCTCTGTCGAGTCAGATCTCAAGCAGGCTCCAAGAAGCCACCAACACTCCCCATCAGATCTCCTCTCACAATGCGGGCACACTGGAGGGGTTTGCCTAAACCTTGCCACTACTACGCCACCGTCCAATCTCCCCTCCGCCCATAAACAGATATCTCGAACCTCCCGGAGACAGAAAGTCCCGCCTTACTGGCTTACTAAAGCTCCCGCCAGAGTCGCCGATTGTCACTTGGTCGTTTGTAGGAAAATCCCGGTAGGCATCACATGCCCACAGTGCGAATTTAAAATTTTGAGTCCTGTGACATTCCCAAAGCCGGGATCCATGTGTATGTACAAACAATCAAACCATAACGACCAAAGGAGACCGTCTCTAATGGTATCCACGCAAAGGTCGGAAAACCTAACCGGGACAAACTCTTTTGACCCGGGAATAGCTAGACTAAAGAGAAGAGTGCTAGCTCTTACTTTAGCCTTGGAGAGAAAGTGAGATGATCTTGGTGGAGCCTTGGAGAAGTAGAAGCAATCTTGAGAGGATGAGAGGAAGAAGGTGAAAAACAAAATTTTCAAGCTTAACTCTTAAGCTTTCGACTCTTCCCTCTTTCCATAACCATGCAAGCTCATTTTTTATTACTTCTTATATGTGTTTTTAACACTTAAAACACATATGAAGGGATGGTGGATGGCTCATCCACGTAGGAGGCATAAAAATGTCTTAAAATGCTAAATGATGATTAGGTTTGACTTTTCAAACCATTTCATCTCCACCCATTTAATGGCTTCCACGAAAATCACATATATATATATAATTAATTAAGTCTTAATTAATTAATTAATTAATATATATATATTTGCTGAAGAGGTCCAGTCAAACTAGGGTCGGTCCCACCTACTGTCGGCCCCCACCGAAAAAAATCGCGGAAACGTTTTTTCAAAGAATGTCGATGTCGCGATCTCATCGACATATCCCAATGTCATCGGGATCCATTTAATCCTATTGCTCTCCAGATATCGGATCTCCGTCCAAACTATTTTCTGATTCTCCGAGTCACTCTTATGCGTGTGACCCATTAGGTTCCCGGTTATGTTGGCCTCTTAGATTAACACTTAATCTGAGCAAGTCATGAGCGGTATCTAGCAACACATCATGACCCCAATTGACCGGAAAGTAATTGGTTTGACTAATGAAACCATATCACTAACCCTTCCATAGACAATTACCGTGCAATTCGTCCTTTCACCATGCTATACCCCACTTGGTTTGAGTATGGGCAATGTGTCAACTCTTACTAGACCGATCGATCAAATCTAATCCAAGTGTAATAAGTTCTCGCCCTAGGACTCATTACTTTATATGTCCATGAAGACCATCTTCATGACATATGTATGTCTCGGCGCCAGAGACTTCAAAGTAATGATCCCGATAAGAGGCTATGGGTATCTCTTCCGCTATAATGAAGTGGTGAATCCTCTATTGGCTACTCAATTACCTTGAATACCTCAAGTCGCACCCAATCACCACCCTATGAGCGACCTCGAAAGGTAACAAGGAATGGAGTCAAAGTATGTAATCAAGACCAAGATATCCTCGAGTACCTCAAGTCTAAGGATACTTGCACCATTGCTATGATGAGATTATCACGACATTTGTATAGACATCCATGTGATGATCTCATAGCAGTCATCCAATGTACTTACTACCACTAGTAAGCATCCACATGTCAAATCTAAATATCTCAATATTTACAGCTCGAGATCCACCGCTGATCCAATCAAGGAGTTTGACATGTGTTAGTCTATCCGGATTAATGATGTCCAGCCTCATTAATCCTATGACTAGGATAATTTAGATCTCGACATAATTACACATGATAGGAATCTCAATAGTATGATCACATCATAATTTCCTTCATGCTATGTCATGTATCACGGACTTCATTAATTTGATTAAAGATCATTATCAATTCATAATAAAATGAATATCAAATAAATGAAATATGCCTTTCTTTATTTATTCATAAAGTCTGTACATGACTATGAACAAAATGCGCTAAAGGGGATTGCCTTTAGGGCACTATTCTAACAATCTCCCACTTGACCTAAAGCCAATCGCCTTGGTATCTAATACCATAAGCGAGTACATGAGAATCAAAATTCTTCTGTGGTAATGGCTTTGTCAACGGATCAGCAATGTTGTGCTCTGTGGGAATTCTCTCTATCAGGACATCACCTCGAGCAATGATCTCCCGAATCAAATGGTATCGGCGGAGTACGTGTTTGGACCGTTGATGAGACCTTGGTTCCTTTGCCTGCGCAATAGCTCCATTGTTGTCACAATACAATCAGATGGGTCCATCACAACTAGGAACCACACCAAGTTCGAAATGAACTTCGATCCAAGCGCTTCCTTTATTTGCGTCGATGCGCAATGTACTCGCCTCGATCGTTGAATCGCGATCGCCTCTGCTTGGAACTCTTCCAACCGATCGCTCCGCCATTAAGTGTGAAAACATAACCTGATTGGGACTCGAGTCGCCCTTATCGATTGAAAATCGCATCAGATGCTCGCCACTTGAGATTTCCATCTCCATATATCAAGAAAACATCCTTAGTTCTTCGCAAGTACTTTAGATATTCTTGACACCACCCAAAGGACCTTCACCAGATCCGATTGGTATCCGCCGTAACACTTAGAGCATATGATACATCGGGTCTCGTATATAGCATGGCGATATGATAGATCCTACCGCAGACGATACGGGATCATATTCATACGCATCCTCTCGCCCCGTGTCCGAGGACACATAGACTTCGAGAGTGTTATCCCATGAGTAATGGGAAGAAACCCTCTCTTGGATTGCTCCATGCTAAACCTCTTTAGCACCTTGTCTATGTACGCTGATCGTGAAAGACCAAGCAACCTCTTCGATCTATCTCTATAAATCTTTATCCCAATGATATAAGTTGCTTCTCCAAGGTCTTTTATGGCAAATTGTTTGGACAACCAAATTTTACCGATTGAAGATTGAGACATCGCTTCCTAGTAACAATATGTCATCTACATATAACACAAGGAATACGATCGCAGCTCCACTAACCTTCTTGTACACGGTGTTCATCCGGATTTTGTGAGAAACCAAACTCTTTGATTGTCTCATCAAACGGATATTCCAACTCTGGATGCTTGCTTCAATCCATAAATGGATTTCGAAGCTTGCATACCTTTTCGCCATCTCATGGAAATGAAGCCCTCAGGTTGTGTCATGTACACATCCTCAGCCAGATTTCCATTCAGGAAAGCTGTCTTCACATCCATTTGTCATATCTCATAATCATAATGAGCGGCAATGGCTAGGAGTATCCTAATGGATTTAAGCATTGCTACTGGACTGAAGGTCTCGTCATAGTCAACTCCTTGTCTTTGACGAAAGCCTTTAGCCACAAGCCTTGCTTTATAGGTAATCACATTACCATCCATGTCGGTTTTCTTCTTGAAAACCCATTTGCACCCTATAGGTTTTATCCCTTCAGGTGCATCAACCAAAGTCCATACTTGGTTTTCATACATGGAATCCATTTCAGATTTCATGGCACGAAGCCATTTTTCAGACTCTGAACTCTTCAGAACCTCTTCATAGGTAGTAGGCTCATCATCCTCTATGAGCAATACGTCATTCTGTTCACTTACGAGAAATCCATATCTCTCGGGAACAGAGCGTATCCTACTTGACCTACGAATTTCGTGTGAAGTAGAAGGTTGAACTGTTACCTCATCTGTATGAGTTACAGTTTCAGGTTCAGGCAGTTGATCTGCGTCTGTCTGAGCATCTTGAACTTCTTCAAGTTCAACTTTGCTCCCACCGTCCTCTTTAAAAGAAACTCTTTCTCTAAAAGACAGCATGCATCAAACAAACACCTTTTGTTCCTCAAAGAAAGTAGAATTGATATCCTCTTGTTTCTTTAGGATATCCTATTTAACAAACATTTATCGACTTTGCTTCAAGCTTATCTCGATCGTGTCCGCTTCACATAAGGTGACAACCCCATACTTTCAAATAAGAAAGATAAGGTTTCTTGTTAGTCCACATCTCATATGGAGTAACATCAACTGCTCAAGGAACTCATTTAACAAGTAAACAATTTGTCTCAAGTGCATATCCCCAAAGGATTTTGGTAATCGTAAAGCCCATCATAGATCGTACCATGTCCAACAAGGTTCGATTTCTCCTTTCGCCACACCATTATCTTTGTGGTGTGTAAGGAGGAGTCCGCTGAGATAAAATCCCATTATCTCTGAGATAATCCAAAAACTCTTGGTCTAAGTATTCACCACCACGATCGGATCGTAATGTTTTGATACTTTTCCCAAGTTGGTTTTCTACTTCATTTCTGAATTGTTTGAACTTTTCAAACGCTTCAGATTTGTATCTCATCAGATACAGGTACCCATATCGAGAATAATCATCGATAAAGGTAATGAAGTAACGGCAACCACTTCTAGCATTGATGGACATCGGACCACATACATCTAAATGTATTAGGTCTAATAAGCCAGTCGCTCGTTCACCCTTTCCCTTAAAAGGTAACTTAGTCATCTTGCCTAATAAACAAGATTCACATGTGTCATAAGATTCATAATCGAATGACCCTAAACTTCCACTCTTGTGGAGCTTAGAGATGCATCTCTCATTTATATGGCCAAGGCGACAATGCCATAAGTAAGTTGATTTTAAATTATCTCTTTTATGTCTTTTAGCGTCATTGACATTCATAACCGGATGTGACATATCTAATATGTAAATTCCATTGCATAATGTACCAAGATTACCATAAAGCATTCCATTTGAACTAATAGAACAACCATTGTTACTAAAAGACAAATGGAAACCACTCTATTTAAACAAGAAATGACAATATCTTCTTTGTTAACACGAGTACAAAATAACAATCATCCAAGTTAAGTACAAGCCCACCTGGGAGTGTCAAAACATAAATCCTACGGCTAATGCAAAGAACCCTTGCTCCATTGCCAACACGCAGTCCATTTCTCCCTTTGTGAGTCGCCATCGTCCACGAGGCCCCGCATATCATTGCATATGTGTGAGCCACAACCGTATCTAATACCCATATGTTATGATCGAAAGCAAGATAACCTCAATGACAAACATACCGAAGAAGTCGAGGCATCCGATGCCTTCTTCGCTTCAGATTCTTCCAGATAGATTTTGCGATTCGCCCCAATGACCGTCTTACCGCAATGGAAGCGGTACCTTTTGGTGCGATCTCTTTGGTCTTCTTCTTGCCTTTCGCTGCACTTCCTTTCGGTTTTCGAGCCTTTTCTTCTTCGTTTCCTCTTCGAACCAGAGGAAGAAGAATCCACCAATAAGAACGCTTTGCTATCTTGCTTGACAACTTGTTCTCATTGTCTTGGCGATTGATCATTTCGGGAATTGTGGTGGATATTTGGTTCATTCGATAGTTCAACACAAACCGTGAATAACTATCGACAAACCAACAAGAATTAAGTCTATACTTAACTCGTAATCCATCACAAAACCTAAGACGGCCAACCTCTCAATATAGCCATTCATCTTCAATGCATATTGCATCGCAGATGAACCAGAGTCATCTTCGTTGTAAAGAGCAACCTTGAGGTCTCGAACCGTTCGGACCGTGCTTGCTCATCAAACAACTCTAAGATGAAACACAATCGTATGAGCATCCATAGACTCGTCGCGCTTCGCATTTCGGTGACATCGATGCAAGCATAATGCAGTGGCTATGTCACCGTCTTTTAAATGCTTACGATATGCTTTCGATCATCATCGAAGCTCCTTCAGAAGTGGATCCGGGCTTAAAAATCAAGGATGTATCCTAGATCCTCGATCGAGAACAATTCTCGATTCATGACCAATCAAGAAAATTCGGTCCAGTTAATTTGTTTGCATCCATTAGTGAGCGAAGATTCACACTAGTAGGCATCTTCAATCAACCTAAACGTAGAGAGAGAAAAAAAGTTAGAATAGAATTAAATGTATGACCATAAGGACTTAAATGACATATATATGGCTCCCACTAGTTTCAACAGAATCCATAACCCTCATCATGAATCCATGAAACAAAATGGCACAATGACCTAGTGGGTCGATATCCGACATTGCTAAGAATGACCTTGGGGTTAGCCCAACAAGCCACCTTAGGTCAATCGGTAGGTATCGGTCATACCAATTGCATCTCTAATGCAACTATCGCCCAGTGCTATCAACAGTTGATGTATGCACATACATTGGGTTATCAACACTTGATGCGCGTACATCTGATGTACACTACCCAACTTCGCCTCTGTCCACGTTGACCTTGAGGTTATCTCAACAAATCAACGCTTCTAGAAAAACCGACCCATTAATCCGAAAATCATATTTTCATGGCTTGAACATATTCGTATAGAGTGAGCTTGAGGTTAGCTCAACAACCCAACCCTATAAGAACTCTAGTTCTTACCATATTAATGGAAGGCGTTAGTTTTCATATTTTAAATTGAGGGATTTTAGGTCTCATCTCATCCAAGGATCATAGTCACCTTGACTATATGGACTGATTTAGGGTATTGCATCAATCACATTGAATTCATACCGAAAATCATCCATCATCCCATCTTAGTATGCTTTCAGTCGACTAACAATGATGCCAGTCGACTATGGCTTCTGTACCTGTGCTAGTCAACTAACAGGAATGCCAGTCGACTACCAATGCACCTACCAGTCGACTATCACAAGTGCTAGTCGACTGGTGAGATCAGATGTCGAATGACTATCACGAAAGTGCTAGTCGACTAGGGCATCGAAAATGCATGACCCAGTCGACTATTGCAAGAATGATAGTCGACTGGTGCACAGGAAATACTCGCTAATCAGCTAATTCTCAATCCGTGCATTTCCAATTCACAATACCAATATACCAAGTATATTGAACTTTATATTAATGTGCTAATGAAACATTTTCATCAAATCATGCTTGCCAAATAGTCATACTATATGAGAAAAACTTGAAACCGATTAATCCACCATTAATCACTAGATTTCCACATAATTTAAGAACACCAAATAATCATGCTAAGTATCTCTAGGTAGGTTACACGTTATCCAGATTACTTCGGCACTTGTCACACAAATTGCGACGGCCAAAATAACTAAGATAACGGAATAAGCTAACGAGACGCTAAAGTGACCTATTCGACATCCAAAAATTATTGGAAACCTAAATTCAAGAATCTCAACTTGGCATGCATACCACATCAATATAACACATTTTTAATCACTATAAAAATGATTCAAGGCATTGGAACTGAAAATAACACAAGCAATCATTTCAAACAAAAGAGCCCCAGCATGTTTCTCAAAACTGCCAAGTTCAACATTTTGCTCAAAATGATCATTGAAACACTTTCAATAAATACTGAGAAAATTACAGAGGTTAAAACATGTTCCCAACATGCTCCATGAATTTTTCCAGGATTTATTTCCCACAAAACTCATTGAACCTCAGCAATCTAGCCGAACCAGAATCTGTGTTCTCCAACACAAACATTCCCATCAGCACACAAGAAATTCGGAAATAAATGGTAAATCACCTTGAAAACATTTTTCCATCCACAGAGACATTCACAAACATCTTAGGGACATGTCGGTGAAAACCAATCCGAAAAACAATTTTTCTAGAATTTACAAGCATACCTGTTTGTAAACGCTCAACAAGACAAAGATCCAAACTCGAGGGAATTAAATAGCAAAACCATATCAATCGACATCGATAAATTTTTCCACACATTCAGCAACATCTTATGAGCAAGTCTATGGAAGAAAATTTGAAAACCCTAAGTCTATACTGATTTCGAAATTACGTATAAAGATGCTACACTCAATTCACAATGGAATTCACCTAGTTATCATTTTGATCAATATACAACACAAGCGGCTCTGATACCACTGTAGGAAAATCCCGGGGTAGGCATCACATGCCCACGGTGCGGAATTTAAAATTTTGAGTCCTGGGACATTCCCAAAAGCCAGGATCCATGTGTATGTACAAACAATCAAACCATAACGACTAAAGGAGACCGTCTCTAAGCAGATCCACGCAGAGGTTTGAAACCCAACAGGGACAAACTCTTTTGACCGGGAATAGCTAGACTAAAGAGAAGAGTGCTAGCTCTTACTTTAGCCTTGGAGAGCAAGTGAGATGATCTTGGTGGAGCCTTGGAGAAGTAGAAGCAATCTTGAGAGGATGAGAGGAAGAAGGTGAAAAACAAATGTTTCAAGCTTAACTCTTAAGCTTTCGACTCTTCCCTCTTTCCATAACCGTGCAAGCTCATTTTTTATTACTTCTTATATGTGTTTTTAACACTTAAAACACATATGAAGGGATGGTGGATGGCTCATCCACGTAGGAGGCATAAAAATGCCTTAAAATGCTAAATGATGATTAGGTTTGACTTTTCAAACCATTTCATCTCCACCCATTTAATTGCTTCCACGAAAATCACATATATATATATATAATTAATTAAGTCTTAATTAATTAATATATATATATATATTTGCTGAAGAGGTCCAGTCAAACTAGGGTCAGTCCTACCGGCCTGCCGGGCCCCGCCGGTGAAAAATCGCCGGAAACGTTTTTCAGCAATGTCGATGTCGCGATCTCATCGGGACATATCCCAATGTCATCGGGATCCATTTAATCCTATTGCTCTCCAGATATCGGATCTCTGTCCGAAACTATTTTACAGATTCTCCGAGTTACTCTTATGCGTGTAACCCATTAGGTTCCCGGTTATGTTGGCCACTTAGATTAACACTTAATCTGAGCAAGTCATGAGCGGTATCTAGCAACACATCATGACCCCCAATTGACCGGAAAGTAATTGGTTTGACTAATGAAACCATATCACGAACCCTTCCATAGACAATTACCGTGCAATTCGTCCTTTCACCATGCTATACCCCACTTGGTTTGAGTATGGGCAATGTGTCAACTCTTACTAGACTGATCAGATCAAATCTAGTCCAAGTGTAATAAGTTCTCGTCCTAGGACTCATTACTTTATATGTCCATGAAGACCATCTTCATGACATATGTATGCTCCGGCGCCAGAGACTTCAAAGTAATGATCCCGATAAGAGGCCATGGGTATCTCTTCGCTATATGAAGTGGTGAATCCTCTATTGGCTACTCAATTACCTTGAATACCTCAAGTTGCACTCCAATCACCACCCTATGAGCGACCTCTCGAAGGTAACAAGGAATGGAGTCAAAGTACGTAATCAAGATCAAGATATCCTTGAGTACCTCAAGTCTAAGGATACTTGCACCATTGCTATGATGAGATTATCACCGACATTTGTATAGACATCCATGTGATGATCTCATAGCAGGTCATCCAATGTACTTACTACCACTAGTAAGCATCCACATGTCAAATCTAAATATCTCAATATTTACAGTTTTCGAGATCCACCGCTGATCCAATCAAGGAGTTTGACATGTGTTAGTCTATCCGGATTAATGATGTCCATCTCATTAATCCTATGACTAGGATAATTTAGATCTTGACATAATTGCACATGATAGGAATCTCAATAGTATGATCACATCATAATTTCCTTCATGCTATGTCATGTATCACGGACTTCATTAATTTGATTAAAGATCATTGTCAATTCATAATAAAATGAATATCAAATAAATGAAATATGTCTTTCTTTATTTATTCATAAAGTCTGTACATGACTATGAACAAAATGCGCTAAAGGGGATTGCCTTTAGGGCACTACTCTAACACGTTTACCCCGGGACCCAATCTCAGCCTGTCGCTGCCTCAACAGCTGCTCCACTCTCACAGCAGCAGCTCTCAACTCAATAAAGGTACCCATGTCAGACCGAGCTAACAGGGTACGAATCTCAGTATTGAGGCTGTTCTCGAACCTCCGACACTTATCAGCCTCAGTCGGGATCACGACAGTGGCATAGTCCATCAGCTCATTGAACCTCATCTCATACTCTGTCACCGACATCCTACCTTGCTTCAGCTCTAGAAACTCCTGCATCTTCATGTCAAAAAAGTCCTTGGGAATGTAGTTCTCCCGGAAGGCCCTCAGAAAATCTCCCCATAACAGTACACAGGGCCTGGTGGTACTGCCTGGTACAGTCTTCCACCACTTGTATGCTGGGCCCTGCAGTAGAGACACCGCATAATCGAACCTCTCATCAAGTTCGTAGTCCATCTGGTCGAAGACTCTCTCCACCATCCTCACCTCGAGGTCTCAGATCGCCATAAAATCGACAACCCCCACTTGCGAAGAAGTCATACCTCCTCTCCCGTCTCATGGGAACTCGAGGAGGCAATTCCTCAATACGAGGCATAAGACTCTCTACCGCTCCCATCGATCCTTGGTCATTTGGTCGCTCAACTCGACGCTTAATGCGAAGACCTAGAACAAAACAAGAATTCTGATCAGTTTCAACAGTTTCATCAAATTTATACCTACATTGTTACTATTCCCAAAAGATGCCAAACCATGCTCTGATACCACCTAATGTAGCGCCCCCTTACCATAGAGTACCCACCGAACGCTCAGAGATCATTCGGTACATATCCTACTATAAGAGACCACTACCGACAACTACCACTAAACTCCTCATGGCATCACAATCATAAAGCAAGACGAAGAAATTGACAACTTTTAAAACCAAATTGGATTTCATTTCATTCACTCAAAATTCGAAATTTACAAACCGTCAAGATTTTCGACCGCACATGTTCCAAAACACCGTACACTACGCACCATAGAGTAATGTACAAAGAATGATCTAACTATAAGTCTCCAAAAGAAAGCCCGGTGACCGACCTTTGAGCCATTGCCTCTCGCCAATCCACAAGACACACGGCTCTACGGTCGAGGGAGCTATCTGTCTACACACGAAGTTGAAAAATAGATTGCAATTTTGGATGAGTTTGCGAACTCAATGAGAAACCATCATCGATGGTTCTCCCAATTCATGCATCACATAAGCATGATACAGTATGCATCTAGTAATCATACAATTACAATGCTAATACAATCACAAGAATAGGCATACAACGATACGGTAAGAAATGTAACACGATTATACTATATTACGATAATGCGATCGGTACCATGTCAATTATTCAGTCCAGTATGCAATGCACATGTGACTCTTTTCCAGTTTATTACAGTATTGTGACCGAGTGCTTTAGCGGTGTTGATGAGTCGATGAGACGCGTCAGGAGAATTATCTCCCTCGAGCTCTAGCTCGCAGATGTCGATATCGATGGCGACTTCGGTTCACATTTATTCTTTATCGGTTTATGCATCATGCATGAGTGCACATGTTCAATTGAACAGTTACATAACAGTCTAGAATTCCCAATGAGCAGTAATTTACAGTCAATATCATGTAATCCAAGTAATCCCCGTAGGGCAAATAAGTCATAGTAAACACGTAGCTTGAGGTAACCACCTAGGTTACTCACCTATTACTTCCGAGCTAATGCCGGGAAGTTTCTGCCCCGTCGGTCGAACGACGCTCCACTTGGGCCTCTATAAGAATCAGAGAAGGTACGAGTCACTAAATATTTAATTCGAGCTAGTACTGATGCACATGTAGGTGAAATATGCATGTTCATGAATTCCCGGCCCTAATCCCATTTTTTTCTATCATGAAAATCCGTCTAAAAATTAGAAACCTATTGGCGCTGACAATGCACAATTCGGACCTCTATAGGTCCCCAATTAAACAAAACAGTGATTAAACAGACCTTTACCCGGACCCACGTCAATTTCCCGTCCAAAAATCCCGAATCTCTCAGAAAATGAAATTAAATATTCACTGAATCCGATGCCTCAAGAATCAGGTCAATCGGATGACAGACGGAAAAGTTATTCACGAAAGAAACCAAAATTCAACAATCAATATATTTATATAGCCCTTATCTCCTTCTCTTTTTCCTGTTTTCCAACCGAAATTCAATCTATCATATCTCTTTTTACACATTTCAGAAAAATGCAAACTATACCTTGTTGGAAAGATAATGAAACCCTCTACAAGTTTAATGAAGACCCCAACAAGCAATTTTACCCATAAGGGTGTCAAAAATTCAGTCAAAGCCACTGCCTACTCAAAACCTATCAAAACAGTGCAGTATATTGCAAATTCATTAACCTTCTGATTCTTCAGTCAACAATTACACAATAAATAAGGCAGTAATATCACAATGTTATCTACAACTTTCATGAACAACCCAAAATCAGATTCACTTGCTAACTATGTCAAACAATTCACCAAAGCATCAGCCCTCAGAATTTTCCCAATCTGAACAGCACATTTCACAACAGTATATCTCTTAGCACAAATGTCACCAAATTCACTACATTATATCCCTGAAAATATGATATCTCAAACTTCAATTTTCATGAAGAACTCAACATCCAATTCGATCTCTAACAATTTCAAAACTGTTATGCAAGTATCTGCCATGATCAGCAATTCACAACCTAATGCAGGTCAGTTTTTGCAAATTCATAACTCCCACATATGATCTCCAAATATTACATTCCATATACCATTTTCAAGATCAATGTGTCATCTATAACTCTTCAGTAGATCCCTAGAACCAATTCAAGTCACAAAAATTACTAAAATTCCTCCAAATCAGAATGTACAGCAAATCCGCCAATCCAGCTTGGTTTCATTCAATGCATGAAAACAGTCAATAGTCATCAGTCCATAACTCCTACTATACATATCGAAAATTTGCAAAATCAGTGGAATTGTAAAGATAACTTAATAGGCTTCAACTTTCATTTAGTCTCTTTGTTCTAATTCCTTCTCAATTAATTTAGAAAAATTAGCAAAACTCTAGGTTATGGTTTCGGGTACTATTCATTTCAGTCAATAGCAGTAACTTTCCAAGCCATATTGCAACCTCTTAAAACTAAAATTGGACAACACCTATTTCACACAAAAATGTAACCAACATCTCAAAGTTTAATTGGGCACAAACCTCACCTCATTTGCGCACCTATACAATTAGTTATGATCAAAACATTGCAATAGGGTCAAGATGCACTTTCCAGCTTTCAACTTCAACCTAACTCCTATCACTTCTAATATCAATAACACGTCACCAAGCATCATTTACACCTCTAATTCAACCACAAAATCATCACAACATGTACTTGCATAATTACACAAAAGTTGGCAGCACAAACATCATTAACTATCTTTACTTTTTCATGCATCAAGACTTCCAAAAAGCAAGCCAAAACCAAGTCAAATCAATGTAAACCACATTCTTTTACTCACCCTCACTCAAGCATGCATTAAACCCATTCAAACCTACCACTTTCATGATCAAATAAATGCACAAGTGCTTCCCATGAATGCTTCTAACTACCAAAAGAATAAAAACAAACATCAATTCTCACCTTAAACAAATTACAAGCTATCAATTCTCCAAGTCTTTAAACCTCTCCACACTTCCTACCTTGATACCTCACCCACGGCTATCTCCACTACACATGCATATCATCATCTTCTCAAAGGTCAAGCTTGGTCTTAGGTATGCACAAAGAAGAAACAAGCAAAGAACCAAAGAAGACCTTCTTGTAAGGGATGGAAAGAAGAAAATTCGAAGGAGAAAAAGAAACACATCAAAGGAGAAGAAGCAAGGTTCGGATGAGAAGAGAAATAAGCTTGCCAAAAGACTTTGTTTATAAAATGGCCAAGGAAAGTCGTAGGTGATGATGAAAGAAGACAAAGCTAATTAATTAGAAAGGGACACTTGGCTTGTTAAATGGAAAAAAGACAAAAATGAACTTAATTAACATAATTTAATCATAACTCTAACCTCATTTAATCTTAATCCAACTTATGCTAATGATTCTATAACAACTCCCACAATTATTTATTCAATAATCCAATGCCATTAAGCAGTCCTTTTTAGTACAAAAAAATTCACTCAGTCAGCCAGTTGGAATTTTCCGGTCCGGGCCAATAACCCAAAAAATTCCAGAAAAATTCTCGAAAATCCCTTAAAATATAAAACAATTTATGGCGCACTCAGAATAATTTTCCAAACCCAAAAATCACGCTAATCCTAATAAAATTGTCTTAGGCACTAGCAGCGGGAATGTCATGTATGCATGTACAAGTAAATTCAATGCACAATTGTGACTATGTAACAATCCTATTATGCATGAGCAGTCCTATGAAATCCCAATCTAGCACATCCTATGTCAATTTACTATTCTACCCTTCCAATTGAGGGTGGGATGTTACAGACTATGTGAATTTTCTTGTTTTAGGAGTCTTGCCAGCTGAATTTACTTTCCAGCAAAAGAAGAAGTTCTTTTCGGAGCTCAATCATTATATATGGGAGGAGCCCTTCCTTTTCAAGCATTGTGGTGATGGGGTGATTCGAAGATGTTTACTAAGTGAAGAAGTAGGAGCTGTCCTTAATCACTGCCATGCATCCCCCTATGAAGGCCATTTCAGTTACGAAAAGGCAATGACAAAGGTTCTCAAGCGGATTCCATTGGCCTACACTTTTCAAGGATGCAAGAAATTTTGTGCAAGCATGTGACAAATGCCAGAGAGCTGAAAATATTTCTCGAAAATATGAGATGCCCCTTAAAGGAATTTTGGAGGTTAAAGTTTTTGATGTTTGGGGGATAGATTTCATGGGCCCATTACCGTCTTCTCTTGGCAACAAATATATTCTTGTAGGGGTCGACTATGTCTCCAAATGGGTGGAAGCAATTGCTGCACCAACTTGTGATGCCAAGGTGGTCATTAGATTCCTCAAGAGAAATATTTTCACCAGGTTTGGCACTCCTCGGGCAATTATCAGTGATAGGGGAAGTCATTTTGTCAACAGCTCTTTCGCCAACCTTTTGAAGAAATATGAGGTATACCACAAGTTAGCATTGGCCTACCACCCTCAGTCTAATGGGCAAGCTGAAATTTCAAATAGGGAGATTAAGAGCATCTTGGAGAAAACAGTAAACACTTCAAGAAAAGATTGGTCTTTGAAGTTAGATGATGCTCTATGGGCCTATAGAACTGCATACAAGACTTCAATTGGAACTACTCTATTCAGACTAGTGTATGGGAAATCATGCCACCTTCCCGTCGAGTTAGAACATAAAGCATACTGGGCTATTCAGAAGCTTAATTTGGATTTCAAAGCAGCTGGAGAAAGACGTTTGTTTCAGTTGG
This sequence comes from Erythroxylum novogranatense, assembly GCA_029891385.1. Taxonomy (NCBI): domain Eukaryota; kingdom Viridiplantae; phylum Streptophyta; class Magnoliopsida; order Malpighiales; family Erythroxylaceae; genus Erythroxylum; species Erythroxylum novogranatense. The sequence goes on along the minus strand of CM057226.1, from coordinate 2,780,958 downwards.
ATGAGTTGGAGGAGCTTCGCTTGGATGCTTATGAGAATGCCCGAATCTATAAGGAAAGAACGAAGAGATGGCATGATCAACATATTATCCAAAGAGAGTTCAAGGAAGGAGATTTGGTCTTGCTATTTAACTCAAGACTCAAGCTATTTCCTGGAAAGCTAAAGTCGAGGTGGTCGGGACCGCTCAATATTGTTAAGGTTTATACTCACGGTGCGGTAGAAGTTGAGGATCCCAAAACTGGAGTATTTAAGGTTAATGGGCAGAGGTTAAAGCCTTATGTGGCTGGATTTCCAATAGAAATAGGTGTCACTCAATCCCTCTCTAACCCCGACCCTTGAGCAAGAATTTGGCCAAGTCAAGCTAAGGACTTTAAATTAGCGCTTCTTGGGAGGCAACCCAAGTTTCACACCTTCGTTGTTTTGTTTTATTTTTATTTTCATTTTATTTTTTTTCTGTACCTTAAATTCACGTTCATCTTTGTGTTATTTGCAGGAAATTGGACCCTACAAGCGACTTTTGAAAGAGAGAATTACACTTCTGAAGAAAATGATTCCAGCTCATTACAGGGAAGTTCCTTGTGCCTCTTAACCATGATGTAGCATATTATTGAACTTTACGGCTGTTTGTGTTTGTGTTTGCTCTGCAGTATTGCTAACTTTTCAACTTGCATCATCTTGCATAGCCTATGCATGTGGTTGACTGTTGACATTCACGTTGTCCTTAACTGTGCATATCCATGCTTACTTACCTACTTCAATATACGCCTGCGCATCTTGACATTGAGGACAATGTCCTATCTGAGTTTGGGGGCATCATGGGGGTGAGCATTAAAAAAACAAATAAAAAATATAAAAAATTTGTTCTCTTCTTCTTTTGCAAATCTTTTACATGCATTAGTATTTACTCATTCATTCATGGCATTCATAAAATATATTTATAAATAAATAAATAAATAATCTGCCTTATCCATGGATGAATAGGAATTGTTTTGAAGAGCAATTGAATCTGCTTTTAGACTAGGTTGTGGATTGGAAAGTTCCTGATTGGTGCAAGAATCTTAGGAATTTGCTTTTGTTTATGTTCATTTAATTGGAGATCTTCCTAACTCTTGTTAGACGTTTAGAGAACTTAAAAGAAAATTCCTTAGCAATTTATAACTTGTTGACATCTCACCAATCCTAGAACAAGCTTTCTAATCCTATCGAGGCGAAATCATAGCATTTATTAAAGAAGGAAATGATTTAGGCACCGTTCTTTGTTATCTAGCCTAAATGACTTTTAGCTTACTCACCCTTATTTTCCTTGGAACCTCTTTTGAGCCTTACACATTATCCTTATTTTCGTTGGCACCCTTAATTAAACCAAGCCTAAGACCTAAATTCCCTACCCCTTTTATGTGGTTTGATTGTTTAATATTTGTGATGTTTTGGAATGTGTATAATTTTGATGAAAAAAAAGGAAAAAAGGAAAAGAATTGCATCCAAGAGTTGTTTGTTTGTTCCCAACTATAAAAAAGAGAAATTTGAAGCCCTAAAATATGCAATGAAAAGAGTTTGGGGGAAGTTGTCCTAATTTGTGGAGGCTTGATGTTGTTTATATATGGACTAAAGCCTATTTGAATGCATTTGGAAATGGGAGCTTGTAATCATTTGAGATATTTGGATGTCAATTCTATATTTCCTTATTTATTCAAAAAAAAAGGAAAAAAGAAAAAAAATAGATTGGATTTATGCATATTTTCTACATTTGCATGTTTTAAACAATCATTCCTTAATTTTTAATTTTTATTTTTTGAGCCTTTATTCCCCCTTTCTTTGTTTCAAACCCACATTACACACCCAATAGCCCCATTACATCCTAATAAGACCTATTGATCTTTCATTAATAAGTGCTACATTAGTGGAGATAGGTTAGGATGTCTTGCCTATGAGATTGGTTAATTAACTATATCATCATTATGTATGGGATGCATGGGTTATAAGTTGTCCTGGAACCAATTTTAGTCTTCTCTGCTTCTTGCAAGAAGAGGGTTTTTTATAATTTATCAAAGGTTAAAGGAATATTGGCTTTAGTAATTTCTTAATTTCTTGTATCATGAAGGTGGGAACGACTTGAATGGAAAGGCTAAAAGTGAATTTAAGAGCTTGGATTTACAGTTTTTACGATTCCTTGGATGAGCAACTTTGAAAACATTTTCTCAATCTTTATTTTGCTTGGGGACAAGAAAAGGTTTGAGTTTGGGGGATTCTACATGATCTGTTGTTTAGTTCAATTCATATAGGTATTTATGTCATATTTGCATTTATTTTATATATTCATCCATCCATTTTAGTAGCATTTTTTAGGTTTATTTATTTATTTTCATTGAATTTGTTATTTTTTTATTTTCTAATTTTTTTTAAACAGCATGAAATTTGGCTTCAAATTAGACCCGAAAATTTGCTCGCGGTATGTCCATGGCCTAAGTGAAATTAGAGGTGGAAGCAAGGTAAAAGAATTAAAAAAAACGCAACAGTGGCATAAAGGAAAACGACGTAGAAGAGTCCAAAACGCAGCTGAAAGGAGGACTTCAAAAAGAGAACAATGTTTAGGTTTTGAAAGCTAAGAAGGAGAGACTAGTGGCAGAGAACAAGGGAATGAGGTTTATAACTGAAGAGTGAGTGGACTGCGGCAAAAAGGAGAGGAATTAAATAAATAAAGAAGACAAGTTGAGCACGTGAGGAGAGACCCACCAACCGCAGCCACTCCATGCCATAAACACCAGCTAGGAATGCACTTGAGATTTTCAACATTGGTTGTTTGCAGGTCATTGGTGCTCTTATCATAAGCACCAGATTCCGTATACCCAGCCATACCTTATAATATACTGAAATACTTTTTGGGTGGGCTTATGTCTTTCGTGTTGTTCTGGACATTTGCGTACGACATTGTGCACATTTTCTGAGGAGGTACCTGGTACATTTGGAATGATATGAAGTTTGGAGCTTGTAGGTTGATTATAAGTGGAAGACCTTTATTCATAAAAAAAAAAGGAACGCACTTGAGGAAAGCAGAAACGTGTACAGCTGGGGGAAAATAAAAGAAGAAGACACATTGAGCTGAAGGGGTGCATGGACTGAAGAGAGCGAGAGAGATATATAAAAACAGAAGACAAAAAAAAAGATTGGCCAGAGAGGAGACCATGCCTAAGACACCAGCTGGAGACGCACATGAGGAAGGCCATGCAAGGCAGAAAAAGAGCTGGAAAGATAAAAAGGGAAGGAATGTGCATGAATAAAAATAGCAAGGGAGCAACAACGTCGAAACACAGCAGAAAAGAGAAGGCAGAAGAGGACCTACGGGAATAGCCAAAAACTAAGAAGAAGAGGGCAAGCAGAGAAGCACCACCCACCAGCTGAAAGAAACCCACAACCCATGCCAAAACAGAAGAGGATAGCTGGAAGGATACACCAGAGGAGTGAGTAGCGTTAAAGCAGGTGGTGAGTGTGAGTAAAAAGGGGGCTGATGGAGTGAGTAGAGAGTAGCGTGACTGGAGAAATTAGAGGGGCTGGAGAATAAGCGTTGAAGTGTGTGAGATGAGAAGTGAGTGGGGGTTAGAGAACAAGAGTGCGTGAACTGCAGGAGGTGAGGCAGAAAAATAAAAAAGAGTGAAGCAGAGAGTGAGGTGCTGGGCAAAAACCAAGTGGAGTGGGCGTTAGATGAGAGTAAGTGACAGGTGAGTGTGTGAGTAAGTGAACTGTGTGGTGCAACGTGAGAGAGGGGCTGGGCAGTGAACTGAAAAGAAAATTAAGGGAGAAACATGAGTGGGAAGTAGCGTGAAGAAAAGTGAGAGAGGGGATAGCTGAAGCTGCATGAAAACAGGGGGGCTGTGCGTGAGTGTGGGTGAGTAACGTGAAGTGTGTGTTTGTGAGTAAACAAGTGAACAGGGTTGTGAGAGAAGAGTAGCGTGGAGTGGAGTAGCTAGGAAAAATAAAAGAAGAAGGAACGTGAGCTACTATGAGTGAATTGTTGAGGGCGTTAGCTGTTAGTTACTCTCCAACAGAAAATAAGCAAGAGTATCTCCAATTTTTGGACTCTCCACTTACGCTATTTTTCATTGGATATTACACAAAAAGAACTCTTTTCCACTAGGAGAGCAAGGGACGTTGGCAGCAAGCATACACAAAGGAGAGCCAACGTGAACTGGTGAGTAAGAGGAATTGACGCAGCTGAAAAGGGCAACCACCAGACCTCCAACACAGATCAAGAGCTCCAGCAGACCACTCAGTGACGCAACATTAGAGGGAGACCTAAAACTCATTCAATTTCTTTTCTATTATTTAATTTCTCCTAATGATGTTTGCTGAGCATAATTTATGTGGTATTCATTCTACCATGAGTGAGTAGCTTCCCTAAAGCTTCAAGGTTGGGGCAGAAACTTTTAGCTAATTTTTGTGGACTGCATTTCGGTTGATTTATGAGTGTGGATTTATAAAATTGATTTTTTCTGTTTTGATATTAATTTTGCTGGTATTGTGTTTGGCCGACCATTACTAAGCACTAGTTGTTAATTGAAGAACCAATAGGTGAAAATTAATAACGGAACTCCAAAACAGGGAACTTATAAATTTCAGATTTAGACATAGACTGAATTTATGAGAGAAAATCGGGTGAGCAAAGAACATAATGGGTTATGCTTGATTGCTAGGGCTACGATAGTAGACTAGGATTATTGCGTAATACTCCTTTGATACCTTGAAAAAGGATCTAAGAAACTCTAGGCTCAACCTTCTATCAACCAAAATTCGCCTCATAAATTGACCCAGGTAAAGTCCATAGAAAGCGCTAAAAGTGGAACCATCCTTGAAGCTTACCGCATTCCTTCGAATTAACGCCTAGAAATATTCGCAAATTTTCTTTAGCTTGATTTTGTTATTTTTACTAGTTAATTTTCTTATTTTATTTCCTCATTTTTACACAATCGCCATCGATTTTATCTATTTATTTATTTTGATATTTAAATTTTCTTTTAATTTAATTTCCCAATCCTACCCAATCGCTTAGTCCAATTAATTGAGTGATCCAAGCCTGGTACTTACACAATTACTCCCTGTGGGACGATATTATACTGTACTACTTGAGCTCCGTGAACTTGCGGAACACCATCATCTGCATAGATAATATTGCATAATCTGCATGATACTGCATAATCTGCATGTATAATACTGCATAATCTCCATGATACTGCATAATCTGCAAGGATAATACTTCATGATTCTGCATAATCTGCATGATTCTACACAATATGACAGGGGCAATATAAGTGATCTTCCCCATGGCATCAGGGGGAAGTGCGATATGGTGCTGCATTAAACTGTTCTCAAAGACGGTTTGGAATGGTACAAAAGAAATGCAAAAAGTTAGATAACACAAACTACAAACTCATCTCAACACCTCGAGATGATACTTCTTCATAAAGCCTAGCATTGATAAACTTACCGCATACAAGTCTCCACTAGTCAGAAGATCTCCCTCACCTATCCCAATCAAATAAATTAGAATTAATTCACAACACAAAGACAAAGGAAAAGCAAAAACAAAAGTACCTATTTTTTGGCTAAAATTCCCAGAGTGTATCTTTGTCAAGAGCAGGAACAGAGACACCGCGAGGAATATAGAGATCACCAGATATTTTTGAAATGGTTTTCAAAGGTCTCTATTTTGATAAAACAGAAAGATAAAACAAGCAAATGATTAAATAATGAAGTGTTAGGGGAGAATTACATATGACCTCAAAGGTGGTTTCAACTTAACCAAAAAAAAAAGGAAGAGAAAGTAGTTGAGAAAGATTGATAATTGGAAATATCAAAAAGTATTTCCCACCTGAATACCATCAATGATATTCCCCAATATTCCTGGTCCCAACTCCACGGACAAAGGCTACAAAAAGTACAAAGTTTATAAGCAACAGCAGTCGAAGCACCATCGAGAAAGCAGGACAAGGTAGTAAAATTACCTTGTGCGTCCGAAGAACAGGGTCATTCACCAACAAACCCATTGTCTCCTCATACACTGATATTAGAAAGATTATATGGCTAAAATTCCCAGAGTGTATCTTTGTCAAGAGCAGGAACAGAGACACCGCGAGGAATATAGAGATCACCAGATCTTTTTGCAATGGTTTTCAAAGGTCTGTTATCCGTTAGTTTCATTTCTATGGGTCGTGTCTGTTTCTTTGAAGAGTCATGCCCTTTCACTTGAACCATCATGCCCTTTCGGTTGTTTTGATGGAAGCCAACAAGGCATTTATAAGGATTCGGTCCCTAGGCTTAACAGATGATAATTATACATACACCATCATTTGCATTTTGTAAAAGCTTAGAAGAACCCTCTCACATTTCTTCAAGATCTCTCAACATCAATGGCAGGAGGTATGTAATAATATTCCACATTTATTTTTATAATAGACATGTTTATAGATTATCATCATGTCTAACAGTTGGTATCAGAGCAAACTTTTCTCTGCCTTGATGTAATTAATTTTTTGTAACGATTTGTATTAATACGCGAATTTTCTGTTGCAAATATTGACATTGTTACAGTCAATATATAGTGGAATGGTTCTTGCATATACGAAGCAAATTGCATTTCGTTTACAATAGTTTTGAATTGGAAGTTTAGAAATAAAGAAATAGGAAGATTTTAATATGGGTCAAATTCGGGTCTTGTTGACCCGGTCGAAGGATGAAGATGATGAACAGTTTAAGGCATATGTTTGCAGTAACTCAACTTTTCTGTTCGCATCTGTTAATTCACAGATCAGTTGTCAATAACAAATACTTTTTGTTTTATGGGACCCTCAGGTATATGTATTAACCAGTGTTTGGAAAGCAGAAATTTTAAGTGGGCCATTGTTGGACAGTTTTAAGTAAATGCTGCAGGAATCTTGTTTTCGTTTATCGTAAGTTATAGTTTAAAGACTAGCAATGCAGTTTTGTAACTTTAAAACTTTCACGGGGCCCACCATTTGCTTTTGTTGTTACATGAAATTTGGACCCAAATGCATTATGGAGAGCACTTGTTTTCGTGAATCAACAAGCTTCTCATGGGTCCCACCATTTGCCTTTATTCTTATGAAGTCATACATGAAGTCTGAACAATTAAAGCTTATATTCATAAGGCACAAATGAATATATACCATAAATATATTACGATTCATATTTATTGGATATTTAGATATAGAAATTATAAATATTTCAATTTGACATATTAGCCTAATTTGATTAAATTGCATGATTTAAATTATGTTTGATTTTAAATTCATGTATATATATTTATATTTATGCAAATATATGATATTGATTTATTATTAATCAATTGTAAAGGATTATGTAAAACCTTTATTATTCATAGTTTTGCATAAAATGAGGTGTCATGTGATTAATATAATTTTAATTAGTTGAAGATTAGTCATGACATCTTTGATTAATTAAAATATATATTATGTGTTATACATCACATCTAGTAAAATGATATCAATTGCAATTAATCATATTTAAATATAATAAATTTTATCCACATGAAGATTTATTATATTTGCATGATTAATTAGGATGGAATAACAAAATTGTCTTTTCTTAATTTACCCCAGTGTCTTAAGAAAAAGAATATAATTTGATAGTTTCATCATAAATAGTAAATATGAATCTTTTAATTAAAGCTTAGCCCACGTGCGGTTTTAATTGTTATATGATTCATATATAAAATATGATTGCATGTTTTAACATTAGTAAAACATGATACATGTTTCTTTGCTTCAACAAATTTAGTAATATAAGCATGTTTATATTTTGAATTTTGTGCAGTTATTTAACCTGTGAATTTTTCTGATATTCAATGTGATATTCCCAATTTAAATGGTGATAACTATAAAATATGGAAAGAGAGAATTCCCCTCCAATTAGGGTGTATGGACATTGATTATGCTATCCGAAAAGATGAACTACATGTACCTAACGAAACTAGCACTCAGGCTGAAATTGCTCTTTATGAACGTTGGGAGCGATCTAATCGCCTCAGCATGATGTACATAAAGACCAAAATTTACCCTAGTATTCGTGGTTCTATTGGAGAGTGTGATCATGTTAGGGACCTATTGAAGGCTATTGATGAACAATTTGAGTCTTTAGATAAGGCCCTAGCTAGCACCTTAATGACTAAGTTATCATCAATGAAGCTCACAAGTGTTAGAGGTGTGCGTGAGCACATCATGCGAATGAGGGATATTGCGGCTCAACTGAGGTCTCTTGAGGTTGAAATGTCCGACTCTTTCCTTGTGCATTACATACTTAATTCTCTTCCACCACAATATGGACCTTTTAAAATCTCTTACAACACACATAAGGATAAATGGTCTATCAATGAACTTCTGACCATGTGTGTTCAAGAGGAAGGGAGGTTAGTAATGGAATTGAGTGAAAGTGCACATATAGCAACCGAAGGAAGGAATAGAGGGCAAGCCAAACAAAAAGGAAAGGGTAAAATACCAGTCCGAGCTAAGATCAAAAACGATTTCAATCCCAAGTGTTGCTTCTGCAAAAAGAAAGGGCACATAAAGAAGGATTATGCCAAATTTAAGGCTTGGCTTATAAAGAAAGGTATTTTAATCTCACTTGTTTGTTATGAATCTAATATGGTTGATGTTTGTCATAATACTTGGTGGATTGATTCTGGTTCTACAATCCATATTTCCAATACCTTGCAGGGTTTTCTAAACCACAGGAAGCCAGTGGACAGTGAACAATGCATCCTAACAAGATGCGTTCACATGTGGAAGCTGTTGGGACATGCAAATTAGTTTTAAATTCTGGTTTTGTTTTGAATTTGGAAAGAACATTTTATATTCCAAGTTTCTCAAGAAATTTGATTTCAGTTTCAAGACTTGTACCTATGGGATATTCTTTTAACTTTTCAAATACATCATTTAGTTTATATCATGAATCTAATCTTGTTGGGAATGGTACAATGATTGATGGTCTTTTTCGAATTAATTTGCAAGAAAATATTTTTCATAATACAATGCATGTCCATAGTAATGCTAGTATTAAAAGATGTGTAATGAATGAACAATCCTCAATGTTATGGCACCGAAGATTGGGACATATTTCCCTTGAAAGAATCAAAAAACTAGTGAATGAAGGAGTACTTAATACTCTAGATTTTCTTGATTTTGATGTTTGTGTGGACTGCATAAAGGAAAGCGGACCAACATGAAAAGAAAGGTGCTAAGAGGAGTTCGGACATATTAGAGATCATACATACAGACATTTGTAGTCCAAAATGGACTTGTATGGTCGAAATACTTCATCTCATTTATAGATGATTACTGCAATATATGTATCTCTATTTGCTTCATAACAAGAACGAAGCATTAGATGCCTTTAAGGTATTTAAAGCGGAGTAGAGAAACAATGTGGTAAGCAAATAAAGATCGTGAGATCAGATCGAGGTGGAGAATTTTATGGTAGATACACTGAGGATGGACAAGCACCTGGTCCATTTGCGAAGTTTCTTCAAGAGCATGGAATAATAGCTCAATACACCATGCCTTGGTCTCCGGACCAAAATGGTGTAGCAGAAAGAAGAAACCGAACATTATTAGACATGGTGCGGAGTATGCTTAACAGCTCTAAACTTCCTAAATCCTTGTGGACTGAAGCTCTTAAAACGGCAGTGTATATATTAAATCGAGTTCCAACCAAAGCTGTTTCTAAAACACCATTTGAGTTATGGAAAGGTTGGAAACCGAGTTTGCGACATATACGTGTTTGGGGATGCCCTTCAAGTAAGAGTTTATAATCCACAAGAAAAAAACTGGATCAAGGACTATAAGTGGGTATTTCATTGGATTTCTTTGAAAGGTCCAAAGGATCTGATTTTATTTTCCATCTCATAGTACTAGGTTTGTGGAATCAAGAAATGCAAAGTTTCTTGAAAATGACTTGATGAGTGGGAGAGATCAATCTCGGGACTTAGTTCTTGAGAAGGATAATTGTGAAATACAAACTCCTATTTCAAGTAATAGATTGATTGTTGTTCATAGCATCCCTCAAAGTCAAACGGGAGGTGAACAACCAATTATTGAAGTTCCACAAGCTGCTGATGACAATCTAGTAGATCCGATTGTTCAGCAATCACCACAGGTTGTTGAGCAACAAGTTGTACAAGCTCCTCCTCAGGAGGGTGCTAATACAATATTAAGAAGATCAACTAGATATAGGAAATCAGCAATACCTAGTGATTACATTGTGTATTTACAAGAAGTTGACTATAACATTGGAGCCGAAAATGACCCTGAAACGTTTTCACAAGCTATGAGTTGCAATGAATCTCAATTGTGGTACAATGCTATGGTAGATGAGATGAATTCTATGGCATCTAACAACATCTGGGATCTTGTCAATTTGCCTAATGGTGCAAAGGCCATTGGATGTAAATGGGTCTTTAAAACAAAAAAGGACTCATTAGGCAACATTGAAAGATATAAAGCTAGACTTGTTACCAAAGGATTTACTCATCAAGAAGGAATCAATTATGTAGAAACCTTTTCTCCTGTATCTAAAAAGGATTCCTTACGAGTAATTATGGCATTGGTTGCCCATTTTGATCTAGAACTACATCAAATGGATGTGAAAACAGCGTTCCTAAATGGAGACCTAGAGGAAGAAGTTTATATGAAACAACCGGAAGGTTTCTCCTCTAGTCATGGTGAGCATTTGGTGTGTAAGCTTAAGAAATCTATATATGGATTGAAACAAGCCTCCCGTCAATGGTATTTCAAATTCCATGATATCATCTCTTCATATGGTTTTGAAGAAAATATCATGGATCAATGCATATATCTGAAAGTCAGTGGGAGAAAATTTTGTTTCCTTGTTCTATATGTGGATGATATTTTACTCGCCACAAATGACAAAGGTTTTCTATATGAGGTGAAACAGTTCCTTTCTAAGAATTTTGATATGAAAGATATAGGTGAGGCATCTTATGTCATTGGCGTTAAGATCCATAGGGACAGATCTCAATACATTTTAGGTCTATCCCAAGAAACCTATATAAATAAGGTCATAGAAAGATTTCGAATGAAAGATTGTTCACCAAGTGTAGCACCTATTGTGAAGGGTGATAGGTTCAATTTGAACCAGTGCCCGTAAAATGAATTTGAAAGGGAACAAATAAAAAATTTCCATATACTTCTGCAGTAGGGAGCCTAATGTATGCTCAGGTTTGTACGAGACCTGACATTGCATTTGTTGTTGGAATGTTGGGAAGATATCAGAGTAACCCAGGTATAGATCACTGGAGAGCTGCCAAAAAGGTGATGAGGTACCTTCAAGGAACAAAAGATTACATGCTTATGTATAGACGAACAGAAAATCTCAAAGTAGTTGGCTATTCAGATTCTGACTTTTTCGGTTGTGTTGATTCACGAAAATCAACATCTGGATATGTATTTATGTTTGACAATAGAGCTGATAAGTGCATATTTTTCTAATATTTATGTTTTAACTATTCCTTTTTATTCCTCTTGTTGATGCAATTGTCGAGACTTAATTTGATTTAATATTTCCTTGTAGGGAATTACAATCTTTGCATAACGTGGGAATTTAAGAGGAAAGCAGCAATTAAATCAAAGATAGGAGACATAGGCGCAACAAGGAAATAAATTGGAGGAGACAGACTAGAGGAAGGAGGTTTTAATGCACAAGAGAATAAAAGGAATTAGAAGCATTTACACAAATGGACTGGCGGCAATTAATAGGATCAAAACAAATTAACGCAACATGCACAAGGGAGAGGGCTGACGTGGAAGCTTGGGAGGAGAATTAAAAAAAAACAGAAGAGGCAGCAGCACTTACCAGGGGACGCACGCAGCACAAGAACGAGGAGAACAAGCCAAAGGGCGGCAACGGGTAAAGAAAAAAGAGAGGGCTGGAAGTTTTGGGATTCTGGTATTTTACAAGAGTGAAGATAGAAGGAAAGGAAAGAAATAAACAGCATCGGCATTTTTAGAGAGATCTTCTAGTTTTTCTTCTTTCCCTTGTTATTTAGACTATGCTAAACAAGAATCTTGTTTTGTTTAATTCTGTTATGAGTAGCTAAACTGTTTTAGTCGGGGAATTCCAATTGTTATGCTTTGACTCGTGAGACCTTATTATTCTGATTATTTGGTTTATAATATTGTTCTGATTATTTGGTTTATAATATTCGTACAGTTTCTGTTTTACTGTCATTGTTTATTAATTGATTCTGCGATTAGGGCCCGATTGTAGAGTCAGTTAATTTGCATATCGTCAACTGATTTACTTGGTGGTGTTAACTGGGTGATTAGTGTTTGTGGCAATTGACACTAGGACATAATACTTGTCTGATTTCGTGTTAAGAAACTTGCGATCTAACTAGATGAAGCATGAGTCAGTGCGTAGTCAGTTAGGGTTAGTGTTTGTTTAGAGTTTAATGTTGTTAATTAATTGAATCTCGAAAAGAGTCTCGAAGGGGTTATTAGTTAACTAGGGAATAGTTTAAAGGAGTCTCTTTGATTGTTCTAAAATTAATAAGAAACGAGGGAGCCAGAGGTAGTTGGTAACCATAGCTATCCTATTATTAAACCAAAGAAAATATTTGAGTCGATGATCGCGGTCCATGCATAATAATTAAGAATTCCCTGGCTAAGTTGTCGTTTATTGAGTTAATCAATTTTATTTGAGTCCTTGCTAGTTGAATCTTAGTTATTATTTTATTTAATATTAATTGAGTTTTCAATTTATTAGTGATTAGTTTAATTAGTAGTTTTAGTAGAAAACTCCGAAACCCCCTTTTAATTAATTTCATTCGTTCTTTGGCATTAGAATATAATCAATTTATTCCATTCTCTGTGGATCGACCCCATTTATCACTGTGCGCAATTTATATTTGTTTGGTGTTTGAGAATTATTTTTGGTGGATTCGACACCCATCAAATTTTGGCGCCGTTACCGGGGATTGGTAACTAATTGATTTTGTTTTTTTAATGCCTAGGAACATTCGTACGGGAGATTCCATCTTGTACGACCCTGAGATCGAAAAGATCGCTAAGAGGCTAAGGAAGTTGAGCAAACTAAGGAAGAAGCAAGGAGAAGCTAGTGGATTACCGACCTCGGTAGAGTCGGATACATAAACAGAGTACGAAGAAGAGATTGAATTTGAACAGCAGCCTGATGGGAAGCTTAACCGTGACTACGCGCAGGATATGGCTCTTAACAAAACCCTCCAGGACTTGGGTAGACCCACTGATGCACAGCATCCGCTATGCATAGACTTTCCAGAACTTCAAGAAGGGTTCGAATTGAAGTCCGGACTCATCCATTTGTTGCCCACCTTCCGTGGATTGGAAAACGAGGATCCAAACAAGCATCTGAAGGAATTTCACCTCGTCTGTACTTCCATGAAGCCCCGCAATGTCACGGAGGACCAAATCAAACTGAGAGCTTTTCCATTCTCGCTGCAGGATGCAGCCAAGGACTGGCTCTACTACCTACCTTCAGGGACAATCAACACTTGGGAAGGGATGTCCCGACAGTTTCTAGAGAAATATTTCCCAGCATCCCGAGCCGCCAACATCAGGCGTGAAATCTGTGGCATTAAGCAGAAGGATTCAGAGAACCTCTACGAGTACTGGGAGAGGTACAAGAGAATTTTAGCAAGCTGCCCGCAGCATGGCATATTTGAACAGTTGATCATCCAGTATTTCTACGAGGGCCTAATTCCAATGGAACGCAGAATGATGGACGCCATAAGTGGCAGGGCCATCGTCAGCAAAACCTCCGTCGAAGCCTGGGAGTTGATATCAACTATGGTAGCAAACTCCCAGCAATTCGGTGCTCGACCAGATATACCGCGAAGGGTGAACGAGGTAAATGTTACTTCTCTCAATGAGGTCAAATCTTTGCTAACAACTTTGGTCCAGAATTTGAATGTAGGTACTCCTCCACCTGCGAGGGCGTGTGGCATCTGCACCAACCTAGCTCACCCAACCAATGCATGCCCAACACTCCACGATGAAACACCGGAGAATGTGAATGCTATCGGATTCCAACAGAGGAAATTTGATCCTTATTCAAACACCTACAACCCCGGTTGGAGAAGCCACCCAAATTTCAGTTATGCTAACAACCAACCGAACCAACAGAACTTCCATCACGGACCACCACCACCGCAACAGCCCTCAGGCTCAGGTAAGCCTCTTGATGAAATTGTCCGTATGATAGCTACTAATACTGAGAAATTTCAACAGGACACTGCAACCAGATTTTAAAAGATAGAAGAGAGTATGAAGACTCTAGAGACTCAAATGAGCCAAATAGCATCCTCAGTTAGTAGAATGGAGACTCAAGGCAAGCTGTCGTCTCAGAAACACGACCCGAGGCATAATGTGAGCGCGATTGTCTTGAGAAATGGTAAGGAATTGCAGCCCCCAGTCGATAAGAACCCTAAACGTGACCACGCCCATGGTTCCCATGCAGAGACAGGACAGGAAGCCGAAAGGGAACTTACACGTGACCACATACAGGATTCAGGTCCAACTGAAAATCCTCAGAAACCCAAACCTCTAGTGGTTCCACCCCCATTCCCACAGAGACTGGCTCAGAGCAAGAAAGAAAAGGAAGATAAAAGCATCATAGAGTTATTCCAAAAATTTGAAGTAAACATCCCGCTCCTCGAGGCCATTAAACAGGTCCCACGCTACGCTAAATTCCTTAAGGAATTATGCACAAACAAGCGTACGTTAACAGGTAATGAAAGGGTGAGTGTGGGTGAGAATGTTTCAGTTGTCTTACAGAGGAAATTACCTCCTAAGTGTCGCGACCAAGGTATGTTTTCCATTCCTTGCAAAATTGGGAATATTGGTATAAGTAAGGCCATTTGTGACTTAGGAGCCTCTATTAATGTGATGCCTTTATCTGTTTATACTTCCCTGGTTCTTGGTCCATTAACTAGTACTAGAGTTATAATTCAATTGGCGGATCAATCGATTATCTATCCTGAAGGTGTTTTGGAGGATGTGCTAGTTCAAGTTAATGGATTAATTTTTCCAGCTGATTTCTTTGTTCTTGATATGGAAAATGATAGTTCATCTAAGTCTTCTGATATCTTACTGGGTAGGCCTTTCCTTAGTACGGCTAAGGCAAAGATAGATGTGCATAGTGGTTCATGACTTTAGAGTTTGATGGGGAAGTGGCGAAATTCAATGTGTATGATGCCATGAAACGTGCCGAAGATGTGTCTTGTGTTTATAATGTTGATATCATTGAAGATTTGACTCATGAGGTTTTTGCTTTACATTATGATGATGAGTTGAATTATGCTTTGTGTCATAGCATGTCTGTTGATAGAGTTAGGAGATTTGCTGATCGGTTTGAATTTTCTGATGATATACTTGATGTGGTTTACGCTCTGGAAGCTCTTAAGACTACAAGTATGAAATTTGTGCCTACTAAGCTATCACGATCAGAATCTAAACTATTACCTTCAATTTTGCAGGCCCTAAAGCTGGAGCTCAAAACGCTTCCCAATCACTTGAAATACGCATACTTAGGTGACGGCGAGACTCTAACCGTGATCATATCCAGCATGCTCGACGGTCTGGAAGAGGAGAAACTAATTAGAGTGCTTCGAGAGTACAGGGAGGCAATCGGTTGGAAGATCGCTGATATCAAAGGTCTGAGCCCCTCTACATACATGCATAAAATCATTTTGGAGGAAGGTGCTAAACCCCGCCGACAAGCACAACGCAGACTGAACCCGCCAATGATGGAGGTAGTGAAAAAGGAGATCATTAAGCTCCTCGACGCAGGTATGATCTATCCAATATCTGATAGTGAATGGGTAAGTCCAGTTCAAGTTGTACCGAAGAAAAAAGGTATTACAGTTGTTGAAAATCAGGACGGTGAGTTAGTCCCCACTCGGGTTCAAAATGGGTGGAGGGTGTGTATGGACTATAGAGGTCTCAATGCCCTTACTAAGAAAGATCATTTTCCCCTCCCCTTTATTGACCAAATGCTTGAACGTTTAGCTGGAAAAACTCACTACTGTTGTCTTGATGGATATTCAGGTTTCTATTAGATCCCGGTGGCACCTGAGGATCAAGGGAAGACGACGTTTACGTATGCCTTTGGAACCTTTTCCTTTCGACGAATGCCATTTGGACTCTGCAATGCGCCAGCCACCTTTTAAAGGTGTATGGTAAGCGTTTTTCTGACTATGTTGAGCATATAATAGAGGTATTTATGGACGACTTCACTGTTTATGGAAACTCTTTTGATGAATGCCTCTCGAATCTTACTAAGATTTTGAAACTTTGCATGGAGACAAATTTGGTTTTGAATTACGAAAAATGTCACTTCATGGTCGATAAAGGTCTTATTCTAGGTCACATAGTATCTGCACACGGTATTGAAGTTGATAAGTCTAAGGTAGATGTAGTCAAGTCTTTACCTTACCCCGCGAGTGTGCAGGAAGTGCGTTCTTTCCTTGGCCATGTAGGTTTCTACAGGAGGTTTATCAAGGACTTTTCCAAGATCACCAGACCTTTGTGTCAGCTCCTCCAGAAAGATGTAAAGTTCAAGCTAGACGATGAATGCAAGTCCGCTTTCAACCTACTTAAGGAGAATCTAGTCTCAACGTTGATCATCCAACCACCAGATTGGGACTATCCATTCGAGATTATGTGCGACGCTAGCAACTATGCAGTGGGTGTCGTGCTAGGACAAAGGATCAACAAGCGCTCTCACGTGATATATTACGCTTCGAAAATGCTAGACAGTGCTCAGAGCAACTACACTACCACTGAGAAGGAGCTTTTGTCAATTGTCTATGCTTTAGATAAATTTCGTCCTTATTTACTTGGTACTAAAGTTATTGTCTATTCTGATCATGCAACTTTGAGGTACCTCCTTTTGAAAAAGGACGCGAAGCCAAGACTGATTCGGTGGATTCTACTTCTCCAAGAGTTCGACTTGGAAAAAAAGGACAAGAAGGGGTGCGAGAACCTGGTCGCTGATCATCTTAGCCAAATTCCCACGCTCGATCCAGATTCTCTCCCAATCAAGGATGAATTTCCAGACGAACAACTCTTTGCCGCACAGGAAGCCTATCCGCGGTCACGCACAAGATCCCTGTTACCCTGGTATGCTAATATTGTGAACTTTTTAGCTACTGGTGATTTGCCTGATCATTTGCCTAAGTCTGCTAAGCATAAAATTCGGAGTGATTCTAAATATTATATTTGGGATGATCCCTACCTTTGGAAAATAGGCACTGACCAAATTATTAGGAGATGCGTGGCTGAAAATGAAATTAATTCCATACTAAACTTTTGTCATGCATATGCTTGTGGTGGACACTTTGGTCCTAAACGAAGCGCTAGTAAAGTGTTAGAAAGTGGTTTTTTCGCCTACACTTTTCGCGACGCATATTTATGTTGTAAAGTTGTATAAGTTGTCAAAAGGCGGAAACATAGGTCCTAGGAATCAGATGCCCCTTAATCCTATTCTCGTTTGTGAAATCTTTGATGTGTGGGGTATGGACTTCATGGGTCCTTTTCTATCTTCCTATGGTAACTTATATATTATTCTTGCTATTGATTATGTGTCGAAGTGGGTGGAAGCGAAAGCCACCCGGACTAATGATTCTAAAGTTGTTGTGGATTTTGTTAGGTCTAATATTTTTGTCAGGTTTGGCACTCCTCGAGCCATCATCAGCGATAGAGGGACGCACTTTTGCAACCGGACGGTTGAGGCACTCTTCAAAAAGTACCACGTCACTCATCGCACTTCCACAACCTATCATCCACAAACCAATGGACAAGCTGAAATCTCAAACAGAGAGATCAAGTTAATTCTGGAGAAGACGGTTAACCCAAACCGTAAGGGCTGGAGTTTGAGACTAGATGATGTTGTGGCCTATGGGATGACCTATAAAACCCCAATCGGCATGTCACTTTACAGATTAGTCTTTGGAAAAGCATGTCATCTTCCGGTGGAGCTTGAGCATCGGGCTTATTGGGCTATCAAGAAATGTCATTTAGGAATGGACGAAGCTGGGGTGCATAGGAAGCTTCAGTTACAAGAGCTAGAGGAGATCTGGAATGATGCGTATGAGAACTCGAGGATCTACAAGTTAAAGACGAAGGCTTTTCACGATGAAATGTTATGTAGGAAGTCTTTCAAGATTGGTCAAAAGGTGTTGTTGCACCAATCCAAGTTGAGGCTTTTTCCGGGCAAATTGCGGTCAAGGTGGGTAGGCCCGTACGTGGTGTGCAACGTTTATCCATATGGAGCTGTGGAAATTAAAGAACTTGGCACTGACAGAGTTTTTAAAGTGAACGGGCATAGACTGAAACCATTCTACGAGGGGTTTGAATCACACACGATTGAGGGGGTTAATCTGGAGGCTCCCCATCTAGAGGATTAAGTTCGAGACGAGGATCGTCGAGCCTAGGACGTTAAACAAGGGCGCTAATGGGAGGCAGCTCATATTTTTATTTTTATTTTTCTTTCTTTTCTTTTTCTTTGTTTTGTGTTCTTTTTGTCTCGTTTGTTTCCTTTTTTCTTTGTTGTGATCTTTTCCCCTCCTTTCCTGTGTTTTTCAGGTGGTTCGACGTTGGAAAAATTCAGAGATATTGGAGTTGTTGGCTCTCGTCCCTTACTATACTAGCTACACCCTACTGGCAGGATGCCTAAAAGAGCTCACGTATAAGCCCTCATCTTCACAACCCACAGCCAGCCGCATCAGCCCATCCTCGATTGCCTCGACTGTTTGGAGGCGACACTTGCAGAGCTTCAGTCAGATATATGCGGCATCTGAGCCCTCCTAGGAGCCATCACTACGTGCCTCTGAGCGGCGCATCATCACTCCCCGAATTCAGGGAAGTCCTCAGTTTATCCTTTTCATTTACTTTTACGTTGAGGACAACGCATGATTTAAATGTGGGGAGGTGATTTATGCTTTTGAGATGCATACTGTTTTTGTTTGATGCATTACTTTGGGTTGTGCCCTCCGTTGCCTTTTGGTATTTTTGGACTTTTAACTGTTGATGCCGTGGCGGACTTAAAAAAAATAAAACCTCTTTTGCTTCATTTTGGTTGATGAATTGTTGTGCCTTAGGTAATGGTGGATTGTTTTAAAGGAGTCGAGAGTATGGTTGACTCCCTTGTTGTTTAATGTTAATTAAATGTTAATGATTTTGTCCTATGTGTTGAAGTTGCGAGCCTGAGTTAATTGGTTACAATTTTAAAAAATTGTGTGATTAATCGGTGCCTTTCTTGTCTAGAGTCATGTTAAGCTTAGAAGTTGAGTTGGTATATATGTTGAACATTCGATTGATGGTGGGAAATCATGATGGAGAAAGGGAATGAAGAATAAAAATAAAAGGGTATTAGATTCATTCCGCCAATCGCCAAAGGTGATTGTGAGTGAAGCCAAAAATTCGTCAAAAGGTTGGACGAGACTGAGTAACCGGGCGACATTCATCACAAATGTTTGCGCTCGCGTAAAAAGGTGTCGAACAACTATGACGCGTGAGGCAACCAACTACTCCTCTGATTACTCGAAAAAAAAAGGAAAAAATATATTGCAAGCATTTGAGTAATTACGAGTAAGGCTAAAGCCACTTGGCGTTGTGATTGACCGAGTAACCGGATGACATTCATCACAAATGTTTGCATTCGCGTAAAGAAGCCATTGACAATTCCGAGCAATTTATAGCTAAAAACACCTAATTAAGTAATTAAGGTTAACCCGATCTTCCCATGACTACCACATAAATTCAGAATTCCTCATGTATACTAATCACCTGATAAGTGAAGTGTGTTTTCTAGGCTTGATTGGTTTTTAATTAAAATTCGGTAATTCATGCATGCGCTTCAATTTGAGTTCAAGCTTGTGTCTTCTCGTGTAGGAAATTTGTTGCATTTCTTTGATATTTCATTGACACTGGGACAAGATTGCGCTCTCATTCCTAGTTTACATTACCATTGTGCATATTTCATTGAGTGGAGCAGTTTTTCATTGTGTCTTTGTCCTCTTTTATGCTTGAGGACAAGCATCATCTAAGTGTGGGGAGATTTGATAAGTGCATATTTGTCTAATATTTATGTTTTAATTATTCCTTTTTATTCCTCTTGTTGATGCAATTGTCGAGACTTAATTTGATTTAATATTTCCTTGTAGGGAATTATAATCTTTGCATAACGTGGGAATTTAAGAGGAAAACAGCAATTAAATCAAAGACAGGAGACATAGGCGCAACAAGGAAATAAATTGGAGGAGACAGACTAGAGGAAGGAGGTTTTAGCGCACAAGAGAATAAAAGGAATTAGAAGCATCTACACAAATGGACTGGCGGCAATTAATAGGCTCAAAACAAATTAACGCAACATGCACAAGGGAGAGGGCTGACGTGGAAGCTTGGGAGGACAATTAAAAAAAAAAAAGAAGAGGCAGCGACACTTACCAGGGGACGCATGCAGCATAAGAATAAGGAGAACAAGCCAAAGGGCAGCAACAGGCAAAGAAAAAAGAGAGGGTTGGAAGTTTTGGGATTCTGGTATTTTACAAGAGTGACGATAGAAGGAAAGGAAAAAAATAAACAGCATCGGCATTTTTAGAGAGATCTTCTAGTTTTTCTTCTTTCCCTTGTTATTTAGACTATGCTAAACAAGAATCTTGTTCTGTTTAATTCTGTTATGAGTAGCTAAACTGTTTTAATCGGGGAATTCCAATTGTTATGCTTTGACTCGTGAGACCTTATTGTTCTGATTATTTGGTTTATAATATTCGTACAATTTTTGTTTTACTATCATTGTTTATTAATTGATTCTGCGATTAGGGCCCGATTGTAGAGTCAGTTAATTTGCATATCGCCAAATGATTTACTTGGTGGTGTTAACTGGGTGATTAGTGTTTGTGGCAATTGACACTAGGACATAATACTTGTCTGATTTTGTGTTAAGAAACTTGCGATCTAACTAGATGAAGCATGAGTCAATGCGTAGTCAGTTAGGGTTAGTGTTTCTTTGGAGTTTAGTGCTGTTAATTAATTGAATCTCGAAAAGAGTCTCGAAGGGGTTATTAGTTAACTAGGGAATAGTTTAAACGAGTCTCTTTGATTGTTCTAAAATTAAGAAGAAATGAGGGAGCCAGAGGTAGTTGGTAACCATAGCTATCCTATTATTAAACCAAAGAAAATATTTGAGTCGATGATCGTGGTCCATGCATAATAATTAGGAATTCCCTGGCTAAGTTATCGTTTATTGAGTTAATCAATTTTATTTGAGTCCTTGCTAGTTGAATCTTAGTTATTATTTTATTTAATATTAATTGAGTTTACAATTTATTAGTGATTAGTTTAATTAGTAGTTTTAGTAGAAAACTCCGAAACCCCCTTTTAATTAATTTCATTCGTTCTTTGGCATTAGAATAGAATCAATTTATTCCATTCTCTGTGGATCGACCCCATTTACCACTGTGCGCAATTTATATTTGTTTGGTGTTTGGAAATTATTTTTGGTGGATTCGACCCCTATCAGGAGTCATATCTTGGAGGAGTTCAAAGCAGACTTTGACTGCTACTTCAACCATGGAGGCTGAGTTCGTTTCTTGTTTTGAGGCTACATCATATGGTGTATGGTTGAATAGTTTTATATCTGGACTTAGAATTGTGGATTCGATTTCTAAGACATTAAAAATGTACTGTGACAATTCAGCTACAGTTTTCTTGGCCAAAAATAACAAGAGTGGTAGTCGAAGTAAACACATCAACATTAAGTATTTGGCCATTAGGGAACGTGTCAACGAAAATAAAGTGATCATTCAACACATTCACACTGAATTAATGATTGCCGATCCTTTAACAAAAGGCATGCCACCAAAGAGCTTTAAGGATCATGTTGCTAGAATGGGACTTGGTTCCATTATGTGATTTATGTATGTACTTTCACGAAACTCTTATTAATTAGTTGTTTTTTCTCATTCTAGTGTACACATTTTATTTTTTAGAATTACAACTATTATGGATCCAGAATAAACATAAAGGTTTATTTATTTAGTTACATTGTTATAAGAAATAATGATGCATCGTGATACATGGAAGATAATACTCACATTTAGAGGACTTATCGCCATGATTCGTGCATTTAGTTTCTGTAATTAAGTGGAGGTTTATGACTTTTATATTACATTTCTGACCCAAGTGGGAGACTGTTATCTGTTAGTTTCATTTCTATGGGTCGTGTCTGTTTCTTTGAAGAGTCATGCCCTTTCACTTGAACCATCATGCCCTTTCGGTTGTTTTGATGGCAGACAACAAGGCATTTATAAGGATTGGGTCCCTAGGCTTAACAGATGATAATTATACATACACCATCATTTGCATTTTGTAAAAGCTTAGAAGAACCCTCTCACATTTCTTCAAGATCTCTCAACATCAATGGCAGGAGGTATGTAATAATATTCCGCATTTATTTTTATAATAGACATGTTTATAGATTATCATCATGTCTAACAAGGTCTCTATTTTGGTAAAACAGAAAGATAAAACAAGCAAATGATTAAATAATGAAGTGTTAGGGGAGAATTACACATGACCTCAAAGGTGGTTTCAACTTAACCAAAAAAAAGGAAGAGAAAGTAGTTGAGAAAGATTGATAATTGGAAATATCAAAAAGTATTTCCCACCTGAATACCATCAATGATATTCCCCAATATTCCCGGTCCCAAATCCACGAAAAAGGCTACAAAAGTACAAAGTTTATAAGCAACAACGATTGAAGCACCATCGAGAAGCGAGGACAAGGTAGTAAAATTACCTTGTGCGTCCAGAAAACGAGGTCATTCACCAACAAACCCGCTGTCTCCTCATACACTGATATCAGAAAGATTATAATGATTCTTTGCAGTTCAGAAACTTAAGAATTTCACTCATTTAAAAAAGAATAAATAAATAAATGTATAATTTCCCTGTTCCACAAACTTCTTTATTGTTCCTGTTCTAATTTTATAAAATGGGCTTGACAATTCATAAATAAGGAACTTCTTATGACAAGATAAAGAAATAAAAAGCAATTGGCAAAACCTTTAAATGAGATGGGAAGGGGAGAGAAGAAAAGGCCTGAAAGTAATTATAGGGACAAGAAACTTGAATTGTAGCATAATCGCCTTCCAATCGAATGGTTTCACCAATGAGATTGTCGTGGCCAACACGGACAAGCTCATACATAGCAGCACTAGCCATGCCATTTGCAACCACATCTGGTCCTGATACCTACCCAAGCCCATAAAATCACTAAAAATGCATCGATAAATGTGCAGTAGTCCTTAAATTTTTCATGGGATAAATCAACTACCAAGCACTGAAGTTCCAATTTCCAAGAACCACCAGTAAAGAACCAACCATTTACGTTATAATTAAGCCTAAAACCTAACAAGTCATATCATTTCAGCACACTCTGACCACCACTTGTTAATGGACATTTTGTATTAAGTTTTGATAGATAATTTGCTAATCTCTTGTCCATTTAATGCTTAAATTGCACTAATTAAGGATTATTTGTTTTAATTTTAAGTACACATTAGATTGTTATTTTTAAAAGATTCACGCAAGAAAAACGTTGAACTTGGACAGATGAAGACACGTTGGGCTGGTGAAGGAGGACATCCACTCAAACGTCGGCAGCTAATAGTGGAAGGAAGCAATGTGACAAAGCTGTTGAAAACAAATTGCAAGCTGCTGGAATGAAAGTTTTGGAGACCTTGGCTGTTGGACAATCACTCACGCTATAACTCACCACTCAACATACACTTTCCATAAAAACGTTGGCAGCTAGTGGATAGCAACGAAGCATTTGGTGGCAAAAGCAATAAAGGAAGCTGCTTGGGAAGAAAACATTGAAGCATGGGCTGCAGAACAAAACGAGGGAGAAAAGCCAATGTAAAGGATTGGTTACAGACCATCCATACTTCAGCATGGAACAAGTAGCGTGGAGACACAAAACAAGCTGGAGATGGGAAAAAGTTGAAGCGTCCACGTTGAAGCAGCGGTTGGTGGCTTGAAAATAAGAAACCAACTGGAGACGCATCTGCCAAAAAAAATAAAAGAGCTGAAGTTACATGTGAGAGAGGAGAGTCTTGCATAAGTGGAGTGTGGGCAGCTGGACAAGGAGGAGAACTTTACTCCTTTAACCACAAACACGTCAACAGATGAAGAAGAAAAGGGGTGGAGCCAACGCATCATCACTGTACATTCTACTCCAAACACAACGAGACAGCTGAAGCATGGAATGATTAAATTTACACTCAAAACACACACACTTTAGCTGAATGGGAGGAGCACGTTGCTGCTGTGACCTGAAGACTCTCCACTCACTCACGTTGAAGGCAACAGGTGGTGTTAGCTAGAAACAAAACACATGTTGAAGCATGAGCTGTTGACACCTATCTGCTGTGTAAAGAAAAACTTGAGCAGCTAAGAAGACTCCCGACTTAAACAGCTGATTGGGGAGACACGAAAAAGCAAGCTGGTGGAATTAAAGAAGCAGCTGTTGTTGGAGCTCTAAAATTGGAGAAGGTGAGGCAACTGGAGGGAGATGGAAGTAACGTGAGCTGAAGGAGGCAGCTGTGTATGTCCGTAAAAAGATGAGAGAGTATGTGCTGGTGAGGAGAGGACACGCATTAAGCAGCTGGAGATTCACGTTACAGACCTCAAGACTTTTCACTCACTAACGTTGAAGCTCTCAAGGTTCTACACTCACTCACGTTAAAGGCAAGTATGAGGTGGTAGGAAAAAGGCTTGAGCTAGCTGCTTGTGAAGAGGGAGATTCACGCAAGTCAGCTACTGGCTTATCAACGTGGGGGGCTGCTAGATTAATTCACCCAAGACAGCTGGGTACAAGAGATCAACGTGGGGGTTGCTAGATTAAGACACAAGGCAGCTGGTGAAGGGAGGAGCACGTTGCAGCTGTGGGAGAAGAGACACACCCCATTGATTATCATCACAACGTTACACATTTCAAGGCTCCACTCACTCACGTTAAAGACTCAAGGAACAGCAGGTGCAAAAGTAGCAAACGAAGACGTTGAACTTGTGAGAGGCAAGCAGGAGGTGGAGTTAAAAGAGCTGGAGCAGCCACGTTGAAGGCCAAGAAAGTGGCAGCTGGTGGAGAGGAGGACGTGCATGCATAAAAGGAGACACAACCTTATTTGTCACATCAGCTACAATAACTAAAGAAGGGGTGTTTTAAATTTATTTTCTTTATTTTATTTCATATTTATTTTAATTGTGTGGATTTAATTAATGCAAACATATATTATGACCATGATTTATGTTTCATTAATAAATATGTGTGAGTAAGTTTTTCTTTTCGGTTAAGGTTAAGATTGATATTGGATTAGGATAATTTTTGTGGTATTGATTTTTGCTTGATTAAATGCATATTTAGTCTTAATTTAGTTTGATCACCTAGATTAAAGACCTTAGATGATTAAATGCCACAACCAATGGGATTTAATTTGTTGGAAAATTAATCAGGCGACATATTTGAGACTAAAGTGTAGACCAACCTTAGGATCTTGTGTGAGGATACTTAGAATTAACGAACTTAATTTTAGGCTTCTTGTATTTAACATCTTTTATTCCGAATTATCTATGGACCAAGTGGTGACTCGGATTTAAAAGAAAAGGGAACATCCATGAACATTGGGTTCGACTTGCTTAAGTGAAGTATTTCCTAAATCAATCCACTGTTATAATTTTTAGTGCCTAATCCAATTGAAGTCTAATACCTTAACCAAATTCTGTCATTTGATTAAATCTAGTCGTTTTAATTTATACCTTTCATTTTTCATATTTTCTTAATTTGCTTACTTTATTTTATTTTATTTTCAAATCAATCAATTTTAGATCGTCTGAGTAATTTTTAATCGTTTAATTTAATTGTCTTACGTGTTCAAATTTTTTTTCCCTTGGGTACGATATCCAGTTCTTACCGTTTTATATTACTTGTCGACGGGGTGCACTTGCCTCTAATTGGTTTAGATAAAATTTAATTGTTTTGTTTAGAATTTCTGATTTTGGCGCCATTGCTTGGGAGAGAATTTCTGATTTTGAGTCATTAAATTAGACGGTGTTAATTGTCTCAGATTTAATTTTTTTCTTTGTTGTTTATTTGCTTATTTTAGTTGTTTGTTTGATTGCTTTATTTCCGGTGTTTTATTTTTTTTATCCTTAGGTTTGTTATTATTTTTTTTATTTGTTCCATTTTGTTTGTGCTCACTCGTGGTCAAAAGCCCGAGAATTTGCTATTAGATCTTTGAAATTGAAAAACGCTTTCATGAGTTGCGTAAGGAAACCAGATTGGCTCGGAGTAGTACTTGAAAGGACTAGAGAAGAGCGGCCAGAGATGGATCGAGACGAGGAGAGGTTGATGCCACATACTGAAGAGAGAAGGGAGTTGACTATGATGGATTTGACAATGGGGCATAACAATAGACCTATGCCTCCAATTATAAGGCCGACTATTACAGCTGCGAGTTTTGAGATTCCTCACAGTATTACCTCCATGGTGAGGGCATCTCAATTTAGAGGATTGCCTTTGGAGGATCCGAACACCCATTTGGATACATTTTTGGATATTTGTGATTTATTCAAGCAAAATGGAGTATCGGAAGACGCGGTAAGATTAAGGTTATTCCCATTTTCTCTATGGGATAAGGCCAGAGCATGGTTGGCTAGTTTGCAGTCGGGATCGATTACTACATGGGATGAGATGATGAGGTTATTTTTGGCAAAAAAATTTCCTCCTGCCAAGGTTGCAAAGATGAAGAATGAGATCACTTCCTTCACTCAGTATGAAAATGAAAGTTTATATGAAGCGTGGGAGCAATTTCGGGATATGTTGACACAGTGTCCTAGTCATGGGTTCTCTACATGGCAAGAAGTCAATACTTTTATCTGAGAATGAACCCATCGACTGTGAGTACCATAGATCTTTGCGGCAGGAGGTAGTTTAATGAGGAAAACACCTGATCAAGCCTACAGGTTGATTGATGAGATGACCACTAGCAATTTCTAATATCATTCAGAAAGGCATCCCAAACGACCTACAGGAGCTCGTGTAGTCGACAATACAGTGGCTTTATCTGCTCAGATGGATGTTCTGACGAAGAAATTGGATAATTTGATGCACAGTGTGAGAGGAGGAGCTAGCTCTTCATTAAGGAGTTGTGCTGTTTGTGAACATTGTGGTGGAGATTCCCATGCATCTTCTGAGTGTAAAGTCGGGAATCCTTTTGCTCAAGAAACAAAAGAGGTCCATTTTGTGGGCAATTATAACAGACAGCGATTGGACCCATATTCTAATACCTACAATCCAGGATGGAGGAATCATCCAAATTTCTCTTGGCGGAATGATCAGGTGGCACAACCACAATCATCCAATGTTCAGAGACAACCACCTCCAGCTCTAGGTTTCAACTCCTAATCCTGCACCACCAGAGAAATCTAATCTCGAAGACCTACTGTCAAAGTACATTTCCACTACCGAGGTCAGGATGCAGAACCAAGAATCTTCTATCAGACATTTGGAGAATCAGATGAGCCAGATTGCTAGTTTGTTGAAGGAAAGACCTTCGGGTTCATTACCTAGCACTACTGAGGCCAACCCGAGAGAACATGCAAAGGCAATTTTATTGAGAAGTGGCAGACAACTTGAAGAAGTTAAGGAGAAGCAGAAGGATAAAAAAGTGGAAAAGAATGAAAAAGAAGAGAGTCGGGAGAGTGGAAAGGAGGCCACAGAAGCACCAGCTGAAAAGGAGGACTGTAACATCCTGTCACCGATAGGATGTGTACAGTTCCTCTTATACGTATTCTGTATACGTATTCTGCATTTGAAATTGTAGTCTCTGCATATCTGAGTAATGTTTGGCATCGCATAAGTATATGTATGTACATGCATGTATGGCATAATTTCGACTTGCTTGTGACATTGGAGATTTATGATTAAGGCTAGTGTGCTTTGATTTGTGATCTGGAGAAATGGCCATTTAAAGTGAATTGTGTTATTAGTGAATTTGATAGATTAGAGCTGTGATTTATGAAATTGGAGAGTCAACTTAAGTTTAGGAATTGAAGATTTGGAATTTGAGCATGTGATTGGAGATTTTCTATTTTTGTGGATTTATAGAGATTTTTCTGGAATTTTCGGAGCAATAGGCCCGGATCGGAAAATTGATAGATGCCTGATAAATTGGATTTCCAGTTCCGAAATTAATTATCCAATGGTATGGATAGATTAGAAATTTGAATTGAGGAATTAAGATTTAGCCATTGGAATTCGGGAGAAATTAAAGTTAGAAATTGGATTGAGGTTGTTCGATTTAGACTTGTGGCAATTAATTGCCAAACAAGCCTTAATGAGTCTTATTATTTAAACCCTCCCCTTTTGAAAATTTGACAGTCGATGCTTTCTTCTTCCCTTGAGAAATTGCTTTGTCTCCTTCTTCCCTTTCGTGGATTTCTTGGTGTTCTTCAAGGATTTAAGCTTGAATCAAGTAAGTTATTGCTTATTTATGTGTTTAATCTTTTGATTCAAGCAAGAAATTTAGTGATTAAATGTTTGAGGATTTGAGAGTTTCGAATGATTTAGGTTTTAGGGTTGAAATTTGGGGATATTGATTGTTTGATGAAATAGAAGTTAGAGATTAGTTGTATATTATGTATGGAATTATTTAGGAGTGATTTGTGAAGAGAAAAACTGGATTTGATGATTTTATCTATCGAAAATCTGGGAAATTTCTGGGTTTTATGGCGGATCTGCGATCGCATGCCTTGTGTGTGACGAACACGCCTTGTGGCGAGCGAGGAGCGCAATGAAGGCGCTATGAAGCGAAGCGGCTTGCCGAGGAGGAGAGGATGCCATGACGAGGGCGCTGTTTTCCAAGATATGTATGGCTTGGTTGTAAGGATTTTTAAGGTTATTCTAGTTATGAATTGGGAGTGATTAAGTGATCTTAATTTTTGGGGCTACGAGTATAAATTTAGAAGAATGTGATTTTGGAGATTTAATTCAATAATTCTTGAAATCGGACGACATTTGAATAGTAAATTTGATTCTGATTCATCGATAAGTCCTATGTCTGTGATTTTGACTTTGGAGGATATGGAACTTAGCCAATTGAATTATGGTATTAGAAATTGTTATGAACTAAAGTAAAAGAGCGGAATTGAGATAATTCGGGATTTTGGTCGAAAATGTCATAACGTGCATAGTACAACATTCATTTGAAATATCAGCATTCTGATTATTAAAATTGGTTCAATTAGTGATATGTGAATATTCTGATTTGATGGAGGCTCGAGTGGAGCGTCGATCATCGACCTTGTTGAGACTTCCGCAAGATGGCGAAAGTTTAGAGGTGAGTAACCTAGTTGGTTTCTCAATCTCTTATGTGTTATGTGATTCGTATGTGAACTATCTGTGCTTTTGATTATATGACTCGCATGAGGTATACATTAGTGAGAATTGTGAAAGCATGCTAGGCATGATTAGAAATCGATGAATCGCGGTTGTGGTGGAGCACATTCTGATCCGAGTGGAGCTATAAGCTCATCAATTGTGTTAAGTAAAAAGGGATTAGTGTATACCCAGAGGGCTCTCCTATCCCTAGTGCGCGTGGGCTGTAGTGTATACCCAGAGGGCTCTCCACCCTGAAATGCGATTACGTGTGATGTGCCCGAAAGGGATAACTCGACTTGATCCTGGCGCTAATAATGAATTGGAAATCATTGTGCATACGGTCTGTGATTATGCTATGAATGTGATATGGCCTAACTGTAAATGTGTGATTTTGATTGTATGAAATTCTGATTTATGAAATGTGTTGCTTTGTACGCAATTCTGCGTAATGCATGAATTGGGTAAACCATCGATGATGGTTACTCATTGAGTTTCGCACACTCACCCAAATTGCGACTATTTTTCAGGACAGCGGTAGTGTGACTCTAGCTCAAGATTTTGAGACTTTTCCTGCTGTGTGTGTGCCGGCGAGAGGAGCATGGCCCACAGGTCGGTCAGCTGGGGATCCTTTGGGATATTTTGGGGATGACCTAGATAGGAGCTATTATTGTTTATTTTGGACTTATGCAGTTGTAAATTATGACCGGATATTGTACTTAGGATTTATGAATGCAATGAGAAGTACTCTTTGGTTTTAAGAATTAGTGATTGTGATCTTACTGCTTTGATTATATTGATGCCATGAGGTTTTATAGAAGCGATTGTCTGGTAGTGCACCCTCATCGTAGGGTATGTATCGGTATGACCTGCGGGCGTATCGGTGTATACTCTGATGAAGTATTACATTGGTAATATCGAGCATGGTTTGGCATCTTTTGGGCATAATATATTTTAGGCTTGAATTGTGTGAGAAAAGCAAGAAATTGATTAGAATTGTGATTTTATTGTAGGTCATCCGTCTTTGGTGATCAGGTCGATCACTCAGCTGACCAAGGATCAGTAGGAGCTAGTAGAGAGTCCTCTGTGCCTATGTATGAGGAGCGACCTCGATGAGTTCCCATGAGGCGGAGCGGCGGTATGATCGTCTGCGTGCGCGGGTTTGTCGATTTCTGGGCCTGAGACTCGCAGAGGTCGAGGTTGGTTGGAAGGGCCGGCGGGTCTGGACGAGATGGATTGTGATCTTTGAGGAGAGGTTCGATTATCTTTGTTTCTTTGCTTGAGGTCCGGCGTATCGGTGGTGGAAGACCGTTCGGGGAGTTCCACGGACCGTGTTTTGACTTGGCGGATTTCTGAGAGCTTTTGAGATAATTATCGCCCGAGGTTTATATGGAGATGAAAGGCAGGAGTTTTTGGATTTGAGGCGGGGATCTATGGCGGTGGCTGATTACGAAGTCGGTTTAATGAGTTGTCGGCGTATCGTCTGTTTTGATTTCTTGAGGCGGTCGGTGCGGAGATTTGAGGAGGGCTGAATCTGGATATTCGTGCAGGTTAGCCCGATCGATATGGGCACCTTTAATGGCCGAGGTCATTCTTGTCGAGGATTGACGACTTTTGAGACGAGCGAGTTGAGGTTGGTCGGGGATCTCGGGCAAGAGATCGGTGATAGTCGAGGTAGCTCTGGTAGGAGCTTTAGCGAGCGTCGAGGCGTGCTCAGATTTTGGGAGGTCCCAGGCGATCTGGTTCGATTCGAGAGGCGATTTGGGCGGTCGGGTAGCGATGGCGATGGTGAGGCTCGAGCGGCTTCCCCTCTGTCTGCGAGTTTTGTGGGAGGAGGCACGATGGGGAGTCTTGAAGGTTCATGGAGCATGTTTGAGGTGTGGCTCGATAGAGCATCGATCCGACAACTTGTCGAGATTGAGGAGCTCGATCTGCCAGTGGGAGAGCTGGTAGTAGACGACTGTTGTCTGTGAGCGAGTAGTGGACCTAGATTGAGGAGGCAGAGCTCGGAGTGGAGCTGGAGATTTTTTTATGGGATCGGAGAGTCAGGGTAGTCGGTCGCAGTCGCAGGCCAGGGTCTATGCTATGACCAGGCAGGAGGCCCAGGACTCTCAAGATGTGGTTGCAGGTTTGCTTCTGCTTTCTGATAATGAGGTGTATGCATTGATAGATCCAGGGTCCATGCATTCATTCATTGCACCGCATGTGGCATGTAGATTGCATGTGACTAAGGAGATGCTTCAGTATGGGTTGCAGGTGAGTACACCTTTGGGTAATACCACTGCTTTAGGTGAGATCTGTAGGGGATGCCCGATTCGGGTAGATTCGGTGATATTGAGTGCAGATTTGATTATGTTGCCTCTTCAAGAGATTGAGGTGATTTTGGGGATGGACTGGCTCATTGCCCATAGGGCGATTATGGATTGCTATACTAAGGAGGTTGTGTTAGAGTCTCCTGGTCAGCCGAGGGCTATTTTTAGAGGTGTTAGTCAGGCAGTGTCAGCCAGGATGATTTCGTTTGTGAGTGCTTTGAGATTGATGCGAGGTGGCTGTGAGGCCTATTTGGCTCATGTGGTGGATTCTAGAGTGCAGCGGAGTCTGCAGGATGTCCCTGTGATCAGGGAGTTCCCAGATGTGTTTCCCGAGGAGCTACCGGGTTTGCCACCGGATCGGAGGCGAGTTGAGATTGACCTCATTCAGTGCAGCTCTATATCGATACCTCCGTATAGGATGGCACCGGTGGAACTGAGGGAGCTTAAGGCTCAGTTGCAGGAGCTGTTGGATAAGGGATTTATCAAGCCCAGTGTTTCGCCGTGGGGAGCTCCGGTGTTATTTGTGAAGAAGAAGGATGGGACTATGAGACTTTGCATTGATTATAGGCAGCTTAATCGGGTTACTGTTAAGAATAAGTACCCACTGCCTAGGATCGATGATCTCTTTGATCAGTTGCAGGGAGCTCAGGTGTTTACCAAGTTGGATTTGAGATCCGGTTATTATCAGTTGAGGATCGCAGAGGCCGATGTGCCTAAGAGTGCGTTCAGGAGAAGGTATGGGCATTATGAGTTTTTAGTGATGCCGTTCGGGTTGACTAATGCCCCGGCAGCCTTCATGGCCTTGATGAATAGGGTATTTCAGCCATACCTGGATCAGTTTGTGATCGTATTCATCGATGACATTTTGGTGTATTCGAGGTCTAGACAGGAGCATGCGGAGCATCTGAGAGTTGTGCTGCAGATTATGAGAGATAGGCAGTTGTATGTCAAATTCACTAAGTGTGAATTTTGGCTTGATGAGGTAGTGTTTCTAGGCCACATAGTATCTGGTGAGGGTATCCAGGTGGATCCTCACAAGATTGAGGCAGTGAGGAGTTGGGAGATTAGAGGCGATATGCGAGTTGAGGTTTCCTCGGATTGGCAGGTTATTACCGGAGTTTTGTCGAGGGTTTTTCTGTGATCTCTGCCCCTTTGACAAGACTTCTGAGGAAGAGTGTGGCCTTCAGATGGACAGATGAGTGTCAGCGGAGTTTCGATGAGTTGATACATCGATTGACTACGGCACTGGTGTTAGCTTTGCCATCTGGATCAGGAGGTTTCGAGGTTTCTGATGATGCTTTGGTGGGTTTAGGCTGTGTGCTGATGTAGCATGGGAGAGTCATAGCCTATGCATCGAGACAGTTGAGAGCCCATGAGGGTAATTATCCTGTGCATGACTTGGAGTTAGCGGCTGTGGTGTTTGCTCTGAAGATCTGGAGACATTATTTGTATGGGAAGACTTTCCAGATCTTCACCGATCATAAGAGCTTGAGGTATTTGTTGAGTCAGCGAGAGCTGAATCTGAGGCAGAGGAGATGGTTGGAGCTGCTTAAGGACTATGACTGCACTATCGAGTACCACCCAGGGAAGGCCAATGTGGTGGCTGATGCTTTGAGTAGGAGATCGCATGGTAGTGCAGCTCAGATTCAGGTTTCGAGGTTGTCATGTTTAGTTCAGTTGAGAGCACTTAATGTGTAGATAGATTTGAGTCGGGATGGAGCTTTGATTGCGACTCTGAGGCTGAGGCCAGTATTGCATGATCGGATCAGGAGGGTGCAGGATCAGGATCCAGCTTTGGTCAGATTGATTGACAGAGTCGGTCGGGATGGCGATCGAGTTTGGTGAGGATGATATTTTGTGGATGGGCCAGAGATTGTGTGTTCCTGATGTGGAGGATCTGAGGCGTGAGATCTTAGAGGAGGCTCATTTGACTGCTTATGCCATGCATCCTGGTGTCACCAAGATGTATCGCACTCTTAAGTTGCATTTCGGTGGCGGGTATGAAGAGGCATGTGGCGAGTATGTTTCTCGGTGTTTGGCGTGCCCGCGAGTTAAGTGAGCACGAGCCCCGATTGAGAGATCTGCATTCGTTGCCCATTCGGGTGGAAATGGGAGCGTATTCGATGGATTTTATTATGGGGTTGCCCAGACGCCGAGGCGAGTGATGCTATCTGGGTCATAGTGGACCGATTATTCATCGGCTCACTTTTTGTCGATGAGGGGAGCAATACCCTCAATCAGTTGGCCGAAGTATATAGCGAGATAGTTATTGCATGGAGTCAGTTTGATAGTGTCGGATAGGGATCTGTGTTTACTTCGAGATTACGGAGGAGTCTGCGATCGACTATGGGGACAGATTGAACTTCAAAGACCTGACATTTCATCCTCAGAAAGATGGGCAGAGTGAGAGGACTATTCAGACTGTTGAGGATATGTTGAGAGCTTGTGTGTTAGAGTTCCGAGGTGCTTGGGATCAGTATTTGCCTCTGGTAGAGTTTGCTTATAATAATCAGTACCAGAGTAGCATTGGTATGGCACCTTACGAGGCATTATATGGACGTCTGTGTAGATCCTCTCTTTACTGGGATGAAGAGGGTATGAGGATGTTAGAGGTCCGAGCGATCCGGGATACGGTTGATAAGGTATGGTGATTGAGTCGCATCAAAGGCGGCTCAGGATAGGCAGAAGAGTTATGTGGATCAGCATCGGCGAGAGATGGAGTATGCTGTGGGTGATAGAGTGTTCCTCAGAGTGTCTCCGTGGAGAGGAGTTCTCAGATTTGGCCGTAAGGGTAAGTTGAGTCCTCGGTATATTAGTCCATATGAGATTACTGAGCGGATTGGACCGTTGGCTTATAGGTTGGCCTTGCCGAGTGAGATGTCGCAGCTTCACGATGTGTTTCATGTGAGTATGCTCCGGAGATATCGATCAGACCCGACTCATGTGATTCCGGCTCAGGAGATAGAGATTGCTAGTGACTTGAGTTATATTAAGGAGCCGGTGCAGATTATTGGATCACGGGTCAAGCAGTTGAGGTCCCGGGTTATTCCATTGGTGAAAGTCCTTTGGAAGAACCATTCTTCTGAGGAGGCGACTTGGGAGACTGAGGAGCACATGAGGAGGCAGTATCCTCACTTGTTCGATCAGTCAGGTAAGAAAATTTCGGGACGAAATTTTTGTTAGGAAGGGAGAATTGTAACATCCCGTCACCGATAGGATGTGTACAGTTCCTCTTATACGTATTCTGTATACGTATTCTGCATTTGAAATTGTAGTCTCTGCATATCTGAGTAATGTTTGGCATCGCATAAGTATATGTATGTACATGCATGTATGGCATAATTCCGACTTGCTTGTGACATTGGAGATTTATGATTAAGGCTAGTGTGCTTTGATTTGTGATCTGGAGAAATGGCCATTTAAAGTGAATTGTGTTATTAGTGAATTTGATAGATTAGAGCTGTGATTTATGAAATTGGAGAGTCAACTTAAGTTTAGGAATTGAAGATTTGGAATTTGAGCATGTGATTGGAGATTTTCTATTTTTGTGGATTTATAGAGATTTTTCTGGAATTTTCGGAGCAATAGGCCCGGACCGGAAAATTGATAGATGCCTGATAAATTGGATTTCCGGTTCCGAAATTAATTATCCAATGGTATGGATAGATTAGAAATTTGAATTGAGGAATTAAGATTTAGCCATTAGAATTCGGGAGAATTTAGAGTTAGAAATTGGATTGAGGTTGTTCGATTTAGACTTGTGCCAATTAATTGCCAAACAAGCCTTAATGAGTCTTATTATTTAAACCCTCCCCCTTTGAAAATTTGACAGTCGATGCTTTCTTCTTCCCTTGAGAAATTGCTTTGTCTCCTTCTTCCCTTTCGTGGATTTCTTGGTGTTCTTCAAGGATTTAAGCTTGAATCAAGTAAGTTATTGCTTATTTATGTGTTTAATCTTTTGATTCAAGCAAGAAATTTAGTGATTAATTGTTTGAGGATTTGAGAGTTTCGGATGATTTAGGTTTTAAGGTTGAAATTTGGGGATATTGATTGTTTGATGAAATAGAAGTTAGAGATTAGTTGTATATTATGTATGGAATTATTTAGGAGTGATTTGTGAAGAGAAAAACTGGATTTGATGATTTTATCTGTCGAAAATCTGGGAAATTTCTGGGTTTTCTGGCGGATCTGCAATCGCATGCCTTGTGCTGAACAAACACGCTTGGCAGCGAGGAGGCGTAAGCGGCGCTACTGCGACAATGACAGCGTGCCATTGGCGCGCTGCAGAAGGCGAGGCGCATGGCGAGGAGAGGATGCTTGTGGGAGGCGCTGCTTTTCCATATATGTATGGCTTGGTTGTAAGGATTTTTAAGGTTATTCTAGTTATGAATTGGGAGTGATTAAGTGATCTTAATTTTTGGGGCTACGAGTATAAATTTAGAAGAATGTGATTTTGGAGATTTAATTCAATAATTCTCGAAATCGGACGACATTTGAATAGTGAATTTGATTACGATTCATCGATAAGTCCTATATACGTGATTTTGACTTTGGAGGATATGGAACTTAGCCAATTGAATTATGGTATTAGAAATTGTTATGAACTAAAGTAAAAAGCGGAATTGAGATAATTGAGTTTTGGTGGAAATGTCATAACGTCATAGTACAACATTCATTTGAAATATCGGCATTCGATTATTGAAATTGGTTCAATTAGTGATATGTGAATATTCTGATTTGATAGAGGCTCGAGTGGAGCGTCGATCATCGAGCCTTGTTGAGACTTCCCGGTAGTAGCGCGGAAGTTTAGAGGTGAGTAACCTAGTCGGTTTCTCAATCTCTTATGTGTTATGTGCTTCGTATGTGAACTATCTGTGCTTTTGATTATGTGACTCGCATGAGGTATACATTAGTGAGAATTGTGAAAGCATGCTAGGCATGATTAGAAATCGATGGCGGCAGTTGTGGTGGAGCACATCTCGATCCGAGTGGAGCTATAAGCTCATCAATTGTGTTAAGTAAAAGGGATTAGTGTATACCCGGAGGGCTCTCCTATCCCTAGTCTTGGCGTGGGCTGTATTGTATACCAGAGGGCTCTTTACCCCAAACGCGATTACGTGTGATGTGCCCGAAAGGGATAACTCGGCGCTGATCCAACGCTAATAATGAATTGGAAATCATTGTGCATACTGATGCGTGATTATGCTATGAATGTGATATGGCCTAGCGTAAATGTGTGATTTTGATTATATGAAATTCGATTTATGAAATGTGTTGCTCAGATGCATGATTCTGCGTAATGCATGAATTGGGTAAACCATCGATGATGGTTACTCATTGAGTTTCGCACACTCACCCAAATTGCGACTATTTTTCGAGACGGTGGTAGTGTGACTCTAGCTCCGGATTTTGAGACTTTTCTGCTTTGTGTGTGTGGCGAGAGGAGCATGGCCCATGTGTCGGTCATTGGGGATCCTTTGGGATATTTTGGGATGACCTAGATATGAGCTATTCTTGTTTATTTTGGACTTATGCAGGTTGTAAATTTTGACCGGATATTGTACTTAGGATTTATGAATGCAATGAGAAGTACTCTTTGGTTTTAAGAATTAGTGATTGTGATCTTACTGCTTTGATTATATTGATGCCATGAGGTTTTATAGAAGCGATTGTCTGGTAGTGCACCCTCATCGTAGGGTATGTATCGGTATGACCTGCGGGCGTATCGGTGTATACTCTACGGTAAGGGGGCGCTACAAGGACCATCCAAGGTTATTTGTTGATCCCATCACACATCCGGTAAGACCTCGGATTCCTTATCCTCAAAGATTGAAAGGTACGCAATTAGATAGGCAATTTGGTCGTTTTCTTGAGATATTTAAAAAATTCCATATAAATATTCCTTTTGTTGAGGGCATAGCACAGATGCCTTCTTATGTGAAGTTTTTAAAAGAAATTTTGTCTAACAAGAGGAGGCTTAAGGAGTATGCCACGGTGAAGCTGAATGAGGAGTGTTCGGCTATATTGTCAAGAAAGTTGCCACCGAAGCTTAAGGATCCAGGGAGTTTTACTATTCCTTGTGTTATTGGTGATTTACATATAGATGAGGCTTTAATGGATTTGGGTGCGAGCATTAACTTAATGCCTCTTTCTGTTTTTAGGAAATTAGGATTGGCGGAGCCTAAACCCACAACTATTTCGCTTCAGCTGGCAGATAGGTCAATCACCTATCCGAGGGAAATCATTGAGGATGTTTTGGTCAAGGTCGAGAAGTTCATCTTCCCGGTGGATTTTTTAGTCCTTGATATGGAGGAAGATATTGACATCCCCATCATTCTTGGGAGACCTTTCATGGCTACTGCACGGACCATCATCGATGTACAACGTGGAAAGCTCATCTTGAGACTTCAAGATGAGGAACTAGTGTTCGATGTGTTCAATGCTATGAAGCATCCTTCTACTCTTAGCTCTTGTCATTTTATTGATATTTATTCTTCTGATACTGATGATTCTTCTATTGTTTGTGCAGATTTGTTGGAAGGGGAAGCGCAAGGAACAATCAAAGAGTTAGGGGAAGAATTGCAAGAAGAGTTGGAGGAAATTGCAGATGCGTTGGAGCAGGCATATTGGACACATTATAGAGCATACGAGCCTCTCCAACGTCCAGCCAAGTTTTTTCTGAAGCCTTCGATTGAAAAGCCCCCCTCTCTTGACCTTAAACCTCTTCCAAGTCATTTGAAGTATGTTTATCTTAACCCACCTGAGCATTTACCGGTTATCATTTCTTCTTGTTTGTCAAGTGCTATGGAGGAGCAATTATTGAGGGTACTGCGGGACCACAAAAAGGCAATTGGGTGGTCCATTACAGATATCAAACGTATAAGCCCTTCTTTTTGCACACACCACATTTTCATAGAGGATGGAAGCAAGGCGATAGTGCAGCCCCTGAGGAGACTTAACCCACACATGAAGGAGGTGGTGAAAGATGAGGTAGTAAAGCTTCTGGATGCAGGTATTATCTACCCCATTTATGATTCTGGTTGGGTTAGCCCTGTGTATGTGGTGCCAAAGAAAGGAGGCACCACTGTGGTTGAAAATGAAAAAAATGAATTAATAGCCACTAGGAAGGTAACTGGCTGGAGAATGTGCATAGATTATATGAAGTTGAATGATGCCACTAGGAAAGATCATTTTCCTTTACCTTTCATTGATCAGATGATTGAGAAATTAGCTGGACATGATTTTTATTGTGCCTTAGATGGATATAGTGGATATTTGCAGATTCTGTAGTACGGAAGATCATGAGAAAACAACTTTTACATGTCCCTATAGTACATTTGCCTATAGACGCATGCCTTTTGGGTTATGCAATGCTCCGGCTACATTTCAAAGATGCATGATGGCTATTTTTTCTGATATGCTTGAATCTTGCATTGAAATTTTTATGGATGACTTCTCTGTGTTTGGTACTTCATTTGATGCATGCTTGGATAACTTGGAGAAAGTCTTAATTAGGTGTGAAGAGACCCATTTAGTGCTTAATTGGGAAAAATGTCATTTCATGGTACAGGAGTGCATTGTTTTAGGTCATAAGATTTCTAGCAAGGGTATAAAGGTAGACCCAGAAAAAATTGATGTCATTAAGAAAATTCCACCACCGAACAATGTTATATCCATTAGAAGTTTATTAGGCCATGCTGGTTTTTACCGTAGGTTCATTAAGGATTTTTCCAAAATTGCTAAACCTTTAACTGAGTTGCTTGAAAAAGATGTTGTGATTAATTTTGACGATAAATGTTTGACATCTTTTCAATTTTTAAAGGATATGCTTGTGACTGCACCTATTCTTATCTCTCCTGATTGGTCCCTTCCTTTTGAATTAATGTGTGATGCAAGTGATTATGCAGTGGGTGCTATTTTAGGCCAAAGACGAGGTAAGATCTTTCATCTCATTTTTTATACAAGCAGGACACTAAACTGTGCACAACGTCATTACACCACCATAGAAAAAGAGATGTTGGCGGTTGTGTTTGCTTTTGACAAATTTCGCTCATATTTGATTTTGTCTAAAGTGATTGTGTATACTGATCATGCAGCTTTGAAATACTTGATGAGAAAACCCGACGCTAAACCAAGACTAATTCGTTGGGTGTTACTTTTGCAGGAATTTGAAATTGAGCTGAGGGATAAGAAGGGGACTGAGAATTTTGTAGCTGATCACCTATCAAGGTTAGATGAAGCTGCCATGGAAAGTGCAACAAAGAAGGACATTCAGGAGATTTTTCCTGATGAGCATCCGATGGTTATGATGGTCATTCCATGGTTTGCAGATTATGTGAACTACCTTGTTGGTAATATCTATCCCCCTGATCTTTCTTATGCTCAAAAGAAAAAATTTCTGTCTGAGGTAAGGTACTATCTTTGGGATGATCCTTTGCTATACAAGATTTGTGTGGATGGTATTGTTAGGCGTTGCATTCCTGAAGAGGAAATGTCCTCTGTGTTACATCATTGTCATTCTAGAGAGGCTGGGGGACATTATGGTGCATCTAGGACAGCTCATAAGGTTTTAGAGTGCGGTTTCTATTGGCCCACTTTATTTAAGGATGCATTTACATTTGTCAAATCTTGTGATAGGTGTCAAAGGGTCGGAAACATTAGTCAGAGACATGACATGCCACTATCTAACATTCTTGTTTGTGAAGTTTTTGATGTTTGGGGAATAGACTTCATGGGTCCGTTCCCTAAGTCTTTCTCTAATCAATACATATTGGTTGCTGTTGATTATGTTAGCAAATGGGTGGAAGCAGAGGCATTGCCTACAAATGAGTCTAGACGTGTTGTTAAATTTTTGAAGAAGAATATTTTTACACATTTTGGCACACCTAGGGCTATCATTAGTGATGGGGTGCATTTTGCAATAAACTTTTGATTAGTTGTTAGCTAAGTATGGGGTAACCCATAAGGTTCTTCTCAGTACCACCCCAAACTAGTGGACAAGTTGAAGTCTCAAACAGGGAATTAAAGAAAATACTAGAGAAAACTGTTAATGCTTCTAGGCGGGACTGGTCTTTAAAGTTAGATGATGCACTTTGGGCATATAGGACCGCATTTAAAACACCCATAGGCATGTCACCATTCAAGATAGTATATGGGAAGTCCTGTCATCTTCCAGTTGAGTTAGAGCATCGTGCATACTGGGCTACCAAATTTCTTAATTTTGATTTGTCTGCTGCAGGTGCTAAGAGAATTAGGCAACTTCATGAGCTTGAAGAATTTCATTTGGATGCTTATAACAATTTGAAGTTGTATAAGGAACGTGTGAAGAAGTGGCATGACAAGAAGATTCTCCACCGAGACTTTAAGGTAGGCGACCAGGTATTGATCTATAACTCCCGTCTTCGTCTTTTTCCAGGGAAACTCAAATCGAGGTGGTATAGTCCATTCACAGTGATCCAAGTCCTTCCTTTTGGGGTCATTGAGGTAAAACGAGAAAATGAAAATTCATTCAAGGTCAATGGACAACGAGCTAAATTGTATATGCCCAGCTTTGTGGATAACTCTGAGGAGCGATTGTCTCTTCATGACACTTCGCCTCCTTGATCGTGGTGCATGTTTTCCAGTAGGACTGTAGTTTTCTTTCTTTTCTTTTATCACTATTTCTTTTATGTTTCTTTTAATGCATTTCTTTAAGTTTTTTTTAGTTTTCTTGAGGTTTGCGTGGTTGGTGGCAAAAAGTTCTTAGCTGATCATTTTTCAGGGAAGTTTCTTCTTCCTCTTTCCCTTCTCTGTGTTTGCTTGTTGACTACATGAAAATTAGGGACCATGTTCCTATTAAGTGTGGGGGGGTTTGAGATTATGTGCATGCTACTGATGTTGATGATATTGATGTTGATGTTGAGAGATACACACTTGAATGGTTGCGACTCTTACGGTAGCTAACTTGGGTCTATTGTGTTGAATTTGATCATATGATTACATCAAAATAGTTGGATGGAAAATTGAGTTGTATGCATGAACTTGGAATAGGCAACTTGAGAGGATAGTGAAGCATGTGGATTAATTAAAGTAGTCAATTGCATAAACTCAGTCAATAACTGATGCTGAGTGATGAGGCAATGTATGAAATTTTGATGGATTTTCATTTCAACATTTGTGAGGTTTTGAGCCATATGACTGCATCTCATAGTCATCTATTTTCTTTGTCATGTGTGATGCTTCCCTATGCGGATTACCTTCAGAACTTGCTCTGAACCTGTTTGATACTGCTAGTTACATGCTTTATGGGCATGATAAAGGCCTTCTTTGTTTTAAACCTTTAGCTTCAATGACCCACCAAATCATTTTTCCCTTGTTACCCCCTTTTGAGCCTTTAACCTTGTTGTTTTCTTATTAATCGCATTGCATTTAAAACCTCAAACCTTTTAGCCTTACCCTTTCACAAGTTGAATGAAGTACTAAGTATTTGATGTCTTTGATTTAGCGACTTTTGAGTTTATGTGTGTGCTATGTTGATGTTGAGAGATACACGATTGAATGGTTGCGACTCTTCTGGTAACTAACTTGGGTCCCAGTTGTGATGAATGTTGGATCCTGATTTTTAAGTAAAAATAATAAATGTGCAAAAGTGGATGAGTTGATTGAAATGAAGTTAAATGATAAGAATTAAGCAGGAAAAAGTGTGAAAATTTGAAGAATTTAGAAAGTTTGACTTTTTGACCATTGAGAGTTGACTTTTGATTTAGGCATAATTTGAGAAAATGATCTACATGAAACTTGTAGATTATGTTAAGAGCTTTCTGTAGCCATAAAGTTTGTAATTTTTCGATATCGGGAGTGAAAGTTATGATCAGTCAAAGTTTAAGTGTGTTCAAGTTCACTATTGGTATGGCTGAAACTTTGACTTAGAAATTAACCTAGTTAGAGGTTAATTGAGCTTTGATGTTCTTCATGAAAATTGAAGGATTTGATTTGATCTTTATTTTTACATAAAGTATGCAATTTTTTGATCAAGGAATAATAAGTTATGATTTTTACAAGTTTACGTTATAGTTTTAGCATGAATATTAGAGGACAAAATCTATGACCGGAAAATGGACTCCCTTAGGAGTTGAATTGATTTTTATGTCCTTCATGGAAGTTGTAGAGCTTCCTTTAAGCTTTCTATAGAGACCAAGTTTGTTAAATTTGGAATTCGGGATCAAGAGATATGATTTTTGGAAATATTAAGTTTTATTAAGTGAAAAAAAAAATATATATATATATATATATATGAAAATGACGTATCGTCGTCGCTAGAGTCACGAGGGCGACGCCTCGCGAGGGCGAGCGAGCCCTCGCCCTGCACACGCGGGCGCTTCCGCGAACGACGTCGTTTTCTTCTCTTCAGCACGACGTCGTTTAATTTTTTCTTCTCCTCTATGCGCGCCCGTTTCTCCATGTGCGACGCCGTTTCCTTCGCATGCTATACGGCGCCGTTTTGATTTCTTTGTGATTTTCCTCCTTCAATTCGACCTTCGTTCAATCTTTTGCTTATATCTTTTTCGTCCGACATCCGATTGAGTTGATTCTTGCGGAGTTGGATTCCTAAGACAATTCCCTACATCCTCATGGGAAATTTGTAATTTTATGAGATTAAATTAATGGTGATTAATTTAATCAAAGTGAGTCGGAAATTTTCCAAACATAGATCAATATTTTGAGAAATTCGGTATCTGTGGTGATCCGATTGAAGTGATTCTTAAGGTGAAATAAAGTTAAGACAAGGGGCTACAAGTCATATGAAGAAAGGAAATTTCAATTTTGCCCCTAAGACCTCCAAATTATGAATGGAAGTTCGGATTAGAGTGCAGTTTTTGGATTAGGAACGTCTGAAAGTATTTTGAGCATAACTTTTGATCTGGGAATCGAAATGAGGTGATTCTTGTTTTGACTTAAACTAGAGACATAGCGCTACAATTTTTATGAAGACCTAGAGTTTCAATTTTGTAGTTAAGAATGTTAATTTCTGGATGGAAATAATCATACATGGAAAATGTGTTAGAATATGAATATACCCAAAATATTTTCAGCATAACTTTTGACATAGTGCTCCGAATTGGATGATTCTTGTGGCATTATGAAATTAAGACATAGAGGAACATTTCTCTAGAAGGAAGCTTTGACAAATTCCTTCAAATTGATAGTGCGAATCAGACCTGCAAGTAAGCGTGACTTTAAGCTTTGAATGGAGGGGCAATATGGTCATTTGATCTTCCTTAATGACTTGGAACTTTAAAAACTAGATGATTGTCATTTAAGAGAGGAGGAGAGCACGAAAATGAGGAGAGGAAAAGAAGAAAATAAGAAGAGAAAGGAGAAGAAGGTTCGTCCATGGAGAAAGAAGAGAGAAAAGTGAGGGTTTTTGATTTTCCAAGCTTCCAAGATGATTTTCATGCTTCTTTTAAGAAGGAAAAGGATGGAGAATGAAGAGAGCTTCTTCATGAACCAAGAAATTCGAAAATTGGAGGAGAAATGAGGTAAGAGGAAATTTCGAGCTTTGAGATTTTCTTAAATTTTTGGTTGTTTTAGCATGATTATGATATGAGTTTGTGATATTTGAAGTCAATTTGAGAGATTGTTAAGTATGTTGGATTTAATTTTGGATTTATGTGAGAGGGGATTTTGCCCAATTTTAGAATTTGGAATTTTTGGAAATTATTGGCTCAGAATCATGGAAAGTATGATGAATTGGTGATATATGAAATTA
The DNA here is from genome assembly GCA_029891385.1 of Erythroxylum novogranatense. Taxonomy (NCBI): domain Eukaryota; kingdom Viridiplantae; phylum Streptophyta; class Magnoliopsida; order Malpighiales; family Erythroxylaceae; genus Erythroxylum; species Erythroxylum novogranatense. The sequence continues at coordinate 2,736,376 of CM057226.1, read as the reverse complement.
ATTTTGAAGAAATTGTGATTTATGATATGGAATTTGTGTAAATTGGTTTATGCCAACTTTGAAATTTGGAGTTTTTAGAAATTGATGATTTAGATAGTTTGAAAGTATGTGGAATTAGTATTTATTAAGTTCAATTTGAGAAATTATGATTTTTATGATGTTCAATTTGAGTGAATCGGTTTAGGTCAAATTTGGAATTTGGGGATTTTAGAAATTAGTGATTTAAATATCTTGGAATTAGTATGAATTGATGAATTATGACATCAAATTTAAGAATTATGTTATTTATGATATTTATTTTGGATAATTATGGCTTAGGAAATTTTAAAGTTGAAGAAAGAAGAAGGATTTTGGAGATTGGGAGCTTGGAACAAGTTTCTAGCATTGATTCGAGGTGGGTAGCATATTTATATTTTGATTTGTAAGCAATATGCAATGTTTGAAAAATTAAAGAAAACAATTTTGAAAAATGAAAGAAAGCAAAACTTGGATTTTTGATAAATTATCGTTTTTGTAAATGTTTGAAAAATGTTGGTTAATAGTGGACTTATGATTTCCGAATGTGTTTTGAACAAATTTGCATCATTATATATGAATGTTTTGATAATTGCTATGTTTGTAGCATTATTGAATTGATTGAATTGTATGCTTTATGTGAAGGTATAAAATCAAGTTTCAAAATGTGCCTTCGGGCAATTTGATTTGTATGTGAGAATTATGTGGAAATATGAAAATTTTCAAGAAAATCAAGATTTTGAAAAGGGCCTTCGGGCAATTCAATTTCCGTTTAAACTTATGTGTTATGTGGGTTTGGTCAGTCCTTGTGAGTCGATTACCTTGTCTCTATTCGTTTATGGCCTTTTTCATTTGCCGCTAGTGGCATGAAGCTCCGATTTGGACTCCTTCACGGCTACCTTTGGACCGTATGTGGGAAAGTGTAGACGTTTCGCTTAAGATCGCATGAAGACCATTATCTTGGAATGTGCGACGCTTTGTTTCGGACGAACAGCACCATTTTGATATGTTACGTGTTTTTGATTTGTTTATGTGTGCTGCATTCATGTTTAAATTTGAGAAATGAAAAAGTGAAATTTATTATGAAAAGTTTGAAAAATATTGCAAGGTTTGAGGAAAATGTTTGAAAAGTTGTAAAGTTTGAAAAATAAGCCTTTTGGCAAAAAGTTTATGAAAAATGATTTCTGCTTATTTTTCAATTTATAAATGTGTTATCCAATGAGCTGTGTAGCTCACCTCCCTTTCATCCCTATCTCCAGGTTTCGAGCAGGAGATCGGATGAAAGAAATTCAAGTTGTCTGTTCGTTTTGTTCTGTTTGTAAATTGTGTACTTGAGATTTTTGGACAAGTTTTGTAAATGGCTTGCAATGTCATTAAAATGTATTGTGTATCCATTTTGAGAATGTATTATGAATTCTGGATATATGTATTGGATTAAGTTATGGTTTGGATTGTGTTTGGATGAATTTGATTGATTGTGAATTATTAAAGTGTTTTAGAATTAGGTTTGCGTTTGTGTATGCTGAGATCCCGGACGGAGGGTCTGGTTAATTTTGATGATTGTATGATTGATTGGGCATTTAGAAGTGTATTTTGAACTAATTGCAGGTTTTGGGTTAGGTCAAAGGCAGCCGTTATGCTGCCGAAATTTCGTTAGATAATAAGTTGAAAATGAATAAAAATAAGATTAAGATGTGTGATAATGGATTATGGGACTTATATGATGGATAAAAAGTTTGTTATGAATTGAGAAATGGATTGAGGACACTTCCCAAGAAAAAGGAAATTGTATTCTTGATTTGCATTAGTTTGAATAAAGATGAGAAAGAAAGAAAAAAAATTATACCGGATTTGGATCGTCTAGGTTTCCAACGCGATTCAGTGTATGTGTTCGGATGTCGGTTCCGCCTTTTGCTTCGCATCTGTTTGGTACTTGATTTTGTTCGTGTCTCCTTTATTTCGATTTGTTCGATTTGATCCGCTTTGCTATCCGGTCTGTTTTTGTTTTCGTCTTTGGTTTCGTTTTGCATTTCGTTCCGCTGCTTTGTATTTTCGCCTCCGCTTCAAATTGTGCTTCATTTTTTTTGTTTCGTGTTATCGAATGTTTTGATTTACAATTCGAAATTTCGATGCAGAATTTCTGTTTCCATTTGCTTTCGTTTCCTTCGCTTTCCGCAGTCCGGTTGGGATCCGATTCTCGGATCGGGTCCCAACATTTATGGTATCAGAGCCCAGTAATATGATCTTACTTGGGCGTATGTGTATGAGTAAGAAATTGAAAGAGTTTGTAAGGTTATATAGTAAATGTGATTTTGATGTGAAGGACATTTTCATGAATTTGTGTGATTATGTGATCTGGGTGTTAAGAATATGATTGATTAGAAACATGTGCTTGTGGAACTTAAGATTTGAATTTCGTGATGAATTAGGAGAGATTGATATCGACTATACTTCCATGAGATGAAAGAATGACTATTTGTTAAATGATGATTGAAACATATTAGGGTTCCTTAAGAAATGGACCATTGACTTGTGTCCATATCTGAAGAAATAATGAGTTATAGATATAGTAAGTTGATATGATATGAGTGGTATGAGGTACAAGAAGTGAAGTATTGTGAAGAGTTTGAGAGTATGTATTATGAGAAAATTAGATAAGAAAAAGTGATTGATTATGAGGTTTTGAAAGAGTTTCATTATCTTCGTTTGGAAAGAAAATATATGATATGGGTGGTATGTGATTCAAGAATTGAGAAATATTTGATTTGAGGAGATAGTGCTTTTGATATGATATTAGCATTTGACACAAGAAGTGAATAAGTGCAGATAAGTTGAGAAATATGTGTGATAAGGACAAAGCGATTGATAATGATTTTGGAAAGAAATTAGTAAGAAAGTGTTCGATGATCTTCGTTTAGAAAGAAATTATATGTAAGAATGTGTTACTGGGTGTAAATCCAGTATGAATTTCGAGGACAAAATTCCTTTAAGAGGGGGAGAAATGTTGGACCCTGATTTTTAAGTAAAAATAATAAATGTACAAAAGTGGATGAGTTGATTGAAATGAAGTTAAATGACAAGAATTAAGAAGGAAAAAGTGTGAAAATTTGAAGAATTTAGAAAGTTTGACTTTTTACTATTGAGAGTTGACTTTTGATTTAGGCATAATTTGAGAAAATGATCTACATGAAACTTGTAGATTATGTTAATAGCTTTCTGTAGCCATAAATTTTATAATTTTTCGATATCGGGAATGAAAGTTATGATCAGTCAAAGTTTAAGTGTGTTCAGGTTGACTATTGGTATAGCTGAAACTTTGACTGAGAAATTAACCTAGTTAGAGGTTAATTGAGTTTTGATGTTCTTCATGAAAATTGAAGGATTTGATTTGATCTTTATTTTTACATAAAGTATGCAATTTTTCGATCAAGGAATAATAAGTTATGATTTTTACAAGTTTACGTTATGGTTTTAGCATGAATATTAGAGGACAAAATCTTTGACCGGAAAATGGACTCCCTTAGGAGTTGAATTGATTTTTATGTCCTTCATGGAAGTTGTAGAGCTTCCTTTAAGCTTTCTATAGAGATCAAGTTTGTTAAATTTGGAGTTCGGAATCAAGAGATATGATTTTTGGAAATATTAAGTTTTATTAAGTGAAAAAAAAATAAAATATATATATATGAAACTGACGTATCGTCGTCGCTAGGGCGACGCATCGCCATCGCGAGGGCAAGCGTCCAGCTCACCGTCGCTAGGGCGACGCATCGCCTTCGCGAGGGCGTCGCCCTTCTCGCCGTCGCAGAGGCGAGCGAGCCTCGCCCGCATTACCGGCACTTCCGCGAACGACGTCGTTTTCTTCTCTTCAGCACGACGTCGTTTCATTTTTTCTTCTCCTCTGTGCGCGCCCGTTTCTCCTTGTGCGACGCCATTTCCTTCACATGCTATACGGCGCCATTTTGATTTCTTTGTGATTTTCCTCCTTTAATCCGACCTTCGTTCAATCTTTTGCTTATATCTTTTCCGTTCGACATCCGATTGTTGGATCTCGTATGGTCCGAGTATTCACAATACGCTGTGAAAAAGATCATACAAAAACATCACGTATAATCGAAAACACGAGGATTAACGAAAATACCTTATTTTCGTGGGTGGATTGCTTCTTTTTCTTTTTCGGATTCCAAGACACTGCAAATCGCTAATGCCCTCTACCGGTATCCACACGAGCATGCACGATCCGGGCTGCGGCTGTAGTGTGCTAGCACGTCCTGAAACTCCTTTCCGAACGCCGCACGATCTTTCTCTTGGATGGCGGCTAGGGTTTCCTGACAATTGTGTCGTTAACCTAATGAGACCTAAGCTTCTCTATTTATAGAGAAACCCTAATCCCATTTAGGTCCCATTAAGTTTCGGCCCATTATATCATATATAATAAAAGCCCGACATCTTAATTCAATCTAGCCCAATAAATATATCTAAATATATTTATTCAATACCTAATAAATTAGGCCCAAGAGAATAAGCCCAGATCACATCGCTCTTTGTGTGCGACCACAGAGGCTCATTTGATGTTGGCAATGGGCTTGATTACACTTCAAGGCCCATAAGTCATAAATGGCCTCTAGCAAGACATTATGACTACCCAAATCAAATGAGGATCGATAATCCGATTTAACCTGTAACCATGATTATAGGCTCAGTCCTTTTGTAACACGATATCATGATTAATCACAAGGCATGGTACATGTCAACCTTTAATTAATCATAGTTTCTTGATCCCCAAGTCGACTGATTATAACAAATGACATTGATGACTCCTCATCAATTCATTTGAACACGGCCATGCATTTCTTCAGTCACACTTGTCAAGAGGCCCAAATGATATCTCTCTCATTTAAGAGAGGTACAAATCCCATCTACGTCATTCACATCCCTCCGCATGATTCATTTAGTGTGCAACATAAGACTATTTGTTATTCGGTTAAAAATAACTTAGTCTAATATCAAAACACTAAATTCCTCATGTAGGGAACCATGATGACTTCAGGTCAAAGGACTAAAGTCAAACCATATTGAGAATCACTAATGACATGAAACCATGTAGTATTCTCTTTTTGGGTCGGTCCAATATATGTTCTCTAACATATATCTATGTTTCTGATTTGATATCTCATATCCATGATCGAGAAACGTGATCATCAATCGAACACATACTAGCCTTAATTCATTATTGTTCCACTAATAATGATCGACTAGAACGATCTAGAATAGTATTATAACACTTATGGTTTTACTATCAAGTCACATACTTGATGACATAAGTTTAATACCATTCATGGAATGTAAATCACATTACATAAATGAAATACATGCATATATAAAATGAATACCTCACAATATATTATTAACAAATCATAAAGTTAATACATGAATCACAAATGTTCATTGGCATAGGGCACACTACTAACAATCTCCCACTTGCACTAGGCCCAATCAGTCAGATATCTAATACCCATAGACCTCTTATGACTCTCATGTTTAGGTTGTGGAAGAGGCTTAGTAAGTGGATCGGCAATGTTGTCATCTGTGCCCACTCTGCATATCTTCACGTCTCCTCTTCCAATGATCTCTCTAATCAAATAGAAACGTCTGAGTATGTGTTTGGATCTATGATGCGAATTTGGTTCCTTAGCCTGTGCTATAGCCCCATTATTATCACAATGAAGGTCTATAGGACTTGCAATGCTAGGAACAACTCCAAGCTCTGTGATGAACTTCCTAATCCATACAGCTTCCTTAGCTGCATCCGAGGCAGCAATGTACTAAGCTTCAGTTGTAGAATCAGCAACAGTGTCTTGCTTTGAACTTTTCCAGCTCACTGCACCTCCTTTCAAACAGAACACAAAACCTGATTGCAATCTGAAATCATCTATGTCAGACTGAAAACTAGCATCAGTGTAACCATTTACAACTAGCTCTCCTTCAAGTCCTCCATATACTAGGAACATATCCTTAGTTCTTCTCAAGTACTTAAGGATGTTCTTAACTGCTATCCAGTGACTCTCACCATAATTAGATTGGTATCTACTTGTTATGCTCAAAGCATATGAGACATCAGGTCGAGTACATAACATGGCATACATGATAGATCCAATTGCAGATGCATATGGAATCTTACTCATGCGCTCAAGCTCTTTATCTGAAGTAGGACAATCCTTCTTAGAAAGCTTGATTCCATGTGACATAGGCAAGAATCCTCTCTTGGAATCTTGCATACTGAACCTTTTCAGTATCTTATCTATATATGTACTCTGACTTAGGCCTATAAGCTTTCTTGATCTATCTCTATAGATCTTAATGCCTAAAATATAGGCAGCCTCACCTAAGTCTTTCATTGAGAAACGTTTCCTTAACCAAATCTTGACACTCTGTAAGGTCGAAATATCGTTTCCAATGAGCAATATGTCATCAACATATAAGGCTAAAAAGACAACAGCACTCTCACTAACCTTTTTGTAAACACAAGGTTCATCTTCATTCTTGATGAATCCAAACTCTTTGACAACTTCCTCAAAACGAAGATTCCAGCTTCTTGATGCTTGCTTCAATCCATAAATGGATCTTTGAAGCTTGCACACCTTTCCCGAATTCTTAGGATGGACAAAACCCTCAGGCTGTATCATATATACATCCTCAAGTAAGTTTCCATTAAGGAAAGCTGTTTTGACATCCATTTGTCATATCTCATAATCGTAGTATGCAGCTATGGCAACAAGAATTCTAATGGATTTGATCATGACCACTGGAGAAAATGTCTTATCATAATCAATTCCATGAACTTGTCGATAACCTTTAGCAACAAGTCTTGCTTTATAAGTGTGCACATTTCCATCCATGTCGAGTTTCTTTTTGAAAACCCATTTGCATCCAATGGTCTTCAAGCCATCAGACGGATCAATCAAAGTCCAAACTTGATTGTCATACATGGATTGCATCTCTACTTTCATGGCCTCTAACCATTTAGCAGATTCTGGACTTTCCATAGCTTCTTGATATGTTGTGGGCTCATTATGATCAATGAGCATCACATTATCATCATCAGTAACGAGAAATCCATATCTCTCGGGCTCATGACGAATTCTATCAGATCTACGTAGGCCTTGTGTTGTTGAAGACTGCTCATCAACAGCTTGTGAGATTGCTTCAATCTCCTTTTCAGGCTCAATGTCATTTTGTGAAACTTGAATTTCTTCGAGTTGTACTTTACTCCCACTGTTTCCTTTGGAAACAAATTCCTTCTAAGAAGAAACCATTTGAGCAACAAACACTTTGTTCTCTGATGGGATGTAAAAGTAATATCCTTTAGTTTCCTTAGGATATCCCACAAAATAACATTTTCAGATTTGGGTGCCAACTTGTCAGCAATTGGACGCTTCACATAAGCCTCACAACCCCAAATCTTTAGAAAAGATAAATTGGGACGCTTCCCAGTCCATATCTCATAAGGTGTCTTTTCTGACCTTTGAAGGAATACGGTTCAATATGAATGCTGCGGTTTCTAAAGCATAGCCCCAAAAGTATTTTGGAAGATCAATTTGACTCATCATTGATCGAACCATATCTAATAGAGTTCGATTTCTCCTTTCAGAAACACCATTCCATTGAGGAGTTCTTGGAGGAGTCAATTGTGAAACGATTCCACAATCCTTAAGATAATCATCAAACTCTTGGCTTAAATATTCACCTCCTCGATCAGATCGAAGGATTTTAATATTCTTGCCAAGCTGATTTTGTACTTCATTCTTATACTCTTTGAACTTTTCAAAAGATTCAGATTTGTACTTCATTAAATAGATATACCCATATCTACTGAAGTCATCTGTAAAAGTAATGAAATACAAATAACCTCCTCTCGCTGATATGCTAAAAGGACCGCATACATCGGTATGTATAAGGCCCAATAGCTCATTGGCCCTTTCCCCTTTACCTGTGAAGGGGGCCTTTGTCATCTTACCCAGTAAACAAGAATCACACGTGTCAAAAGATTCAAAAGAATCAATGAATCCATCTTGATGGAGTTTTGAAATGCGTTTTTCATTTACATGGCCTAAGCGACAATGCCAGAGATAGGTTGGGTTCAAATCGTTGGATTTAAACTTCTTGGTATTTATGTTATAGATGGGCTCATTTGTAACAAATTCAGTGTCTAGAGTATAAATGTCATTTAATTGACGCGCAATGCCACATAAAATGTCATTCTTATAAATGGAAATACTTCTATTCTCAATAGAAAATTTAAATCCATCATTCTCTAAACAAGCAAAAGAAATAATGTTCCTACTCATAGTAGGTACATAATAACAATTCTTGAGTTCCAAAATGAGCCCGAGAGGCAAAATAAGATCATAAGTCCCCACGGATAAAGCAAGAACTCTTGCTCCATTTCCCACGCATGCAGTCGATCTCACGGACATCAATCTTCTAGTCCTTCTTAGACTTTGCACATTAGTACAAATGTGAGTTGCAGCTCCGGTATCTAATACCCAAGATGCAGAAGGAGTAAAATTGATTTCGATAACAAACATACCTGAAGAAATAGTCGCACTATTCTTCTTCTCTTTCAGCTCTTCCAAAAAGAGTTTGCAGTTCCTTTTCCAATGACCAGGTTCATTGCAATGGAAACAAACTCCCTCCTTGGGTGCCTTAGTCTTAGCTTTGGGCTTGGGCTTGGACTTAGGTACTTTACCTTTGTCCTTTGTTGTGCCCTTCTTCTTGAAAGCCTTTCTTTCTTGCTTGAGAACAATTCTCAAGTTCCTATACCAATCTAGGAAATTTGTTCCATTAAACTTTTCTTTCTCTAGGGTAGATCGCATAGAAAGGTTTGTGGATGGAGTAGCCATAATCTACAAAAAATTATGCAATAAGGGTCAACATTCTTATTATTATGAGGTATTAGCTCCCACTCAAATAAATAACCCTCAATTGAAAAATGGGAGAAACAAGATCCATATTTCACTAAGTTCTAAGAAAGCTTTGGCTTAACACTCAAAACTTAGTTATTTAGGTAGAAAACTCTTTTCAATTACATCACATGTAACTCTTGATGGGCTTATGTTAAAATACATCTTATGTACTGCATGTATATAAAAACCCAATCTTATGCCCTAAGCCCAAGACCGTTTTGATAACTTAGTCAAGTTTAACTATACTTTACTTATGAATAGCACTATTATTCAAATGTCTTCCCTCGATGATCCCTACATGCCTTGCTTTGGCAAAAACCCACATAAGGATAAGCTAGAGATAAACATTGGTAAAGATTTATGGAAGGCATATAAACTTGAAATTATCATGAGGTAATTCAGATTACTAATCCTATTAGTAAGGGTGTTTGTACTATGCTAGTTCTAATCTTATATTGTAACATACTTGAGTATATATATATTAGAAGCATAGAATAGTAATTTACACATGAATATAAATATTCAAAAATATAAATAAACACGTGTAAAACCACCTGAATATATGACACACAATGAACTAACTAGGTTAGCTAAGGCGGGGTCAAGGGAAGTCACCATGAAGGCTTGAAGCCAACCGAAAAATTAATTAGGAATCAATATAATTATTAATCTTAATCAAATTAAGAAAAATAATTATCTTTGGAATTGATTTTTGAATTTTAAAACAATTTTAAAATTATGTTTAGAATTTAATTAAATTAAGAATACATTATTCCTAATTTAATTATTCCTTTTTAAGTTTAAGTCATACTTAAACTAGTAACCAAACAAACCCATTCTTACACCTATTGCCAAACATATCCTTCTTCATCTTTAAGAAAACCCTAAAATCAAAAGTATGGTGCCGCCGTCCATAGCTTGCCGCCGCCGTCATCTGGGTTCACTGCTCCAACAACGATGTATCTCCATTGCTAGCTTTTGAGAACATTGCCAGCTTTTGAGATTGTGGTGAAAAATCCCACTACCCACATCTCCATCAACATCGGTTCTCAAATCGCCGCCGTCTGCATCTGTTTCCTCACCGTCGACTTGTCGACCCACAGTCGTCCCACGCCGGTGGCGACGTCCACACCGCCGGTCTTTGCTACCCATGTGCATGACCAATCGTCTCGCACCAACAATGATCGCTTGTTGGTGGACGATCCTCACTGACCATATTCCCAGATCCCCCAAAAGCCAATACGCAAACGCAAGGCAAGAAGCGACACAAATCGTGCAACACAGCGAAGAAACACACGAAAGAAAAATTGCAAGTATATGGAAAACAAATTTTTAGGAAGGCGGATAATAGGTGCGACAATATTAGGATTTGTTCTCCGAGCATATCGAAAACTATACAATGGGTTGAGGTTTTTGAAATCGCAAATTCCAAATCGGTGCATAATCAACTAACACGAGACTCGGAAAACAAATATTGCGAGCGATAAATAATCCGAAATATCGCATATACACAATACAAACAGAACCAATTTCCGATGAAACGACCGTGGAAACAATTTCCATTTAGGGTTTGTTCAAGAATTAGATCATATCTGATTTTTCAATTCCAAGATGATAATCAATAACAATCCGAAAACAATATGCATGAAAATAAATCATATTCGTATCATGCATTCAAAGCTATGAGCACATGTAATCAAAACATGCATATTATCGATTATACAAAAGAACCTGTCTCTGATACCACTGTTGGATCTCGTATGGTCCGAATATTCACAATACGCTGCGGAAAATACAAAAACATCACGTATAATCAAAAACACGAGGATTAACGAAAATACCTTATTTTCGTGGGTGGATTGCTTCTTTTTCTTTTTCGGATTCCAAGACACTGCAAATCGCTAATGCCCTCTACCGGTATCCACACGAGCATGCACGATCCGGGCTGCGACTGTAGTGTGCTAGCACGTCCTGAAACTCCTTTTCGAACGCCGCACGATCTTTCTCTTTGATGGCGGCTAGGGTTTCCTGACAATTGTGTCGTTAACCTAATGAGACCTAAGTTTCTCTATTTATAGAGAAACCCTAATCCCATTTAGGCCCCATTAAGTTTCAGCCCATTATATCATATATAATAAAAGCCCGACATCTTAATTCAATCTAGCCTAATAAATATATCTAAATATATTTATTCAATACCTAATAAATTAGGCCCAAGAGAATAAGCCCAGATCACATCGCTCTTTGTGTGCGCGATCAGAGGCTCATTTGATGTTGGCAATGGGCTTGATTACACTTCAAGGCCCATAAGTCATAAGCGGCCTCTAGCAAGACATTATGACTACCCAAATCAAATGAGGATCGATAATCCGATTTAACTCAGAACTATGATTATAGGCTCAGTCCTTTTGTAACACGATATCATGATTAATCACAAGGCATGGTACATGTCAACCTTTGATTAATCATAGTTTCTTGATCCCCAAGTCGACTGATTATAACAAATGACATTGATGACTCCTCATCAATTCATTTGAGCAGGCCATGCATTTCTTCAGTCACACTTGTCAAGAGGCCCAAATGATATCTCTCTCATTTAAGAGAGGTACAAATCCCATCTACGTCATTCACATCCCTCCGCATGATTCATTTAGTGTCCAACATAAGACTATTTGTTATTCGGTTAAAAATAACTTAGTCTAATATCAAAACACTAAATTCCTCATGTAGGGAACCATGATGACTTCAGGTCAAAGGACTAAAGTCAAACCAAATTGAGAATCACTAATGACATGAAACCATGTAGTATTCTCTTTTTGGGTCGGTCCAATATATGTTCTCTAACATATATCTATGTTTCTAATTTGATATCTCATATCCATGATCAGTAAAACGTGATCATCAATCAAAACACATACTAGCCTTAATTCATTATTGTTCCACCAATAATGATCGACTAAAACGATCTAGAATAGTATTATAACACTTATGGTTTTACTATCAAGTCACATACTTGATGACATAAGTTTAATACCATTCATGGAATGTAAATTACATTACATAAATGAAATACATGCATATATAAAATGAATACCTCACAATATATTATTAACAAATCATAATGTTAATACATGAATCACAAATGTTCATTGGCCTAGGGCACACTACTAACACCGATTGAGTTGATTCTTGCGGAGTTGGATTCCTAAGACAATTCCCTACATCCTCATGGGAAATTTGTAATTTTATGAGATTAAATTAATGGTGATTAATTTAATCAAAGTGAGTCGGAAATTTTCCAAACATAGATCAGTATTTTGAGAAATTCGGGATCTGTGGTGATCCGATTGAAGTGATTCTTAAGGTGAAATAAAGTTAAGACAAGGGGCTATAAGTCATATGAAGAAAGGAAATTTCAATTTTTCCCCTAAGACCTCCAAATTATGAATGGAAGTTCGGATTAGAGTGCAGTTTTCGGATTAGGAACATCTGAAAGTATTTTGAGCATAACTTTTGATCTGGGAATCGAAATGAGGTGATTCTTGTTTTGAATTAAATAGAGACATAGGGCTACAATTTTTATGAAGACCTCGAGTTTCAATTTTGGGTTTAAGAATGTTAATTTCTGGATGGAAATAATCGTACATGGAAAATGTGTTAGAATATGAATATACCCGAAATGTTTTGAGTATAACTTTTGATGTAGTGCTCCGAATTGGATGATTCTTGTGGCATTATGAAATTAAGACATAGAGGAACATTTCTCTAGAAGGAAGTTTTGACAAATTCCTTCAAATTGATAGTGCGAATCAGACCCGCAAGTAAGGATGACTTTAAGCTTTGAATGGAGGGGCAATATGGTCATTTGACCTTCATTAATGACTTGGAACTTTAAAAACTAGATGATTGGCGTTTAAGAGAGGAGGAGAGCACGAAAATGAGGAGAGGAAAAGAAGAAAATAAGAAGAGAAAGGAGAAGAAGGTTCGTCCATGGAGAAAGAAGAGAGAGAAGTGAGGGTTTTTGATTTGCCAAGCTTCCAAGATGATTTTCATGCTTCTTTCAAGAAGGAAAAGGATGGAGAATGAAGAGAGCTTCTTCATGAACCAAGAAATCCGAAAATTGGAGGAGAAATGAGGTAAGAGGAAATTTCGAGCTTTGAGATTTTCTTAAATTTTTGGTTGTTTTAGCATGATTATGATATGGGTTTGTGGTATTTGAAGTCAATTTGAGAGATTGTTAAGTATGTTGGATTTAATTTTGGATTTATGTGAGAGGGGATTTTGCCCAATTTTAGAATTTGGAATTTTTGGAAATCATGAAAAGTATGATGAATTGGTGATATATGAAATCAATTTTGAAGAAATTGTGATTTATGATATGGAATTTGTGTAAATTGGTTTAGGCTAATTTTGAAATTTGGGGTTTTTGGAAATTGATGATTTAGATAGTTTGAAAGTATGTGGAATTAGTGTTTATTAAGTTCAATTTGAGAAATTATGATTTTTATGATGTTCAATTTGAGTGAATCGGTTTAGGTCAAATTTGGAATTTGGGGATTTTAGAAATTAGTGATTTAAATATCTTGGAATTAGTATGAATTGATGAATTATGACATCAATTTTAAGAATTATGTTATTTATGATATTTATTTTGGATAATTATGGCTTAGGGAATTTTAAAGTTGAGGAAAGAAGAAGGATTTTGGAGATTTGGAGCTTGGAACAAGTTTCTGGCATTGATTCGAGGTGGGTAGCATATTTATATTTTGATTTGTAAGCAATATGCAATGTTTGAAAAATTAAAGAAAACAATTTTGAAAAATGAAAGAAAGCAAAACTTGGATTTTTGATAAATTATCGTTTTTGTAAATGTTTGAAAAATGTTGGTTAATAGTGGACTTATGATTTCCGAATGTGTTTTGAACAAATTTGCATCATTATATCTGAATGTTTTGATAATTGCTATGTTTGTAGCATTATTGAATTGATTGAATTGTATGCTTTATGTGAAGGTATAAAATCAAGTTTCAAAATGTGCCTTCGGGCAATTTGATTTGTATGTGGGAATTATGTGAAAATATGAAAATTTTCAAAAAAATCAAGATTTTGAAAAGGGCCTTCGGGCAATTCGACTTTCCGTTTTCGCTTATGTGTTATATGGGTTTGGTCAGGTCCTTGTGAGTCAGTGCACTGTCTCTATTCGTTTATAGCCTTCTCCCGGCTGCCCGCTAGTGGCATGGAGCTCTGATTTCGGACTTCCTTCACGGCTACACTGGACCGCTATGTGGGAAAGTGTAGTACGTTTTGTTCACGATCGCATGGGACCGCTATCTTGAGAATGTGCGACGCTCTATTCGGACCGAACCAGACCATTTTGATATGTTACATGTTTTTTATTTGTTTATGTGTGCTGCATTCATGTTTAAAATTGATAAATGAAAAAGTGAAATTTCTTATGAAAAGTTTGAAAAATATTGCAAGGTTTGAGGAAAATGTTTGAAAGGTTGTAAAGTTTGAAAAATAATCCTTTTGGCAAAAAGTTTATGAAAAATGATTTCTGCTTATTTTTCAATTTATAAATGTGTTATCCACTGAGTTGTGTAGCTCACCCCCCTTTCATCCCCATCTCCAGGTTTCGAGCAGGAGATCGGATGAAAGAAATTCAAGTTGTCTGTTCGTTTTGTTCTGTTTGTAAATTGTGTACTTGAGATTTTTGGACAAGTTTTGTAAATGGCTTGCAATGCCATTAAAATGTATTGTGTATCCATTTTGGGAATGTATTATGAATTCTGGATATATGTATTGGATTAAGTTATGGTTTGGATTGTGTTTGGATGAATTTGATTGATTGTGAATTATTAAAGTGTTTTAGAATTAGGTTTGCGTTTATGTATGCTGAGATCCCGGACGGAGGGTCCGGTTGATTTTGATGATTGTATGATTGATTGGGCATTTAGAAGTGTATTTTGAACCAATTGCAGGTTTTGGGTTAGGTCAAAGGCAGCCGTTATGCTGCCGAAATTTCGTTAGATAATAAGTTGAAAATGAATAAAAATAAGATTAAGATGTGTGATAATGGATTATGGGATTTATATGATGGATAAAAAGTTTATTATGAATTGAGAAATGGATTAAGGACACTTCCCAAGAAAAAGGAAATTGTATTATTGATTTGCATTAGTTTGAATAAAGATGAGAAAGAAAGAAAAAAAAATTATACCGGATTTGGATCGTCTAGGTTTCCAACGTGATTCAGTGTATGTGTTCGGATGTCGATTTTGCCTTTTGCTTCGCATCTGTTTGGTACTTGATTTTGTTCGTGTCTCCTTTATTTCGATTTGTTCAATTTGATCCGCTTTGCTATCTGATCTGTTTTTGTTTTCGTCTTTGGTTTCGTTTTGCATTTCATTCCGCTGCTTTGTATTTTCGCCTCAGCTTCAAATTGTGCTTCGTTTTTTTTGTTTCGTGTTATCGAATGTTTTGATTTACGATTCGAAATTTCGATGCGAAATTTTCGTTTCCATTCGCTTTCGTTTCCTTCGCTTTCCGCAATCCGGTTGGGATCCGGTTATCGGATCGGGTCCCAACAATGAATTTGACCATACGATTCTGTCAAAGTAGTTGGATGGAAAATTGAGTTGTTTGTATGAACTTGGAATAGGCAGCTTGAGAAGATAGTGAACCATGTGGATTAATTAAAGTAGTTAATTGCATAAACTTAGTCAATAACTGATGCTGAGTGATGAGGCAATGTATGAAATTTTGATGAATTTTCATTTAAACATATGTGAGATCTTGAGCCATATGACCGAATCTTATAGTCATTTATTTTCTTTGTCGTATGTGATGCTTCCCTATGTGGATTACCTTCAGAACTTGCTCTGAACCTATTTGATACTGCTAGTTACATGCTTTATGGACATGATAAAGGCCTTCTTTGTTTTTAAACCTTTAGCTTAAATAACCCACCAAATCATTTTTCCCTTGTTACCCCCTTTTGAGCCTTTAACCTTATTGTTTTCTTATTAATCGCATTGCATTTAAAAACTCAAACCTTTTAGCCTTACTCTTTCACAAGTTGAATGAAGTACTAAGTATTTGATGTCTTTGATTTAGGGACTTTTGTTTTATACGCTTTTTTTAGATGTTTTCAAGGTACATCTACTCAGTTGTTGTTGATTTTTACTACTATTATCTTCTTTATGTTTTAAAAAAATCAAAAAAAGAAAAATGGAAAAAATAAAAAATCAAGAAAAACAAAGAAAAAAAAAGATCAAAATAGTAGCGGTTGATAGTGATGAGTAGCTGTAGTCCCGAATTTCTGCATGTACATTTTAGAAGTTCTTTTTTATTGTTCCATGACACTTAGTACTTTGTGAATACTTGTGAGTAGCCTTTGTTCTTTTTACCTCACCTTAACCTAAACCATTTACAACCATGAATAAAAGCCCTTTTGATCCATGATGGTATGTACTCTATGTAGCGAAAAATAGGTGAATTTGCAAGCCTATGGTAGTGTAATTTCTTAGAGGAAGTTTTGAGCGAAACACAACCCTTATACACTTGAGCGACATGAGACTGAATATCGTGAGGAAAGTTCATTTGAATTTTGTGCTTGCTTTTGATCAAAGATATCTACCTTTGATTTTGTTTATGTGCCTTGATGAAAATATTATGATACATGAAGTAGCTTGATACTTAAGTTTGCCAAATTTTTAAGGAATTGCAAGCACTTGATTTTCATTGAAAATAAAATGACAGAATACGTTTGTTGTGACCTAAGTAAGTTGCTTGAGGACAAGCAACAATTCAAGTGTGGAGGTGTTGTTAATGGACATTTTGTATTAAGTTTTGATAGATAATTTGCTAATCTCTTGTCCATTTAATGCTTAAATTGCACTAATTAAGGATTATTTGTTTTAATTTTAAGTACACATTAGATTGTTATTTTTAAAAGATTCACGCAAGAAAAACGTTGAAAGAAAAACTTTGAACTTGGACAGATGAAGACACGTTGGGCTGGTGAAGGAGGACATCCACTCAAACGTCGGCAGCTAATAGTGGAAGGAAGCAACGTGACAAAGCTGTTGAAAACAAATTGCAAGTCTTTGGAATGAAAGTTTTGGAGACCTTGGCTGTTGGACAATCACTCACGCTTATAACTCACCACTCAACATACACTTTCCATAAAAACGTTGGCGGTAGTGGATAGAACGAAGCATTTGGTGGCAAAAGCAATAAAGGAAGCCGCTTGGGAAGAAAACATTGAAGTATGGGCTGCGAGAACAAAGCGAGGGAGAAAAGCCAACGTAAGGATTGGTTCTAGACCATCCATACTTGAGATGGAACAAGTAGCGTGGAGACACAAAACAGTGGAGATGGGAAAAGTTGAAGCATCCACGTTGAAGCGGCAGTTGGTGGCTTGAAAATAAGAAACCAACTGAGACGATTCGCAAAAAAATAAAAGAGCTGAAGTTACATGTGTGAGAGGAGAGTCTTGCGTAAGTGGAGAGTGGGCAGCTGGACAAGGAGGAGAACTTTACTCCTTCAACCACAAACACGTCAACAGATGAAGAAGAAAAGGGGTGGAGCCAACGCATCATCACTGTACATTCTACTCCAAACACAACGAGACAGCTGAAGCATGGAATGATTAAATTTACACTCAAAACACACACACTTTAGCTGAATGGGAGGAGCACGTTGCTGCTGTGACCTGAAGACACTCCACTCACTCACGTTGAAGACAGCAGGTGGTGTTAGCTAGAAACAAAACACATGTTGAAGCATGAGCTGTTGACACCTATCTGCTGTGTAGAGAAGAACGTGAGCAGCTAAGAAGACTCCCGACTTAAACAGCTGATTGGGGAGACACGAAAAAGCAAGCTGGTGGAGTTAAAGAAGCAGCTGTTGTTGGAGCTTTAAAACTGGAGAAGGTGAGGCAGCTGGAGGGAGATGGAAGTAACGTGAGCTGAAGGAGGCAGCTGTGTATGTGCGTAAAAAGATGAGAGAGTATGTGCTGGTGAGGAGAGGACACACATTAAGCAGCTGGAGATTCACGTTACAGACCTCAAGACTTTTCACTCACTAACGTTGAAGCTCTCAAGGTTCTACACTCACTCACGTTGAAGGCAAGTAGGAGGTGGCAGGAAAAAGGCTTGAGCTAGCTGCTTGTGAAGAGGGAGATTCACGCAAGTCAGCTGCTGGCTTATCAACATGGGGGGCTGCTAGATTAATTCACGCAAGACAACTGGGTACAAGAGATCAACGTGGGGGCTGCTAGATTAAGACACAAGGCAACTGGTGAAGGGAGGAGCACGTTGCAGCTGTGGGAGAAGAGACACACCCCATTGATTATCATCACAACGTTACACATTTCAAGGCTCCACTCACTCACGTTAAAGACTCAAGGAACAGCAGGTGCAAAAGCAGCAAACGAAGACGTTGAACTTGTGAGAGGCAAGCAGGAGGTGGCATTAAAAGAGCTAGAGCAGTCACATTAAAGGCCAAAAAAGTGGCAGCTGGTGGAGAGGAGGACGTGCATGCATAAAAGGAGACACAACCTTATTTGTCACATCAGCTACAGTAACTAAAGAAGGAGTGTTTTAAATTTATTTTCTTTATTTTATTTCATATTTATTTTAATTGTGTGGATTTAATTAATGCAAACATATATTATGACCATGATTTATGTTTCATTAATAAATATGTATGAGTAAGTTTTTCTTTTCGGTTAAGGTTAAGATTGATATTGGATTAGGATAATTTTTGTGGTATTGATTTTTGCTTGATTAAATGCATATTTAGTCTTAATTTAGCTTGATCACCTAGATTAAAGACCTTAGATGATTAAATGCCACAACCAATGAGATTTAATTTGTTGAAAAATTAATCAGGCGACATATTTGAGACTAAAGTGTAGACTAACCTTAGGATCTTGTGTGAGGATACTTAGAATTAACGAACTTAATTTTAAGCTTCTTGTATTTAACACATTTTATTCCGAATTATCTATGGACCAAGTGGTGACTCGGATTTAAAAGAAAATGGAACATCCATGAATATTGGGTTCGACTTGCTTAAGTGAAGTATTTCCTAAATCAATCCACTGTTATAATTTTTAGTGCCTAATCCAATTGAAGTCTAATACCTTAACCAATTTCTGTCATTTGATTAAATCTAGTCGTTTTAATTTATACCTTTCATTTTTTATATTTTCTTAATTTGCTTACTTTATTTTATTTTATTTTCAAATCAATCAATTTTAGATCGTCTGAGTAATTTTTAATCGTTTAATTTAATTGTCTTACGTGTTCGATTTTTTTTCTTCCTTGGGTACGATATCCGGTTCTTACCGTTTTATATTACTTGTCGACGGGATACACTTGCCTCTAATTAGTTTAGATAAAATTTAATTTTTTTGTTTAGACCGCAACACCACTAACAAAATAAACTTGATCAAACGACAATTTCACCACCACCATTGTAGCAGATCCCCCTGAGAACATTTTACTAATCAAATAATCACTCGTAAATTCTTCACTGATCACGTATATAAAGAAAATAAACACAAACGGAAACGGAAACCCTCAACACCAACTCGCAGCAAATAAGATCAAACATAGCTTACAAATCCACTCCAACAGATCCACAATCAAAAGATCCGACATTTAAACAATTCATGCCACATAAAACCAAAATTACACAATATAGAAAAACAAAACCGATCATATGCCATGAATTTCAACATCTCCAACCAAGAAAACCAAATATTTCAAAATTTCGAAAGAAAAAGAGAAACAACCTTTTGGACATAACCGTACTCGCTTTCTTTCTCCGAATCTTCGAAGGTGGTGAGTCTAGGCCCATACACTGACGACATTTTGAGATACCACAAGAAATCAGGAAGAAGAACTGATATAAAAAGCCTATGATCCAATATATAGAAAATGGAATTTTATTAAAATTAATCTTAATTTTACTATAAATTTTCAATTTTTAAAAATAATTTTTAAGAATTATATATTTAATTGATTTATACTTTGTGAAATTTGTCATTTAGCAAGTAATTGCAATTTAATGTATATTTTTCTATGGGATGTCTTCTAAATACTAGGATTGGCAGGAATATGATGGGTAATGGTTCTCATAAATTTTATATTCAGGCTGGAGTTGATTTGAAGTCTAATTAAACTTGAGATTCTATGCCTAAGATTAATCGAGTTTAGATGATCTAAAACTCAATTAAACTTAAATTAAGCTCAATTAAATATTTTAATTTAAAATAAAAATAACATTATTTTATTTTAATTTTAAATTTTAAATTTTAAGTTAGATCGAAGTCGAGCAATCTAAGTCTAATTTCAGTCTAAAATCTAAATTTAAAAAAGTTTGAGTTCGATATGAAAACCAATCAACTTGATTTGTATTTTGTCATTCTTATTAAATACTATTCAAAGAACACCAATAGTGTGATCATTTCCAATTTTAAGGGAAAATTTTGAAATTATTCGATTTAATTTAATGGTTCTAAAATTGATAAATTAAATTTAAAATTTTCCTTAAATTTGGAAATGATCACACTATTGGTGTTCTTTGAATAGTATTTAATAAGAATGACAAAATTCAGTTTAAGTTGATTGATTTTCATATTTGAGTTTTTAAATTTAGATTTTAGACTGAAATTAGACTTGAATTGTTCGACTTAATCTAACTTAAAACTTAAATTTTAAATTTAAAAGTGAAATAACGTTATTTTTCTATTAGTCTCTTATTTTAAAAAATATCAAGTATCACCCTCGTGTTTTAATTAATATATCTTTTGTCTATATATATATGACATCATTTCTAAAAATTATAGGGAGTTATCAATAATTTTTAAAAGTCAATAGGACATTAATAATATGTCAACTAAGGATGTTATTTTTGGTTGGCCCGACTGACCGGTCCGATTTTAGCCTAAATTGATCGGGCTACTGTCAGGTCCAACCATTACTTAAAAAACAATGTCTTTGTGCAAAAACAACATCGTTTTTTACCTTTTTAAAAACCTGTGTCCCATTAAGCTATGGACTAGGCCATGAGCTGACCTATCTTGACTAGTCGAGCGACATAGCCAGCCTAACCTGACCAATTGACGTTCTTAATGTTAACTACACAAAGGTCTCTCAAACTACAAAATGATATCGTTTTTGCATTTATAAATAGAATTTTTACAAGTAAGAGGGACAAACAATATATGAACTAAGACACCGGTTGCCATTGGAAGCAAAAGTTTCTAACTTGTTACAAGGTGGTGAATGGAGGCAGATTTTCGAGGATGCATTCCAGCGCTGCTGATTCAATTTCATGGACCCCTCACTCAAGTGGGGTGTTCACCACAACCTCTTGTCACCATAGTTTCAGGCAAGACCTACCGATAGTTCCGTGGTATCATCTAGTTTGGAAAAGCATTTTGAACCCCAAAGCTTCATTCATTGCGTGGCTAGCCATAAAAAATAGGCTCTGTACTAAAAATCGCTAGTTTAACTCCTCAGATACGTGTTGTGTACTATGACAAAATGCAGATGAAGACCGAAACCATTTGTTCTTTCAACGTGCTTATTCAAAAGTTATATGGAGTCAGATTCAACACATGACTGATGCCGTGAATAACTATTATGAGTGGGAACTACTCTAGGATGGTTTATCATTCAATCCAAATATGTGAAAGTTAACGCAGTGCTACTCAAAATAGCATTCATAACTATTATCATGATTTGGAGGGAGAGGAACTATCATATTTATCAGAATGTTGCTATAGGAAAACATCAGTTAGTCGACAAGATACTAAACTGCATCTGTGCAATACTTCTAGCGAGAGGGGTTGAAAACCAAGTATCCCAGTTATGCGATCAAGATGGCACCTCCGAAGTAATTAAACTGTTTGTAATTATAAGCAAGTCCCCCAGTGTGATTCTGGATGGCTAACGTTTAGATAGGAGTTTATCAGGAAGTTGATGATTGACTTACCTTTGTAATTTTGGCAGTATCTTAGCTATTGTTTATCAACGTTTTTATTAAAGATCACAGGAGCAATAAGGATGATTATTGTGGTCAATATGACCTGTTGCAAAAAAATATGGAGAAATAAGGTGATTTGGAATAATAAGGCTGACTATATTTTTTACACTATTAATTGGGTGTATTTAGTTGTTGAAGAGTCCAGGATAATCTCTATTTCTGATAGAGTTTTTAGTCAAAATTGTTAGAATATAACTGTTTAGATTGGATTCGGATGTTAGCTACGTATAAGGCCAGAACTGTTAGTACATGTACTGGGTCTATATATTGTGACTCACGGCAGGTATTTTGTATCAAGGGAAAACAATCAATCAAAAGCTTCAGCCTTTATTCGGCCTTATCATTCCTTGTTTAATTTAATTTTTGTTTTCTTTCTTGGTATCAGAGCAACGTGCATCCTGTCTCTATACCTTCATAATCAATTAACAATGGCTTCTCTATCAATGTCATTGAATGTTGGAAATTTTGTGACCCTCAAACTCACACAAACCAACTAAAATTGTGGAGAGAACAGGCATTAGGTCTCGCTGAAAGTCAAGAACTAGTCGATCATCTAGTAACCATTCCCCCAGAAAATCCAACATCAAAAGACACTGCAACTGCCGCAGAAGTGCAGAATTTTGCAGCTTGGAAAAAGGCTAACCGGCTACTACGCGGTTGGATCATTGGCACTCTGTCTGAAGAATCTCTCGGGCTCGTCATTGGTCTTGACACAGCATACAAAGTCTGGGAAGCTCTAAAGGAATCATATGCAAAGGACTCACAAGAAAGAGAGTTTACTTTGTGTCAACAACTCACTTATCTTCGCAAAGAAGACAACACCAACATTGAAGATCACATTCGCAGCTTCAAATCTCTATGTGACAATTTGGCAGCAATTGGAAAACCTATTCCAGAACAAGAACGGGTTTACTACCTTCTCACTAGTCTTGGGCCACACTATGAGACGTTCACAACCACAATGCTCAAACCACCACATCCGTCGTACAGTGAATTAATTTCACAACTACAGAATTTGGATCAACGCCAGAATTGGGTTTCTAATGTGTCTTCACCAACGGCTCACCTTGCTTTCTATACTCAGAAGAACAATACTGCAGGTAAAAATCAAAGTTCCACTTTTAACTTTGATGGTCGAGGTTTTCAGGCTCAGCAGGCTCGAAGTCACCCTCAAGCAACGTTCTCACAGCAGCGTCGTCCACCTCCTCCGGGGCAGAAACGCATGACAGCCGCAGAACGCGAGTTATATCGCAATGAAACCTGCCAATATTGCGGTAAACCAGGTGATAAGTGCATATTTGTCTAATATTTATGTTTTAATTATCCCTTTTTATTCCTCTTGTTTATGCAATTATTGAGACTTAATTTGATTTAATATTTCCTTGTAGGAAATTACTATCTTTGCATGATGTGAGAAATTAAGAGGAGAAATCAGCAATTAAATCAAAAGAGGGTTGTAACCACTTAGACAAATGAATTGTCCAGTGAAGCAACACGTGGAGGCAACAAGGTTTGGAAGGGAGGAGCACCACGTGGCTGTCCAGGACAAGGTGGAATGAAAAAGAAAAAGGACTCACACTAAGGGGAAAATATCAGCGGCTATGGAAAGGAAAAGAGAAATTAAAGGAACAAGGACAAGGAGTGGGGCCCACGGAATTAAGTAAAGAGGACAAAAACCTAAAGAAAAGTGAGTCACGGAGACAGCACAAACTAGGGACTCTTTGGACTGAAGGAAGGGTCACGCACGCATACTGCAAAAGGGAAGGCTAGCAGCATGGGGAGCGTTTTAAAAAATTAAAAACGCAGAAGAGCTACTTGGAGGTGAAACACGTGCAGGGCAGGAAGCAATTGGGTGGACTGAATTTTGAAAGATTACGCAGGCCCACAAGCAAAACAAGAAAAACGCTGGCGGCTGCAAAAAGGAAATGAACGCAATATGGAAAGAGGGCTGACGTGGAATAGGAAAGAAAAGAAGGAAAAAAAAAGACAGCAAGGGGGATTGACGCAAAGGAGGCAGCAGCCGCAGAGAGGAGCATCGGCCATTTTTCAGATTTTCTCTTTTTATTAGCTTTTATTTTTTCTTTGTTATGGAGACTATGTTATTCCATTATTTTGTTAGATTTAATTTCCGTATGAGTAGCTAATCTGTTTTAGTCGGGGAATTCCAATTATTATGCTTTGACTCGTGAGACCTTGTTTGTTCTGATTATTTGGTTATAATATTCGTACTGTTTCTGATTTACTGTCATTGTTTATTAATTGATTCTGCGATTGAGGCCTGATTGTAGAGTTAGTTAATTTACATATCGCCAACTGATTTACTTGGTGGAGTCTAACTGGGTGATTGGTATTTGTGGCAATTGGCACTAGGGCATAGTACTTGTCTGATTTTGTGTGGAGGAACTTGCGATCTAACTAGATGAAGCATGAGTCGGTCGTAGTCGATTAGGGTTAGTGTTTCTTTAGAATTTAATCTTTGTTAATTGATTGAATCTCGGAGAGAGTCTCGAAGGGTTATTAGTTAATTAGGGAATAGTCAAAGGAGTTTACGACTATTCTAAAATTAAGAAGAAACGAGGGAGCAGAGGTAGTTGGTAACTATAGCTAACCTATTATTAAACCAAAGAAAATATTTGAGTCGATGATCGTGGTCTAAGCACAATTAGGAATTTCTGGCTAAGTCGCCGTTTATTGAATTTATCAATTTTATTTACGTTCTTTGTTGGTTATTGTTTTATTAATTTATGTTAATCTTTTATCGGTTGTTATTTCAATTAGTAGTTTTAGTAGAAAACTCTAAACCCCCCATTTTAATTATTTTCATTCGTTCTTTAGCATTTAAATAGAATCAATTATTCCATTCTCTGTGGATCGACCCCATTTACCCTTGTATGCAATTTATTTTCGTTTGGTGTTTGGGATTTATTTTGGTGGATTCGACACCCATCAAATTTTGGCGCCGTTGTCGGGAGTGGTAACTAATTGATTTTGTTTTGTTTTATGCCTAGGAACATTCAGACGGAGATTCCATCTTATACGACCCGAGATCGAAAAAGGCGCTAAGAGGCTAAGGAAGTTGAGCAAACTAAGGAAGAAGCAAGGAAAAGCTAGTGGATCATGGACTCTGGTTGAGTCGGATATGAAACGGAATACGAAGAGGAGATTGAAGTTGAGCAGATCGACGGAAGCTTAACCGTGACCACGCGCAAGATATGGCTCTCAACAGAACACTCCAGACTTGGTAGACTCCATCAAGCACGGCATCCATTGTGCATAGAATTTCCGAACTTCAAGAAGGGTTCAATTGAAACCGGACCGATCCACCCTCGCCCACCTTCCGTGGTTTGGAAAACGAGGATCGAACAAGCATTTGAAGGAATTTCACCTCGCTCGCACTTCTATGAAGCCCCGCAATGTCACGGAGGACCAAATTAAAGCGAGAGCTTTTCCATTCTCGCTACAGGATGCAGCCAAGGATTGGCTCTACTACCTACCTCCGGGACAATCAACACTGGGAAGGATGTCTCGGCGGTTTTAGAAAAATATTTTCCAGCATCCCGAGCCGCCAATATCAAAGTAGAAATCTGTGGCATTAAGCGAAGAATTGAGAGAACCTCTACGAGTCTTGGGAGAGGTACAAGAGAATTTTGGCAAGCGCCGCAAGATGGCATATCCGAACAATTGATCATCCAAGATTTCTACGAGGGTCTTATTCGATGGGCGCAGAATGATGGATGCCGCAAGTGGTGGGGCCATTGTCGATAAAACCCGGTGAAGCCCGGAGTTGATATCAACCATGGCAGCAAACTCCAAAGCAATTGGTGCTCGGCAAGATATACCGCAAAGAGTGAATGAGGTAAATGTTACTTCTCGATGAGGTCAAATCTTTCTAACAACTTTGGTCGAAATTGAATGTAGGTACTCCTCCACTGCGAGGCGTGTGGCATCTGCACTGACCTAGCTCACCCAACCGATGCATGCCCAACACTCCACGATGAAATACCGCTAATGTGAATGCTATTGGGTTCCAACAGAGGCGCTTGATCCTATTCAAACACCTACAACCCGGTTGGAGAAGCCACCCAAACTTGATTATGCTAATGTACCAACCGACCCAATGAATTACTATCAAAGACCACCACCACTGCAATGACCTTGGGCTCGGGTAAGCCTCTTGAAGAAATTGTCCATATGTTAGCCGCTAACACCGCAAAATTTCAACAGACACCGCAACAGATTCCAAAAGCTAGAAGAGAGCATGAAGACTCTAGAGACTCAAATGAGTCAGATAGCATCCTCCGTTAGCAGAATGGAGACTCAAGGCAAGCTACCGTCGCAGACACTCGACCCGAGGCATAATGTGAGCGCGATTTTCTTAAGAAATGGTAAGGAATTGCAGCCCCCAGTCGACAAGAACCCTAAACGTGACCACGCCCGTGGTTCCCAGCAGAGACGTAACAGAGGTGAAAGGGAGCTTACGTGACCACATCTGATTCGGGTCCAGCTGAAATTATCAGAAACCCAAACCTTTAGTGGTTCCACCACCATTCCCGCAGAGACTGGCTCAGAACAAGAAAGAAAAGGAGGATAAGAGCATCATGGAGTTGTTCCAAAAAGTTGAAGTAAACATCCCACTCCTCGAGGCCATTAAACAGGTTCCGCGCTACGCCAAATTCCTTAAGGAATTATGCACAAACAAGCGTAAGTTAACGAGTAATGAAAGGGTGAGTGTGGGGGAGAATGTTTCAGCTGTCTTACAGAGGAAACTACCTCCTAAGTGTCGCGACCAAGGTATGTTTTCCATTCCTTGCAAAATTGGGAACATTGGTATCAGTAAAGCTATGTGTGACCTAGGAGCTTCTATTAATGTGATGCCTTTATCATTTATACCTCCACAGGTCTTGGTCCGTTAACTAATCTTGGAGTTATAATTCAATTGGCGGATCGATCGATTGTCTATCCCGAAGGCGTTTTAGAGGATGTGCTAGTTCAAGTTAATGGATTAATTTTTCTGCTGATTTCTTTGTTATTGATATGGGAAATGATAGTTCATCCGAGTCTTCGATATCTTGTTGGTAGGCCTTTCCTTAGCACGGCTAAAGCAAAGATAGATGTGCATAGTGGTTCATTGACTTTAGAGTTTGATGGTGAAGTGGTGAAATTCAATGTTTATGATGCCATGAAGCGTCTTTGAAGATGTGTCTTGCGTTTATAATGTTGATATCATTGAAGATTTGACTCATGAGGTTTCGCTTTAAATTATGATGATGAGTTGAATTATGCTTTGAGTCATAGCATGTATACATTGATGGAGTTAAGAGATTTCTTGATCGATTCGAAGTTTCGATGATATACTTGATGAGGCCCCAATTTGGAGCTCAAAACGCTTCCGAGCATTTGAAATATGCATATTTAGGTGACGGTGAGACTCGCGTGATCATATCCAAGATGCTCGACGGCTGAAAGAGGAGAAACTAATTAGAGTGCTTCGAGAGTGCGAGGAGGCAATTGGTGGGACCATTGCTGATTTCCAACATCGAGGCGATGGTTAACATCAAACGAGGATCGTCGAGCTAGGGCGTTAAACAAGGCGCTAATGGGAGGCAGCCCATATTTTTATTTTATTTTATTTTCTTTCTTTTCTTTTGCTTTATTTTGTGTTCTTTTGTCTCGTTTGTTTCCTTCTTTCTTTGTTTTGATATTTTCCTTTCCTTCCATGTGTCTTTCAGGAGGTTCGGTATTGGATCAATTTGGAGTTCTTGGATTACAGCTGGCGGGAGACTTCTATATGATCATATGTTGGGCCTCATCCCTCACTGTACCAGCTATACTCTACTGGCGGGATGCCTAAACGAGCTCACGTATAAGCCCTCATCTTCTCTCCAGATTCAGGGAAGTCCTCAGTTTACGTTTTCATTTACTTTTACGTTGAGGACAACGCATGCTTCAAGTGTGGGGAGGGTGATTTCTAGTTTTTGAGATGCATGTTGTTTTTGTGTTGTTTCTGTTTTTGAGTTGTTTTTGTTTTTGTGACCCCTGTCGTTTCCGGTATATTTTGACTTCCAGTCGCTGTTGTCTGTGATAGACTTAGGAGACCTTCTTTTGCTCCATTTTGCTTGATAAATTGTTATGCCTTAGGTAATGGTGGATTGTTTTAAAGGAGTCGAGAGTATGGTTGAGTCCCTTGTTGCTTAATGTTAATTAAATGTTAATGATTTTGTCCTATATGTTGAAGTTGCGGGCCTGAGTTAATTGGTTAAAAAGAAAAAAAAATTATGTGATTAATCGGTGCCTTTCTTGTCTAGAGTCATGTTAAGCTTAGAAGTTGAGTTGGTATATGTGTTGAACTTTGGATTGATGTGGGAAATTATGGTGGAGAAAGGGAATGTGAAATAAACATAAAAAGGTGATTGTAATGAAGCCAAAATCCGTCTAAAGGTTGGTCGAGATTGAGTAACCAGGCGACATTCATCACAAATGTTTGCATTTCGCGTAAAAGGTCTCGGACAACCGACGTGTGAAGTAATTAACTACTCCTCTGATTACTCGAAAGGAAAAGAAAAGAAAAAATTTGCAAGCATCCGAGTAATCACGAGTAAGGCTAAAGCCACTTGGCGTTGTGATTGGCTTAAGTAACAAGGCGACATTCATCACAAATGTTTGCGTTCACGTAAAAGGTCAATGACAATTCGAGTAATTTATAGCTAAAAGCACCTAATCAATTAATCAAGATTAACCTGATCTTCCCATGACTACCACATAAATTGAATTCCTCATGTATACTAACCACGATAAGTGAAGTGTGATTCCTAGACTGATTGGTTTTAATTAAAATTGGTAATTCATGCATGCGCTTCAATTTGATTTCAGGCTTGTGTCTTCTCGTGTGGGAAATTTGTTGCATTTATTTGATATTTCGTTGACATTGGGACAAGATTGCGCTCTCATTCCTAGTTTACATTACCTTTGTGCGTGTTTCATTTTGTGAAGTGGTTTTTCATTGTGTCTTGGTTCTCTTTTATGCTTGAGGACAAGCATCGTCTAAGTGTGGGAGATTTGATAAGTGCATATTTGTCTAATATTTATGTTTTAATTATCCCTTTATTCCTCTTGTTTATGCAATTATTGAGACTTAATTTGATTTAATATTTCCTTGTAGGAAATTACTATCTTTGCATGATGTGAGAAATTAAGAGGAGAAATCAGCAATTAAATCAAAAGAGGGTTGTAACCACTTAGACAAATGAATTGTCGATGAAGCAACACGTGGAGGCAACAAGGTTTGGAAGGAGGAGCACCACGTGGTCGTCCAGACAAGGTGGAATGAAAAGAAAAGGACTCACACTAAGGGAAAATATCGTGACTATGGAAAGGAAAAGAGAAATTAAAGGAACAAGGACAAGGAGTGGGGCCCACGGAATTAAGTAAAGAGGACAAAACCTAAAGAAAAGTGAGTCACGGAGACAAAGACAAACTAGGGACTCTTTGGATGAAGGAAGGGTCACGACGATATCTCTAAAAGGGAAGGCTAGAAGATGGGAGCGTTTTAAAAATTAAAACGCAGAAGAGCTACTTGGAGGTGAAACACGTGCAGGGCAGGAAGCAATTGGGTGGACTGAATTTTGAAAGATTACGCAGCCCACAAGCAAAACAAGAAAACGCAATGGCTGCAAAAGGAAATGAACATAATATGGAAAGAGGGTCGGCGTGGAATAGGAAAGAAAGAAGGAAAAAAAAAAAGAAGAGGGGATTGACGAAAGGAGGCAAAGCATGCAGAGAGGAGCATCGGCCATTTTTCAGATTTTCTCTTTTTATTAGCTTTTATTTCTTTTCTTTGTTATGGAGACTATGTTATTCCATTATTTTGTTAGATTTAATTTCCGTATGAGTAGCTAATCTGTTTTAGTCGGGGAATTCCAATTATTATGCTTTGACTCGTGAGACCTTGTTTGTTCTGATTATTTGGTTATAATATTCGCATCGTTTTCGATTCTTGTCATTGTTTATTAATTGATTCTGCGATTGAGGCTGATTGTAGAGTTAGTTAATTTACATATCGCCATGTTGATTTACTTGGTGGAGTCTAACTGGGTGATTGGTATTTGTGGCAATTGGCACTAGGGCATAATACTTATCGATTTTGTGTGGAGGAACTTGCGATCTAACTAGATGAAGCATGAGTCGGTCGTAGTCGATTAGGGTTAGTGTTTCTTTAGAATTTAATCTTTGTTAATTGATTGAATCTCGGAGAGAGTCTCGAAGGGTTATTAGTTAATTAGGGAATAGTCAAAGGAGTTTCGCGACTATTCTAAAATTAAGAAGAAACGAGGGAGCAGAGGTAGTTGGTAACTATAGCTAACCTATTATTAAACCAAAGAAAATATTTGAGTCGATGATCGTGGTCTAAGCACAATTAGGAATTTCTGGCTAGTATGCGTTTATTGAGTTTATCAATTTTATTTACGTTCTTTGTTGGTTATTGTTTTATTAATTTGCGTTAATCTTTTATCGGTTGTTATTTCAATTAGTAGTTTTAGTAGAAAACTCTAAACCCCCATTTTAATTATTTTCATTCGTTCTTTGGCATTTAAATAGAATCAATTATTCCATTCTCGTGGATCGACCCATTTACCATCTTGCATAATTTATTTTCGTTTGGTGTTTGGGATTTATTTTGGTGGATTCGACACCCATCACCGGGGCATATAGCAAAATTTGTTGGTGGATCCCTAAAACCGCAATTTCGACTTTATGCACTTCCTCAAGACTTGGCAAAGATTGACACTTGATAATATAATGGCGATCATGGTGGACATCAGACACGGCAGCTACAAATCACATGATTGGAAGTGAAAGTATGTTGTCTGATTTACATAAATATACAGGAAGTGACTCAGTCATGATAGGGGATGGATCATCAATTCCTATAGCTGGTATTGGTGGTTCTGTTATTCATAAAAATAATCGTACACTACCACTCTCAAAAATTTTGTATGTTCCTGACTTTTAAAAAAATCTATTATCTGTAAATAAATTAACTTCGCAATTTCCAGTTAATTGTGAACTTACTAATGATTCTTTTCTTATAAAGGAAAGGAAGACAGGCGAGCTAATCATGCAGGGACCACGGAAGGGTGATTTATATACAATTTCTAGTAGTCCAGAAGCAAATTTCTCTTATAGATTCAAATCCTGCAGTGCGGATATCTGGCACCAGCGTTTTTGGACACCCACAAGCTTCTACTTTAAATCATTTCCATAATAAAGACCTCATTACTATTAATGGCCCGTTAAAATTAAGACAAGTGTGTGACAGTTGTCAGTTAGGCAAGCTTAGCAAATTTCCTTTCAATAGAAGTACCAGTTCAACTACTGTTGCGTTTGAGAAAATATATTGTGATTTATGGGGACCTGCTCCAGTTCTGTCTATCGAAAAATTCAAATACTATGCATGTCTTGTCGATGATTTCTCCAAATATACATGGCTAATACCGTTGTGCGCAAAATCTGATTTTTATTCTGCATTTCTTGCTTTTGAAAATTATTTTCATCGTCAATTTACTATTGTCATAAAAAATTTTCAATCAGATGGCGGAGGAGAATTTATTAATTCTGCGCTAACAAATCATTTTTTAAATGCAGGAATAATTCATCACATTTCTTGTCCGTATACTCTGAAGCAATCTGGTACAGTTGAACGCCGACATCGGATAATACGAGAACTTGGAATGTCAATGTTGTTTCATAGTCGGGTTCCATTATCACTATGGATTGACGCATTCATTACTGCAGTATTTTTAATTAATCGATTACCATCATCTTCAATTTCATTTGACTCACCATTTTTTAGATTACATAAAAAAAACACCCAGATTATTCAATGTTAAGAGTATTTGGGTGTAAATGCTTCCCATATACATGGGACACAAAAAAGAATAAATTTGACCCAAAATCTACTGTTTGTATATTTGCAGGATACAGTGATCAGTATAAAGGATATAAGTGTTTCGATCTAAAAAATCATAAATACATTATGTCGAGACATGTGGTATTTGATGAAGAAGTGTTCCCGTATAAGCAAAAAATTGGGACTACTCCAACAGTGCAGATCTCGCAGCTTCTTGACACATGGATAAGTCCAACAACTATCACTCCTACTAATACTCCAACAGCAGACCCAAAATCTCTCTCTCAATCATTGATTTCAAACCCAATTCCTTATCTGCCAAACCATATTAATCATTATCCTCCACACACTCCAACTCCAATAAACACTCCAACAAATCCTCCAACACCCAATACTGTTCCATCCACAGCCGTTCACCATCCACCATCTTCTCCACAATCAGCCGAACACCATACTCCTCCATAGACGGTCAATTCCATAACTCCACAAACCTCTACCGAACCGTCATCTTCAACCCATCCAATGACAGCTTCCTCATCTCAACCACAAACCGCCACAGAACCAACATCTTCGTCACCTCACTCAACACCCTCACCACAAACCGTCACCCAACCGTCAACATCATCATCATCGACGGGTGCTGCCCAACAACCACCACCACCACCGCCCCATGTAAACCCAGTCCGTCATCAAGTCGTCACCCGTTCACAAAGCGGGATTATCAAACCAAACCCAAAGTATGCCTTAATTCTCATAAAAAATTCCTCCATCCCTAAAGAACCCAGGTCGGTGAAACAAGCCTTAGCACATGCGGGGTGGAAACAAGCCATGGACGATGAAATATCAACTCTTCACAAGAATGAAACGTGGACACTCGTTCCGCGGACACCAAATATGCACATTATAGGAAGCAAATGGGCCTTCAAGTCAAAGCTAAAAGCTGATGGTTCTCTAGAGCGATTAAAGGCAAGGTTGGTTGCCAAAGGCTATCATCAAGTTGATGGGCTAGATTATAGAGAGACATACTCACCGGTGATCAAACCAGGAACAATACGATTGGTCTTATCAAGTGCTTTGGTTCGAGGTTGGCTAGTGAGACAACTTGACGTTAAAAATGCATTCCTACATGGCCACATCAGTGAAGATCTGTGTATGGAACAACCCCCAAGAATGATAGATCAAAAATGTCCATCATATGTTTGCAAGCTCAAAAGGGCATTATATGGCCTTAAACAGACTCCGCGCGCATGGTTTGATAGGCTCAGCAGTTTTTTAATTTCCTACGGATTTATTTGTAGCCTAGCTGACCCTTCTCTTTTTTTATTTTTAAGTTGGAGCATGGCATACTTGCATTGTTGATTTATGTGGATGATATGCTTTTAACAGGATCTTCCTTAAAACTAATAGATTTATTTGTTAAATTGTTGTGTAGGGATTTTTCCATGAAGGATCAGGGAGCATTACATCATTTTTTGGGCATTGAAGTAACCACGTTAAACGATGGACTACTGCTTTCACAGACACAATATGCTCTAACATTGTTAGACAGGTCCAACATGAATAATTGTAAACCCAAGGCAACACCTCTTGAAGGGAAACCAACCATTACAGGGTTACGCCGATGCAGATTGGGCAGGTTGTCCACTAACAAGACGCTCAACAATAGGATATTGCACATTTTTGGGACAAAACATTATCTCATGGTGTGCCAAAAAGCAACACACGGTCTCAAGGTCAAGCACAGAGGCTGAATACAGAGCTCTAGCTAACACTGCTGCAGAACTTACATGGTTGACATATCTCTTACAGGATTTCTCAATTCCTCAAAAAATGTCGCCTACAATATTTTGTGACAACATTAGCACACTATATCTCACCGTGAATCCAGTGATTCATGCTCGGTCAAAACATATAGAGCTAGACTATCACTTTGTCAGAGAAAGAGTGGCCCTTGGACTCCTCGTGACTAAGTACATTCCAACAAAGCAACAGGTAGCAGACATTTTCACAAAACCAATTCCCAAGGCATTAATCAAGATGTTCATCACCAAACTGTGCCTTCAGCCCCGACTCAGTTTGCGGGGGGATATTAAAGATCACAGGAGCAATAAGGATAATTATTGTGGTCAATATGACCTATTGCAAAAAAATATGGAGAAATAAGGTGATTTGGAGTAATAAGGCTGACTATATTTTTTACACTGTCAATTGGATGTATTTAGTTGTTGAAGAGTCCAGGATAATCTCTATTTCTGATAGAGTTGTTAGTCAAAGTTGTTAGAATATAACTGTTTAGATTGGATTCGGTTGTTAGCTACGTATAAGGCTAGAAGCTGTTAGCACGTGTCTTCGGGTCTATATATTGTGACTCACTGGCGGTATTTTGTATCAAGGAAAACAATCAATCAAAAGCTTGACCTTTATTGACCTTATCATTCCTTTTTAATTTAATTTTGTTTTCTTTACATTTTAAACTCAACAGTTCGATAAGTTTAATCGTAAAAACCTTAAACTATATAATTCTTGATTAGGTTTTAACTTTTGTTTGATTTATGTTAATATTTTTGTTGTTAAAATTGATCAATTTATTAATTAATCGGTTAAAAATAACAATAACGTGAACTAATCAAATGTCATTAATATAATAACTTAACTCAACTTTTAAATATAAACTTGAGCGAATTAAGTTTAACTTAATTATTAACTTGAGTGGGATTAAATTAATTCAGTTCAAGTTTGCTGAATTGAGTCGTCATATAAATAACATTTAATTAGTGCTTATCTGATGTTCATACTGTAGGTGTTTCATCCAAAGTCTAAAAGGAAGAGTTTTTATGAAAAAGTAAAAATTAGGAGAACTTTTCCTAGAAATTTAAATTTCAAAAGATTTTTAAACTCTAAGGAGATTTATGTCTTTTACCTATAAATTATATTTAATAAATTTTAATAAATTAAAAATTGAAGTTTATGTTTATTCTCTATATCAATAAATAAATGGTTTTAATTAAAATATAACAATTTATTTATTAAAATTTTAATGTGTTAGGATGTTAAGTATGAATAGGAATCCACGTTGGAAAGAGATGAAATTACTGTATATTTCATCACTAGGCCCGTGATGTAGATCTCTTATAAAAATGGGCTCTTCAGATCCATCAAGTAATCTCAGAGCTAATGGTTCGGCAAGGGACGAATATGGAAATAGTAATCAGATCCCGTGGTTGCCTCTCCACGAAGAAGAGTAAAGAGACTCCTGGTGAGCTTAGACCAGTGGAGTAAGAGGGCTTTTAGTAACGCCTTATACTCGAGCTACTGAAAAAAAAGGCTTTCGGTCAAGAGAAAGTCTAGATCTAATGTGGAAGTTCACACTTGAAGAGGAGATCGTTGGGATGTCAAGTATGAGTAAGAATCCCACATTAAAAATAGATGTAATTAGTGAAGGACAGTGAAAATGACCCATAAATCTAATAACTTAAAGTTTTGGATTGAAGCGTTGTGTCAAAACTTACAAGTATATTTTATCATTAGGCGCATGATGAATATCTCCCATATAAGTAAGCTCCCCAGATCCCATACATGACACATTGATAAGAAATATATCAGAATTTTGCTACAATTCAAGTTAGCATCTGTAACATTATGACGACAAAGAACCAGGTCGGACTAAGGCTTATAAATTAATCAAGCTTCAAGAAAGTAGATTGGAGCTCAAAGTAGAAATTTGAGGAAATAAAAACTCAAGATTATGTCAG
Source organism: Erythroxylum novogranatense (assembly GCA_029891385.1). Taxonomy (NCBI): domain Eukaryota; kingdom Viridiplantae; phylum Streptophyta; class Magnoliopsida; order Malpighiales; family Erythroxylaceae; genus Erythroxylum; species Erythroxylum novogranatense. Next base: position 2,700,677 of record CM057226.1, on the reverse strand, counting down.
ATTAATAGAGCTTTAGTCTAATCGAGCTTGTTACGTCTAATCTTGAAATTCAACTCGAATTTATATTTTTTTGTATTAGGTTTAAGTCTAATAATCTTTTTCATTTAACAATCTTTTTAATTAAACTTCAAATTCCTCAATAATAAAAACAATCTCTTTCAATCATATTTCAATTTTTTTAATTTTTAGTCAATTTTATGACTGTCTAATACCAGTCGAATTATTTAACCCTTAAATCTTTTGACTTACTAGTATACCTTTTAGTCCGGTTTTTAAAACATTGACAACAACAATAAAATCTAAAGAGAGCTTGGCTAAAACATGAGATTTTGAGAGATCTAGTAATACTCAACCTTATCTTTACTTAATAAAGAGACTGCATCCGATATCTATATTTATAACCACTAAATGATAATTATTAATATTAACGAAATCCCTTGTCTTTCCAATTAAGCAATTACATCACCACTCATTTGTGAAAAATGCCCCAACCGGTTCCGCGGAAATAGAAAGAATAGAAGTAGAACTGCCCTGAACAACTGTAGGATCAATACAACTTACAACTACGATCATTCACCAGATATTCAAATCTTTTCCTTCTGAGAGTGATCTTCCTCGTTTAGCTTTGAATCAGATGCCTAATGTCAAAAGGGTAAGCTTCATCAGATGATTTAGAACTGTATAATCTTGAACCAAACTTTTGATTGGTACGTAGCTTCCGATGGATGAACAGCATCCCACCAAAAATGGTTGCCTCTGTCAGTACATGGTGTTCCTGGAATCACTTCACAACACGAGGCATTTGTGACCTTAAATCCTGAAAACAGAAAGCTTTCAGTAAGCATAGAATCTGTTAGAGCTCGGAAGAAGAGTAAGGTGTTTGTGTACCAGAACAAGCTTGAATATATCTTAAAGGCATGGAGATAGATGAATTTGGCATTGGCTAGAGCTTTGTTGAGCTTATCTACTAAGGGACAAAGTTTGTTGTTAAATATCTGTAGATTTTTGTTAACCTCATCCATATATGAAGATCCGTTCGTGCTGGTCGGTTTTCAGATGACCACTGGAGTGCAGCCTAGAGGACCGATTCTGATCAAGGCTGTCTTCCTTGCTCCAAGATCGTGCAATGTCTGGTTCCAACAAAGAACCATTGACGGTAGCAAGTCATATTAGTATTAAGGATGGCAAGAAACGAAGGTTGTGAACTTAATTATGTTCATGGCATTAGGCTGACGGTAGTAAGTCATACTAGTATTAAGGATGGCAAGAAACGAAGGTTGTGAACTTAATTATGTTCATGGCATTAGGATGTCAAGTGTGAATAGAAATTCACATCAGAAAGAGATGAAATTACTGTATATTACATCAATAGGCCCTTGATGTAAATATCTTATAAAAATGTGTTCTCTAGATCCAACAAGTGATATCAGAGCCGATGGTTCAACAAAAGACGAATATGGAAATAGTAATTAGATCCCGTGGTTGCCTCCTCACAAAGAAGAGCAAAGAGACTCCTGGTGGGCTCAGACCAGTGGAGTAAAAGGGTCCTTAATAATGCCTTATACTTGAGCTACTAAAAAAAAGACTTTCGGTCAAGAGAAAGTCCAAATCCAATGTGGAAATTTACACTTGAAGAGGAGATCGTTGGGATGTCAAGTGTGAGTAGTATTAGGGATTCATGCTCATCGGACGGGTCAAGAGCTGGGCCAAGATACCAAGCTCCAAGCCCATCTGCCACATCCTCCAAGTTCACCCAACTCTTCTCTACACCTGTTAGCAGCAGATCATCTCACTCTCAGCAGACTTAGGTTACAAATAACAAATGTTTTCCTTATCTTGTACATTTTACATTGTATTGAATAATCCGAACCTCTCAAATGTGTATATAAAGCCTTTCTGAAGAAACGCAATAAAGTGAGGAAAGCTTTACATTTTCAATCTCTTCTATTTTAATATTGTTACATGGTATCGAGCCAATTTGTTGACAAGCGTCGAATGGCTCATGATTCTTCATCTTCAACCTCCACTCATACTAGGCAGTCCGTGAGAACTCCTCTCGCTAGATTTTCCATCATTGACAAGAACTCTAAATTTCAATCTGCCAATCAAGTTAGATAGAAACAACTTTATTAATTGGAGAGCACAAGTAATAGCAGCTATTAGAGCTCTAGAATTAGAAGATTACATTTCATCGGACATTGCTCCACCACCACAGTTTATTCCAGAAGCAGGTTCAGTCACCACTGAAGCTCCTTCACTTGTAACAAATCCTGATTATAGATTATGGCGAAGATCGGATCAATTACTAATCTGCTGGTTACTTTCCACAATAGGTGAGGATGTTGTTGGGGGTAAATCACTCTACCTCTTCTCTTGATTCTTGGCAAATATTGGAAAGCCTATATGCCCAAACATCAATGGTTCGAGTTCTACAGCTGAAACAACAATTATCCACCATTCAAAAAGGTTCACAAACTATTTCAGAGTATATTCAGAAGATAAAATCAGTTGGAGATTCTCTTAAGGTTGCAGGACATGCTGTGACAGATCATGAATTAATTCTCAGTGCCTTAAATGGATTAGGGCATGAATATGATTCTGTAGTGGTTCTTTTGACCCACACAATGAAGAACTCAACCTTACAGAAGTACAATCTGATCTCATGATGCATGAAACAAGACTTGAACAATTAAATGCACTTACTCACCTTTGTCAATGTTCCTACACTTTCAGCAAATTTTGCTTCATTTAACAGAAATCAGCCACAAAACCGAAGTCAAGGAAATCGTCATACCTTTAGGGGAAGAGGAGGTCGAGGCAGAGGAGGTCGATGGCATGGTGCTCCCCGACTTTACTGCCAAGTGTGTCAAAAACCTGGTCATGATGCTCTCCATTGCTACAAACGATTTGATCAATCCTGGAATGGCAATCAGCAATGGCAAAATCAGTCTCAAGCTCCAACCAATGGAAAACATTCATCACACAGTGGCTCACCTCAAACTTTCCTTGCTCATCAATCTTCCACCCGATCTGAATCACCAAATGCCTCTACCTGGTATGTTGACTCTGGTGCCACAAACCATGTCACTGCAGACCTGAACAATCTCTCCATTAGCTCAGATTATACTGGTAACAATCATCTCACTGTAGGTAATGGAAACTCTCTTCCTATTGCACATATTGGGTCTTCCTACATTAAATTCCAGAACAACCAACACACACCACTGTTTTTAAATCACATGTTACATGTTCCAAGTATTACCAAAAATCTATTAAGTATTTCCAAACTCACAAGTGACAACAAGATTATTGTAGAATTTTCTGACAACCTATGTTTATTCAAGGACAAGGCCACGAAGAAAGTGTTACTCAAGGGGATGTTGCGGGATGGCCTCTACAGCCTTGATGTTCCACACAACAATCCACATACTACTCATCCAAAGTGCTCTACACAACCCTCCTCACATCAGTGTGCTTCCACTCTCAATCCTTCTCCTCAACTCTTTACTGCTCAACTTTCCAAGAATGATGTTAACATTTGGCATGCCAAACTTGGCCACCCATCACCTAGTGTACTTAAAAATGTTTTTCGTTCAATGAGAATTCCCATTAATGTCAAAGAATTAAAGTTTTGTGACTCATGCAAACAAGGCAAACTTCACAAATTACCATTTCAGTCTCATGCTATTTCTGCCAAATTTCCTTTGGAAATTGTCTATTCGGATATTTGGGGTCCCTCTCCCTTCTTATCCACTGAAGGTCATAAATACTATATCATTTTTGTTGATGCCTATACTCGCTTTACATGGCTGTATCCATTGAAATTAAAATCGAAGCCCTCGCAGCTTTCATTCAATTCAAAACCTTTATTGAACTTCAACTAAACACCAAAATTAAGGCTTTACACCTTGATATGGGAGGGAATATACGCCTTTCTACCCTTTCTTACTACCCATGGAATTCAACCTCGATTCAACTGTCCTATACTCATCAACAAAATGGTGTCTCCAAAGAAAGCATCGTCACATAAGCTGAAACCGGTCTCACCCTATTAGCACACTCTCATCTACCCTTGACCTTTTGGCTTGAAGCCTTCACTACTGCCACCTTTCTCATTAACAATCTCCCATCTCCAATACTAAATCACTCCTCTCCTTTTGAACTCCTCTATCACAAAAAGCCCAACTATTCATTTCTTAAAACCTTTGGTTGCTCCTGTTTTCCCTACCTTCGGTATTATTCATCTCACAAATTCAATTTCCGCACCACCAAATGTGTTTTCCTAGGCTACAGCTCTTTTCATAAAGGCTATAAGTGTCTCAGCCCTAACGGTAAAATCTACATTTCTCGCCATGTTGAATTCAATGAACTGGAATTTCCCTACCTTGCCCTTTTTCCCTCCTCCATTTCTGCTAAATGCTCTTCATCTTCAAGTTTACCTTTGTCTGCTCTACTTCACGCAGATCCTTCTCAGCATCTTCATTCTAGGCCCTCTCTCAACATCTCTCTTGAGCAAGGCTCCTCTTCAGTGCCCTCAGGTTCTTCAGCTCACAATAAGGTATTATCTCCTACTTCTCTTTCTCCATTTATTCCTACTTCTTCTTCCCCCTTACCTGCTTCCCCTATTCCCTCTTCTCCAACTCCCATCTTATCACCCTCCTCTCTTCGTGTAGATCAGCCTCCCATCCCACCTATTGCTGCTATTCCCCCATCCCTATCTACCCATCCTATGCAGACCCGTGCCAAAAGTGGTATTTTTAAACCTAAGGCCTATTCTGCTTCCTTACATTCCTGTCCCACTCCTGAACCAGCCACTGTTTCGATAGCCCTCTCCAATCCTATTTGGTACCAAGCCATGTGTGATGAAATGGATGCCCTACAGAAAAATAACACTTGGACTCTTGTGCCCTACAACCCTTCTATGCATATTTTGGGAACTAAATGGGTTTTTCGGACTAAGTATAATGCAGATGGATCTTTGGACAAGCATAAAGCTCGTCATGTAGCAAAGGGTTTTTCTCAAACCCCGGGCATTGATTTTTCAGATACCTTCTCTCCTGTTGTTAAAGCATCCACCATCAAGGTTGTTCTATCTCTTGCTGCCTCCTTAAATTGGAGTATTCAGCAAGTCGATATCAACAACGCCTTTCTTCATGGTGAGCTTCAAGAGCGTGTACATCTCTCATTCAAGGATTTCAACATCCTCTTCTTCCAAATCATGTATGCAAGTTATCTAAGGCTCTCTATGGCCTAAAGCAGGCTCCAAGAGCCTGGTATCTCAAACTCAAGACTGCTCTACTAAAATGGGGTTTCTGTAACTCAAGAAATGACTCCTCTATGTTCTATCTTCGTGACAATGGTTTGCTTCTTATTCTGTTAGTCTATGTGGATGACATTTTAATTACAGACAATAATCCATCAGCAATTCAGTCTATTATCAAGCGAGCTCAACTCACGGTTTGCACTTAAAGCATTGGGTGATTTACATTACTTAGGTTTTGAAGTTTACGAAATACAACAGCCTATATTTATCACAACGCGGATATATTTGGATTTACTTACCCAGGCTAATATGGATCTCTGCAAACCTTGCTCTACTCGGCTTCCAGGTCTCAAGCTTTCTCGTCATGATGGTCAACCCTTTCTTGAACCCTCTCGTATCGTAGCTTGGTTGGAGCTCTCCAAGATATCTCGCAATCTGAGACCGACATCGGTTTATAGTTAACAAACTCGTCAGTTTCTCCAACCTCTCACTACTCAACGGATCGCTTTAAAAGAGTATTACGATACAGAAGGGTTCCTCTGATCTGGGCTTACTGTTCCACTCCTCCTCATCTCTTGACCTCCATGCGTTCAGTGACTCTGACTGGGCAAGCTCTCCAGATGATCGCAAGTCCACCAGTGGTGGCTGCGTTTTTCTTGGCCGCAATCTCGTCTTCTGGAGTTCCAAAAAGCAAACTGTCGTTGCTCGCTCAAGCACCGAGGCTGATTACCGTGCTCTCTCTCAACTCTCCACTGAGATACTTTGGTTGTCGTCTCTTCTCTGTGAACTTGGGTTTTCGTCTTCACGGCCGGCTGTTCTCTGGTGCGACAACAACGGTGCTCGCTCACTCTCTCAGAACCCAGTCTTCCATGCTCGCACCAAGCATATTGAGATCGACGTCCATTTTGTGCGAGATAAGATTGCTGATGAATATCTCCTATAAAATATATTTCATCACTAGGCCCATGATGAATATCTCCTATACATGATACTGTTAGAGTATTGTTAGACTATTTTATGTCCCATGTAACTTATTGTATTGAGTTCTATGAAACGCACCCAAGATAATGGTTATTGGGTATTAACGACTGGGTCTCAAATGGGTCATAGACGCTTTTCCTCTCTCTTCTAATTCCAAGAGACATGTCCTTTGGTCATGGTATATAAGCTGTAAAAACTTATGAAATAAGATTAATTCTTAACCATTGAGAAAATTATAAAGAAAGAAGACGAGAGGAAATAAACTCTTTCAAAGCAATCAACATTTAACGAAGAAGCGATATGGATACGGGTACGCAAAATAATCGTCGATCCTATAATTGTTTTACAATTGGTATCAGAGCCTTGTATTGCATGATTTGTTTTCTACCTTTACGGTATGTGTTTGTCATGATTGTTTTCGTATGAATTGAGTGTTTTCTTTGTATACGACATGGATATAACAGAAAAAGATTGCATGTTGTTAATGTACGAATGCCACTTGATTTTCATGCGGCTTGCTTTATCACCGTAATACATACAATGCGAATGAATGTTTGTCAAGTGCCAGAAACGAATATGAAACTTGATTGTTGACAAAATATAAATAATGAGATATTGCTTCGGTCACGGATTTGTTATTATATTGATCATGCTTGAAATTGTTTTGGTATGAAAGAGAAACCGAAAACAAGATATGCTCTTCATAATGCTTCAAATGATTTTCGTATCCTCTGTGATTATCAAGATAAACCAGAAATGCTCTGGGTACTGTGGAATGATTTACGGTATATAAAGAAACGAAAACTTCACTGTTATGGGTTAGAGTGAGAAAATATCCATGGATTTGTTTTCGTTAGTTAACCACCGAATTTATACATGGTGGATGTGTTTATTGTTGCCTCAAACCAAGGATATGGAATAGAAGGCAAAAGAAAAATAGGAAAAGAAGAATTAAAAAAAAAACAGAAACGATGAAGGAAGACGATGAACAACGTCTGGCGCGTGTAAGGGGAGACACTGTGCATGCGCCAGACGCAACCCCTTGCCTCCGGACGAGCTTTCAGGCCCAATGATTATCTTCTGGATTGATTTTTTGTTGCTTTTTGGGCTATTAAGGGTTATAATGAGTCCATAAATATTTATGGCCCAATCATAATGGATTATTTAATTCATAATTGATTTATACATAATATAATTTTAGAAATTAGTACCATATTATATATTTCTTTGGTACTTTGAATATTTATATTATGTAATAATATAATTAAATTTTCCTAGTATAAGTTGAATGTAATACATGACATTATAGACATTTTGAATAGTTTGTTTGTCACCAAAGTGACCAAACTAGTTAAATTAAATTTTGTCATGTATAATAATTGTCCAATTAAATGTTTAATGCATGTAAAGCTTGTTAGTCACCAAAGTGGCCTAGCTTGAAAATTTTAATCATTTAATTGAGATTTGTTTCAATTGTTCATTATAATAGGATGCTACAATGACATAAAGGTTAAACTGAACAATTGAGTTTATTAATTATAATGCTAGGAGGTCACCCAAAGGTGGGCCATTGCTTATAATTAATGACATTAAAGGGATTTTATCAACATATTAAGTTAATATGATTGTATATCCAAAGATAACATACATATTGATTGTAATATGCTTGATTGTCCATTATAGTATTATATATAAGCATCATACAAGGTTATTTCTGTGTATTTAAATTTCACCTAAAGGAGGATTTAAATGCATAATTAATGTTTATTAGTTAGTTTGAATCCATTTAGGTTTACTCAAAGCATTAATGTGAACTATATGTTGTATGTGCAGCATCTACTAGTTTGTTCGCCTTAGGCAATGGCTTAATTAAATTCAATGGTCTGAATTATGGGGATTGGTCTGAACAAATCCAGTTTCAATTGGGTATAATAGATTTGGACTTAGCAATAATTTCATACGTAAAGCCTGAAGCCATAACTGAGGCCAGTTCTGAAGCTGACAAGTCTTATAATGAGGCTTGGGAATGGTCTAATAGGCTGTGCTTGAATTTAATGCGAATGACGATCGCCGAAAATGTCAAGCCATCAAGGCCTAAAACGGAAAATGCAAAGGAGTTCATGTTGAAGTTGAAAGAATACTCCAAATCTGATATAGCTGACAAGTCCATAGTAGGGACTTTAATGAGTGAGCTAACGACCAAGAAGTTTGAATGGTCACAGCCCATTCATGATCATATAACTCACATGTCAAACCTAGCTGCAAAGTTGAAATCTATGGGTATGGATGTGAGTGAGTCTTTGTTAGTACAATTCATAATCAATTCACTTCCTCTAGAGTTTGACCAGTTCCAAGTGAATTATAACACTATTAAGGAAAAATGGAACCTTCAAGAAATTAAGGCCATGTTAGTTCAGGAGGAAGGGAGATTGAAGAAAATAAAGGACCACTCCATTCATCTCACATTTCATCAAGGTGCTAGTAGTAGCAAGAATAAACCACAAAAGAAAGGCAAAGAGAAGGACAAAGCTCTCAGCAAAGTTAATGAAGGTCGAATCAAGAAAGATAAGAGGTGCCACTTCTATAAGAAGCCTGGCCACATTCAGAAAGAATGTCCGAAAAGAAAGGCTTGGTTCGAAAAGAAAGGTACATACTATGTCTCAGTATGTTTTGAATCAAATCTTATTGATGTGCCTAAAAATACTTGGTGGTTAGATTCTGGTGCAACTACTCATGTGTCAAATGTTAAACAGAGATTCCTTACAATTCAGACCATAAACGGAACTGAAAAGTTCTTGTATATGGGGGAACAGAATGAAGGCACGAATAGAGGGCATTGGGACGTACAGATTGATCTTGGACACTGGATGTTACTTAGATCTAGAAAAGTGTCTTTATGTTCCTGAATGTGCTAGGAATTTAGTTTCTGTTGCAAAATTGGATGATGTAGGATTTCAATTCAAGATTGGAAACAATGTCTTTTCATTGTATAAATATAAGTACTATTATGGTTCTGGTACATTAATTGATTGTTTATATCGTTTCAATCTTGATGTTGATTTTGCTGAATCTCTGTTTCATGTTGACCATATTATAGGAAATAAAAGTAGTGCATATAATGAATGTTCTGCTTTTTTGTGGCATAAAAGATTAGGTCATATATCCAAAGAAAGGGTACAGAGGTTAGTGAAAAATGAAATCTTACCTCCATTGGATTTTGTTGACTGGGATATATGTGTGGATTGCATTAAAGGCAAACAAACCAAACATATATCAAAGCATCCAACCATAAGAAGTAACGCATAACTTGAATTAATACACACTGACATCTGTGGTCCTTTCGACGTTCTTTCTTGGGGTGGCGAAAAATATTTCATTACCTTTATTGATGACTTCTCACGATATGGATATGTTTATCTACTACATGAGAAGTCTCAATCAGTGGACATCCTAGAGGTGTTCATTAATGAGATAGAAAGGCAGTTAGATAGAAAAGTAAAGATAGTGAGGTCTGATAGAGGTGGTGAATATTACGGAAAATTTGATAAAAGTGGACAATGTCCAGGTCCATTTGCAAAGTGTCTTTCTAGTCGAGGCATATGTGCACAATACACAATGCCTGGTACACCACAACAAAATGGTGTAGCTGAAAGGCGAAATCGTACTCTTATAGAAATGGTTAGGAGCATGTTAAGTAATAGTACTATACCTTTATCATTGTGGATGCATATATTAAAGACCGCTGCGTATATGCTAAATAGGATTCCTAGTAAGGCAGTTCCTAAGACACCTTATGAACTGTGGACGGGAAGGAAACCTAGTTTACGACACCTCCACGTTTGGGGTTGTCCGGCAGAAGTAAGGCTGTATAATCCACATGAAAAGAAGCTCGATGCGAGAACCGTTAGTGGTTATTTCATCGGCTATCCTGAAAAGTCAAAAGGGTATAGATTTTATTGTCCTAATCATAGTACGAGAATAGTTGAGTCCGAAAACGCTCGGTTCATTGAGAATGGTCAAATCAGTGGGAGTGGAGAAACACGAAAAGTGGATATTCACGAGAATCGAGTAGAAACTACTCAAAGTCGAGTAGAATTTGCTATATCAGACATGATTCCACCAGTTGTTATTCCACTTGTTGCATCACGAACACACAACATATCGGAACAACAAATTAATGTTCCAATTCCACAAACTGAACATATTAATGACGAATCAGCTAATAATGATCAAGCTACAAATGATCGAGTAATGTCACAAGATGTAGCATTACAAAGGTCTGTAAGGCAAAGAAGACCAGCTATCTCAAGTGACTACGAAATTTACTCACTTGAACATGAATGTGACTTGAGCATTGATAAAGATCCAGGCTCGTTCAAACAAGTCATGGAATGTAACAATTCTGAAAAATGGTTCAATGCTATGAAAGAAGAGTTGAAATCAATGGATGACAACAATGTCTGGGAATTAACTAAGTTGCCAGAAGGTGCAAAGCAAGTGGGTTGTAAATGGGTCTTTAAGACTAAACGAGACTCACAAGGCAACATTGAAAGGTATAAAGCCAAATTTGTTGCCAAAGGTTACACTCAAAAGGATGGTATTGACTATAAAGAAACCTTCTCTCTAGTATCAAAGAAGGACTCTTTAAGAATTGTTAACTAAGTTGCCAGAAGGTGCAAAGCAAGTGGGTTGTAAATGGGTCTTTAAGACTAAACGAGACTCACAAGGCAACATTGAAAGGTATAAAGCCAAATTTGTTGCCAAAGGTTACACTCAAAAGGATGGTATTGACTATAAAGAAACCTTCTCGCCAGTATCAAAGAAGGACTCTTTAAGAATTGTTATGGCACTAGTAGCTCATTATGATTTAGAGCTTCACCAAATGGACGTAAAGACAGCCTTTATTAATGGTGACTTGGAAGAAGAAGTATATATGGACCAACCGGAAGGTTTTGTGACCACAGGAAAGGAACGATTAGTGTGTAAATTAAAGAAGTCAATATATGGACTGAAACAAGCTTCCCGACAATGGTATCTTAAGTTTAATGATATCATTATGTCTTATGGTTTTATAGAAAATACCGTTGATCGATGTATCTATATGAAGGTTAGTGGGAGTAAGTTTATTATATTAGTCTTATATGTTGATGATATTCTTCTTGCTGCAAATAATGTTGTTTTGCTATATGATGTAAAGAATTTTCTTTCTAATAATTTCGAAATGAAAGATATGGGTGAGGCATTCTATGTGATAGAAATAGAAATATTTCGGGATAGATCACAAGGATTGTTAGGATTGTCTCAGAAAGGATATATCGAGAAAATATTAGAAAGATTTCAAATGGACAAATGTTCCGCAAGGATAGTTCCAATTCAGAAAGGGGACAAATTTAGTCTAATGCAATGTCCATGAAATGATTTGGAACGTAAGAATATGGAGTCTATTCCTTATGTGTCAGTAGTTGGGAGCTTAATGTATGCTCAAACATGCACTAGGCCAGATATCAGTTTTGCTGTTGGAGTGCTAGGACGATATCAAAGTAATTCTGGACTAGATCACTAGAAAATTGCAAAGAAAGTCCTTAGATACTTACAAGGCACCAAGGGTTATATGCTTACTTATAGAAAATCAACTCATCTTGAAGTGATAGGTTACTCGGATTTAGACTATGCCGGTTGTATAGACTCATGAAAATCTACATTCGGCTACATGTTCCTATTAGCTGGAGGAGCAATTTCATAAAAAAGTGGAAAGCAGTCCATCATTGCTACTTCCCCTATGGAGGCAGAATTTGTAGCGTGCTTTGAGGCTACGATTCATAGATTATGGTTGCGGAACTTTCTCTTAGGTCTTGGTCTCGTCGACAGTATTGCCAGACCGTTAAGAATTTATTGTGACAATTCCGCAGCCGTATTCTTCTCTAAAAATGACAAATATTCCAAGGATGCAAAACACATGGATTTGAAGTATTTGTCTGTGAAAGAAGAAGTGCAAAAACATAAAGTGTCAATTGAGCATATTGGTACCGATCTCATGATAGCGGATTCGTTAACGAAAGGCTTACCGCCCAAAACATTTATTGGTCATGTTGAACGTATGGGCCTTATAGATAAATCTTTGTTAGTATAGTATTCAGACATGTATATATACATATCATTGTCTTGCTCGAATTTTTATGACACTTGTTGAATTCAATTACAGTCTTATGTTTTTGCTCACTTATTGGTTATCCACATTATGTTGTATAAATTAATTATTATTTGTGTGATAACAATTACCGAATTACCCACTTAAAGTTTGTTGAGTTGAGTTGATTCTGTGATACATGGAAGGAATCAGGTTATATAACTTGTGACCGCCATGATCCCATCAGCTTAATTCTATTAAGGGTGACTTGATCAATTCCATGTATTGTGTGCATTTAAAGTTGTTGGATCATTAAGTCGTAACATGGGCCAAGAGGGAGATTGTTAGACTATTTTATGTCCCATGTAACTTATTGTATTGAGTCCTATGAAACGCAGCCAAGATAATGATTATTGGGTATTACCGACTGGGTCTCAAATGGGTCACAGACCCTTTTCCTCTCTCTTATAATTCCAAGAGACATGTCCTTCGGTCATGGTATATAAGTTGTAAAAACTTATGAAATGAGATTAATTCTTAACCATTGAGAAAATTATAAAAAAAGAAGACGAGAGGAAATAAACTCTTTCAAAGCAATCAACATTTAACGAAGAAGAGATATGGATACGGGTACGCAAAATAATTGTCGATCCTATAATTGTTTTACAAGTATCTCATATTGACTAAATATGAAAATGTTAAAGTGTTTATAAGTGGTAAGGGTCAACTATCCAAACAACTAGCTCTAGTTATTTGGACAATGGTTGACCCAAGTCCAATTCTTGATTGTGGACTCTACACTCTACTCATATTAAAAATTCAATATGGTATCAGAACAAGTTTGGTCCAGATTATTAATTTCTCGGTTATGTGTCTGGATGTTCAGTTCCAATGACCCCGTCCGGTTACCAATGCGTATATTTCAAGTAACAACTGGATGTTCAGTCCCAGTTGCACTTGAGGGGGAGTGTTAGAGTGTCCCATATTGACTAGACATGAAAATATTAAATGATTTATAAATGGTAAGGGTCAACTATTCAAATAACTAGTTTTAGTTATTTAGACAATAGTTGATCCAAGTCTAATTCTTATTAGTGAACTCTACATTCTGCTTATATTAAAAATTTAATAAACACATTGATAAGAAATAGATCAGAATTTTGCTACAATTCAAGTTAGCATCTGTAACATTACGACGGCAAAGAACCAGGTCGGACTAAGGCTTATAAATTAATCAAGCTTCAAGAAAGTAGATTGGAGCTCAAAACGGAAATTTGAGGGAATAAAAACTCAAGTTTATGTCAGATTAATCGAGCTTTAGTCTGATCGAGCTTATTATGTCTAATCTTGAAATTCAACTCAAATCTAGATTTTTTTTGTATTAGGTTTAAGTCTAAGAAAGATACTCTCGACGTTGAAACTCAACCCAATTCTAAAAAAAAAATTTATATTAAACTTGAGTTTGAACTTGAGTTACTCAAATCAAGATTTGTTTGTTAACTTGACCTCTTTTTGTCAAACCTAACAAAAAACTTGCATTTTTTGTGTCGTTTAAACTTTAAACCCTTATTTTTATCACTAAAAACCAATTTTTAAAATTTCCAAATAGGCTTGGCAAGAGGTGGTTCAAATTCAATCCGAGCAATAATGTCGTTTTATTATTAATGTTTAAGAAAGTTAAATTAAAACGACATTATTTTTAAAGAGAGAGTTTGGTCTATTCGAACTGTCTAAAATGACATTATTTTAACTTTTACTTTTAAGAAAATTAAGCCTAGATGATGTTATCTTGAAGAAAGAGTTTGGCTGGAGTCCCTCAAGTCCGAGTTTCAAATCATATTCTTGATTAAAGTACAAATGGAAACAAGTATTGAGTATGCATACCCGTAATTGCAGTTCATATTCTTGAATGAGGACTGAGGCATATTGTTCAGGAGTGTATTTTTTGCTTGTAGAGTAAAACTTTGGCTTGAAGTAGTTGTTCACATAATCATTATCACCCATTGCATCAGAATACAAGCACTTGCTCAGGTGATCTTTAGCTGCTGATGAATTCCCACTTGCTAGAACAACACCAATTCTTGAAACTGTTCTCTGATGATGCTGAAGCTAATAATTGTCCTAATGATTTTATTTGGATAGATTGGTGAATTTTAACTTCTTTATTTATGGATTATAATTATTGTTTTACATGCATTATAATAAGAAAATATATATTTAGTAACAATTAAATAATTTATATTTATTTATATAATTTTTAAAAAGATATTGACTTATAATGTCAATAAAAATTTAAAATTGTTAATAAGTTAACTTTAAACTTGAAAATGATATTTATTTTTATAATTATACTGAATAAAAATTTAAAACTATTAAAAAATTAATAATCTTAAATATTAATGTTAGCAAGTTCCACGTATCTCTATTCCGAACCAACTATTTCTTTTAAAGTTTTCAATGGCTTTCAATCTTCTTTATTAAGACTTAAACTATGTTGTCATAACTTCTATATGCATTTGATTAGATGGAACAAAAGGGCAGCACCGCGACAAGCAAACGCAGAGTCCAAAGGCAAAACACAGAAGCAGAGGGAGATTTCACCAAAACGCAGCAGCAGGAGAAGCCAACATAAGCAGCCCAAAACGACTAACAGCATAAAGGAGCAAGCCAAAACGTAAAATGCAGAGCAAAGCAGGGCACCAAATCAAGCCAAAACAACGCAGCAGAAGGACAGCCAGAATGAATAAAACACGCAGCAGAGGAAAAACACGCAGCAGAATAAAACACGCAACAGTAGTGTCGAATGGATTCGTGACTGGAAGAGATAAGCTTTATCTCCATCTAATCTCTTCAAAATAGAAGAGATAAGCAAAAAAAATCATCCAAAGATCCAGCTATGTGCGGATCTTTGGATGATTTTCAAAACATATGGTTTTCACATTTCCTGAAAATCGAAAAGAAAGTAAGACGATGGACCGATGAACTGTTCAAAAATGGTTGGACCCTTCACAATTTCGCGAAGTTGGCATTACATTGCTCTAAATATACCAGAAAAGTTTCAGAATCTTACTGCTTAAAAGAGATGGAGTGAAATGGCAGTAATGCATTCTTCCGATCAATCCCAATTTTATTTGGCAATGCTTCTAAACTGGAATTAATTGAAATTAGTGACAATAACTTTGTTATTTCATTGGAAGTGTTTTATCTATGGAGGATAATTTTTTAACTGGTTCCATTCCCTATGAACTTGGAATGTTATCCAACTTGCTGGCATTATATTTAGACATAAACAGGTTGTCTGGCCAAGTTCCATTTTTCATAAGCAACCTCAGTCATTTTGTACCTTCCTAACGGTATCAAGTTTCCTTCTTCATTCCTCTCTCAATGTACCTTCTAAACAAGCACTCCACAACTCCATGCATAAAAATGGCAGCTTCATCGTATTTCAGCAGCAGCAATGGTTGTAATTAGTATAGAGAGAAATTTACTTAAAGTTGGTAAATTGAATATTCGGCGTGTTCTAAGCAACTTCCCCTTCGGAACAAGCTTTGGTTTTTGCTGATTTAGGATGAAGAAGCTTAGTGTCCGTTTGGATGAGTTTATATCAGTAGAGCTTTTATCAGTAGAACTTTTGTTAGTAGAACTTTTTTGAAAAGAGCTTTTTTAAGAAATCAGTTGACTATTTGATTGTCAACTAAAAAAACAACTTTCTTAAAAGAATTTACATACGATGTAGAATCGTTTGTGACGTAAAAATAAAAACACTTTTATTAATTTTAACTATATTTTATTTTGTAATAAAATTATTTGACTATGTTTTTGGTTGATGATCATTGACATTTTCATACTAATGAGACTCAACAGAGATTGCCTATGTCCAAACCATAAATTTGGATGGATGATCAAATTTGAACACAAGATATGCTAATCAAGAAACCATATATGTGGGTTTAAAGCAAAAACGAAAATAAATGGGAAAAGTAAAAAGCTTGTCCAACGGTATTATACGTAAAAATACTGCTTTCCTGATTAGTGTATAGTAAATCAATAGGTCTGGAGTTCCATCAAAGAGGAGTTATCTGGGTTCCTTGTTATTTTGTACAATGTTGTTAGTGTCACTGTTGGATGTGGTTGAGGCTCCACTGGGATCTGAATTAATAAACCAAAATTTATTTAGAGATATCGAACAAGAAGATTCATTACTAGAGGTGCACTTGGAAGAGCAACCAAGATTGTGTGATTAGTCAACGTAATCTGATACTATCGTGAACAGTGTAGGAATGTTATCAATATACAGAACAGATGCTATTACACATTTCCTGTAGTGTAGTATCTATAACTTTTTTTAAAAAAAAGCACGTGCAGCCTATACATTTAAACCATTACTTGCAGCAATTCGTGTTTCCAAATTGCTGGTTCTACAAAAAAGCAATAAACCAAACCATTGCTAGTTGCATCTGACCAAATTACCATCTTGCTGACTAGGGAGGAACATGACAAACATCCAAGAGGCTCACTTACTGCCAAATATGTGCAAGTCTTTTTTAGGTAGCTCTGCCACAAAATATGCTTAGGATACATGTTTCAGAAGCTGTAAGCCTTTAGCCTTGTCACAATCTGCAACATCTTTCTTCAAGGGTAGATTACACGGCCGTTCTTTCATAGCTTCCTTCTCCAATTTCTTCTTTTCAGCGTCAGCCTGTCTCTCATTCTCTTCTCGTGACTTACTGAACATCTTAACAAAGACAACCAATATCTGTGTGACTGCAAAGTAGAAATGCAGCAGAAATATCAGTAATTGGAATATAAGTGTTGGAAAATCGGGTATTTTTTTTTCTAAGGTAAACAACTAGTGAAGTGAATCGATTCAGTAATACTCACGAAAGACCGCCAAACGGACTCCTAAGACAGTATTACCATTCCACATAAGATCTCAGTAAAAGGCAGAGGGGTCACAAACGGTCCCACTTAAAACCCGGCCTCCTAGACAGAAATTATGTGCACGGTGTATTTATCACAACCTAAACCCGTGTACACACACGAACAATAAATACACCCAAATAAATTGAACACAGCACTACAAAAATACCCGACAAATAATATTGAATACTATGAATGCGAAATAAATAAAAGAGATAAGGAAAGAACACACCCGAAAATTGATAACGGAGTTTGGCCAATTTTGCCTACTTCTCCGAACACCAATTAAGGCAGCCTGCTCTCATTAAGAAGAGAATACTAAATTTGATATGTATACAACTTTTGAGCATTTTTATCAAATTTTTGGGATGGTATAGATTAGGAGGGGGAGGAGTTCTTTTATAACTTAGCATACTCCTCCCATTTTCATTTCTTCCCAATATGGGATAGAAGTTGTGTCACCAAAGTCAAAAAAATACCAAAATCATCAAAGTCAAAAAAATACCAAGCCATCAAAGTCAAAATAATACAACAAATCTCCACCTTGGCACAATTTCGGATCCCACCAAGTGTAAGCATCATTCATCCTCCCAATCAAACAAAACAGCCTTTGTAGTGCTTCTAATTTGCGCCATCGGGGGCAAACTCAAATGTGCAGGATATTGACCAAGTCTAAACAATGTTCAAACTTGGCTCTTGTAACCACCTTGGTCAGCATATTTACAGGATTCTCTGTAGTTCAAATCTTCTGAATAAGTATCTCCTCTTCTTCCAGAATTTCCCGCACAAAGTGATAGCGAACATCAATGTGCTTCATCCTTGCATGAAAGACTTGATTCTTTGCTAAATGAATAGCACTCTGACTGTCAAAATATACCTCAATTTGTTTCTAACCAACTCCCAAGTCTTTAAGCAACCCATGAAGCCAAATCGCCTCCTTCACAGCCTTTGTTATTGCCATATACTCTGCCTCTGTTGTAGACAAAGCCACAGTTGATTGCAAAGTAGACTTCCAACTAACTGGCGCCTTTATTAAAGTGAACAAATAGCCAGTTGTAGACCGTCGGTTATCTAAGTCACCTGCATAGTCAGAATCACAATATCCAACTACACGTTGACCAAGTAATTCATCATGCTCAAATGCTAAACCAACATCTACGGTATGTAAGATATATCGTAGAATCCATTTCACAGCTTGCCAATGAACCTTACCAGGATCATGTATGTACCTGCTTACAACACTAACTGCATGTGAAATATTAGGTCTCATACATACCATTGCATACATCAAGCTTCCTACTGCATTAGCATAAGGGATTTTTGTCATGTATTCTCGTTCTTCATCCGTCTTTGGAGATAACTGGCTACTTAGTTTCAAATGAGGAGCAAGTGGGGTACTTACAGGTTTTGAATCTTCATGTATACCAAAACGTTGTAATACCTTTCTCAAATACCTCTTCTATGACAACCAAAGCTTGCCTCTCTCTCTATCCCTGCTTATCTCCATGCCGAGAATCTTCTTGGCTTCCCCCAAATCCTTCATCTCGAACTCTTTACTCAACTGAGCCTTCAATATGTCAATTTCACTTTGGCTCTTTGCCGCAATCAGCATATCATCAACATATAAGAGTAGGTAGATGTAGGACCCATCTTGAAGTTTGCGCAGATATACACAATGATCGTATTTACTTCTTGTGTATTTCTGACCCTTCATAAACTTGTCAAATCTTTTGTACCACTACCTTGGAGATTGCTTCAGTCCATACAATGATTTGTTTAATTTGCAAACCCAGTTTTCTTTACCAACAACTTTGAATCTATCTGGCTGAGACCTATAGATTTCCTCCTCCAAATCACCGTGTAAGAACGCGGTTTTCACATCAAGTTGAGCTAGCTCCAAATTCAATTGCGCTACAGAGGCCAACAAAATTCTAATGGAAGAATGCTTAACAACCGGAGAAAATACCTCATTATAATCAATTCCTTCCTTCTGTGCGTAGCATTTAGCCACTAACCTTGCCTTGTAGCGAATATCATCTTTATCAGGAAATCCTTCTTTCTTTGCAAATACCCATTTGCATCCAATTGCCTTCTTTCCCTTCGGTAGTTGTGTTAGCTACCATGTCTTGTTCTTCTCAAGAGATTGCATTTCCTCTTCCATTGCACCTGCCCATCTTCCACTTTCTGAACTTCGGATTGCTTATGGGAAGATAGATGGAACATCATCAACAACTGGAAGTGTATAAGCTACCATGTCAGTAAAACAAGTAGGTTTCTAAATCTCTCTTCTTGTCTTTCTAACATCAATTGACTATAATTGCTGCGGAGGTTCTTGGGTCGGAACCTCTTCCTCATCTGACTCTTCTTCTGCTATAGGAGAGTGATTAGTAGTGCTTTTCGCTGGGATCACTACTTTCTGTTCAAACTCCACCTGCTTCAGTATACACTCCACCTACTGTGAAGTACCATTAGCCCCTTCTGGAGTTACCTTATTTAACACGACAGATTCATCAAAGGTAACATCCCTGCTGACAATTGTCTTCTTTGACTCTAAACACCACAAACGGTATCCCTTAACTCCAGCATTGAAGCCCATAAATAGAGCCTTCTTTAATGGTGGGTGTTGCGGTTTAAACAAAGCGATATAAATTGAATTCTATCTAGACCAATTAGAGGCAAGTGCACCCCGTCGACAAGTAATATAAATCGGTGAGAACCGGATATCGTACCCAAGGGAAAAATTTTCAACACATAAGATAATTAAATTAAACGATGAAAAATTACTTAGACGATCACGAATTGATTGATTTGAAAATAAAATAAAATAAAATAAGTAAATCAAGGAAATATGAAAATTGCAAGGTATGAATTAAAACGGCTAGATTTAATCAAATGACAAAATTTCGGTTAAGGTATCAGATTTCAATTGGATTAGACGTTTAAAATAAAATTATAACGGTGGATTGATTTAGGAAATACTTCACTTAAGCAAGTCAAAACCAATGTTCATGGTGTTCCCTTCTCTTTTAAATCCGAGTTACTACTTGGTCCATAGATAATTCGGAATAAAAGGCGATAAATACAAAAAGCCTAAAATTAAGTTCGTTGATTCTAGGTATCCTCACACAAGATCCTAAGGTTGGTCTACACTTTAGTCTCAAGTATGTCGCTTGATTAATTTTTCGATAAATTAATTCCCATCGGTTGTGGCATTCAATCATCTATGGTCTTAATCTAGGTGATCAAACTAAATTAAGACTAAATATGCATTTATTCAAGAAAAAATCAATACCACAAAAATTATCCTAATCCAATATCAATTTTAACCTTAATTGAAAAGAAAAATTTACTCACACATATTTATCAATGAAACATAAATCATGGTCATAATATATGTTTGCATTAATTAAATCCACACAATTAAAAAAAATATGGAATTAAAAAAATAAAACAAATTAAAATACCCCCTTTTCCTGTAGCTGAAATTTTTCTCGTGCGTTCGCGACCAGTTGCTTCAACGTTGGTTCACGTACTCCATCAGCTAACTTCTTTTTTTAGCTCTACCTTTTCCAGCCCACACGTTGCCTCCTCTTTCCCTGTAAAGCTACCCTCCTTGTTTCTCTATGTATTGATGTGACTAATAAATTGGTGGTCCACCCATTACAGCAATACAAATCTGTTTGGTGAAATTCCAACAACCATTGGACAATGCCTTAGAATGGAAAAACTTTACATGAATTCAAATTTCTTCCGAGGTTCGATTCCTTCATCTTTGGCTTCCCTAAAAGGCCTTCAAGAATTAGACTTGTCACAAAACAACCTTACTGGTGAAATTCTTCGAGATCTACAAAGCTTACAATTTTTAAGTTATCTAAACCTTTCTTTCAATGACCTTAAGGGAGAGGTTCCAACTAGAGGGGTCTTTACAAATGCAAGTGCAGTATCATTGATCGGAAACAAAAAACTTTGTGGTGGTGTTCCTGAACTTTTTCTGCCAAAATGTCCCACCAAAACAACAAGAAAATCCATTGCTTTCAAGCTATCAATCATCATTCCTTGTCTCGTTGTAAGTGCCTTCTTGATATTCATCATCTTATCTTGTTTATGGAGGAGAAAATCTAGAAAGAAGTCACATTCTAGAACTACTTCTGTTGGAAAATTGCTCATTGTTTCCTATAAAGATCTTCATCAAGCAACTAGTGGATTCTCTGAAAGCAATTTAATTGGATTAGGTAGTTTTAGCTTTGTGTATATGGGGTTTTTAGATCAACTGCAAAGACACGTAGCTATTAAAGTCCTCAACCTTCAAAACATGGGAGCTTCAAAGAGCTTTCTTGCTGAATGCAAAACTTTAGGGAACATTCGACACCGAAATCTTGTGAAGATCCTAACATATTGCTCTAGCTTGGATTAC
Organism: Erythroxylum novogranatense; assembly: GCA_029891385.1. Lineage (NCBI taxonomy): Eukaryota > Viridiplantae > Streptophyta > Magnoliopsida > Malpighiales > Erythroxylaceae > Erythroxylum > Erythroxylum novogranatense. Next base: position 2,678,972 of record CM057226.1, on the reverse strand, counting down.
AAGGGCAATGAATTTACGACTCTAGTCTACCAGTTCATGGAAAATGGGAGCTTGGAAAATTGGTTGCATCCAGATCCTGATAAAAGAAGCACAATGAAAATTTTTGACCTTCTTCAAAGGCTAAACATTGCAATTGATGTATCATCTGCCCTGCATTATCTCCATGACGAATGTCAAAGTTCAATAATTCATCGTGATTTGAAGCCTGGCAATGTTCTTCTAGACAAGGACATGATTGTTCATGTAAGCGATTTTGGTGTGGCAAAGATCATCTCAACTATCAACGACTTTTCACAAAGCCTAACTAGCACTACAAGGATAAAGGGGACGATTGGCTATACTGCTCCAGGTACCAAATTCTTTCCCTTTAATGTTGCTTCAAACTTTATCATGTTCAATTATCACTTTTGTTCATCACATTAGATAGACAACAAACAAAAAGATCAGCTAATTTGTTGCAAATGACCTTTTCATTATTTCATTGATTGTAGAATATGGAATGGGCAGTGAGGCATCAAAAGAGGGAGACATATACAGCTATGGCATCTTAGTCTTAGAAATGTTCTCAGGAAGAAGACCAGTTGACGAAATGTTTAAAGACGGATTGAATCTTAGAGACTTTATTCACATGGCCATGCCACAAAGATTAGAGCATATAGTAGACCCAATTCTTCTTGAAACAGAAGCAACCACCAGAAAAAATGATAACAATGCAGTTGAGACCACTATGAAATTGAGCTCCATGAAACCAAAAGTGCATAATTGCTTACTAGCAGTATTTGAAATTGGAGTTACATGTTCATCTGAGTTGCCCATTGATCGAATGAATGCAGGGGATGTCAATAGGAAACTACATTTGATCAGAGATGCTTTTATGCACAATTAGGTCTCTAGATGTTGATTTAAGTACCAAATATCACGTTCCTATTTTCTTCTTCAACTATGTAGGAATAAAACTTATTAGCAATTAAGTATTAATATTTTTAATTGTCTACAAAAGTATGATCTTATAAATGTTAAACTCTTAACATGTGTATGACATTTCAGAAAATTATTATAATAAAATAAAGTTTTAGCAATAGTTTTCCAATTGCCAACTACTTCGGTAGAAGTATTACTCTTGGTTCAGCCAGGTTTTGACGAGGCTGCACGTTTCTGTTTGGATCCATAGAGTTGGTTGATACTTGCAAGAGCTCCGGCTTGAAGGTTCCTGCAAAACAAGAAAGGCACGTCGGGGGTTATTTCCCGATAAGCCCCTCCGACGCTCAAGTCAGTCTTTTTGGTGAAGGTGAGGTTGCTATATGCAGAGAAAACTAGGTTACGATCACGTACCTCTGTTATGGTAGAATTATACCTTATATATGGAGCTGCAGCTAGGTTTAGGTCTTTACGTTTGCATGGGAGACTCTCACTTATGAATGGGCCAAGGAGATCATGGATTGGACCTGGGCTTGGCATAGGTATAAGGCGGATCTTTGAATAATGGACCGATCGGCCCACGGGTCGTCATGACTGGGTACGGGCCCAGTACGACCGACCCGACCATAAGCCCCCTACTCCTCGAGCCTGAGCGAAGAGAAGGGTCGAAGGAGTATGTTAGGATCATGTGGCTCGTCAGTGATCTTATAGCTCGTCCGTAAGACGGCTCGTAAGGTGGTCGATCGGTCGGGCATTAAGATGTAGTGTGCGATCGTTCGTATTGTGATCGATTGATCGGGGGTCTCGATCGATCGGCATTCATTATTGCGTGACAGCTCGTATCAAGGGAGTTCGAATGAGCATCTTTGCTGAGCGCGTGAGGGTACTTTATTTAATCGATTCTGATGGCGCGTGCCCTCTGACAGATCTTTGGAATCTGAAACGAATCGTCCTTGTAACCGTTGTGCAGCTGTCCTGTACGTCCTTTCAACTGTCTCGCCGCTCTGAATTTCGAACAACCCTAATTCTCCTTGGCTCGGATTATGCCGCGTGTCCTAGCATAGCTTGGATTTTCTCCACGCGTCGCGCTTTGATTAGATCGCCCATTCCACTGTTCCCTTATAAATGCTCAGGATCGACAAATCGTTTGGTTTTCTTCACGTTTGTTTCGTTCTTGCTTCCACTCTGCTTTCATTTGCTCTTTCTTACTCTCAGTTCTCGGAAACTTCCTTCGACCGCCGTTCGATTTCCCTACCTCAAATCACTAAATAGGTACGTCCTCTTCCCTCGTCTCCTCCTCTAAAGTCTCTCTTCTTGGTAAACATGTCGACGGCCAGTTCTAGAAGCCTAGTAGAAGGTGTTGAAGAGATATCGACGAGAGAAAGGAAAGATGGGTTGGTTGTGGAAGCGCCGCCGAGAAATGAATCGACGATGACCGTGGGGGAGTTGAATCGGTCAATACTTAGGTATAACATCCCCAAGTCCTGGGGACCCCGGCTGGCCATGGGGAATGAGTGAATCCACAGCAACATGAGTGGATATTTCGCCGTTTTCGATATTTTTTTCTCGATTGGTGGTACGAGGCTTCCATACGCTCCGATTGTCGACGAGGTGTGCACTACCTACCAGCTGATGCCAAGCCAAATTCCTTCGAATAGCTGGAGGTTTATTAATGGTATGGCGTTGCTGTGTCATCAATTCGGTCATTCGCCCTCTGTTGGCATTTTGCGTCACTTTTTGAGGATGAGCCAGAGTCCGAGCTCTGGTTCCGGGATCCCCTTTCTGCAGTATAGAGATGCCCGGTATCACTCGGCCAGGACGGCCTTGAAGATCTCCGCTTGGCGGGCAAAGTATTTCTTTGTGAAACCCCCAGGATCCTCTTCCGAGTGCCGGTCATGGAGGTATCCTTTGGTCGAGTAGTGGAACGACCCATCGAGCATATCCCTTAGTAGAGAAGAGTGGGAGGTGGTCGGGCGCATAAAGGAGCTCGGCCGATACGATTTCGCCCAGTTCATCCAGGGATATTTTGGGGGAGCTTGGGTCGATTCCTTTTTACTCGTCCCCCTACCACGGATTAGCGGGCTAGGAGAGGAGACCGCCCCGTCTGGTTGTCCCTTCGCGGTTGAATTATTTGCTATCTTTTTAAGTACTGGTTTCGCTTTCTGATTCGTTTTATTATTGTGCAGCCATGGCAAGGATGAACAATTTTGGCGGGTCCTTCTCTCCTCCCAAATCCACAAAGCGGGCCAAAGGGAAGAAGCAAAGGGAGGCTGGGACTAGTGAAGGCGCTCCTCCTACAACGGAGCCCGGTCATTCTACGATGTTGTTGGCCCCTCCACCCAATGAAGATCGTGCTGATGTATCGGCGTCTTTGCCGATCGTGCCAGCAAGTGAGGGCCGAGCGGTTTTGGCAAAGGAGGAGGAGGAGGAAGTGGAGCCTCCTCTTAAGAGGAAGAGATTGATCCAGCTCGGTGATCTACCATCCGGCCCGCCAAGTCAAGGCGGGAAAGAGAAGGAGAAGAAAGGCAAGGGGAAAGGGCGAGCAACTAACGCCGATCATTGGGAGTCTGCAATTAAGCTGGCCAAAACTGCCTCGATCGGGGACCTCGAAGTGTCCCACCATATTGCCGAGAGGATTACTCCCCCCGTGGATGAGCAGGTCATGGACAAGAAGAGTAATTTGGAGTTGGGGTCTCAACTCGTTCAGAAGGGTATATCTGGTCGGCAATGTCCTCAGGTGCAGGCGGCGTCTGGAGGCTCTAGACTGGGAAGTCCAGGACCTCCATGAGCAGATGAAGGCTGTGAAGGACGAGCTTTCCGAGGTGAAGGAGGAGAGAGACCTCCTCCAGGCTCAAAACTCTTCTTTGGAGGAGGAGAAGAAATCCCGAGAGGAAGCGATGAGCGTTTTGAGGGCTCAATTGACTACGGGGGAGGAGGAGAAGAGCCAACTGGCTGCGGAGAAGGATGAACTGAAGAAGGCGGTAGAGGCAGAGCGGGAGCTTAGCAAGAAGTTCCTCGATGATTGTCACGCAGCGGTGGAAGGCCATCACAGGACCCAGGATATATTGAAGGAGTTGCGCGGCTCCATCAAAAAACAAAGGATTGAGGCGATCTGACGGTGGCAGAGGCGGTTCCTCCGTGGGGAATGCCTAGAATATGCTTGCGACCTAACCCTTTCAGTTTTGAGGAGTTGCTATGAGGCTCACATTCCTGAGGGGTCGACGTGCCCTTTATTTGGGGAGTATGCCGAGTCGAAGCTTCCCGCTGGTCTCGGCCTTTCTTTGGAAGGAATGAAGGAGATGGTAGAGGGGGAGCAAGTGTTGATTCCGGATGAGGAGCTGGACTTGAGCTCGGAGGGGGACGAGGATGTTTCTCCGTTTCCTTTCCCCAACGTGGCTGCCGGCCTTTGCTCTCCCGACTCGGATGCGGGCCTTTCCTCTCCTGCTGACCCGGTTGCTCCCGTTATTGGCCCTTCTTCACCTCCGAAAGGATGAGAGTGATTGTTTTATTTTTTGTAAGGCTCATCTGGTCGGGCTTGTGGCCAAAACCTTTGTTCCAAGAAATGAAAGCTCGTTTTTGATGATCTTTGATGTGTTAAATATTTCTCCCTTCGAATGGTAGGTCGCAAATGAATACGCTCGATGCGCGACTACCGGGTGAATTAGGCCGAGTGATAATAGGTTCCAACGATCCGAGATTTTGTCTTGGGATCCTTGGCTGAACGTTAGTCGGGGTCAATCGATGGTTCCAAGGATCTTGTCTTGGCAACCTGGTCGATCTGTACTCGAGGCCGAGCTGTGGTCCCAAGGATCTTGTCTTGACGACCCGGCCGAGCGGTGGTCGAGGCCGAGCTATGGTCCCAAGGATCTTGTCTTAGCGACCGACCGACCGCAGTCGATCTGTGTCGAGGCCGAGCGAAGGTCCCAAGGATCTTGTCTTGGCGATCGACCGACCGTAGTCAATCTGTGTCGAGGCCGAGCGATGGTCCCAAGGATCTTGTCTTGGCGATCGACCGACCGTAGTCAATCTGTGTCGAGGCCAAGCGATGGTCCCAAGGATCTTGTCTTGGCGACTGACCAACCGTAGTCGATCTGTGTCGAGGCCGAGCGAGGGTCCCAAGGATCTTGTCTTGGCGACCGACCGACCGTAGTCAATCTGTGTCGAGGCCGAGCGAAGGTTGATGGGACTTTCTGCGCTTTGCCAAATATAATGAAATTTTTTCTTGCCAGGAAATCCGAAAACTCCTTTATTGACGATAATGAGGGCGTGGGCCGTTAAAAAACCTGTCTGGCAGGGACAGAAAAAAGATACCCACAGGTTTTGTACAAAAAATATTAATAAACAAAGATTAACTAAAATGAAACTTATCTACTGGTAGAATGCCTTTAAGTTTCGAGAGTTCCAGGGCCTCGATAGTATCTTCCCGTTCGCATCGTGAAGGACGTAAGAGCCATGTCCGGCTTGCTTGACAACCTGGTAGGGTCCTTCCCACGCTTTTCCGAGCTTTCCAGGGTGTTTCCCAGCCGCTTCAGCCTTTCGCAGGACGTACCCACCAACCTTTACGTCGCTCAGCTTTACTCTTCTATAGTAGAACTTCATTGCTTTCTGCCTGACGGCTTCCGAACGAGCAGCTGCCTTATCTCTGTCTTCACTGAGAAGCACGAGCTCGGCTCGGCGGGCTTCATTATTCCGCTCCTCTTCATAACTCGACACTCTTTGATTGTGTAACACCACTTCTACTGGAACTAGGGCTTCTGCCCCAAAGGTCATCCTGAATGGTGTTTCCCCAGTGGCTCCATTTGGTGTGGTTCTGTACGCCCACAACACTTCATCCAGCTCTTCCACCCAAGTCTTTCGTCCGTCTAGGCGCTTCTTAAGAGCACTCATTATCTTTTTGTTTGTGTTCTCCGCGAGACCGTTGCTTTGGGTATGAGCTACTGAGGTCAACTGTAGCCTTATCTTTAGTCAGTCGCAGAAATCTCTGAACTTATCGTTATCGAACTGTCGACCGTTGTCTGCAACCAGCACCATTGGCATCCCGAAGCGAGTTAGCATATTTTTCTTTACGAAGTTCTCCACCTTCTGCTCGGTAATTGTAGCGACCGCTTCCGCTTCTACCCATTTGGTGAAGTACTCTACTGCCACTACCAGGAACTTTTTTCTGTCCGGGTCCGAGAGGGAAAGGCCTCAGTATATCCATTCCCTATTGAGCAAAAGGGATAGGATGACTCACTATCTGCATCCTCTCGGTCGGCTGATGAGACAAGCCACTGTTTCTCTGGCAAGCCTCGCATCGGTCGACTTTATCCTGGCAGTCTTTCCTCATTGTCGTCCAGTAATACCCTTGTCGAATCAGCCTATGCGCCAACATTCTGCCCCCTATGTGGTTTCCACACATTCCTTCGTGGACTTCAGCCATTGTTTGTTCTGCCTCTTCTTCATTCAAGCATCGCAGCAGTGGCCAGTCATAAGATCGCTTGTACAGGGTATCATTTATGATCGTGTATTCGGCCGCCTTTATTCTCAATTTCTTGGCCTCTGAGGTTTCTTCCGGTTGTGTTCCCTCTAGGAGATACCGTCTAATCGATTCCATCCAACTCAATCGACCGGTATTTACATCAAGAACCTCCTTGACTTTTTGAATGCTAGGGCGATCTAATCGTTCGACTAGAACGTTGTTTTTGGCGTCTCGATCGGAAGCCATTTTGGAGAGCGCATCCGCTTTAGCATTTTGAGCTCGTTCTATCCTACTGATCGAGTACTGCTCGAAATTACTTAACTCCTGCTTTACTAGCTCCAGGTACTCGATCATGTTGTTCCCCTTGGCTTCATACTGTCCAGTGACTTGGCCGACCACCACTTGGCTATCGCTATATATCTTTAGATGTTTTACCTCCATTTTCTTAGCCAATTGGAGACCGGCTATCAGAGCCTCATATTCTGCCTCGTTATTGGAGGCCTTGAATTCTAGCCGAAGGGCGTATTCCACCTTCTCTTCCATATGCGGGTTGATCAATACCACTCCTGCTCCGCATCCTTCAGCGTTGGACGACCCGTCAACGAACAAGCTCTAGGCAGGGCATTGCTCACCCTGCGAGCTAGGTTGGCTCATTTCTGCAATGAAGTCTGCCAACACCTGTGCCTTAATCGTCGCCCGAGGCTTATATTGTATGTCGAACTCCCCCAGTTCTACTGCTCATTTTATCAGTCAACCCAAGGTTTCGGGCTTTTGAAGATACTGCCTGAGGGGTTGGTTGGTCCATACCTCAATGGTATGACTCTGGAAGTAAGGTCTTAGCTTCCGAGCCGCCGTTATCAAGGAGAGAGCCAGTTTTTCTATAGGCGCATACCACGTTTCTGATCCGGTCAACACCTTACTGATGTAGTAGATCGGGCGTTGCTCATTTCCCTCCGATCGAACAAGTACTACGCTAATCGACCCTTCTGTAACCGCCAAATATAAAATCAGACTCTCCCCCTCAACTGGGCTTTGCAGGATGGGCGGGCTAGACAGATATTGCTTCAAACGTTGAAATGCTTTCTCGCATTCCTCCAGCCATTGAAACTGGGTTACGTTCGCTTTCTTCAAAATTTTGAAAAATGGGAGGCACTTGTCTCCCAATCTAGAAACGAATCTGCTCAGAGAGACTATCCGACCGGTTAATACATGTACTTCTTTCAAGCATTGCGGCGAAGGCATTTGGATGATAGCTTCGATCTTCTCTAGATTAGCTTCGATCCCCCGTTGAGTAATCATGAACCCCAGGAATTTTCCTGATGCCACACCGAAGACGCATTTTTTTGCGTTCAACTTCATCTGAAATTTGTTAAGGGTCTGGAAGACTTCTCTGAGATCCTCCACATGCCCCGCGACCATCTTACTTTTGACCACCATATCGTCCACATAGGCCTCGACCGACCGGTCGATCTGTTTCTTAAAGACTTCCATGACGAGCCGTTGGTAGGTAGCTCCCGCATTCTTCAAGCCGAACGACATTACTTGATAGCAATATGTGCCCCGGTCGGTTATGAAGACAGTCTTTTCTTCGTCTTTGAGATTCATCTGAATTTGATGGTAGCCCGAGAAAGCATCTAAGAAGCTCAAAAGTTCATGTCCGGAGGTGGAGTCTACTAACTGGTCGATCTTGGGCCAGAAGAAACTGTCCTTTGGACATGCTTTGTTCAGGTCGGTGAAATCGATGCACATTCTCCACTTCTCGTTCTTCTTTTTCACTAAAACTACATTGGTGAGCCATTCAGGGTACTTGACTTCTCGGATGAACCCGGATTCGAGTAGTTTCTCTATCTCTTTCTCGATCACCTCCTGTAGCTCTTTGCTATGCCATCTCTTCTTTTGTCTAATCGTCTTGTACTCATGTCGAATACCAAGGGAGTGCGATACGACCGATCGAGAAATTCCAGGCATGTCGCTCGGTACCCAGGCGAAGACCGATCTGTTTTCTACCAAACAGTCCGTGATTTCTTTAACTAGGTCCTTCTGAAGCTCGGAACCTAGATTTGTGAATTTAGAGCGATCGGCTTCATCCAGTACGACGCGTTACGTTTCCTCCACTGGGTTCATCCTCTCCGTCTCCTCATCGGCTCTCACATCAAGAGAGCTTGTCAGGACTACCGCCCCGTCTAGTTTTTTTATTTCCGCTAAGTAACACTCCCTAGTGATTCTCTGCTAACCCCTGATAGTATCGATTCCATGGGGTGTTGGGAATTTCATCGCTTGGTAGTAAGTGGAGACGACCGTTCTAAGGGCATTTTGAGTAGCTTGCCCAATTATCGCATTGTACGCCCCTTGAAACTTCACCACTAAGAACTCAACGTCTTTCTCAATTTGACGCGGCCATTGCCTGAACTTCACTTTCAAACAGACTCGGGCAAACGGATAGGTCGATACTCCAGTTACCCCTTTGATAGGTCCTTCTATAGGCAGTAGTCGATCTTCGGGTACCTTCATTTGTTTGAAGGCATCATAATACAACAGGTCGATCGAGTTGCCCGTATCAATCATCACCCGTTTCACCTCGTTGTCGTCCATGTTCAGATTTACGACGAGCGCGTCATCATGAGCACAACTTACACCATCAAGGTCAGATTCGTCGAACGATATCATCCTGTCGTTCTCCCTCTTTCTTTTGGTTGACGAGTCTTTGCCAACCTGCTTGGCATATCTCTTTCTTCCTTTAGCAGTGGATCCTCCCGCTACATTTCCACCAAATATCATGTTAATGACCCTCACCGGTCGGTCATCTTATTGCCCAACGTTCCTATCGCCTCTTGCCCTTGATCGTCCTCTCTCTTCGCAACGATCGCTTGCATTCGTATTCTGCCTCCCTCCATCATTTCTATCATTCCGCCTCCAATATTGTCGTCTGTTGTTGGGCCGACCGCTCTTATGCTCGTTATCTCGATCGGCATTTTGCTCGTGCTTCACAAATCGGCCTAACCTTCCCCTTTGTATGAGGAATTCGATTTCTCTTTTCAATTGCCAGCAATCTTCCGTGTCATGACCGATGTCTTTGTGAAAACGGCGATATAAATCCGGGTTCCTATCCTTGAAGGAAGTCTTCATTTTGTTGGGTTCTCGTATAGGTTCCCCCTCCGCTCTCATGGCCGGCAGTACTTCTGCATATCGTCTGTTGAGCGGGGTGAACTCCTATTGATATCCCTGTCGATCGGTTGGTTTTCGCCAGTTCGACTGGCCTTTTTGTCGCTTGTGCTAACCACTCGCTCTATCATTTGGCGAGCGATCATCCGCCCGACACTTCGTATTTTTCAGCACTTCTTCGAGCTGAATGTACCTATCCGCCTTGTTTCTTATTTCCTGAATAGATCGGGGCTGATCGAGGGCTAACGATTTTTTGAACTCCTCATCCCTCGTGTTGTTCATAAGCGCCGCCAACATGGACGAGCAGGTGAGGTCGGGGACCTCGACCACTTCATTATTGAACCGAGTAATGAATTCCCGTAGGCTCTTGTTCCTCCCTTGTGTCAACTGCATCACTTCTAAGGCTGTCTTCTGCGGCCGCTTACTTGTGGCGAACTGGTTGAGGAATAGCAGTCTAAAATCCTCAAAGCACGTGATACAGCTCGGAGGTAAGCTATTGAACCATCGTCGAGCTCCCTCTTGAAAGGTCATACAGAAAGCCTTGCCTTGAAGGCGCGTCGAACGCAGCAGATCTTGATTCATCATCATTGGAAGTCTTGTAGGTAGTCCAGGGGTCGATCTTTCGATATATTTCTCGGGCGTCGGTATTTTGGTGCCGGGCGCCGGGAGGCTATCCAGGATTGCCGGAGTAAAAGGAGAGTTGTACTGAGCTGTTGGGCGATCTGGGCGGAAGCTCATGGCTGCATTGATCCGATCGTCCACAATTTTTTCTAGGGCTTCGGTAGGGTGGCGATCGGTCGTCATGCTGGTCTGCTGTTGTGCCGGCTGAGACTGTAAAATCTGGCGAATCGACAGATCAGCCGCTTCCTCAATCTATTTTCGGGTGAGGGAGGTGTGTACAGGTGTTGGGACCCGATCCGGGAATCGGATCCCAACCAAAAAATAAAATTTCGCAACAAAATTTCGAATCAGAAAACAAAGCAATCGATAAAGCAAAACGAATATGAAAAATCGGAATACGAATAACAAATCGGATAACAAAGTGAAAGCAAATCGAAATCGAATTTAATACGAAAGCGAAACGAATAAGCGAATCGAAATCGGAAATCGAAAGAATGAAACACAAGGCAAAATCAAATCAAATACGTATGGAATCAAACCAAATAAATGAAGTAATTGAACTTAATGAAATGCCGACATCCGAGAACAATAACCAAAGAAAAACGATCGCGTTAGAAACCTAGACTATCTAAATCTGGTATAAAAAAAAAATTCTTATTCTTATTCCTTTCTTTATTCAAACTTCATGTAAATCAAAGTTTCAATTTCCTCTTTCTTAGACATTTTCCTCAATCAATCTCTCATATCACAACGAACTTTATAACAATCATATAAATCGCTAATTCCATCTTTTAAGCATCTAAATCTTATTTTTCTTCTTTTCTAATTTATTTTCTAACGAAAATTCGGCAGCATAATAGCTGCCTTTGGCCTAACTCAAAACCTGCAAATGGTTCAAAATACACTTCTAAATGCCCAATCAATCATACAATCATCAAAATCAACCAGACCCTCCGTCCGGGATCTCAGCAGAAACAAAAGCAATCCTAGTTCTAAACACTTCAATCATTCTTATACATAACCATAACTCATCATCACACACAAACTTTGAACCGCAACTCAACATATAAATCCATAATTTACTTACATCAACACAATATACACCATTTCATACTCTCATTTATCAAGTCATAATTCTCATACATTCTAAAATACATGCTCGAAATGCGTCATAATAAACAATATTAATATCCAAAACTCATTCACATAACAATACAGATGATGAAAAATCGGACCAAACGTCTTCTCATTCTTTCATCCGATCTCCTGCTCGAAACCTGAAGATGGAGATGAAAGAGGGGTGAGCTCGGAAGCTCGTGGATAACACATTTATAAATTGACAAATAAGCAGAAATCATTTTTCATAAGCTTTTTGCCAAAAGGGCTAATTTTTCAAACTTTGTAACTTTTCAAATGGTTTTCTCAAATCTTTCAATATTTTTTTCAAACTTTTTAAAATAAATTACACTTTTTCATTTCTCAATTTTAAACATGAATGCAGCACACAGAAACAAATCAAAAACACATAACATATCAAAATGGTCTGGTTCGGTCCGAAACAGAACATACTGCACATTCCTGCATAGCGGTCCTGTGCAGCCGTGAACAGAACGTACTACACTTTCCCGCATAACGAACTAGTGTAGCCGTGAAGGGAGTCTGAAATCGGAGCTCCGTGCCACTAGCGGGCAGCCGGGAGAAGGCTATAAATAAGTAGAGACAGTGCACTGACTCACGAGAGACCTGACCAAACCCACATAACACATAAGCGAAAACGAAAGGTCGGATTGCCCGAAGGCACTTTTCAAACATACTAATCAAACTGCCCGAAGGCACATTTTGAAACTTCATTTTCGCACATTCACATAATACATACAATTCAATCACTATAATCCATTCAATCAATTCAACAAGTTTGCATAATTTATCAATGCATACACAACAAATGAATTTTTCAGAAATTTATACCGAATTCATTAAATCATTTGAAAACAATAAATTTAAACTTGTACTAATTTCTCATAAATCATTCGGAAATAATATTTTCAAACATTAATCAACATTGTTTTCAAACATTTACAAAAACACTAATTTATCATAAATCCAATTTTTGCTTTCATTAAATTTTTCAAAATTGCTTTCTTTAATTTTTCAAAATTGCACGTATAGCTTACAAATCAAAATATAAATATGCTACCCACCTCGAATTAATGCCATTAACTTGTTCCTAGCTCCAATTTGATCCTTGCTTCTTTCCTTCTTTTAATTGAAATTGACCTAAGCCATAATCATCCAAATTTCACATCATAATTTGAATTTGCATAATTCTCAAAATTAACTATAGGAGATTCATAATCATCATATTTCCAAGCTTTCAAAAATTATGAATTTCCAAAATCCTCAAATTCTAAAATTTGACCTAAACTAATTTACCCAAATTCAATATCATAAATCCGAAAATGAAGAGAAAAAAGGTAAGAGAGAAGTTTTGTGATTTTGAATCTTTTGATAAGTTCTTGGTTTAAATAGGTTAAGGATGCTATGAGATTGAGTTTCCTATGTTTAATTTAAGTAATTATGCTAAGAAGAAGTTTAATTTTGGATGATTGATTAATTAGGGATTATGCCCAAATTTCATAATTTGGGATTTTTGGAAATTATTAGTATAGAATCATGAAAAATATTATGGATTGGTGAAATATGAAATCAATTTATTGATGTGAATGATTTGTCATGAATTATGTGAAGACCTAATTAAGTGATTGATGAGGGATAAGAACTTTGATGAATTTTAGGTTTGTGATTATGAGAATTGAGATTTGAATTGAATGATAGCATTTCGATGAAATTAAATTGATTATACTTTTGTGAGATGAAAGAATGACTGTTTGGAGATAAGATAAAATGAAACAGTATTTTGTTATGATATTGAATAAGTGAAAGATAAGTATGACGAGATTTTTTAATGTTGGACCCCACACCTGGGCTAGCATTTCCCACCCAGCGTGTGTTTGCGGGTTATCTGCATGACATCAACACGCCTACCATTGCCTCTTTGGCAAGAGGCGGTTTGTAAAAGCAACAAAACCTCGAGGTTTGTTGCTTTTCGATTCCCACCAAAGAGGATTGAGCCGATTAGGTTGATGCTACAGATAACCCGCAAACACTTGTTGTGATAATCTGGTGGAAATGCTAGCCCAGGTGTGGGGTCCAATATTAAAAAATGTATAAGAATTAGGAAATTATGTACGGATTTGAGATCGACAATTGTAAATGATTGTGAAATTTGTATATGAAATTATGGATAATTTTGGAATGTCTTAGTGTTTCCAACGCGTTAATTTGTCTATCATATTTGTTACGGATATCGGAATTTGCTTCAGGTCAACTTGAGCCGCTTGTTTGCTTTGCTTGCGATTCGTATTCAATTAGCATTCGATTTAATTTCACGTTCGCTTTGTTGTCTTTATCGACTTCGCCTGCTTATTTGATTCGTTTCGCTATTTTTGATTCCGCTTTTGTCTCCGCTCTGCACTTTGTTTCCGTTCTTTCAATTATCCGCTCTGTACAAGAAAGTCACAGTCCTCTCTTGGCAACGTCGCATTGCTCTGTTTGGGAAAATAATTATGACAAACTTTAGTTAAACCTTTTCCTTTTTCGTTTGGAAAACTAAACTATTAAAGTTTGGAAGACTGGAGCAGCATTAGTGTCTTTTGGAAAACTAAACTATTAAAGAAAGACTTATGTAACAACTAAAGACTTCTTTTCATGAGTGGTTTAAAATGTTGGTGCGGTAAAGACTATCACTACGGTTCATCACATTAGCTAGAGAACAAATAGTAATTGGCTGCAAATGACCCTTGCATTATGTCTTTTTACCTTAAATTACAATAGGGATAAATTTTTAATTATATAAAAATTTAGAAATTCTTTTATAATTTTAAAATATTAATCTAAAATAGTTCCTGGTACTATATAAGTACCAATATTATACTTTATCAGTACTAATTTAGCAAAATTTTATTTACAATTTTGATTAAAACTTAGTTTCTATGTTAATTAATCAATTATTATTATTGTTGTTGTTGTTTAATTTATTTTCAAGCTTTGCTCATTTATTTGTCAAACATTTATATGTTTTAAGTGTATAACCTACACATTAATTTAGGTACAATAAACACTAAAGTAAAATTGAGGTATAATTATTAAGGGCTCACCATGTTTTAGTTTTAATTCTGATTTAAAATCAATTTAATTTATTTAATTAAAACTTTAATTCTAATTTATAATTTTATAACATATGCAATAAATTTAATTTTTAATATAATTTTATTATTAAATAAATAAATAACTATTTGACTATTTAATATTAACTGCTAACAAAATAGAATTAATTTTAATTTAATTATTTAAATTGTTGTTAATGTTAAATTTTATAACAAGACCTTCACTAAGTATGGAAATAGAATTAATATTAATTTTATTGTTGTTTGTTATGTACCTAAAATTGATGCTTTTCTTTTGTACAAAGTAAAGTGACAATTCTTAGAAGTCTAACTCATAATTTTGGTTAAATAACGCGAGGAAAACTTTGTTTAAACCTTTTAAATCACTCTTTAGTTAAAATTAACATTTTAATTTGGACTTATTTGATATGAAATTAACAAATTAAATTTTAAACTAAGTTTAAATTTAAGTAATTGATTCAATTTATATTAAATAAGTAAGGTGATATTGTTTTAATATAGTTAATTAAAATAATATTATTTTATTTAGTATTTTAAAATTAAAACAAAAATGATATCATTTTGTGTTAAATCAAGCATAATAAAACTAAGTTTAAATTGCACGTAAGAAATTGATCGAAGTCGAGATAGAGATAATTTAAACTCCCAAATAGATCCGCCACAACATGGTAATCCTTTGTTGTACAGTCACCCTACCCATAATCATCTGTAACTTATAATTGTGTATATCAATGTTTGTAAATTATTCAAAAGACAAAAGTAAGAGAAAAAGTTTCTATAACAAGAGGTCCTATTCTGCCTTTGTAAAGTAAGAGAAAGCAAATGGCCCATCATATGAGAAATGTTCACAAAAGGAGAAGGAAATCAATCAGAACTCAGAAGGTTCCACGTTTCATTTCTTTAAATCAAATGAGACTTTATCGCTCTTTAATTTATTCGGTCTTTTCTAAAGTGTATTGTCTAATTCGTTATGTCCACACGTCAACGACTTTTAAAATCAACGCAGTGTTAGAAATAATTTAGGGTTAGCAATCATATAAATAGATAATGTTAGGTAAGTAAAGTGTGATTAGAATCACTTTTTAAGTTATTATCTCATTACTATAATAAATTTAATAAAATAATATTTTATTCTTAATTCAAATTTTTAATCAAATTCAAACAATTTTCTTAAGGGTTTATAAATAAAGCCACATGGGACAATGATCCGGGAGATCCATAATTATTTGAAGGTCGAAATTAATATTAAAATTAGAGATAGAATTGAAATTAAATATTCTGTATTATTTTCATTTTTAATCATTTTATATAAATCCGAGGTATGTAATAAAATCTGTACCATGTATTACAAAATGATCTCAACTACTTTCCAAATCTTGACACAAGAGGCACAAAGAAGAATTTAACATTCTTCAAAGCTAAACATTGCAATTGATTTGTCATCCACTTTGTACGATCTCCATGACCAATGTGAAAGTTCAATAATTCATACTGTTTTGAAGCTCAGCAACATTCTTTTAGAGAGTGATAGGGTTGTTCATGTAAGCGATTTGGGGCTCCCAAATATCATCTCAGCCGTCAACTCTCTTTATTATACAAGTATTGTAAAAGTAACGTAATGTTCAACTATCACTTCGTTCATCACTTTAGCTAGAGAACAAATAGGAACATCAACTAATTGGCTGCAAATGACCTCTGCATTACGTCTTTTACATTAAATTATAATAGGATCATTTTAATTATATAAAAATTAGAAATTATTTTATAATTTAAAATATTAATCTAAAATGATACCTGGTACAAATAAGTAACAATATTATACTTTATCAGTATTAATTTAGTAAAATTTTATTCACAATTTTGATTAAAACTTAGTTTCTATTATTATTATTATTATTATTATTATTATTATTATTATTATTATTATTATTATTATTATTATTATTATTATTATTATTATTATTATTATTATTATTATTATTATTAGTGTTTAATTAATTTTTCAAGCTTTGCCTATTTATTTGTCAAACATTTATATGTTTTAAGTGTATAACATCTCACATTAATTTAGGCATAATAAACACTAAAAAAATTGAGGTGTAATTATTAAGGGCTCACCACGTTTTAGTTTTAAATTTTGATTTAAAATTACATTAATTTATTTAATTATAATTTATAATTTTAGAACATATGCCGTAAATTTAATTTTTAATATAATTTTATTATTAAATAAATATTTATTTATTTGACTATTTAATATTAATTACTAATAAAATAGAATTAATATTAATTTAATTATTTAAGTTGTGCTAATGCTAAATTTTATAACAAGACCTTCACTAACTATGGTAATGGACCGATCACAGCCCAACTTGGTCTCAGACTACGAAAATGGTGTTATTTTAGATAAAGTTTTTTAAGAAAAGTCATTTTGGGAGGTTTAACTGAAAACTTTTATTTTGGGGTGGGCAATGCGGTTTGAATCTTTTGGCTTGACCCGATTCTCCAAGTTTGAGGTCAGTTTGAACTTTGAAGTACAACAAACTTAAAGCTGGTTTATTGACTTTGTCAAGCTGAACTTGAACGCATCTGCCCTCCGTAACTTTCATACAAGATACACCTTTTAAAAGATAAATTTTATAATATAAGACAAAATTTAATTATATAAAATTTAAAATTATTTTATAAATTAAAAGATCTAAAATGATATTCGAGATTAACTAAATTTAGTATTGCATTTATAACATTATTAAAAGTGAAAGTTGATTAAAATTAATGATTATTTTGATCAATATTTTTATTTTATTCTCTAAAACTAAATTTAAATGAAAACAATGAGACTTTTATTCAATTATTTTCACAGTTGATATCAAATCAACTTTAAATCAACTATAGCATGTAAACTAGACATTGATGTTGTTTATGTTCCACAACCAATCGGTCTAGTTGTAGTTTAATGACAATCATTTAAAAGTGTTCTTTATCTTGTACATATTTAGATATATATGATAAATTTTATGGATAATTGTACATTATAAATGAAATTATAACTAGATTATAATTATAAAATTAATTTATATTGCATTTATTATTATCTCTAAATTGTTTATAGTCATTATTTTATTAAAATTGGATATTTACGTAATGCAAAAAGCTAACATATGTTATGTTTTTTCATATAAAAGAAGTTGTTGATTTCATAGGCTAAAGTACAGAGATATTTAAACAAACATGTGGGTAATTGTCAGAGAACAAATTTGTTGAATAGACCCGATATGAGAAATCCATTTGGAATATTATTTGTATGTCTATAGAATTTTCATTGTGATGATTGTATAAGTGATCCTTTAACTTGAGGTCACCAAAGTTAAATTATATACAGACCGCTATGTTTTGATACTATTTATGATATATTTAATCATGAGTCAGTCAATCGATAGTTATCATATATAACATGAACTATATGGAAATAATTGTGTGAACAAACTAAGATTCATCACCCCAAAGTAATTAGAGAAAATGTTTTATTATTCTCGATTATTATTGATTTAGGAAATCCTTAGTTAAGGTAAAATGACGATTTGTAAATAGTTTACAAATGTTGTTAATCGAATCGATGACTAATGGCGGAAAACTAATATAATTAGAGTTAAAAAGAGTAGATATTAATTTCATGCTTTGTCGAATCGAAACATTATATGATGAAATGATTGAATTATGTAGAAAGAGCATACATGAAAAGGTTAGTCAAAACTAACTTGATATTCATAAATATTTAGGTGGTTATAATGCATTACTAAACGTCAATTTTGTTATATGATTATAAATTGCTTAATTAGAGAATTAAATATTTTTAATTTATCTAATTCTAATAAGGAATTAGAATTAGAATTTATAATCATTACTAATATATTTGAGAATCTAATGCGTTTCACGTAAAGAACGGGTTGAGGATAACAAAGTTAATTTAATTAAATTAGATTTGATTGTAAAGTTTGAGAAACTTTGTGATTAAATATGGGATATTTACTAAATAAGGGTCAATATGAAGTATTGAATCTTATTTGAACATAATTGGTATTTAATTAAATTTATTTGTAATTCTAATTAAAATTTAATTCTAATTTTAATTAAATTACTAAACCATCCAAAAGTTATTATAAATAGGCTTAAACTTTATGGAACTAGTACTTCTTACTTTATCCTCTCTGTAAAAGTTACAGAGTTCTCTCAACTCATTCTGTGGATACAAAGTCAGATATTTGTGAGGCTATGGTAGTTGAAACGAATCAATTTCATAAATAATTCGAGAGATATGATAAGAAAAGATCAAGTTTTGGAATAAAGTACAAATTTATTTTCAAACTTTATTATGTTTTTATTATTAATTATTTTATATAATTACATTGATCTTGACTCTCGAGAAACTAACTTACCAAAAAAAATTGTAATTATTTCGCTGCGATTACGATGAGATCTCAGTGTAGTTTCCTAACAATCGGCCCTTTTATCTTTCACTTCCACGTTTTCTTTTCCTTTGGGTAGAGGAGACCTTTACCAAGCATATAAGTTAATTTATTTGAGGAGATTGTTTTTATACATGGTTATACACATGCGTTAATCTATCATAATATTATGTACAAAAATTAAAGAACTTGGAGTTTTAAAAATAAATCTATATATGAAGTTCGAAAAATGGAATTTGAATTTTATATAAAATTTGTAAAATTTCAACTTAACAAGATATTTTAAAGATAATAAAATATATTAAATAATACATTTTATATTTTAAATAATTATTTGAAAAAGATATTGACTTTTATTCTAAAATTTTTAAAACAGGATGAATTAAACTAAAAAAATATTTATTTTCTAATTAGATTCAATATATATTTAAGATTATCAAAGAAATTTGGGCTAAATTTTAATTATACTAAATCTAGAAAGTCTAAAAACCAAAATTATTATTATTATTATTTATTTATATATTTAAATACGATTCGATTGAGCTCCTCAAAAGTGAGCTCGACCCAAGGTGGCTAAATTATGGTAGCTTTTGCGGAAACAACTTTAGTTACACCTTTTCCTTTTTCTTTTGGAAAATTATTAAAGTTTGGAAAACTATTAGAATTGTCTTTTTAACCCGCGATCAATAATTACTAGGAAAGGTTAAAAAATAATAAATTAATAAAATATGCTTAGTCAGAGTGTAGGCCGAGATTGAACCGAAAAATCGAGTCCCTACTAAATTCCCTACATTTATCATTTTTGCATGTTTTCTTTGATTTGTGTTTTATTAGTTTATTTTATTTTATTTTCATCTTTCAAAATCCAAAACCCCCCATTAAGTGTAAACACCGATTAATTTCATTTCATAAATTTTACACACACTCTCTGTAGGATCGACCTATACTCGTCACTGTTACAGTAGTAGTCTAGTTATTTTAATTTTGATTAGCGTTACAACGCGAGTTCAAGTTCCTCAACAATTGGCCTTTTTATCTTTCACATCCGCATTTTGTTTTTCTTTAAGTAGAGGAGACCTTTTCCAAGTAGATAATTAATTTGAGGAACTATCATAATATAATGTTCAAAAATTAAAGAATTGTAGTTTTAAAAATAAATCTATATATGAAGTTCGAAAGATGGAATTTGAATTTCATATAAAATTTGTTAAATTTCAACATTTTAAAGATAACTTTAAACTGATTTAATTTTTGATGATTATTATTTTGTATCCAAAATATATTAAGTAATACATATTTTATAGTTTAAATAATAATTTGAAAAGATGTTGTTTTGTTATTCTAAAATTTTAAAACAGATTAAAATTTGGGCTAAAATTTAATTATACTCAATCTAGAAAGTCTAAAACCAAAATTATTATTATTATTAATTTATATATTTAAATACGATTCGATTGAGCTCTTAAAAAGTGAGTCGTCCTAATAGGGCTAAATTATGTTAGCTTTTGTGGAAACAACTTGACAAGAAAGTCACAGTTTCGGATGATAATTTGGATCATGTATAACTTTAACATATAATTAAAAAAATTAAGACAAACGTTAGTTGCACCTGTTCCTTTTTCTTTTGGAAAACTATTAAAGTTTGGAAGACTGGAGCAGCAGTGTCTTTTGGAAAACTAAACTGTTAAAGAAAGACTTATGTAAACTTTAGTTACTTTACACCTTTTCCTTTTTCTTTTCATGAGTGGTTTAATTAATTCAAACATTCCCATTGCTTTAAAGAAAGACTTAAAGCAATATCAACAGTCTTAAATTTATATTATATTATATATATATATATATATATAAAGTGCAAGCAAGAAAAACTATGCTATAGTTATTTCAAAATATTGAATAACTTATCAATTGATTACTATAAAACATTTTAAAAAAAGCTAATCACGTTTTTTATTATGAAATAAGTATAAATAACGTTGATAAAATGTTCTCATCATCACTTATATAATAATTAAGGATTAGAGAACTTTATAATATCATAAGGTTACCGATTCATTAGAGTCAGTCAACTCTCGACAAAGACTTTTAAGAGTTGAGTCCCCAACTTGTACGTTCTATGGCAGCAAACATAATAAAAGAAGACATTCATAACTTCAATATTCGCAAGTTGAAAAAAGAAAGAAAGAGCCCAATCATCACAGTTTAAGCCAAATGAATCTTTATACGAGCACCATCCTCTCTTCATTTGCATGTCTGCAACTGATCCTTTTACTATCTTCCAACTTCCAATGGTGTCAGGCCAATTCTTTAGGGAATGAAACTGACAGGATTGCGTTGCTCCAATTCAAGAGTGGGATAACCAGCGACCCTTTTGGAATCTTCAACTCCTGGAATGATTCCACTTCCTTGTGCAAATGGCATGGCATCACATGTGGTCGTCGACATCAACGAGTCACGTCCTTGAATATAACCGGAAAGAATTTGGTTGGAGTTATATCGCCATATATCGGAAATCTAAGTTTTCTCAAGACTCTGGAGCTGAGCAACAACAGTTTTACGGGTGAGATTCCCCAGGAAGTCAGCAACTTGCTTCGGTTGAGATACTTACGTCTCAAAAGAAACAATTTAGGAGGAGATATTCCAACTAACTTGTCTCATTGTACCAAGCTCGAGGCTATAAGTTTTTCACGCAACAGGCTTGTTGGAAAAATCCCTGAAGACATTGGTTCTCTTGTGGAGCTAAAGTATGTGAGCATCCTTCAAAACAACTTAACAGGAAAGTTACCATCTTCACTTGGCAACCTCACATTCCTCAATTCACTTTATGCTTCATTCAACAATTTGGTGGGGAAGATTCCTGTTGAAATAGGCAAATTGTCAAGCTTAACAATGTTTGAGATTTCAGCCAATAATATTTCTGGTACAATTCCTGAGACCCTTTTTAATATTTCCTCGCTCAGTGTCTTCGTAATTGCTGATAATAAAATTCGTGGGACTATACCATATGACATTAGCCTCAATCTCCCAAATCTCAAATTCTTTGCCATTGGCGGAAATAGATTCTATGGATCGGTCCCAGATTCATTTGGCAATGCTTCTAAACTGGAAGTAATTGATATTTCAGCCAATAACTTTGTTGGCCAAGTTCCAGTCACCTTGGGAAATCTAAAAAATCTTCAACGTTTAAACCTCGCAAGAAATAGCCTAGGAAGTAGGTCAGCAAATGACTTGGCTTTTTTAACTTCCTTGAAGAACTGTACCAATATGGAGACCCTGGCCCTCCATGCAAATAAATTCGGAGGTGTTTTGCCTACGTCACTTACTAATTTGTCTTCTAGGCTAAGTGAGTTATTCCTTGGATGCAATTATTTCACTGGAAGTATTCCTACAGGACTAAACAAATTAGTCAACCTAAGTCTTTTAGGCATGGAATACAACCATTTAACTGGTTCCATTCCCGCTGAATTTGGAATGTTACCCACCTTACAAGGATTAAATTTAGCTGGCAACAGGTTGTCAGGTCAAGTTCCATCTTCCATAGGCAACCTCAGTAATTTGGTTGTGCTATACTTGCATGAGAATCACTTGGAAGGAAACTTTCCTTCAAGTATTGGAAATTGTCAATCTTTGTTTGAACTCTATGCTTCCGAAAATAAGTTTAGTGGAGCCATATCCAAGGAGATACTAAGCCTGCCTTCCTTAAGTAAATCGCTCTATTTGTCAAGGAACTCCTTAACAGGAAATCTACCAACAGAAGTGGGAAATCTGAAGCAATTGAATACATTAGGTGTCTCTGTAAACAATCTGTCTGGTGAAATTCCAACAACCATTGGACAATGCCTTAGCATGGAAAAACTTTACATGGATGCAAATTTCTTCCGAGGTTCGATTCCTTCATCTTTGGCTTCCCTAAAAGGCCTTCAAGAATTAGACTTGTCACGAAACAACCTTACTGGTGAAATTCCCCGAGATCTACAAAGCTTACAATTTTTAAGTTATCTAAACCTTTCTTTCAATAACCTTGAGGGAGAGGTTCCAACTAGAGGGGTCTTTACAAATGCAAGTGCGGTATCATTGATCGGAAACAAAAAACTTTGTGGTGGTGTTCTGAACTTTTTTCGCCAAAATGTCCCACCAAACAACAAGAAAATCCATTGCTTTCAAGCTATCAATCATCATTCCTTGTCTTGTTGTAAATGCCTTCTTGATATTCATCATCTTATCTTGTTTATGGAGGAGAAAATCTAAAAAGAAGTCACCTTCTAGAACTACTTCTGTTGGGAAATTGCTAAATGTTTCCTATAAAGATCTTCATCAGGCAACTAGTGGATTCTCTGAAAGCACTTTAATTGGATTGGGTAGTTTTAGCTCTGTGTATATGGGGTTTCTAGATCAACTGCAAAGACACGTAGCTGTTAAAGTCCTCAACCTTCAAAACATGGGAGCTTCAAAGAGCTTTCTTACTGAATGCAAAACTTTAGGGAACATTCGACACCGGAATCTTGTGAAGATCCTAACATATTGCTCTAGCTTGGATTACAAGGGCAATGAATTTATGGCTCTGGTCTACCAGTTCATGGAAAATGGGAGCTTGGAAAATTGGTTGCATCCAGATCCTGATAAAAGAGGCGCAATGAGAAATTTTGACCTTCTTCAAAGGCTAAACATTGCAATTGATGTATCATCTGCCCTACATTATCTTCACAACGAATGCGAAAGCTCAATAATTCATCGTGATTTAAAGCCTAGCAACGTTCTTTTGGACAATAACACGATTGCTCATGTAAGCGATTTTGGTGTGGCAAAGATCATCTCAACCATCAACAACTTTTCACAAAGCCTAAATAGCACTACAAGGATAAAGGGTACGATTGGCTATACTGCTCCAGGTAACAAATTATTTCCCTTTAATGTTGCTTCAGACTTTATCATGTTCAATTTTCACTTTTGTTCATCACATTAGCTAGACAACAAACAAAAACATCAATTGATTTGTTGCAAATGACCGTTTCGTTTCATTATTTCATTGATTGTAGAATATGGATTGGGTAGTGAGGCATCAAAAAAGGGAGATATATATAGCTATGGCATCCTAGTCTTAGAAATGTTCTCTGGAAGAAGACCAGTTGACGAAAGGTTTAAAGACGGATTGAATCTTAGAGATTTTATTCGCATGGCCATGCCTCAAAGACTAGAGCATATAGTAGACCCAGTTCTTCTTCAAACAGAAGCTTCAGGAGAAGCAAGCGCTAGAAAAAATTATAACAATGCAGTTGAGATCAATATGAACTTGAGCTCCATGAAACCAAAGGTGCATAATTGCTTATTAGCAATATTTGAAGTTGGAGTTACATGTTCATCCGAATCTCCCGATGATCGAATGAATGCAGAGGATGTCAATAGGAAACTACATTTGATCAAAAATGCTTTTATGCGCAATTAGGTCTCTAGATGTTGATTAAGTACCAAATATCATGTTCCTGCTTTCTTCTTCAACTATGTAAAAATAAAACTTATTAGCAGTTAAGTCTTAATATTTTTAAATGTCTACAAAAGTATGATCTTATACATGGTTAAAATAAAGTTTTTAGCAATAGTTTTCCAATTGGCAACAACTTAGATAGAAATATTACGCTTTATAGTATCATTAAAGTATCATAACTTGCAAGAGTTACAACGTACGGGAACTTCTGAAATGTTTGTGACAGTATTCAAAAGGACTTGTGTTATAGATGAAGTCATTTAACTGCTGCAAGATTTTGCTTCAAACATTCTCCTGTTAGTGCTTGTTCCTTCAAAGTCAGTAGAACATGGAGTTTATGCGTATTGATCTATTCAATGCGTGATAGAATCATTATTGATCCTTGATTGACAAGTGTGCAATTAATGTGCAGGCTGTTGAGAAACACCATGTTTCTCAACAGCCTGCACATTAATTGCACACTTGTCAATCAAGGATCAATAATGATTCTATCACGCATTGCAGCCTGCACATTAATTGCACACTTGTCAATCAAGGATCAATAATGATTCTATCACGCATTGAATAGATCAATACGCATAAACTCCATGTTTAACCAACTAGATCTGTGAATAGATTAAAAGATAAAGAGGAAAAGAAAATGATTAATCCAATGGCTTATTATTAAAGCAATTTCATTAGACAGTAAACCAGAAATACCAAATGGAGGCAACAAAATTGAAGCTATAAGATATGATTTTAAGAGCAAGATGAAGCTTTATACCTGATTAGCCAAATTGTAGAAATGGATAACGTTGCGCATCATCCACACAGATTTGTAGAATGGGCAGAATTTGTCATATCTATTACATGTACGCAAACACAAATGTCCAAAGATATGGATCAATGAACAATGAATTCAATAATTAAAACAACAAAAATCAGAACGAACCAGTTAATCATAGCTTACGGAGTAAATGCATTCTGAGCAAGATAGTCCTCCCTCAAAAGCTTTGCATTTTCCAGGGTAATCTTATCTTGTTCAGCTAAAGCATCCTTTCCTACAAGCTGCAAGAATTAAAATAGGATGTTACGTCAACGAAAGCTAATCTAATAGATGACATATTACACTTAGTTTCATCAAATATGAAGTAGCAAAGAGGGATTGGCTCCCATTTGCTTAAAGAAAGCCCTTAATTCCTCACCTACCTGGACAATTTCATTTAGATCATCTTCTCTCTGTAGCACTTCACGAGCCTTTATCTTGATGCTGATAAAGTCCTTATCAAATTGCTCATAGAAGGTTTCCAAAGCCTGGCAACAACAGTAACAATTCGATAAATGCCAGGAGCATTGAGTGCAGCAGGTGGAAGGGGCACAAATAATGAATATTTGGATACCGGAAACAGAAATAAGTCAAATACGCATTATGAGAGAGTAAAACAAGACGTACAGAAGTATACTTCGAATATGAAATGAGCCAGTTTACAGAAGGAAAGTTCCCCAGAAGACCTACAAAATAAGAATATGTTATCATCATATATTAACTTGCCCAATGAAAAGGACTACTGTCTGTCATGGTTAAATTACAATTGCACCTGATTATCATGTTTTCCATTCATAACATCCTAAAAAATGTTCTGTGTTACCTGGACAATGTTAAGGGTAGCAGCTGTGACGGGATCTGAGAAATCTCCTCTAGGAGGAGAAACAGCACCAACAATGGTAACACTGCCAATACACTCTGGCCCACCAAGACATTTGACCTTCCCAGCTCGTTCATAAAATGAGGCTAAACGTGCCGTAAGCAGCGTAACCACTATCTGCAGGCATTTCAGCCTGTAATAGAAATTAAGATAGAAAATCAACAGTTAATTTAATTTAAATGTGCAACAACAATAGAAAACTTTGTACACCCAATTCAATAATTGCTTATTCACTTGAGGTAAGAAACTTAATGAAATATAACAATAGTGTAACATTATAAAACATTACTTAGACAGTAGCATAACATACAGAGACAAAACCATTGGAACACTTGCACAAAACTAACAGATATAGCAATCTTGTAAACATGTTTTTCTTATTGCCTATTTCATTAATCAAGTCAATGTTAAATGATCAAAACGGAATTGTCTATAAAAGTGCAGCTAATAGGATAAATTGTAAATAAGCTACATAAGAAAGGAACAAACCAGTCGTCCAGAAATTTCACGAAGGGCTTCAGCCCAACGAGAAGTTAAATCTGCCATCATGCTAACATTGTATCCCATATCTCAGAAATATTCAGCTATGGTGATTCCTGCAAACCGCACATCTACACATCAAATTAAGAAACATAAACTTGCAATGTCTAAGAATTGACATCACAGGAAAATAATTCCAAGCTACTTTCCTGAGCAGTAAATTAGCAGCAATTCATTCATGCATGCATAATACATCAAGTTAATACATGCCACCAGATAATACTACTATTCAAGCCCTTTCTCGGTCCTAGGTTATATCAATAACCACCATGAACCCACCCACCTATCAGTAAATAAGTTGCAGGGTACTTGTATCACTCAAAAGTAAAGTCCTATTTGTCATATATTATCTGTTAGCTAACAAAACCTTTCCACAAAAAGGGTACTTGTATAAATTGAAGCCTCATGAGCAGCCATAGGCATGTTAGAAGTGTTGGCCACAAGTGTTGTGTGCTTCATCACTGATTCTTCACGCCCATCGAACAACGTCATTGTCAATTGTGGAAAATCCATGAGCACCTAGAAAATAGATAGGTGAGGATAAGTATCAGGAGTGCTGACAAATAATAACAAACATGAGAGAAGCACAAACCTCAGCCATTTCTTTTCCTCGCTCACCACAGCCAACATAAACAACTGTATCAGAATTGGAATGCTGCAAAAGAAAAAGTATAATCCCTTATCAACAAGTCCCAATCATAATGATTCTGCTAAACTGATGCAAGGAATGACAAGTGTTACCTTTGAAAGAGATTGACTAATGATTGTTTTGCCACATCCAAATGCCCTAAGAATGGCAGAAGTTCCACCAAGAACAGAGGGGAAAAGAGCATCAAGAACACATTGGAACAAATAAAATCACCAGAAACGTCATTTTCTTAGAACAGTGGTCACTGAAGAGCAAGCTAACACAAATATAAGCTAATGTAAAGTACCTGTCCTGTAAGTATTGGGGTATCAGCAGCAAGTTTTGAAGCAACAAGTCTTGGTGTTCGCACTGGCCACATCTGCACACAACAAATTTGATATATTGAGGTCCAAAAAACAACTGTAATGCTCCACAAAAACTTATAGCAACACAATTTTGTCCACACACCTGAAGCATGGTGAACTTCTTTTTGACACCCTGAAAGTCAAGCTCCAACACAGTATCCTACAAGTATACAAAAATTCAGCCAGTAATTCATTTGAGTAGAAAGAAGAAAGATAGCTCAAACTTCATAATAGAGACGGAGCCATCATTATTCATCAAACAAAGGTTAACAGGAATGTGAACTACTGAAAATTTCGATCAAAATGATCTCTCCAAGAATTCAAACCTTTAACGAATATTGGCCTGGAGGTGCAATATAAGTGATCTTCCCCATGGCATCAGGGTGAAATGCGATGAGGTGCTGCATTAAACTGTTGTCAAAGACGGTCTGGAATGGTACAAAAGAAATACAAAAAGTTAGATAACACAAACTACAAACTCATCTCAACACATAAAGATGATACTTCTTCACAAAGCATAACATTGATAAACTTACCGCATACAAGTCTCCGCCAGTCAGAAGATCTCCCTCACCTGTCCCAATCAAATAAATTAGAATTAATTCACAACAAAAAGACAAAGGAAAAGCAAAAACAAAAGTACCTATTTTTTTCGCTAAAATTCCCAGAGTGTATCTTTGTCAAGAGCAGGAACAGAGACGGCACGAGGAATGTAGTCACCACCAGATCTTTTTGCAATGGTTTTCAGAAGTCTCTATTTTGATAAAATAGAAAGATAAAACAAGTAAATGATTAAATAATGAAGTGTTACAGGAGAATTACATATGACCTCAAACGTAGTTTCAACTTAACAATCTAAAAAAGAAAGAAAGAGAAAGTAGTTGAGAACGATTGATAATTGGAAATATCAAAAAGTATTTCCCACCTGAATACCATCAAAGATATTCCCCAATATTCCTGGTCCCAACTCCACGGACAAAGGCTGCAAAAGGTACAAAGTTTGTAAGCAACAGCAGTCGAAGCCCCATCGAGAAAGCAGGACAAGGTAGTAAAATTACCTTATGCATCCGAAGAACATGGTCATTCACCATCAAACCCACTGACTCCTCCTATACTGATATCAGAAAGATCACAATGATTCTTTGCACATCAGAAACTTAAGAATTTCACTCATTTAAGAAGGAATAAATAAATAAATGTATAATTTCCCTGTTCCACAAACTTCTTTATTCTTCATGTTCTAATAGTATAAAGTGGGCTAAACAATTCATAAAAAAGGAACTTCTTATGACAAGATAAAGAAATAAAAAGCAATTAGCAAAACCTTTAAATGAGATGGGAAGGGGAGAGGAGAAAAGGCCTGAAAGTAATTATAGGCACAAGAAACCTTGAATTGTAGCAGAATTGCCTTCCAATCAAATGATTTCACCAATGAGATTGTTGTGGTCAACACGGACAAGCTCATACATAGCAGCACCAGCCATGCCATCTGCAACACGACTGGTCGTGATACCTGCCCAAACCCGTAAAATCACAACAAATGCGTCAATAAATGTGCAATAGTCCTTAAGTTTTTCTTGGGATAAATCAACTGTCAAGCACTGAACTTCCAATTACCAGAAATTAGCAGTAAAGAACCAATCATTTACGTTATAATTAAGCCCAAAGCCTAACAACTCATATCATTTCAGCACACTCTGACCACCTGATAGGAACCTCTAGTTTAGAATACTAGAGGTGAGTATATTATTGAGTAAAATCAGGGTTTTAACACTGATACTTACAGATGTAGCCCTCAGGCCACTATCTGTTCCAGAGCTATAACAGCTCCTTAGGAAGAATTCTCGATTCTCACTGCCTACAACCTTACTATTTTCTTCTGCCTACCTCCCTCTTCTCTCACCCCAGTACATAATATTCCCTCCCTAGGTACATTCGGTCCCCTAACTACTTTGCCACCTCAGCATAACTACCTGCCCTCCTGCCCCTCTTCTTTCTTCTAGAATAAACCTCTCTCTCTTCCCCTAAGATCCTAACATTGCCCCCTCCTTGAAGAGCAGCCTTGTCCTCAAGGCTGAAGTGAGGAAGGTGACTCCAGACCACATATGCATCCTCCCCTGTAGCTGGTGCTACTGTTTGGCCCTTCCCTTTAACCAACCATTGCTGTGTTGATTCTCCATCTACGTGATTCCCATTGCCTCTCCCAAGTTGGACCTTTTGTCCCTCATGTTCGAATTGCATGCACATCTCCTTCCAATCCACCATGACCCTTCCTAATGTTTGTAACCAAGCAACCCCTAAGATCATATCCATTCCCTCTAAATCTAGGACATGAGCGTCAATCTTCCAATCCATTTTTTCCAATCGAATAGGAATTTCCAAACACTGCCCTCTAGTAGTCACCCTATGGCCATCTCCCATTCTGATGCTTAGTGCTTTACTTATCCCCACTGTCAGCCCCAACCGACTAACCAACCCAGGAGAAATGAAGTTATGGCTAGCTCCACTGTCTACTAGAATTACAACCGGAACCCCCTGTAAATTTCCTGCTACCCGCATCGTTCTAGCTTCTTGCATCTGTGCTTCATTCGCTCCAAATACCTCCATTGTTCTGCATTCCAAAGCTATATCAGCCTCTTCTTCAACCTCTGCTTCCAAGGCTATAATTTCTCCATTTGCATCCAAGGTTTCATTGTCATCCAGGATTAACAGCCTCAGCTGCTTCTTTGGACACTGATGGAGGGGGTGGAACCGCTCCCCACATCTGAAACATAGACCTTTTGTTTTTCGGTCCATGAGTTCCTGGTATGACAAATGACGCACCCCCCTGTTTCTCTCCGTCGGTCCCCGTCTGTCACTCTCGGTTCGTCGGGTGGGAGTCGTCAAGGGTGGAGCAACCATCCCCCGCTGCGCCAGGAACTCCGATGGAGCCCCAGAGAGATCGCGACCTCGCCCTGGTCCGACGCCACTCTCAAATCTCTCTCGACCCGTCGGGTCAGGTGGCTCCGGGTCGCGCTGGGTCGGGTTGACCAGGAATCTGCCCCTAAAAGGGCTCCTTCGATGCGAAGACCACTGATACAACCGAGAGCCAAGGCTGTCGACACCCCTAATCTCGCCATTCATCTCATCCTCCACCGCCCTCGCTACCTTCATCAACTGATACCGATTAGCAGGTCCGAACGTTCGTACCCTTCTCCGAATATCTTCTCTCAGCCCACTCATGAAATATCCCATGAGCTGTTCTTCGGGTAGCCTTCCCACTTGCGACGAAATAAACTCAAAAGCCTCAATATATTCCTCTACCGACTCCATCTGCTTCAAATCCGACAACTCCTCAAATGGGTTATCGAATCGTCTTCCTCCATAACGATCTACTAGGGCTTTCTTAAAGTTTTCCCAGTTGAGCTCTTCCGTCGTCTCCTTCAGAAGGTTGAACCAATGTATGGTTGCTCCGTCCATACTTAAAAGTGCTAGTTTAATCTTCACTGGTTCTGAGGTATTGTGAACCTCAAAATAAACCTCTGCCCTAGTAATCCATCCCACCGGATCAGTCCCGTCAAACATCGGTAGTTCTACTTTACGTACTGACATCCGGTATTCCTCCATGGTGTCGTAGGAATGCTCTATCGGAGTCGATTGTTGAGGGAGATGAGTATTTCTTTCACCTGCCAACGTTGGGCCCCTTTCCGCCGTATCACTCCCCTGTCCCTCTTCTGGTCTCTTGCCCATCATCTTGCTCATTTCTAGCAGCAAGTTTCGCTGCATTTCCAGCAAGGCCATGCGCATGGATGATTGAATCTCCTCCACTCCGGCCTCCAGGTTTGCCATGCGGGATTCCAACACTTCTACTCTATCGGACATTTTAGGTTGCATGAAGGTATGTTACTCTGAACTTCTGTTTTTGTGTTTCTATAAATCCTCCGAAAAAGCTGGTCCTCCTCTCCCTTCAGATCCGGCAGGTCGGACCAATGATAGGAACCTCTAGTTTAGAATACTCGAGGTGAGTATATTATTGAGTAAAATCAGTGTTTTAACACTGATACTTACAGATGTAGCCCTCAGGCCACTATCTGTTCCAGAGCTATAACAGCTCCTTAGGAAGAATTCTCGATTCTCACTGCCTACAACCTTACTATTTTCTTCTGCCTACCTCCCTCTTCTCTCACCCCAGTACATAATATTCCCTCCCTAGGTACATTCGGTCCGCTAACTACTTTGCCACCTCAGCATAACTACCTGCCCTCCTGCCCTCCTGCCCCTCTTCTTTCTTCTAGAATAAACCTCTCTCTCTTCCCGTAAGATCCTAACACCACCACTATCCAAAAACTGGATCAATCGACAATTTCACCGCTACCATAGTAGTAGATCCCCCTGAGAACCATTTTACTAATCAAATAATCACTCGTAAAGTATTCACTGATCAAATATATAAACAGAAACCCTCAAATGCCAACCCGTAGCAAATAAGATCAAACATAGCTTACAAATCCACTCCAACAGATCCACAATCAAAAGATCCGACATTTAAACAATTCATGCCACATAAAACCAAAATTACACAATATAGAAAAACAAAACCGATCAAATGACAAGAATTTCACCATCACCATCCAATAAAATCAAATATTTCAAAATTTCGAAAAAAAAAGGAAAAAAAGAGAAACGACCTTTCGGACATAACCATACTCGCTTTCTTTCTCCGAATCTTCGAAGGTGGTGAGTCTAGCCCCGTACACTGACAGCATTTTGAGACACCATAAGAAATCCAGAATTGAGAATGACATACAATGTGATGAAATTCGATGCAAACCCTAGAGACAGAAAACCAAATTCACAGACCCAAACACACCATAGAGAAGAACAGGAAGAAGAAGAAGAAGAACTGATATAAAAAGCCGATGATCCAATATTTAGAAAATAGAATTTTATTAAAATTAATCTTAATTTTACTATAAATTTTCAATTTTTAAAAATAATTTTCATATACATATATATATATATACATATATGAACGTCGTTCTTGCCAAGATCAACTCCAAACCGTTTGGAACCTCAGAGGTTTTAACAAGGACCAAATATATACATATGAACTTCGTTATTGCCAAGATTCTATATCCTTTTTCAACCTACTCAACTCTAAACCATTTGGAACCCTCAGAGGTTCTAACCAAGGATCACTTCGTATCATTCATATGCTATTTTTCAATTTCCCGAATGATATGAAGATTTTATAGATTGGAATAGATATATAGCGTTGAAAGCTTTTTCGTTAGCGAAATCATTTTCTACTAAAATTTGAAATATTAAAAAAATAGAGCTTTTACGTCTCAATTGGAGTTAAATTATTTTAATTTTTATTTTTATTTATCGCCCTAAAACTTTTTAAATATATACTTATTTTTGGGTGATAAATAAAAAATTAAACATTGAAATATATTATATAAGTATATATTATTTTTATTATCTATATTAATAACCAACAAATAATCAATGTTTTAAAACTCAACTAATTCAACTGTTTAATCGCAAAAACTTTTAAGTATATTATTCTTTGGTTTAGTTTTAACTTTTAGTTTAATTTATTTTAATAATTTTATTGTTAAAAATTAGTCAATTTATTAATTAATCGGTTAATTTTTATAAATTAATTAATTCTTATAAATCAAAATCAATTAATTAATTTTCATTTAACATTTTAAAATTAAATTTCAAATTCTTCAATAAATAAAATAATATTTTTAACCATATTTTAAATTATTTAATTTTAACTAATTTTATGATGATCTACTACCAATTAAACCATTTAAACCTTAATTTTTTGTCTTAATAATTTAACTTTTAGTTTAATTTTTAAAAATTGAACCAACAATAACACCCAAAGTAAGTTCAGGTGAAATATAAAATTTAGAGAGGCTTAATAATACTCAACCTTATCTTTACTTAGCCGAGAAGCTACGCCCGGTGTCTATATTTATAACCACTAAATGATAATTATTAATATTAACAAAATCTCTCTCTTTCCAATTAAGCAATTACAAAAAAGCCCCAACCAGTTCCGCGAAAGTACAGGGAATAGAAGTAGAACTGCCCCTGCACAACTGTAGGATCAATAAAACTTACAACTACAGATCATTCACCAAATATTCAAATCTTTTCCTTCTGAGAGTAATCTTCCTCATCTAGCTCTGAATCAGATGGCTAATGTCAAAAGGGTAAGCTTCATCAGATGATTTAGAACTGTATAATCTTGAAGCAAACTTTTCATTGGTAGCTTCTGATGGATGAAGAGCATCCCACCAAAAATGGTTGCCTCTGTCAGTACATGCTGTTAGTAGAGGAATGCAAGCTGGTGTTCCTGGAATCACTTCACAACACGAGGCATTTGTGACCTTAAATCCTGAAAACAGAAAGCTTTCAGCAACCATAGAATCTGTTAGAGCTTGGAAGAAGAGCAGGTGTTTGTGTACCAGAGAATAAGCTTGAATATATCTTAAAGGCATCGAGATAGATGAATTTGGCATTGGCTAGAGCTTTGTTGAGCTTATCTACTAAGGGACGAAGTTTGCTGTTAAATATCTGCAGACTGTTGTTAACCTCATCCACATATGAAGATCCGTTCGTGCCGGTTGATTTCCGAACGACCACTGGAGCGCAACCTAGAGGGCCGATTCCGATCAGGGCTATCTTCCTTGCTCCATGATCGTGCAGTGTCTGGTTCCAACAAAGAACCATTGACGGTAGTAAGTCATATATAAGTATCAAAGATGGCAAGAAGCGAAGGTTGTGAAGTTAATTACGTTGGAATTATTCAAGGACATATATAAGTTAAAATGATCCGTAAATTTAATGTCTTAAAGTTTTAAGTTAAAATAGAGTATCAACACGAACATAACGTAGATCTTCTATACAAGTAAGCTCTTTAGATCTAATAAGTAGTATCAAAGCCGATAGTTCGGCAAGGAACGAGTATAGAGTTGACAATCAAATCCAATAGTTGCCTTCTCATGAAGAAGAACGAGAAAACTTTTGTTGGGCTCAGACCAGTAGAGTAAAAGGACTCTTAATGACGTCATATACTCACGTTGAAGAGAGAATTCAAGTCGAATGTGGAAGTTTATAATTGAGAGGGAGATTATTGGGATGTAAGTATAAATAGAAATTTCACATCAAAAAGAGATTAAATTTAGAAAGAGTTTGACCGGAGTCCCTTAAGTTCGAGTTTGGTCCGAAGCTCACCCCAGTTTCAAATATATTCTTGATTGAAGTACAAATGGAAACAAGTGTTGAGTTTGCATACCCGTAATTGCAGTTCATATTCTTGAACGAGGACTGAGGCATATTGTTCAGGAGTGTATTTTTTGCTTGTAGAGTAAAACTTTGGCTTGAAGTAGTTGTTCACATAATCATTATCACCCATTGCAACAGAATACAAGCACTTGCTCAGGTGATCTTTAGCTGCTGATGAATTTCCACTTGCTAGAACTTCACCAATTCTTGAAACTGTTCTCTGATGATGCTGAAGCTGCGCTTCCATGGCGTATCGAGCACCCTGCAACATTTTTTTTTCTTGTTCACAACCCAAGAAAGGAAACTATATTCAATTGCACAAACAAGAAGAGTTCAGGTTTTTTTTCTTACCAGGTGTGAGCCTGTTTCTGATCGAATCCCAGAGCTTCCTGAAGCATAATTCACACCAATGAGCATGTCCTTATCGTCTTTAACTGCTGCAAATGGCGGAATCGAACTGTTGAATCCTAGTAATTTAGCTGCAAAAACAGGATAAGAACTCTTGTTTGAAACTTGGAAAGACGAGAAAATAAATGGAGAGAAGAAGAAACCTAAGAAATCAGGTGTGTTCCGGCCATTGGAGAACCTTCCGGTGGCTCCTTTAGGAAAGTCAATACCATAAGGTAGAAAGTTGGATCTGGCCGTCGTCACGAGGCCATTGTTATTACCATTATCATAATACGAAGCTCCAAAGACGAAGTAGCAAGGTACTGGTGGCTTGCCATAACTTGCAACACAAAAGCTCAGACTTAGCACCAGAACATAAAACAACCTAGTCTGCAACGCCATTAACGCGAGAAAACTGTTAAAGCAAGGCACAGGAAATGGTCAGGAAGAGATGATATATAGAGAAAGAAAGACGCAGGAAATGGAGGAGACTCCATTTTTAGGCTTGACTCGAAGTTGGTGCTTTGCATGAGCTATTGTTATCTTTGGTGATCCCACTTGCATGCATCTAAAGTTGTAGGATCCTAGGTTTTGACCATTTCTTTTCCATAGTTAGATTTATTGTTTGTGCATAAATAACATATATTTGCATTCATATGGGCGTTGAAATGTATTGTTATGCAGGGATAAAATAACTATGTGCCAACTCTGTTTTAGACCATCTATCCACTTAAATATAAAGGACTCATAAAAATATATGAATGAGATCGTCTAAAACAGAATTAACATAACATAATAGGTACAAAGGATTTCATAGCAGTTGTGCAATAGGATAGAAAGAAAAAAGAAGTACCCTTTGGTAAGTCAGGTGGTCCTAATTAATGACAAAATTAACAAAATGGGTCCGGCCGGATTAGGCAACTTGCAATTTGATCAAGTTTGATTAAATTTAATTTTAAAATTTTAACTAATGTCATTTAATTCAAAATAATATCAATTCATGTGAAATTTTTTAGATTCGCATTAACTTCAAACCATATCAAGTCTAGATAAACTATTTTTACTAACCCCAAAAATCAACTCATTTATGAACATTTTGATTTAAAAATTTGAAAGTTCAAGTTGCAATGAGAGATATTGTAATTCATTTTTAAGAGAAGATGATTAGCTAGAAGTAAAATCACATAAACTTATTAATATCATTTGAATCAAATTAGTGGCTTTAGAGATGATAATGAATTAAGTTAGATTCAAATTTTTTATGAGTCAATCTTAATGTGATGTTTTTGTGACTTAAGTCTGACCCGAAGCAATTAGTAACCTCGTTAGGTGGTCCTAAGAGAGTAAGATTAACTCATTTAAGAACGTTCAAACTTAAAGGATTAAAGGTTTAAATTGCAACAAGAGAGATTGCAATTCAAGAGTTATTGGTTAGTTAGAACTGAAAATAGATTGAAACTTAAAAACATTATATGAATCAAATTCATTATTTTAAATATGACATTATGTTAAGTCAGATTTGAGTTGTTTATGAATCGGACTTCACTTAACACTTTCTTTGAAGCCCGACCCAAATTAGGTAAGGATAATCCTAAATCAATCGAAGCCAAGAAACGTCGTCTTGTCATAATTGACCAAAGCAATATCATTTTAATCAATGAGTTAAATTATTGTGATTTTGATATAACGTCTCAAATTGGTACTAACTAGATTGATCTAGTTCCGCATATTTAAATTATATTCAAAACTATATTTGATTTTTTTTTTGTTATAACTTTAAATTGTTAATTTATTAAATCATTTATTTTTAAAACACTATTTAACCAAAAAAGGAAGTAATGTATGAAAGATTGAAAGTTCAATTAATACTCAGTCTAATCAAATTTAGACTTTTGTAATTAAATTTTAATTTAATTAAGTTCAAACTTCTTAAATTATTATGAAATCTTAACAAATTCAACTTTAATTTCACTTTCTTAATACATTATCAACTGTAAGTTAGACTTAAACCTATAAATTAAATTTAAGTTTGCCTTTTGAATATAACTCAGACTCATTATTATCCTTATTAGTGCTCGTCTCGTCTTCTAGGATTCTCAAAAGTTGCTTTCTAGAAAACAAAACAAAAGAATCAAACTTTATGCAAAATCCTTTCGCAACTACAATGAATGCAGTGAGTTCTTGCGGTTCATGTTACCAATATACTTCTGTACACCAAAAGCCAATCAAGTAGTAAGTTTGTTTAGTCAAATCCCTAACCATGAAAAGTGTAGAGTGAAAGAGAAGTAAAGTTATTAGAAATGACTTTTTTTTAAAATAACTTTTCAAAGCAAAATGATTTTTTTTTATAATAAGAATGACATTGTTTTCTATTGTTAATTTAAAAAAATTGGTCAGGTTGAGTCAAGCAACCAATGACCCTGTTGGGCTCCGACTTAAAAAAAATTGATTAGGCTGAGTCAGATAACTTAAGACCTTGTCGGATTCTAACTTAGGCTAAATCTGTCATAAGTCAGATCAGGTTAGGCCGCCTCTGACCTTACCAAGCTCGGCCTAGGGCTAAACTCGGACTTAGCCTGGATCTAGCATGGGTCCGGCTGGCCGTCGTGGGGGAGGTTGGCTTATTGCCATCCTAAATATGTTTTTGTGAAACAAGAATTTTTTGAGAAAAAATCTAATTACTTTGGCCATGAATTGGATGATACTATATTCTAATTTATTCAAAATGCTTAATTTAAGGATTGTTACAAATATTTAAAGCTATAGTGATCATAAATGTTTTACTTATACATATTTCAACTTTGAATTTTGACAACACCTTTTTTTAAATTAATTTGTATATCCAAACAATATAAATACATCCATCAACACAAGTTTGATGATATCTTTTCAAAATTTTAAATCAATTTGGGTTAAAATAAATATTTCAATTCAATAAATTATTTTAATGTAAAATTATAAAATTTTAAAATGATTATTTATAAAATAATATGAACATAATACATATCAGATATTTAATTTTGTACTATAATATTTAATTATAAAATCAAACATATTTTGAATAAATAAATTTTACTCCATAAGTAAAATTTTGCATATTTCTCACCTATATAATTTTAATTTTATGGGTTGATTACAAAAAATCATAAAATTTGTTCAATTTTGCAATTATATTCCAAAATTCAAATAGTGGCTATAAAAAATGTTTAAATTTTCAACCATTTTCAACTCTAGCCGGACATTAGTGTCTCCGTTAAATTTGCTGGTGTGACTTACCATATATTCCAAAAACAGTAACTATTAATACATGTCAGTCAAAATTAACACAACAAATGAGGATTAATGAAACGACATCGTTGTTTAAAAATGACTTAAATCATATTAAGCAACCCCGACAACCTTATGCTTTGATTTTAGTTTTTTTCCTCTATTGTCAGTTTGTTCTTCTGATGCACTCAGTATGAGGACATCAGGGATGCGTAATATGAAATTTGAAGGGTGAAAGTGTCAAGAGAACAAATTAAAAACAAATAGCTTATTGATGCAGTATGTTACAATGTGAAAGTAGTTTGGGGTGTCAACAAAATAAATAGAAAATGAAGGGTTGCAATTGCGTAAATTGATGTAGGGATTCTATTTTTAACAACGGCGTCGTTTCAGTAATATTCATTTGTTGTGTTAATTTTGACTGAAGTGTATTAATTCTTAGGATTTTTGGAACACATGGTAAGCCACATTAAAAATTTTAACGGAGATATTAACGTCGGGTTATAATTGAAAAAATTTTAAAAAAATTGAACATTTTATTGTCACTTTTTGAAGTTCGGGTTATAATTACGAAATTGAGTAAATTTTGAATTTTTGTAATTAACCTAAGTTTAATAAAATATGACGAAATTATCATTAATATTTAAGAATAAATATTATTAAATTAAAAGTAATTATTTTTAACTTTTATTTAGCACCCTATAGAGATGACAATTATTACCTCATAACTCTAAATTTAGTTGTTTTTAATGTACCGGCCTAAGTTTAAACTGAGTCGAAACTCAATTATTTTAAACAAAAAAGCATAATTTTATTAAGGAAATATGAGTATCAGATAGACTTAGCCATAGGTGGACCAATGATATGAGTTAGTTTTCGTTCGTAAGATCGCGTGAACGTTCGTCATCGCCTAGGAAGCAGCATGCAGAAGCGGACATAAAGGTACAGGGATGAATTCGGTCAATGCCGCCAATTCAAGCGATACTCGGTCGGTGCTGGTCAGTATTCAAAATACTGGTCAAAATCTACCAAGATCTGGAAATTTTAAAAAATTAGGAGTTTTTTTGCAAAATTTTTCAAACTTTTTAAATTTTCCTCCTCTCTCCTACCTCTCCTTCCCCTTTTTTTAGTTTTAAAATAATAATAAATATTTTATTACTAATAATAATTATAAATTAAATAAAACTTTAAAGTAAATTATTTTAGTTTTATTACCAATAAATTATTTTATTTTTATTACTAATAAATTATTTTTATTTAAATTTATTTTAACATTTTATATAATATTTATTAATAAATACTAATAAATTAGTTTATAAATAATAATTTTAAAATTATTACTTATAAACTAATATTTATTTTATATATTTTCAATTATTAAATTAAAATTTATATATTTTGAAATTAATTATATTTATTAATAATTATTAAATAATCTACAACTTAACAATATGACAATGGACTATTTTATAATTAAAAAAAAGAGACAATTTTATAAATTTAAAAATATTTTTGTATTATTGTAATATTTTAAATACTTTGTATTATTCTTAATTTTATAATTGTATGATGATAATTGTTTTTATTTATATTAATTGTGGTTATTATTTATATGTAAAATATTTAAAATTATTGTTATTTCATAATAATTGTCATTATTATTTATTATTAAGATTTTGAAAGCATGATTGATGTAAGCAAGAACTAGTAAAATATACTGATCTGTTGTATAATATAACAATATGGACTATTTTGCAATTCTTAAAAATTTTAGGACTATTTCATAAATTTAAAAATTTAAAGCAGTGTCAGATCCCCATCAACCTAGAATGCAGATTCTGATTCAGGAAATCAATCCGATCATCAAGAAGGCAGATGCAGTATTCATAACATTGAGGTGGACTCGACAAAAAAAAAAATTAAATTAAATTTTTTTTTAAAAAAACTGGCGGTAATCCTCACTAAAAGCATCCTAAGCTTCTAATGATGATAAGTTGTATAAATAGTCCTCACTAATGGCATCCTAAGCTATGGGAACATATCTTTTATCTTAGTTAGCCCTTTACTACACTCTTCCATCTCGTCTCATCCCCACACTGATGTGATGATAAGTTGTAGTATAAAATACGAGAAGGAAGCATTGGGGATTGGAAAGTCAAAATAGCGTTGAGTCAAACTCAGCTTTAGCATGCACAAGGCGCGGAAACCCAACACTGTGTCTTGCGCGGCAGTTTTAGTGTGTGAAATGACCAAAAAGCCACCAAAAGCATTTTCTCTCTCTCAAACCAAAAAGAGTAAATGGCAATATAATTATGTTCTTTAAGCAAAAAATTTTAACTATTTTAAAAAAAATTATAAGATAAATTAAATTAATTACTCAAGATTGAAGGTATTTATATATTTTTCATTGGGAAATTGTTAAATTATTAAAATAAAAGATAATGTAAGGACTTTTTTAAATTATTTATAAAAATAAAATTAATGATATAATATAATTTTATCCTCTCCATTTTTTAATGATATAAAATTATTT
The DNA here is from genome assembly GCA_029891385.1 of Erythroxylum novogranatense. Lineage (NCBI taxonomy): Eukaryota > Viridiplantae > Streptophyta > Magnoliopsida > Malpighiales > Erythroxylaceae > Erythroxylum > Erythroxylum novogranatense. The sequence goes on along the minus strand of CM057226.1, from coordinate 2,637,929 downwards.
GAAATTATTACTCATTGTTTTGTAATTTAATTTTTAGACTTGATTGATTCAATTAATTAATCCATAATTAACCTGTTGACTTCAATTTTTATAGGGAGGCACTGGCTCAGACTTAATTGTCATCCGTAATTTTACATCTCATCATGTTACATAATAAAATTGTTTAAACAATTAGGAAATTTCACAAATTGAAATAGAGAAATTAGACATAAAGAACTAAATTAGGTTGTCCTTTTAGAGGTGGTTGAGTTGGTAAAGTGGGAGGCATTGAATCAAAAGATCCTATATTCAAATATTTTTACTTACGATCTTTTAATCGAGTATGTTGTATAGGACTTGTCTATTAAATAGTATTTGATTGATGTAATTTACAAGTTATTGAGTTAATACAAAAATTTATCTGGTACACATTTAAAAGATAATGACTGATGATTCTTTCGTTTTTAAATAAATAAATAAAAACTAAATTGGGTTACAAATTTTATATTTAACAAAATCTTGAGTAAAACCTACTGTTCTTGTCGGTCATTTGGTAATTTGCCTTTTTACAATAATATTTTTTAAAATATTTTATTTGTCTGTTTCTGCATACATTTGTACGTAAAACTCGAAAAAGAAAGTGGGGCATTCGAGGTTTCTGACAATATTCTCTGCAAGATGTCTCTTCTTCACTGTTCTTACCTCGTATCTCGTGCCACCTTCCCAAGACTTTAAACTAATATATACCCACTTCTTAATCTTTCTTATTAGTAGAAGATCACACAGAACTATAAAGGAAATGATGTAATGTACATGAATCAAGTGTCACTAATGGTGACCCCGTCACAAAGATCTCTCTTTTTTTTTTTCCGGTTTTTTGTTTATTGGAAAGTGGGAGGAAGACTGTTTTCTTGGGTTTTGGGTTTTATTTATGGGTTCTCTCTCATTTTCAGAAAGAATAGGAAACGTGCGTGAGAGAAGAAGACAATAGAGAGAGAGCGCGAGGAGGGAGGGTCTGATCTTTAATTTTTAGCTAAAATAAATCAGAATTGATTGTAGCTTTGAAAAGCGAAAATGGGTTTTGTATGTAAGTGGAATTATATCAATTTATTGCTCACATTTAATGGCTTTTTAATGTTTCCAATACTGTAACTGTGCTAACTTTCTCTTGCTGTCTTCTCTCATGTGCAGGGCGGTGCATTTCTCTTCTTGTCACTTACTGCCATTTCTTTACTAAAGAAAAGAACCCTAGACTAGTCTGTTTTGGTTTTTAGCTTTACGCGTTCCTAACATTCCTCACAAGTAGCTTCTCTCTCAGATGTGAGTGTTTTGTGTGTGATCACAAGCAAACATTTTTGCTTTGAGGCTATACATTTGAAAAGAAGTTCCTTTGAGTAGATGGCTTTGAAAGGCGTTGTCGCTTGCTCCTGTATCTGTAGCTTCTCTCTCAGATGTGAGTGTTTTGTGTGTGATCACAAGCAAAGATTTGTGCTTTGAGGCTATACATTTGAAAAGAAGAAGTTCCTTTGAGATGATGGTTTTGAAGGGCGTAGTCACTTGCTCCTGTATCTGATCTTAAACTGCCATTTTATGTTTTGGTGTTGATAGAGTAGTGCTGCTAAGAATGTGGCTTCTGAATGATGAAGTTGTTAAGAGAAGAGTTGAATAGGTAGTAAAGGATGTGCTTTGATTGGTATTCAAGGGTTTAAAGCAATTTGTGTTGTAAGGTTGTGGAGCGATATGCTTTTTGAGCATCGTTTGATTTCATCTGTGTTGGTTCCTTCATTCAGTGAAAAGTTTGATGATTTACTCCATGCGTTTGAAGCTTTACGAGCAGCAGTTTCGCGAATGTTCTTGGTCTAGTATGACTAGGTAAAGCAGAGAAGTGATGTTAAAGTGAGCTTCTTTTTAGTGTAGAAACAGTGGATTTGGGATTTACTTAGTTTCTTTGGCTCGGAAATTCGAGCCATCTTGCTGATCTACGAGGATTCTAAGAGATTCTGCTTTGACCATTTTGACTTAAGATATTTAATCCTGGTCCCCCCACCAAGATTTGGTGAACAAAATCTCGTCTTTGAACATTTGCTGTTCTCTTCTCCGTTTTCCCGGTTGAGGTTGTTTCAAGAGGAACATTGGGTTAAAGATGGATTTTTTCAAAGTGAAGAAGTTCAGGAAAGCTCGTAAGCCAGACCCAGAAAAGGATTTAGAAGATAAGCCAGTGCCACAACCAGAGGAACCAAAGAATGATAATGGTGGGAATGGTGACAATGGGGGTAGTAAATCAGTTAATACGGATCCTCTAGCTGAAGCTGAAGATGACGATGATGACTTTATAACCAATGAGGTGAAGAGGAGGTTGAAAGAGCTGAGAAGGAACAGTTTCATGGCGTTGATACCTGAAGAAGACTCGTGCGAAGAGGAAGATGATGAGGAGGAAGGTGAAGGAGAGACGAGCTCTAATGAGTGGAGGGATGTTGAAGCGGAGGGAAGACAATGGTGGGGTGGGTTTGATGTTGTGTATGAAAAATATTGCGAGAGGATGCTGTTCTTTGATCGAATGATTGTGCAACAACTCGTGGAAAATGGTAAGTTCTACAGGGTTGGATCCAGTTTCTTGTTCCTTTGCATCAAATAGTTGTGAAATATATGAAGATTCAGATTGCTTTTGGCTATCACTTCTTGTAAGATTTACTGTCTCGGATTGTTCCAAAGCGATTTCTTTGTCAAAATCAATACTTTCTGCATATTGGATTGATGGAAAATGCTTCGATTCTTTGCTGAACTATTTGATGGTACCTCTTCAGAATCATCTGAGGCTATTGCTTTTTATGTTTATTAATGATAATTTACTAGTTATTGTTTGTTGCCAAGCTGTTATTTCTGGGTTCATTTAGGCATTAACATATATGTGAAGCCTTTTCAAGAATTAAAGATTTTGATTTTGCAGTTCTAACATTTGGTTTGGAATTGGCAAATGTTGGTGGATAGTTATACATATCTGGAAGTCCAATCTGACATCGATACGGTTCTAATGTTTCCATTTGTTGCTTAATTTGAACCAAAAAAGAAGGAAAATGTACCAGTATATTTAATAAAATTATGATGAAATTCTTTGAGATTTAGCATCCTACCAAACTTTGGCCAATTGATGATATGCTAAATCACCGTAGCATTATGATTTTGCTTGTGGTCTAGTTAAGGGAGTGGTGATTTTGGTTGAGCCAACCTTTTTGTTTGTGGTCCATAGGAGTCCCGTAGATATGAAGCAAAATGGATCTTGTTCTATCCCTGATCAGAGATTTCTGTATGAAAAATTTGAATCGGAGTTTGTAAGGGGAAGGAGAAGGAGTCCTCAATTTGCCAAAGGTTAGGTTTGAGCAAGAGCCTTTTGTGACAATTCGATAGTTGATGGTATATAGACATAATGGTCTAGGACAAGCAGATTACAGATGAAGTTGGATTAGGCTTATTGGATCTGCTGAATTTGGCAACCACATAAAAGCCACGTAGTTTCTACCGAGAAGGAGTCTCCTCCAGTTTATTGGATTTTAGTTGTCCAGATCCTATGTCAGGAATCTACTAAATGTAAATGTAGCCTGATAGAAAATAACAACAAACTTTTTCCTCCTCTTAAGATTTTCTGTTCCATGTTTTCATTATAACTGCAATACTTAAAAGGCTTGATACTTTTTTACAGGTTGCCATACTCCTCCAACTCCATCACCAAGATCTGCATCCAAGAAGTTAACATCACCATTCCGCTGCCTTTCTTTGAAAAGGATGGAAGAACTTGGAGATGAAACTGAGCACCTGCAGCAGCCGCAGAATGAGCCATATCAAGATCTTGAAACTGCATATGTAGCTCATGCTTGTTTAACCTGGGAGGCACTTCACTGTCAGTATACACATATGTGTCAGAAAATTTCATGCCAACCCGAGAATCGAACCTGTTACAATCAAAGTGCTGAGCAGTTTCAACAATTCCAAGTGTTATTGCAGAGATTTATTGAAAATGAGCCTTTTGAGCTGGGTATGAGAGCAGAAGCTTACGCTCGTACCAGGAAAGTTTTGCCTAAACTGCTTCAGGTTCCAAACATAAAAGGTAAGTTCTCTGCCATTACAAATTAAGTCCTAATTATGAGTTCAATTTGTATTCCAACGAAGGACTATGAATTTCTTATATAAAATAATGAATTTCATGGATATCTACAGCTTCAGATCAAAGAGAAAAAGAGGAAGAAGAATCTGATTGGGTAGTTCTTGCTCCTGATCTTATCACCATCATTGAGAGCTCAGTCCTCACTTTCCACCTCTTCATCAAGTTGGATAGGAGAAAACAGAATCGTGTTTTAAACTTGTTTGGAAATCAAAACCAGATCGCAACCCCTCTTCAATTGATTCAGTCCTCACTTGAGAAGGTTAGACTTTATCGTGTTATTTTGTAGTTCAATTAATTTTGTATGTCAAATATAATATGCTGAAGATTGTCACTTTTTGATGCTGTTGCTACCTCCCTTTCAACGTCAATCCATGTAAAAATTTGCAGAAGAAGACTAAGTTGAAGGAACTCTGTAAGAAGAGTAAAGCTTGGAAGAAGAAATCTTGGCCGCAAGTGTATGCAGATGTTGAACTCCTGTTTAGCCTAATTGACGTTAGGCTCATATCCAGGGTTCTCAAGATGGTGAGAATAACTAAAGAGCAGTTGATTTGGTGTGAAGAAAAGATGAAGAAGCTACATTTATCAGATGGTAAGTTGCATAGAGACCCTTCTGCCACCCTGTTCCCCTGTTGATAGCTGCAAAACCAGGAATGTTGGGATATGATTTATCAGTTCTTGCAGCTGGAGTGAAGCATCCTTTGTTTCCTTTGACATAGAAGTGGCATGAGGACTCGGTTCGATTCACAAACTAGAGTTAATTATCGGTGAATGCGGATTATTTGTAACATGATCTTATTGCCATTAGGTGGTAAGGAGGATTGGAAAAAAAAAAGGTATTACTGCAGCTTTTGAATCTCTGTAGTTTGCTGAACATAAATTACTTGACTTGTAGATTGTTTGAAGATTGCTTCTCCCTAGCCAGTATCATTTCAAGTTCATTTTCTGTTTTGTCCCCATTTGTGTTTAACCATGTCTAAACCATATTTCGTTACTTCTAAACCAGTTCATCCAACCTTTGTGCTAATGTAAAAAGTCACCACCACCTGGTCCAACAGATTTCAACATAATAAGAGAATAAGCATTAGTAATGCAGAGTTAAGCAAGTAAATGAAAAGGAAATGGCCTCAAACCCCAATTTGGTAGTAAGATATAAGGAGAATCATTCCTTTCACCAAACTTGAAAGCCTTATGAGTTTATCCAATATGAATAGGATTGACAATGTGTCGGCCTAGTATGAACTCGAACACAATGCTTTTTGAACTCAAACTCATAACTTAATTTTGTGCTCGAACAGGTATAAATACCAGAATTTGAATCTGGCAAATTCAAAATTTTTCAATAAAATTAGAATAAAAGACAAGTTTTTTCAATTTGATTCGTTTTAAAATATATTTTAATAATTTTAATATATTATATTAACTAGACATACACATTATTATTATTTTTTGTTAAAATTTTGATAAATTTACCTCATCTAAATAAAATTGATGAAAAAGTGTGAATTATATTTGAAAATATTAAATTATAATAGTCATTAAGAAATGAATTAAGCCTGTTTTAACTTTTTATTATGATTGTCACATAAATCAAGATATCATTTTCTTGCAAGATTTCGTCTCCCTCCCAAAAACTGAAAGGGAAACGTATTGCTATGTGACAAAATCCAGAGAACTCCTAATCATAAGGACAATGAATAAATGATGTCAGCTACAGTTTTATTGCCACGTGTCACCAACTCATTTCCTCAACAACTTTAACTAACACGTGTCTTAGCATGACCTGGTATAGCTCCCATTGTAAGACCAAAAAGCCCATAACTTGGTAGACAAAGATGATGAGTAAATCTGAGAACCTCATGCTTGTTTTGCCTAGTGGCTTTTTAGTCTTTGAGTATGATAGATAAACAATGAAGTCATCTGGTAAGAATAAATTAATGAGAAATAATGAAGAGATGTGGGATTATAAAGAAATATAAAAGAAAGTCCATAGCGTGAATCTTTAGCTAACTTGGAGGGCATTTTTTTTTGTAGGTGTGTTTTGTATTTTCCAAATCAAAACAACCTTCTGTAAGTTCTGTGAGCTTTCCAATACACTTGGGACGGTTTTGTTTCAACCTTGGAGAGCTGTTTCGGTCTACCAGGTACAGAGCTTTGCTTGCGTATGTGTGTGTCTGCTTTGCGGGTGGACGGGGTTGAATTATGTTTGTATGGCTATGATCATTTGAGTTGAGTGATCGCTTTTGGTATTTGTAGAGAGTTTTCATGAGCTGACGGTTTAAGGGCTGCTTTAATTTCAAGAAATTGGCTTACTTTCTTGTCTTTCTTCAGTTTTGTTGAGACCTGTGGGTGGGTTGAGAGTAAAGGTGAGACCTTTTGGATAAAGATGAGGTCTTTACGTGATAAAAATTGTATTCAGTATCTGTTATAAGGATAAATGATGTCAAAATTTATTTTTGAAAGATTTGCTATGCGAATACTGATTCTGTGTTTCTTTTCTTCTACAAAATAGTGGGTGTAGGTGGGTGGATATACTTGTTAGGTGTTAACGCAGGCACTCATAATGACACGAGCAACTTTGAATGTCGACGTAAATTATACATTGCCAAATACTTTGATTTCTGTTCTTGGTCTAGTAAATGTTGATTGAAAGTCCTGCTTTGTGGTAAAATAGAATATGGTTGAAGCTAAATGACTGTCGAAACCTAACCTTTGGATTCTGAGTATCTGTTTTCTGTTTGTTGTTTCCGGGAATTTTTATGACATTTACATTGATGAATGTAGCACTGAATTGACAATGGAATGGCCGCCTTGGAGGAACTGATGCTCTTTTTTTCGTTGAATAGATAATGCTATAAGAGGTTGTTTGACAATTCTTGGTGGGATGGCAACGGAGAGCCCTATGAGATTGACTGAGACTACCGGAGCTAGGAAATGGCCCTTCACTAAGGAGACAACTATCCTTGGATCACCCTTAAGTAACATGACAACAAAAGAATTGAGCTTCCTTTTGAAGGGGGATAGAGTACAAAAATATGATAGAAACACTGGTCCTAGTCGAAGCGGTAGTGCTCCACCAAGCATGGAGGGATCATTTGCTGCTATTGGAAATCTTTTAACTCAAGGGGGCTTCAACCTGGATTCTAGCTTGGAGAGTCTAAACAGTGTTATTGAAAATTGTGAGTCTGAGGAACAACTGCGCTACGATCCATCATATTTCTCCTACTACTGTTCAAATGTCAACTTGAATCCAAGGCTTCCTCCACCCCTTATGTCAAGAGAGAATAGACGGCTAGTACGCCACATTGGTGGTTTGGGAAATAATTGGAAATATCCTTCTTCAGATGATAGTGGCAATAAAGTCTTTCAAAATACTCGAGGTTCATTAGCAACTCACAAGGAGGAACCTGAGGATGAAAGTTCACCTGGAGAAGGTTCAGAAGCTTACTCAGAGAATGGCAATTTACTTCATTCTAGTGAAAATTCAATCTCTTTGGCAGCTCGCCACAAAAGTGTGGTTGATCTGATACAGGTATATGGCTTACTCTTTCAAATACTTGTGAATGGAGTATTTGTAAAATAGGATACTGATAGTTTTATTAGCTTTTTTCCTGTGTTTCCCCTGTATTCTTGAATATTCATCTGTTGAGCTAGTTGAGTAGAAGTTGAGAGTTATGCATATGATGGTTGTCCATGTGATGCAAAATGATTTTGCAGTATTTTCCGAGCAGAAAACTTCGTGCTTAGTAAAGAGGCTCGTTGTAGTACAATGCACAACTTCCTGCCTGGTTCTGTTAGGGATCATGTGAATTTACCTCTCAACATCAAATCCTGCATGGTTCAATTCTTGGACTATGCATGAATTGTGAGGGTCCACAAAAGTATTATCTTATCTATTTAAATAGAGGTATTAAAGACTATCAGCAACATGACTATACATTGTTGAATCAGAGAATGTTTCACCTCTATGAATGTTGATTCTGTAGAGGTCAATTTGGATTAGGCGTCAGAATAACTTTGTCTACCTTAGTGGAGTGAAGGCAGATGCGTGCTTTATTTTTTCTTGAGATAAGAACAAGCTATTCTTTTCCCATTTGGCATGCAGACCAATAAAGTAATGCAACTTGCCAAAGTCTTTTACAGCAAATTTGGAGTTTCAATGTGTTTTGCAGCATTGCCAGTAATAATTATATCATCCACATAAATGAGGCAGAATAGTTGGATATCTCCTTTGGCAAAAGAAGAACGATGAAGTGTTTGTTTTTGAACCTTGAAATTCAAGAGTAATCAAGAATTTGTAAGGGATCGATGCCAAACTCAAGGTGCCTGCTTTAGACCATAGAGGGATTTTAGAGATGATAACATGATTTGGATATTGTGTGTTGCAATATCCAAAAAGTTGCTCCGTGTACACCATTTCATCTAGAGTGCCACATAGAAAGGAATTGGAAACGTTTCTGTTTAATAGGCCAACCACATACTACAAAAGATAAAACAAGTCTAATGGTTACTGATTTTATAACAGTACTAAATGTATCACTGAGATCCAGTCCAGGGTTTTGGTGTATCCCTTCGCAATGAGGTGAGCTTTTCATCTAGAGTGCCATGTAGAAAGGAATTGGAAACGTTTCTGTTTAATAGGCCAACCACATACTACCAAAGATAAAACAAGTCTAACAGTTACTGATTTTATAACAGTACTAAATGTATCACTGAGATCCAGTCCAAGGTTTTGGTGTATCCCTTCGCATTGAGGCGAGCTTTATAATGCTTTGTTGCATCCTATAACATTTTGAGATGAAGTTCTATGCTTCCATCTTCCTTTTTGAATCAGGCATTGTATTCCTCCTTCATTGCTCGATGCCAATTTGAATTTTAATTGCCAAGGAATAGCAAGTAAGTATTGGTTCAGTGTGAAGTTTGAATTCTTTAGGTTTGCCCAATTTTGACCAACTGATCTAGGGGTCAGCCTTTTGTGGTTGTTGAGGTGGAGTGGGTGTTGGATTGGGATATGTTAACAACTAAGGATGGATACTTTGGGATGAGTAATGTAATTGGTAGAGGAGTACTCGTTTGTGGGTTTTTTGTAGATGTGTGTGAATTATAGCGGAAGAAGATTGGAGAGGCAACCACATTAAGAATGGAAGTAATAGGACTAGTTGTTAAATTGATATTGGGTTGCACAACAAGAGATGAACTGAGATGATGAGCGTTACACGGTGAAACTGCACTATGGACCGCAAAGGGAAAGACCTGATCAAGTAAGACCTGGTGTGTGATGTGAAGTCTATTAGAATCAAGTGTTATATAAACAGAGTAGAATGGCTGTTGAGCTGTACGTTGTTCTGATAAAATAAAGAAGCTCATTGAAGAGGAAGGCGTCTTGTTTACCATTGTATTATATACTATATGCGGCTATGGTCTACATAAAGATAGAAACAAATCAAGATATTAAAGCTACAGATATAGTAACAACATTGATTTGTCAATGGCCTCTAAAGTCTTGGTTTGATTAGTGGGTAAAGATCTACCTCCCAACTTGATATACTTTTTTAGAAATTGATAGTAAAAGTTTTCATTTCCCATTTCTTTTAGTGGAGAGCAGTAACATAACAGTTATATGATCACTTCATCTCTAACATGGAAGTTCTGAGTTCTCTCATTAAAATTTTTTTCTCCTGGTTCTAAGGCATTAATGCTTCCCACCATCTTGTACTGATGGATTATGTGCAGGAGGACTTCCCTCGGACTCCTTCGCCTGTGTATAATCTGTCTCTGTCTCCAAGTCATGGAGCAGAGGAAGCAAATGATCATTATACTCATACTCTTTCGTCCAAAGTTTCTTCTATCAGGACATCAAGAGAATTAAAAGCAAGTCCATGTTCTTCTGATGTTTGTGTTAATACGCATGCCACAGAGGTAAATACTATGAGGTTAATAACTGAGAATGATTCCTCTACCACAACTTTCCCCAGCTCATCATGTCCCAATGGGACGCCAAGCAGAGAGCTGAATAAGGCAAACACTTCAGATACTTGTTTGGAGGTTGATCCTTTGTTTGGCAATTCCATTCAGTGTGGTAATTCGAGGAAGGATCTTAGTATAAAGAAGAAAAAAGATGATAAACAATCTTATGGGAGGTTGTCACAGCATCATCCACCCGTACAGCAACAAATTCCTGTTCAGCCTCAAGTAATATCTCAAAGAATGCAAACACCTGTACATACTCCTGTGCTCAACCCTCCTTTATATGCTTCAGCAGCAGCATGTATGACCGCAGGAACTCCATTTTATCCTAGCTTTCAGCCTTCTGGTATATACTCGACACACTATGGCATGAGTGGATACACTCCAGGTCCTCCATTTCTTCCCCCATTTTATGCTGGATATTCTTTTCAAGGAACTGAGCCTATGCTTTTTGGTGCTTCCTCTGGCCCAAAGTTTGATGGTAGGAATGCCCCTAATTCAGCTGGAGAGCCAAGTCCACATGCAAGTGAATTGCAACATGTGGGAAAGTTCTATGGGTCTAATGGTGTAATGCCGGAACCTTCTTTTGTGGATCCTCTACACTTGCAATATCTTCAACATCCTTCTGATGAGACATTTGGAAACACAGGTCATCAAAGTCGCTTTGCATCAAATGGGAATACGGGCATCCAGATTGATGCATATACCCATCAAAAAGATTCATCTATTACTGCTTATATGAGTGATCAGAATGTGTTGCATACAACATTTGGAAGTCGAAGCATTCCAAGTCCTGGAAAATTGGGGATCAGCAGCAGCAGTTTGTACAATTTCCCCCCTAGCATTAGTGCCATGACCCAGTTCCCTGCCTCATCTCTTCCATATCCTCTATTACCATCATCTACAATAGGTAGAATAAATCGTCCAACCCACCACATTGACATGAGGGTTCCCCAAGGTTTAAGTAGGAAAGCAGGAGCCTATTCTGGCAGTCAAGGACAGAGAGGAATGAGCAGCTTTGATGACCCGAAGAGGCATTATTTACTCGAAGAGCTAAAATCAAACAGTGCCAAAAAAATTGAACTTTCTGATATAACAGGGCGTATAGTTGAATTCAGGCAGTATTCTATACTTACTTTGTGTTGCTTTTTTCTCCATAATGTGTTTGTTATGTCATATGCAGTATAACAATTAATTTTTATTGCGTGTCCAATTCCAGTGTTGACCAGCATGGAAGTCGATTTATTCAGCAAAAGCTGGAACAATGCAATGTTGAGGAGAAGGTTTCTGTATTTGATGAAGTACTTCCTCATGCTTCAAAGTTAATGACAGATGTATTTGGTAATTATGTTATTCAAAAGGTAACCTCTTGTAAGTTGCCTGCTTTACATTTTTTTTGCTCATAAGCTGCTTGCTTTAACCCAATCCATCGCTCTTGCTATAAGAATTTGCAATTAAATGTTGAGTGCTAAATGATGTTGCTGATTCTTCAACTTCAGTTTTTTGAACATGGAAGTCCTGAACAGCGAATGGAGCTTGCAAATAGACTTAGGGGGCAGGTTTTGCCATTGAGTCTGCAGATGTATGGTTGTCGGGTAATACAGAAGGTATTCTAGCTTGCTTAAAGAAATAATTTTGCAAATCTGTTTTTATTTCTTCTATTACATATTAATTTTTTGCTTTACTCTGAATATACAAAATGGTGTACTGCATCAAAAACAATAAATAATGTTTACTGAATATAATGATAACACTGCACTGACTTTTGGATAGCTTTAGCCTGTAGATCGAGGCATTGGAGATCTATCTGGACGATGAGTTGGCTTAATTGTTGCTGTCAATGATTTCGGCACAGTTTATATATGATAATCACAACTTCAAATTTTTGTTTCTCTAGGCCTTTGAAATGATTGGACTTGACCAGAAGATAAAGCTTGTGCAAGAGCTTGATGGGCATGTGATGAGATGTGTGCATGATCAAAATGGAAACCATGTAATTCAGAAGTGTATAGAGTGTGTTCCTGTAAAGAATATTGATTTTATTATATCTGCTATTCAAGGCCAAGTTGCCACACTTTCCACGCATCCCTATGGTTGTCGTGTTGTTCAGGTATGATTGCATAGCTTGTTGAGTGTACATTGAGTAGGCATTTTCCTTTATTGTTTACATAAGTTTTTGTTTTGGTCCATGATAGAGAATCTTGGAGCATTGTTCAGATGAGCTGTATAGTCAGTGTATAGTGGATGAAATCTTAGAATCAGCTTACGTTCTTGCTCAAGACCAGTATGGCAATTATGTTATCCAGGTTCATCATATTTTTTCTGTGTTTTTGTTTCGTTATTTATTTATGCTGTTTGATCTGTGGCAGTGAATAGTATGTGGAGTCATCATATGTATCATCACTTTTGGAACTTTTATGATCCCACTGCATACAAGATTCAGCAGTTATTTTTGTACTCTTAACTTCACTAGCAATTGCTGATTTGTGAATTCTAAAGGCAAGCAAAACCTTTTATGAAAAATGACATAAATCTCTTGAAACAATCATGCACCGGTATCCTTTTCTGAATGAGTGGGTTTCAAGTTCATTTTCTTGTCTGTTTTTCATATTAACTTTATTCAGAGTTTTCCAAAGCCTTTGGTTTCTTTTTCCTTTTTCTCTTGCAATCTCAAAATCATTATGCTATTTGCAGCATGTGTTGGAGACGGGAAAGCCCCATGCGAGAAACCAAATTATAAGAAAGTTGACTGGGAAAATTGTGCAAATGAGTCAGCATAAATATGCATCGAATGTGGTGGAGAAGTGCTTGGAATATGGTGATACTTCTGAACGAGAACTTTTGATTGAGGAGATCGTTGGACAATCCGAGGAAGATGACATCTTGTTGGTAAGTGGAACCGAAGTGAATGCTTGTTGTGTAGTACTCCTTGTAATTTTGTAACTTCTATTTTCCTTTGATTTTCTTGAAGTCTGAATTAAATGAAAAGGCATAACTAGTCTGTTTTGCTACTCTGATAATTCCCTTCTTGTTTATTAGTGTTTCTTCAACATGAAGTTTGTAACAGAACTAGAATTTGAGTTTGTATCTCAATTTAATATCATCTAGTATGCATCAGAATCTTATAGCATAAATGTTAGTTTATCACATGGAAGTTGAACTGCATGAAATATGGTGTAGTAGAGGTATTCCAAAAAGAAAATTCTGTACAGGATACAGCAGATGGTGAAAATTTAAGATTACATTACGCCTACTGATTATCTGCTGTTGCCCTTTTATTTGACAGATAATGATGAAGGACCAATTTGCTAATTATGTGGTCCAGAAGATTCTGGAAATAAGCAATGATAGACAACGTGAAATATTACTTGTTCGTATACGCATCCACTTCCATGCTTTGAAGAAATACAGTTACGGAAAGCACATTGTTGCTCGTTTTGAGCAACTGTATGGTGAAGGTACTTGAATTCTGTTATACAACAATTTAGTAGTTCCTGTCTCTGCGTCAATCACACTGTCATGTTTCTGAACTGGAATTTTAAATGATTGATGTTTGTCTTTATGCAATAGTGCATAAGCAATCACAGTCAGCCTGCATCTTACGGTGACTCTTTAGATAGCATTACGGTTTTAGTTTTACGAAAAGATCATTCTGCGGACAATGCACTTATACTGGCTATGATTGTAATCCAGACTGCCAAAGCTTGGAATCGTGAATTGCTGAAGATGATAAGGCTGGCACAATATCCCGCTCGACTGTTGTAAGAACGTCACTAAGGAGGAGTCTCTGCAAGTTAGTTAACAGGAGATACTGAATACATAATCTGCTAAGAATGCTCCTGAGTCTCTGCAAGTTAGTTAACAGGAGATACTGAATACATAATCTGCTAAGAATGCTCCTGAGTGCCAATTAGTTTCTGAGATTACAAATTCCATATAGACACTAGCTAGTTTTATGTACATTTTGTATGTAAGAAGTTGTGAATGGTTATGCAAATTCTATGGGTGTATAGAAAGAAACAAAGGAGATTACGTTCAGGTGATTATATGGTCATTTTTCGTGAATCTTAAAGCTGTTTCTTTTCACCTGTTTCCCTTCTAAAATATGCATATTTGCTTGTGTCTGAGCATGCTTCACAATGGCCCTTTTTGTTCTGGAAAAGGAAAATAAGACTTTGAACATTTGTTTTGTGATTTGAGATTATGAAGAAGCTGATAAATGTAATCCCTTTTCCTAAGATATATGAGAGATTGAAGATCCGTTGTTTTCTCTTTGACACAGTTCATGGTTACATTATCTTGGAGGAAAATGACAGTGGCAATGCTATGTAACAGGATACACCTTGCCAATCACCTTAATGCAGAGAATTAGTTATTATCTTAATTAATTGCGAATGGCTAATTATTTTATTTAATAATTAACGTATAATTCCAAAATAAACTTCATAGTTTCTGATTCCTTATAAATCCATTCCCCTATAATAGAAAGATAAAATAAAATGCACAGAGAAAACCATTCACCAATGAACAAGAAGTTTTTTTAAAATCCCTCTTCTAAAGTGTTTATTCTGGTCTTCGGACAGAGCTATTGACAAAGACATGAAGAAGAAGATAAAAAAAGGGTATCGTTGAGAGATAGAAGACGAAATAAAGGGTATTGTTGAGCTGTAACAATCTCAGCTTTAGAAACTTCTTTAAGTTATGTGAGGTTTTCCGTGTTTGGTTTTGAAGGGGTATTGGAAACCTTGATAAAAATCTAATCTTTCTAGTTTTTGTATTGAAGTTTGGGAAGAAGATTGGAATTGCTGTTTATCGGAGGCTTTTGCTACATGGGAGAACGAGAATTTTATTTGGTTGAATCAAAGATACAAGCTTTGGAAGTTAAAACCTTAATCTTTGTTAGAAGTGATTGTTCTGTGTAGATTGATGTTCCATTTTACTCAAAAGGACATCAGACAATAGAGCTGTTGTTCCTTTCCCTTGACCCCGAGAAAAGCATACATATCAGCTAAAGACAACAGTACTTCCCAAGAAAACATTAAGCAAGGACCAAGATTTCCTGAGCTCCAGGTACGGTATGCCTGTAAGCTAACTAAACTCATCTTCATATAGATAGGCTTCTGACAAGTGCCACTTGGTTCACGACTACCAGCAATTCTACTTGCTTGTGTCAAGGAAAACAATTTACACAACGTAGGAACCACGTATACCCAGCACGCGACATAATACAGCTGCCAAGGACGTTAGCACGGAGGATGAAAACCTGCAGACAATCACGTAGACTTACACACAAATAACCAACTTCTGCAAATAATATTTTTTGTACATAACCGTACAACAACCTTTGTTTGTTAGTGCGCTCTCTCATCATTTGTACAATTATAAACTCTATAAATAAAACGTCATATGTGTGGCCTCTGTGCAGCCGATCAAACACAGCCCTCAAATATTACATTCTTCTCTTAGTATCAGAGAATCGCTCATGGCTCACAACGGAGAAAGCTCAGCAGTTTCTGAAAATGACAACAATGGAGGAAACCCAGCAATGGCACCAAAGCCTCTAAACTCAACAAGCAGTCCTATGGGAACCTTCAACATGGTTAAGTTGAACCATGATAATTTTCTTCTCTGGAAAAACATGATCCTACCTATGATAAGAGGAAACAGACTCAAAGGCTATCTAATTGGTACGAAACCATGCCCCTCAGAGTTCATTGAAACAACGACAGATGGGTCAGATGAAGTTCAAACAAAAGTTAATCAGGATTTTGAAAACTGGTATGCTCAAGACCAGATGTTGCTAGGATGGATCTACAATACCATCGAGCCTGCTGTTGCATCTGAGCTGATGGGCCATGAAACCTCTCAAAGACTGTGAAATGCAATAAATGATTTATTTGGTGTAAAGACTCGCTCAAATGTCATCTTCTACAAAAGGGAGTTTGCAAAAATGCAGAAAGGCACAATGAAGATGGAAGAATACATAAAAACGATGAGAGGGATCGCCGACAATCTGGCCCTCGCAGGACACCCGGTAACACTAGATGATCTCGTGACTCAAACGTTGGCTGGACTTGACTCACAAGACTACAACCCTCTGGTATGTCAAATCACTGAAAGAGAAACAATAAGCTGGATGGAGTTTCAGTAAAAACTTCTCAGCTATGAAAGAAGACTTGATCAATTAAACTCAGGAATGGCCAACATCAACATCGGTCCACCAAGTGCTCACTTTACCAGAGGCCAAACTAATCAAAGGAACTACAACAATCAACAATATGAAGGACGATCTGGAAGCACAGGCAGAAGTGGAAGATCTTACAGAGGCAGAGGAAACAGATTCGGTGGAGGAAATAAACCCCTGTGTCAGGTGTGTGGAAAACCAGGTCATACTGTTGCAATTTGTTACTTTCGTTTCGACAAGAGCTATATGGGTTCCTTACCTGAACCAACCAGAAACCACAGTGCAACTTATATCGTCACCACTGACAACACTGAAGAAGCAGACTGGCTCTTAGACAGCGGAGTAAATAATCACGTTACAAACGATCCAGGCATCATGCATCAAATACATGAGTACAAGGGTAAAGAATCGCTGACCATTGGCAATGGTAAGAAACTCAATATCACACACACTGGTCTGGTAAAATTACCAGCGGATGATGAACATTATTTGACACTGAATGACACTCTTTGTGTGCCTGATATTGAGAAAAACTTAGTCAGTATATCTAAGTTGATTGACTCAAACAATGTCGATATTGACTTCAATAAATCTGGTTGTTTTGTGAAGGACAAGGCTTCGGGACGAATTCTGGTGACAGGGAAATTGCATGAAGGTCTGTACCATGTCAAGACCATTCATCATCAAAACACTACCAACAACTCACCAACCCATCGAGCTCATCTGTCAAGGTATTTAGATAAACCAGAAAACTGAATGTTTTGGAGATTTGGCACAGACTTTTAGGTCACCCTTCTTTTAAAACTTTAGCCAAAGTTCTCACCTTATGTAATGAATCAGTTGATATCAATGAAAAGAATTTCTTTTGTGATGCTTGTCAACTTGGAAAATCATACTCTCTGCCCTTCACCTTGTCTAGCTCACAAACCTCTAAACCACTCGAACTAATTCACTCTGACGTCTGGGGTCCAGCCCCTGTTCTATCCATGTCTGGATTCAGATACTACATATTATTTCTTGATGATTTCAGTAGACACACTTGGCTCTACCTTTAATGCATAAATCTGATGTTGCATCAACGTTCATCCATTTCAAAACCATGATAGAAAATCAACTTGAGCAAAAAATCAAGTGTATACAAACTGATATGGGAGGTGAGTATATAAGTCTCACAAACTACCTAAAACAACATGGCATTAGAATCAGATATGCTTGCCCTCACACATCAGCACAAAATGGTAGAGCTGAAAGAAAGCATAGACACATTGTCGAAACCAGACTTACACTTTTAGCTCAATCAAAAGTTCCTTTTAAATTTTGGCCAGAAGCTTTTCAAACCTCAGTTCAGCTGATAAACATGTTACCATCTCCTGTCATCAGCAACCAAAGCCCCATTGAAAAACTATTTCAAAAGAAACCGAATTACAAAGCACTTAAGCCTTTCGGTTGTGCTTGTTACCCATGCCTAAGACCTTATCGGTCTCAAAAGTTCCAATTCCATTTTGTGAAGTGTGTCTTTTTGGGCTTCAGCAACGCTCATAAAGGCTACAAATGTTTGAGCTCCACTGGAAGGTTTTATATCTCCCGCCATGTAATTTTCAATGAGCAAGAATATCCCTTCCAAAATGGATTCCTTGATACAAAGTCATTAGAAATACATACATTGGTCACCATTCCCATTTGGTTCAAAAACTCTCAAATTCCCTCTGACCCAACCAGTGTCTCATCGGGTACAGATCATCAAGCTTTTTCTACTACATTAGAATGAGTCAGGAATGCTGAAACATCACAACCAGAAGAACAAATAAGAGAAGGAGAAGTTGACTATCAAAATTCCTTCGGGGAAGTTCCTGGATATGGCATGGACATTGCAGACGGTGTGACATTAAATTTCGATAACTCCACTGTTGCTCCTAACAATATTATGCCAGATGTGCAGGTGCAAGAAAATCAACAAGGAAATGAAGGACATGGGATGATAACCAGATCCAAGTCGGGAATATTCAAACCAAAGCAACAACCAGAATTTCAACTTTACACTGCAATCGGTTCCTCACCAGTTGAACCTACTACAATAAATGAAGCCTTGAGATCAGAACAGTGGAGAAAAGCAATGCAAGAGGAACTTGACGCCTTGAATAGGAATGAAACCTGGACCCTAGTACCTGTCACGTCTCAGATGAATGTCGTAGGCAACAAGTGGGTATTCAGGGTTAAGAAACATGCTGATGGATCATTTCAACGATGCAAAGCTAGGCTAGTGGCAAAAGGATTTCATCAGAATGCAGGAGTGGATTATGGCGAAACTTTCAGTCCAGTGATCAAAGCATCGACTGTCAGATTGATACTCACCATTGCAGTGACAGAGATCTGGTGCATTAGGCAGCTTGACATCAACAATGCCTTCTTGAATGGGGACCTCTATGAAACTGTATTTATGAAGCAACCCAAAGGGTTTGAGCAGAAGGACAAATCCCAGTTTGTATGCAAATTAAACAAAACAATTTATGGACTCAAGCAGGCTCCAAGAACCTGGTTTGAGAAGCTGAGGAAGACACTGACAGATTGGGGTTTCAAAAATTCAAGTTGTGACTCATCATTGTTTATCAAGAGAAAAGGAGGTGAGATTATGTTTATTCTGATATACGTTGATGATATGCTTGTTACAGGGAACAATCCAACCTTACTCAGAAGCTTTGTGAAAGAGCTTAACAAGCTATTTGCTTTAAAGGACCTAGGACTGTTGAAGCTATTTCTTGGGATTGAAGTACTGAGAAACGAGTTTGGAATCCATTTGACACAAACATGATATATTGAAGAGCTGTTCGAAAGGACTGAGCTGGCAAATTCAAACAGCTGCACATCTCCAGCAACTCTCAGTTCAAATCTCGTAAAAGATGGAGGTGAACCACTAAAAAATGCAACAGACTACAGACGAATAATAGGAGCATTACAGTACGTCACATATACTAGACCCGACATCTCGTACATTGTGAACAAAATAAGCCAATTCCTGCAAAATCCAACTGATAAACACATGCAAGGAGCTAAACGTGTACTGAGATATCTTAAAGGAACCAAAACTTATGGACTGAACATACAACCGTGCAGCAACTATACAATTACAGGATTTTCTGATGCAGACTGTGCCTATAGCAAGGATGACAGAAGGTCTACTGGTGGTTATTGCGTCTATCTTGGCTCAACTCTAGTGTCTTGGAGTTCAAGAAAACAACCTGTCATAGCACAATCTAGCATCGAAGCGGAATATAGGGCCTTGGCGCAGGTGGCCTGTGAAATATCTTGGATTGAATCACTCCTTAAGGAACTGTCGATCCCAATAGATGGAATCCCTGTGGCGTGGTGTGATAATATGAGTGCAGGGCAATTAGCAAGTAATCCGGTTTTCCATGCAAGAACCAAGCACATCGAAGTGGATATTCATTTTATCAGAGACAAAGTTCTTGAAAGAAGACTGGAAGTCAAATATATTCCTTCTCAAGAACAGATTGCAGACTGCTTAACAAAGGCTATGGTCGGTTCACAATTTTACAATTTACGAAACAAACTTGGCGTGTTTAGAAGACAAAAAACACTGCCTAGTTTGAGCGGGGATGTCAAGGAAAACAATTTACACAATGAAGGAACCACGTATACCCAGCATGCGACGTAATACAGCTACCAAGGACGTTAGCATGGAGGATGAAAATGATACGACCCATAGGAGCCCAACAATTCGGTTCACTTACCATAGGAGAAAGGCCAATGTCGTAGAAGGGTAGACTTTGTCATATGGGGGGATCAAGTGGGGGTAATCTTGTCATAAGAAGGGATAGTTAGTTATTCTGACATGGGAATAAAACAGTACGGGAGTGAGGGAGAGGGCATGCAATATTCTGTCATATTCACGTAGAGTTTAGCCTAAGGCTGGAGGCGCTGGAACCTCGAATTCTAGCATAGTTACTCTATCATTTTCTGATCTTGGTGAATTGATCAATATAGAGACTATTTCTGCCATTGTTGTCTTGCTATATCTGTGTTTGTTGTTTGTGTGTTCTGGCTGTGGAAATAGAGCTTGTGCAGGTTCTATCATTTGGTATCAGAGCATCGGTCCTGGTCATGGCAGCAAAGAAGCAGGATACAAGGTTGGATGTATTGGAGAAAGAAGTGGAAGAAATCAAAGTAGGGCTCCAAGTGGAGCGTGAATCGTTGAGGGTGGAGGTTAACCAACAACTCGAAGGAATTACGGGGGAGTTGAAGGAAGAAATTAGTAGAAGATTTGATCAGCTGATGCAAGCAATTACCCACCTTCACGAACGCCCAGAACCGACGCAGCTTAACCCAGCAAAAATGGTGGAATGAGAATCTTCGGTGATAGCTCTGAGGAGAGGTCGAAAGGAGGAACTCAAGGAGGATGACTATATAAGAAGGGAATCGGGTCACGAAGGCAGGGAAGCTGGGTGGGTCGGGTGGGCATCAGATCTTCGTGGGCGACCCACGGAGCTCCAGCTGCCAGGCGGGCATGACCCGACTGATTAACAGACTAATAAACATTTAGTCGGGGAGTCTTTAGGGCTCGAAACTGAGCCAGAAGGGGGCGATTTCGGAGGACAGTCCGGTGCGAGGGAGATGATGGAGAAAAAAATGAGAGGTGCGCCGGTGACACGAGGGCCGAACCAGAGGAGAGGAGGTGGTACCAAGAAGGGGAGGGACACCGGTATGGAGAACGCTGGCGACGGGGGTACACAGTCGACGATCCCCGACCTCCAGACTGGAGGCGCGATTGTAAACCCAGGAGGATTGAGATGCCCACCTTCACCGGAGACAACCCAGACACATGGGTCAATAGGGCTGAACGATTTTTTTTGGCAGGGAGATATACGGAGGAGGAAAAGATAGAGTTGGTTGCCCTGAGTTTCGACGGTGAAGCCTTAGCCTGGTATCAGACGATCGAAACCGCAGGAGAGATTCCAGACTGGAGAGAATTAAGAGGTATGATCTTCTGACATTTTCGACCAGTTCATGAGGGCAGTATCTGCCAACGGTTTCTATCTATCAGGCAAGAGGGCACGATTCTGGATTATCGGAAGAGATTTTGGGCCCTAGTTGCATCTTGCCGAGAGTAACACCGGAGGTGATGAAGTGTACCTTCATTAAAGGGCTACAACCTCACATCAGGTATGAATTGAATCTGCTTAAGCCCAGAGGGTTGACTGAGATCATCGAGACTGCTTTAGGGATAGAAGAGAAGAATCGGGAGATGAGGAGCTATAGGAGTAGCAAATAGATCGGTATGAGCAAAATGGGGGAAGCAAAAGGAGGGTATATGGAGAGGGACGATCGGAGAGAAGGGGGCAAAAATGGGAAGGAAGTTAGAGACACGGGGTTTAAAAGGCTGACAGCCTCGGAATGGCAAGACAAGAGGGATAGGGGGCTGTGCTTTAAATGCGACGAAAAATTCACTCCGGGGCATAGATGCAAAAATAGGCAGCTGCAAGTCCTCCTAGTGTTCGATGAAGAGAATGAAACCGAAAGTGAGGGTGAGGAGGAGGAAAGTGCTGAATTGGCAGTGAGTTCAGTAGTGGGTTTGACGATGCTGAAGACTATGAAGATGAAGGGGAGAGTGAGGCATTTGGAGGTGGTTTGTTTGGTAGATTTGGGTGCCTCCCATAATTTCATTTCCTTGAAATTAGTGGAGCAATTGGGCTTAGAATTGGAGGAGACTAAGGGATATGGAGTAGTTATGGGGAATGGGGTCACTATAAAGAGTAAGGGGGTTTGTAAAGGAATTTCATTAGAAGTTCAGCAGTACCACATATGTGAGGAATACCTTCCCATGACCCTTAGTGGGTGTGACTTGATACTAGGGGTCAAATGGCTGCAATCTTTGAGGGAGGTGGTGATTAATTGGGCTAATTTAACTATGAAGTTTCGGCAAGGAAAAAAATGGGTAAAGCTGAAGGGGGATCCTAGCCTTACCCAAGGGTTAATTGGGTTGAAGTCCCTGATGAAGCAAAATGAAGAGGGAGATGAGCTGTTCTTGTTACATGTCAGCATTCTAGAGCAGAATGAGAATGGGGAATCTGGTGGGATACCTGGAGATGTGCAGTCCCTAATGAGGGGGTATGAGGATGTTTTTGACATGCTAAGGGGGTTGCCACCTCCTAGGGAGATAGAACATACAATCAACTTAAGGGAGGGAGCAGAACCTGTAAGTGTCAGGCCATATTGGTACCCACAATGTCAGAAAACAGAGATAGAAAGACTAGTGGAGGAGATGTTGACAGCAGGAATTATACAGCCCAGTGTTAGCCCTTATTCGAGTCTGGTTTTGTTGGTGCGAAAGAAGGACTACAACTGGAGATTTTGTGTGGACTATAGGTGTAGCACCCCACTCCCACGAGACCCGAACCCGACATCTACAGTGATATCCGAGTCCGTGACCCGCGAGGGTGGTATGCTAGAGCAAAACATTTACACTTTCAAAACTCGTTATGAAATTTTTCTTTTCTTCTTTTCGAAAACAGTTGAGTGCGGAAAACAATAACCAATTTGGGCCCGATTTATAACAAAACATTTTCAATCAAACACAATTTTTGTCATTCAAAAGCACTCAATAGTGCTCAATCACTTCATAAATGTAAATGCATGACCCAATGGGCCCAATGCCATTTCGAACATTTCAGAATACAATACAATTATACATAATCAATTGGGACCCACTAAATAAAAAGACACTACACTAATGCAGATGTGAACTACACTGATCCCGACCTGAAACTCTGCCTTGGTAGAGGTAGACATACTCCCGTTTGTCTAACGGGGTACCCTTCGTTTCCTGAAAAATAATTGCAATGTTGGGTGAGTTTGCGAACTCAGTGAGAAACCATCATCGATGGTTCACCCAACTCATGCATTCACAAATCATATCCACATAGACACACAGTAGCATTTACAGAAATATCACATGCAATTTCCTTATTCACATTTTCAATCATCAGATACATATGCAATGCGCATGAGACACTTTCATTTTCTTATCGTTGTTGTGACCGTGCGCCTGAAATCATTTACGTTGAGCCAGTGGCTCTGAAATTGTTGGGCATGATATGCCCTGCGGTGAGCCTGAGGCTCTATCAATCGTTGGACCTGAGGTCTGTGCGTTGAGCTTAAAGCTCTCATATCGTTAGGCGGATCGCCTCGATAAGCCCGATGGATCGCGATGCATATGAGCTGTGGCTCGCATACGTTAGCACCACCGGTCACAACTACCATTATCTCGATCATTCGATGATGCATGAATGCATGTGTCACTTCCCAATTTCAGTCATTTGATTCCAATCATTTTCGCTAATGCATTTACAATTTAATTCGTTCATGCATTCATACATATTTACTCATCTTTGCACTTCAATATCATAATCAAATATTTCAACACCCATGGTCCAAATCAATCAAATCAATCACACATCTATCCATCGCGTTTCCTCATGGCAATCAATGCATATAATTAATAAACACATAAGGTGAGAAACCAACTAGGTTTCTCACCGCACTTCGAAACTCTGACACTGAAGTCCCAAAGATATCCGTGGAATTGCTCCATCGGTGCTTTTAAAAACAGTCAAATAATCTCACATTACCAATTATACCAAATTTCAATAATCAATAATGCATGCTTAGCAAATGTGATAAATACTATACATGTTATGACATTCCCGATCCTATTCCCGAATTTTCTCAATTTGATCTCTTTCACTCTTAATCATAACAATTCCAAATACCATAATTCAATTGACTCAATTCCATCTCTCTCTAGACACATTCCAATAAAATCATAATCACTATTTATTGCCACTCGATTACGATAATCATCGAATTTGAATTCCGAATTTCCGTCATATCAATTCAAAATTCTTAAGACTCTAAATTCCAATTAATCATTAAGGACCAATTCATTTGCAATCAAAACCTCAAACTCATTACTTGTAACAATCATCTCATAAACACTTAAATTTCATTCTTCCAAATTGCAATTCCTAGTCTCAAAATTCAGTTAATCCATAGCCTATTCATTAAGAATAAATCCTTTTAAACAAGCAATTCACCTCGAAAATTAGCGTCCTCGCATGGCAAGATAATCGTCATTCATGGCGAAGTCTCCGCCTTCGCCATGCCACACTTCCTTTCTCTCTCATGGCGTAACCATCGTCCGCTTCCCATGACGTATCGTCTTGATCTCGTCATGGCAAGGCGATCGAAGCTGCTCGCCGCGACGCACTTCATCACTCGTCGCGGTGTGCACGCTGGGGTGGCTCGCCACTGCGTGTTCATCGCTTCACATGGCGTCTGATCCGTAAACGATCCAAACCCGAAATTCTCGATTTTTTCGATATGTTATCCATCCAAATCCATTCTAAACACTTTCGATCAATTTTAAACATTAAACCCAACTTATTTCTAACCTCAAATCCATCTAATAACCATTATTCATCAAAAACCCAAATCAAAATCAACGAAATTCTCAAAAACCCTAACATCCGAAACTTATCAATTTCTGCACAATTTCATACTCAATTCAATGATCAAATTAAACGATTTAAATCATAAAGAAATAGAGACTTACTTGATTCAAGCTTTAAACCTTCGAAAATCACCAAATATACAAGCCTTCGGTTCAATCCTCACCCACGACAATCTCCACTTTTCCTCCAAATAACATTTTCTTCCAATTCCAAAGCTTAAGCTAGGTTGAAGACGATGATCGGAGCAATTTAAAGGAAGAAGATGGAACAACCAGCAAAAACGATGGATCACGAAGGAGAAGAGAAGAAGAAATGGGATTTTCTTTCAAAAACAAAGAGGATCGATCGTAGGTGGCAATTTCAAAGGGTAAGGGCATATATATAAGATATTTTAAAGCTAAGGGCATGTTTGGCTAATCATCTGCCACAAGACCAGTCCGAACAACCTCAATCCAATTTATTATTCTATCTTACTCCCAATTTCGCAATGATCATAAATAATTAAATCCCACAATTATAACTCCAATTGCTTCATATCAATTGTCAATCACTCTTGGACCCGGAATCTAATTAATCAATCATTAGGCCAATTTTTCGGTCCGGATCCATTACTCTAAAATTTCCGGAAAAATTCTCATAAATTCACAAAATTAGGAAATACCCATTCCTATACTCAAATTCCAATTTCCAATCCTCTAAATTCAATTTCTTTCCAATTCTATATTTCAAAACCTGATTTACGCACTCATCAGAAAATTTCCAATTTTCATAATTTAATCGGGAAATTGTCATACATGTATGTACATTCATATATATATATACTTGTACAATAAAAATCAGTTACCAATGACTATCGAAACTATAATGCATGAGCAATCCAACATTTTCCTGTACTCAATCCTAACCCGATCCAAGTTACCGATATACTCATCACACCAGTAACGGGATGTTACAATTCTCCCCTCCTAATAAAAATTTCGTCCTCGAAATTTCATATATGTTTTATCTGAGAAACAAGGGAATTAGTCTGATCACAAAAATACCTTTTTCCACTATATCAACATAAAACTAATTTCTGCCAATTTACTGAAATTAATACAATCCGTTGCCCAATTTTCCTCCCTATGACTTTACATGGTTTCAATTGATTCCTCATGAATACTCGAAATTCTGTACTTTCGATACCAATAACATTTACATCCAATCATTGCATTATTCCCTATTTCTGTCCATATAACACTTTACAAACCCAAATCATCTTTTGAGTTTATACTGACTTATCAATCTATAGATCTATTCACAACACGGTCACATCGAGGCCACTTATAACGAGTTTTAGTTTCTCATTTACCTTTTATCTCTATCAATGCGTAATTTGACCGAGGTGATACATTTAGGAGCATTTCATGTATCGCTCACCAAATTGCATCTCTTTAGTGCTAATTACTAATCTCATAAGGTTTCAAAACCTCTATAATCATCAATTCGAGTCACTACCATCAACTTGGATTACTTAACCCCTATTACAGATTCAATTCACCTATCAACATTAACTCAAATCACTCAGGGCCTTTGACTATATTAGGTCCTGTTCACTTTACTTTGGCTATATGACCTTTTATACACTTTCCAAATGATATCGCCAATTTAACAATAATATTCTCACAATTAATCTAACCTATACATCAATCTCCTAACCTTAAGAACTCCAAGAATATCAGCTTCACATTTATCACCAGCAGTCAACTCTGTTAATCAAACATACATATAACCGATCGTTTCTACATCTAAACCTACAATTACTCTTTCCATACACTCTCACTGGAATATATAGCTTCGATTGTTCCTTGGATTTCCTCTAACAGTTCCTTCAGTGGATCTTACACATACTTCTTAGTCCAATTCAAATCCTCATTTTCTCAATAGCTGAATCCATTCACAATTCCTCGATAAGGTCTACAAATTCAAAATTCTTGATTCAGATTTTGCCATGCTTTCAATACACACCTGCACAACTGGTTTAGAATTCCAATAGCTAATACTTTCTTTTTGTCCTGCACTAACTCGACAGCTTGCACTCGATCGTACATCAAATTTCATAACCTTATCACCTAATTATTTGCTTCATTTGCAAAATTCTGAAACACTCAATCACATAGTCCTTTTTCCCAAACTCTCTAATAGTATAGTCATTAATGCTTTACATACTCATAAATACATTCAAAACATTTCTGAACGAATAGAATCCCCAAACTCTTAAAACACTTTCCAGTGCAATAAATTACAATGCAGTCCATGAGATTATACTGATCTCCACGAACATAGAATCACTTTACACTATTCCGATAGTCGCATTATAATCTTTACTGGGGACACTTCATTAAATACTATAACATCTCCAAATTAAAGTGATACCATCAATACTAGAATTATAAATTTCTCCAAATGTCTCTTTTTACAATCATTAGTCATACAATTCACACGTTTGTCCTCCAACATTATCATCAAGGTTTGTGATCAGAAAACATTCAACAATCTCTGGACATATCCAATATACAATCAGTCCTAAAATAACTCCAAATTCCTTATATAACTGTCCCTTGCGAATTTCGCATTTTCTCAATACCTCAATCGCCATTAAGTCTCCCAGTGCCATATTCGAAGAAATATTTTCTCCACTTTTAAACACATTACATATATCATTAACAATTATGGCCACTCTCCAATCTAAATACAATTGAGACATTTTACTCTTCAATAGCACAATACATTTAGGAGCATTAATAACTTTGATAATTTCCACCTAAGATTCCTTATACCATACTCATGATGAATTTTCATATAACTCTTTAAATATCGAACGACTCCAATGAGGATCAATGATTCTCAACCTATTTAAACACATATTCTCATATACTAGATTCTCCACATATTTCAATTTATTCGAAATCATTACAAACTGGGTTAATAACACATTTATCAAATCCACTTTATGCTTCACGATCATATTTACACGAAATATTCATGAATCGATATACTCCTCAATCACGACTAATATCTCTCTACCTTTCAATAATCCTTTTACATAGTCGGATTTCTTACATTATTATCACACATACCTTTTTAGCAACACATTCCATCTCTTACACTTGAGTCTCTACTAAGATCAGGACTCCCAATAATGACTTTTAATTCATTTCAGCTTTATCTCAGATTTACCTCTTTACTCGATAATTCTTCCAATTAAATCATCTGATCAACTTAACACAATTCAGGGGAAACTCTTCTGCGCAAGAAGATTTCTATCTATTTTCATCAATGCTACTCATGAAATTCCTAATCATAAATAATCATCACATTTCTTATCAGGCATTCTCAATGCCTTAGATTATCACGTGAAAATCAATTATGCCTCAATTCATACAGGATATCCTTTTAAAGAAAATACCATCAAAATCACCTCATCTTTTCTAAAAATGATATAGAAAATTCACAATTTAGTCACTTACACTAAGGATATCTCGATCTCATTTACTTGTTGACCACACACTTACTTTTTGCACCTGTCCTCGATTATGAGGATTTTACCATAATAATCTCCTGTTTACAATCTCAATTCATTCCTAATTAATCACTATAGCACTTTCGTTTCTTACTCTAACTCACATAAACTTTAACTATAAGAATTATGATTGGCGGTTATCCACTAATTCACCAATTTATTCCGAGATCATTCCCATCCATAAAATACATATAGACTTCATATTTTTACTTGCTATAGTGTATTCCCATTATCAGGTGTGCATTCACATAGACAAATCCACTGAACCTTAACAACTTTTCAACTTTTCCATCTACCAATATCATTTTTCTCACATTTCTATCCTTTCATTCTTTCGTCTTACACAAGATTAATCACACTCAAATCCATATCACAAATGTACATTCATGTAAAGAGATGTACATTCACTCTTGCTTTCTCACTCAACATATTTTGACTCCGAGTCATAGACGTCCAATCATAACACCCTTCACGGTAACCCAATATAACTCTAATGTCATAATTCATAATAAGTCTATCAGTACCAATACACTAAATCTCCATTTATTAGATCGTACCATATACCTATTCATATTCCTTGATAACCACAACTTCCATTTATCGCATTCTTCATTCCATCTTTTTCTTCACTATTTCTAACCACTTAAACCATTGGTATAGGCTCACGCATGAGACTCATATACTAGACTGGGGATCAGTTGTCACTGTCTGCCGGTGACATGACTTAAATGCATGTGACTTGACACATTTTTCAGAATGCCCATGTAAGATTGTATACGGGCTCGATACCATAAATGTAGCATTCACCCCATGAGACCCAAACCCGACATCTACAGTGATATCCGAGTCCGTGACCCGCGAGGGTGGTATGCTAGAGCAAAACATTTACACTTTCAAAACTCGTTATGAAAATTTTCTTTTCTTCTTTTCGAAAACAGTTGAGTGCGGAAAACAATAACCAATTTGGGCCCGATTTATAACAAAACATTTTCAATCAAACACAATTTTGTCATTCAAAAGCACTCAATAGCGCCAATCACTTCATAAATGCAAATGCATGACCCAACTGGGCCCAATGCCATTTCTGAACATTTTCAGTAATACAATACAATTATACATAATCAATTGGGACCCACTAAATAAAAAGACACTACACTAATGCAGATGTGAACTACACTGATCCCGACCTGAAACTCTGTCTTGCTAGAGGTAGACATACTCCCGTTTGTCTAACGGGGTACCCTTCGTTTCCTGAAAAATAATTGCAATGTTGGGTGAGTTTGCGAACTCAGTGAGAAACCATCATCGATGGTTCACCCAACTCATGCATTCACAAATCATATCCACATAGACACACAATAGCATTTACAGAAATATCACATGCAATTTCCTTATTCACATTTTCAGTCATCAAATACATATGCAATGCGCATGAGACACTTTCATTTTCTTATCGTTATTGTGACCGCATACCAAATCATTTACGCTGAGCGGTGGCTCTCAAATCGCTGGGCATGATATGCCTGCGGTGAGCCCGAGGCTCTATCAATCGTTGGACCCGAGGTCCGTGCGCTGAGCTTAAAGCTCTCATACGTTAGGCGGATTCGCCTCGATAAGCCCAAAGGATTCGCACACGATGCATCGAGCTGTGGCTCTGCATACGCTGGTACCACCGTCACAACTACCATTATCTCGATCATTCATGATGCATGAATGCATGTGTCACTTCCTAATTTCAGTCATTTACGCCCAATCATTTTCGCTAATGCATTTACAATTTAATTCATTCATGCATTCATACATATTTACTCATCTTTGCACTTCAATATCACAATCAAATATTTCAAACACCCATGGTCCGAAATTAATCAAATCAATCACACATCTATCCATCCGCGCTTCCTCATGGCAATCAATGCATATAATTAATAAACACATAAGGCTGAGAAACCAACTAGGTTACTCACCGCACTTCCGAAGCCACTGACCGAAGTCTCAAAGATATCTGTGGAATTGCTCCATCGGTGCCTTTAAAAACAGTCAAATAATCTCACATTACCAATTATACCAAATTTCAATAATCAATAATGCATGCTTAGCAAATGTGATAAATACTATACATGTTATGACATTCCCGATCCTATTCCTGAATTTTCTCAATTTGATCTCTTTCACTCTTAATCATAACAATTCCAAATACCATAATTCAATTGACTCAATTCCATCTCTCTAGACACATTCCAATAAAATCATAATCACTATTTATTGCCACTGACACGATAATCATCGAATTTGAATTCAATTTCCGTCATATCAATTCAAAATTTTAGACTCTAAATTCCAATTAATCACTAAGGACCAATTCATTTGCAATCAAAACCTCAAACTCATTACTTGTAACAATCATCTCATAAACACTTAAATTTCATTCTTCCAAATTGCAATTCCTAGTCTAAAAATTCAGTTAATCCATAGCCTATTCATTAAGAATAAATCCTTTTAAACAAGCAATTCACCTCGGAAATTAGGCGTCCTCGCCATGGCGAAGTCTCCCGCCTTTCGCCACGCCACACTTCCTTTCTCTCCGCACACAGAATAACCACGTCCGCTCGCCATGACGTCGCGCTTGTCTCGTCATGGCGGCGATCGAAGCTGCATTTCATACAAGACTTCATCACTGTCACAAGGCAGCTGGGTGGTTTCACATGCGTGTTCATCGCTTCGCCACAAGACTGCGATCCCGTAAACGCATCCGAAACCCAAAATTCTCAGATTTTCTGATATGTTATCCATCCAAATCCATTCTAAACACTTTCGATCAATTTTAAACATTAAACCCAACTTATTTCTAACCTCAAATCCATCTAATAACCATTATTCATCAAAAACCCAAATCAAAATCAACGAAATTCTCAAAAACCCTAACATCCGAAACTTATCAATTTCTGCACAATTTCATACTCAATTCAATGATCAAATTAAACGACTTAAATCATAAAGAAATAGAGACTTACTTGATTCAAGCTTTAAACCTTCGAAAATCACCAAATATACAAGCCTTCGGTTCAATCCTCACCCACGACAATCTCCACTTTTCCTCCAAATAACATTTTCTTCCAATTCCAAAGCTTAAGCTAGGTCAAGACGATGATCGAGCAATTTAAAGGAAGAAGATGGAACAACCAGCAAAAACGATGGATCACGAAGGAGAAGAGAAGAAGAAATGGGATTTTCTTTCAAAAACAAAGAGGATCGGTCGTAGGTGGCAATTTCAAAGGGTAAGGGCATATATATAAGAGATTTTAAAGCTAAGGGCATGTTTGGCTAATCATCTGCCACAAGACCAGTCCGAACAACCTCAATCCAATTTATTATTCTATCTTACTCCCAATTTCGCAATGATCATAAATAATTAAATCCCACAATTATAACTCCAATTGCTTCATATCAATTGTCAATCACTCTTGGACCCGGAATCTAATTAATCAGTCATTAGGCCAATTTTTCGGTCCGGATCCATTACTCTAAAATTTCTGGAAAAATTCTCATAAATTCACAAAATTAGGAAATACCCATTCCTATACTCAAATTCCTATTTCCAATCCTCTAAATTCAATTTCTTTCCAATTCTATATTTCAAAACTCGATGACAAGACTCATCGTAAAATTTCCAATTTTCATAATTTAATCGAGAAATTGTCATACATGTATGTACATTCATATATATATATACTTGTACAATAAAAATCAGTTACCAATGACTATCGAAACTATAATGCATGAGCAATCCAACATTTTCCTGTACTCAATCCTGACCCGATCCAAGTTACCGATATACTCATCACACCAGTAACGGGATGTTACAATAGGGCTCTCAATTGGGCCACGGTGTTGGACAAATTTCCCATCCCGATGATTGATGAGCTATTGGATGAGCTTTATGGGTCAAAGGTTTTTTCTAAGTTGGATTTAAAATTCGGTTATCATCAAATCCGGGTGAGCCCAAAAGATGTGGAGAAGACAGCCTTTAGGACACACCATGGACATTATGAGTTCTTGGTGATGCCCTTTGGGCTCACAAATGCCCCGGCTACTTTTCAAGCCTTGATGAATAGGGTCTTTGGAAAGGTTCTAAGGAAGTTTGTACTGGTCTTCTTTGATGACATATTAGTCTACAGCAGGACAATGGAGGAGCATGTGAGTCATTTGAAGGTAGTGTTGGAGTTATTGCGGGAAAATAAAATATATGCCAATCTGAAGAAGTGTATCTTTGCCAAGTTGGAGTTGGAGTATTTGGGGCATATGATATCGGGCATGGGAGTTTTTGTAGCGCCCCCTTACCGTGGAGTACGCACCGGGACGCCCGTAGGTCATTCCGATACATAACTCACGACGAGGGTGCACTACGGACGATCATTTCTAAATCCACATGGCATCAATATAATAAAACCGCAATATTAAAATTTCTAAATTTTTGAAACCAAGATACTGATCTCATTTCATTTCTCAAAAACCATAAATGTACAAGTCTATCTGATTTCCAAAGTCTATCTACAATACTCCAAAAGGAAACTGATACACAACTAACTAAGTCACCCCCAAAAAATCATCCCAACTGACCGACCTATAAGCAAAACTTCTCTTGCCAGCACGCTCAGTAGGAAAAGTCTCTCGCTAACTGGAGCTAGGAAGCTACTAACTCTGCCCTGAAAAATAAATGCAATGTTGGGTGAGTGATGGGTCTCGAATCCACCAAAAATAATTCCCAAACACCAAACGAAAATAAATTGAGCACAGTGGTAATAGGGTCGATCCACAGAGAATGGAATAAATTGATTCTATTCAAATGCCAAAGAACGAGTAAAATTAATTAAAAAGGGGGTTTTGGAGTTTTCCACTAAACTACTAATTAATCTAACCACTAATAAATGATTGACGCAATTGATATCAAATAAAATAACAACTATGATTAAACTAGCAAAGAATACAGATAAAATTGATTAACTCAATAAACGACAACTTAGTCAGGAAATTCCTAATTATTATGCATAGACCTCGATCATCGACTCAAATATTTTCTTTGGTTTAATAATAGGTTAGCTATGGTTACCAACTACCTCTGGCTCCCTCGCCTCTTCTTAATTCTAGAACAATCAAAGAGTCTCCTTTAAACTGTTCCCTAATTAACTAATAACCCATTCGAGACTCTCTCCGAGATTCAATTAATTAATAGCATTAAGCTCTAAAGAAACATTAACCCTAACTGACTACGCACTGACTCATGCTTCATCTAATTAAATCGCAAGTTTCTCAACACAAAATCAGACAAGTAATATGTCCTAGTGCCAATTGCCACAAACACTAATCACCCAGTTAACACCACCAAGTAAATCAATTGGCGATATGTTAATTAACTAATTCTACAATCGGGCCCTAATCGTAGAATCAATTAATAAACAATGACAAGAAATGTAAACAAAGACGAATATTATAAACCAAATAATCAGAACAATAGGTCTCACGAGTCAAAGCATAACAATTGGAATTCCCCAACTAAAAAGGTTTAGCTACTCATAACGGAATTAAATAAAACAAGATTCTTAATTAACATAGTCTAAATAATAAAGAAAAGAAGGAAAACTAGAAGATCTCTCCAAGTGTCGTTGCTGATTGCTTTCCTCTCCAAGCCACGCTGCTGTATTTTTAATCTTGTTGCTTTCTTTGTATCGTCACTGTTTTCAATCCAAGAGTCAAAACTTCCAGCCCTGTTTCTTCGTTACCGCTGCCTCCCTCTTTTGTTTGTTGTCTCATCTCTTAATTAAAAACCTACTTGTTTTTCTTTTTTTTCTCCACGTGCTTGTGCTGCGTGCCTTTCTTTTTTATTTTCTTCCTACTTTTTCTTCTCAGCTGCCCACCTATGGCTTGTTGTCCCCTCTTCTGTGCGCAGCCCCCTTGCCTCAAGAGCCCTTCCTTGTTTTTCTTTTGTTTCTTTTCCACGTCAGCCCTGTGTCCTCCCCTCCATTAATTCAAAGCCCAATTGTTTTTAATTCTTCCCTGCTCACTATTTCTTGACAAGACCATTAAGGGTCACCATCAAGTAAAAACATTAGCTTCCACTTCTTTATGCATCGTCGTTTCATGTTGCTTAAACGCTACTTGCGTTTTAAAGCCAACGCATGCGTTTCACGCATTGCTTGTTTCCTATGTGTTGTTCCTCTATCCACGCTGTAGCTTGCTGCCTCAACTTGATTTCATTTTGCTCCTCTTAAATCACCGAAGGTTTAATTGATGTTGACAATTAAAATGCAACTCTTCTTAAATCCCTGCTTGTGTGTGATTTCCTTTAATTCTCCAATCAAAAGCCTCCAACTTTTCCAAACCCTCAGCTCACTGTTGCCTAAATCAGTTGTTGTTTTCCTCTTAATTTCCCACATCATGCAAAAACTATAATTCCCTACAAGAAAATATTAAATCAAATTAAGTCCCGATAATTGCATCAACAAGAGGAATAAAAAGGGATAATTAAAACATAAATATTAGACAAATATGCACTTATCAAATCTCCCCACACTTAGACGATGCTTGTCCTTAAGCATAAAAGAAGATCAAGACACAATGGAAAATCGCTCTACGCAATGAAACATGCACAAAGGTAATGTAAACTAGGAATGAGAGCGCAATCTTGTCCTAATGTCAATGAAATGTCAAATAAATGCAACAAATTTCACCATACGAGAAGACACAAGCCTGAACTCAAATTGAAGCGCATGCATGAATTACCGAATTTTAATTAAAAACCAATCAAGCCTAGAAAACACACTTCACTTATCAGTTGATTAGTATACATGAGGAATTTCGATTTTATGTGGTAGTCATGGGAAGATCGGGTTAACCTTAATTACTTAATTAGGTGTTTTTAGCTATAATTTGCTCGGAATTGTCATTGGCCTTTTTACGCGAATGCAAACATTTGTGATGAATGCCATCCGGTTACTCGGTCAATCACAACGCCAAGTGACTTTAGCCTTACTCGTAATTACTCATATGCTTGTAATATTTTTTTCCTTTTTTTTTCGACTAATCAGAGGAGTAGTTGGTTGCCTCACACGTCATAGTTGTTCGAGACCTTTTTACGTGAGCGCAAACATTTGTGATGAATGTCGCCCGGTTACTCATTCTCGTCCGACCTTTAGATTTAATTTTTGGTTACCACAATCACCTTTGGTGATTCATGGAACTAATCTAACACCTTTTTTATTTTTATTCTTCATTTCCTTTCTCCACCATAATTTCCCACCATCAATCGAAAGTTCAACACATATACTAACTCAACTTCTAAGCTTAACATGACTCTAGACAAGAAAGACACCGATTAATCACACAATTTTTTAAATTCTAACCAATTAACTCAGGCCCGCAACTTCAACATATAGGACAAAATCATTAACATTTAATTAACATTAAACAACAAGGGACTCAATCATACTCTCGACTCCTTTAAAACACTTCACCATTACCTAAGGCACAACAATTCATCACAATTCATCAAGCAAAATGGAGCAAAAGAGGGTTTTTTTTTAAGTCCGCCACGGCATCAACAGTTAAAAGTCCAAAAATACCAAAAGGCAACGGAGGGCACAACCCAAAGTAATGCATCAAACAAAAACAACATGTATCTCAAAAGCTATAAATCACCTCCCCACACTTAAAGCATTCGTTGTCCTCAACGTAAAAGTAAATGAAAAGGGTAAACTGAGGACTTCCCTGAATAGTAAGGGACGAGAGCCAAAAACTCCAATATCTCTGAATTTTTCCAGTGTCGAACCACCTGAAAAACACAGAGAGCGAGGGAAAAAAATCAAAAACAAAGAAAAAAGAAAATAAACGAGGCAAAAAGAACACAAAACAAAGCAAAAGAAAAGAAAGAAAAATAAAATAAAATAAAATTAAAACTAAAAATTTGGGCTGCCTCCTATTAACGCCCTTGTTTAGCGTCCTAGGCTCGACGATCCTCATCTCGAACTTAATCCTCTAGATGGGGAGCCTCCAGATTAATCCCCTCAATCGTGTGTGATTCAAACCCCTCGTAGAATGGTTTCATTCTATGCCCGTTCACTTTAAAAACTCTGTCAGTGCCAAGTTCTTCAATTTCCACAACTCCATGTGGATAAATGTTGCGCACCACGTATGGGCCTACCCATCTCGACCGCAATTTTCCCAGAAAAAGCCTCAACTTGGATTGGTACAATAACACCTTTTGACCAATCTTGAAAGACTTCCTACATAACATTTCATCGTGAAAAGCCTTTGTCTTTAACTTGTAGATCCTCGAGTTCTCATACGCATCATTCCGGATCTCCTCTAGCTCTTGTAATTGAAGCTTCCTATGCACCCCGGCTTCGTCCATTCCTAAGTGACATTTCTTGATAGCCCAATAAGCCCGATGCTTAAGCTCCACCGGAAGATGACATGCTTTTCCAAAGACTAATCTGTAAGGTGACATGCCGATTGGGGTTTTATAGGCCGTCCTATAGGCCCACAACGCATCATCTAGTCTCAAACTCCAGTCCTTACGGTTTGGGTTAACCGTCTTCTCCAGAATTAACTTGATCTATCTGTTTGAGATTTCAGCTTGTCCATTGGTTTGCGGATGATAGGCCGTGGAAGTGCGATGAGTGACGTGGTACTTTTTGAAGAGTGCCTCAACCGTCCGGTTGCAAAAGTGTGTCCCTCTATCGCTGATGATGGCTCGAGGAGTGTCAAACCTGACAAAAATATTAGACCTAACAAAATCTACAACAACTTTAGAATTATTAGTTCGGGTGGCTTTCGCTTCCACCCACTTCGACACATAGTCAACAGCAAGAATAATATATAAGTTACCATAGGAAGATGGAAAAGGACCCATGAAGTCCATACCCCACACATCAAAGATTTCACAAACAAGAATAGGATTAAGGTGCATCTGATTCCTAGGACCTATGTTTCCCGTCTTTTGACAACTTATACAACTTTTACAACATAGATATGCGTCGCGAAAAAGTGTAGGCCAAAAAAAACCACTTTCTCACACTTTACTAGCAGTTCGTTTTGGACCAAAGTGTCCACCACAAGCATATGCATGACAAAAGTTTAGTATGGAATTAATTTCATTTTCAGCCACGCATCTCCTAATAATTTGGTCAGTGCCTACTTTCCAAAGGTAGGGATCATCCCAAATATAATATTTCGAATCACTCCGAATTTTATCCTTAGCAGACCTAGGCAAATGATCAGGCAAATCACCAGTGGTTAAAAAGTTCACAATATCGACATACCAGGGTAACAGGGATCCTGTGCGTGACCGCGGATAGGCTTCCTGTGCGGCAAAGAGTTGTTCGTCTGTAAATTCATCTTTGATTGGGAGAGAATCTGGATCGAGCGTGGGAATTCGGCTGAGATGATCAGCGACCAGGTTCTCGCACCCCTTTTTGTCCTTTATTTCCAAGTCGAACTCTTGAGAAGTAGAATCCATCAATCAATCTTGGCAAGGCGTCCTTTTTCAAAGGAGGTACCTCAAAGTCGCATGATCGTAATAGACAATAACTTTAGTACCAAGTAAATAAGGACGAAATTTATCTAAAGCATAGACAATTGATAAAAGCTCCTTTTCAGTGGTAGTGTAGTTGCTCTGAGCAATGTCTAGCATTTTCGAAGCGTAATAGATCACGTGGGAGCGCTTGTTGATCCTTTGTCCTAGCACGGCACCCACTGCATAGTCACTGGCGTCGCACATAATCTCGAATGGATAGTTCCAATCTGGTGGTTGGATGATCGGCGCTGAGACTAGCTTCTTCTTAAGTAGGTCGAAAGCGGACTTGCATTCATCGTCTAGCTCGAACTTTACATCTTTTTGGAGGAGCCGACACAAAGGTCTGGTGATCTTGGAAAAATCCTTGATAAACCTCCTGTAGAAACCTACATGGTCAATGAAAGAATGCACTTCCCGCACACTCGCGGGGTAAGGTAAAGACTTAACGACATCTACCTTAGACTTATCAACTTCAATACCTTGCGCAGATACTATGTGACCTAGAATGAGACCCTTATCGACCATGAAGTGACATTTTTTGTAATTCAAAACCAAATTTGTCTCAATGCAATGTTTCAAAATCTTAGCAAGATTCGAGAGGCATTCATCGAAAGAGTTTCCATAAACTGTGAAGTCGTCCATAAATATCTCTATTGTATGCTCAACATAGTCAGAAAATATGCTTACCATACACCTTTGAAAGGTGGTCGGCGCGTTGCAAAGTCCAAATGGCATTCGTCGAAAGGCAAAGGTTCCAAAGACACACGTAAACGTCGTCTTCACTTGATCATCAGGTGCCACCGGGATCTGATAGAAACCTGAATATCCATCAAGACAACAGTAGTGAGTTTTTCCAGCTAAACGTTCAAGCATTTGGTCAATAAAGGGGAGGGAAAAATGATATTTCTTAGTAAGGGCATTAAGACCTCTATAGTCCATACACACCCTCCACCCATTTTGAACCCGAGTGGGGATTAACTCACCGTCCTGATTTTCAACAATCAGTAATACTGTTTTCTTGATAACCCGAATCGGACTTACCCATTCATTATCAGATATTGGATAGATCATACTTGCGTCGAGGAGCTTAATGATCTCCTTTTTCACTACCTCCATCATTGGCGGGTTCAGTCTGCGCTGTGCTTGTATGCGGGGTTTAGCACCCTCGTCCAAAATTATTTTATGCATGCATGTGGAGGGGCTCAGACCTTTAATATCAGCGATCATCCATCCGATTGCCTCCCTGTATTCTCGAAGCACTCTAATTAGTTTCTCCTCTTCCAGACCGTCGAGCATGCTGGATATGATCACGGGTAGAGTCTCACCGTCACCTAAATATGCGTATTTCAAGTGCTCGGGAAGCTTTTTGAGCTCCAGCTTTTGGGGCCTGCAAAATCGAGGGTAACAGTTTAGATTCTGACCGTGATAGCTTAATAGGCACAAATTTCATACTTGTAGTCTTAAGAGCTTCCAAAGCATAAACCACATCAAGTATGTCATCAGAAAATTCAAACCGATCAACAAATCTCCTAACTCTATCAACAGACATGCTATGACACAAAGCATAATTCAACTCATCATTATAATTTAAAGCAAAAACCTCATGAGTCAAATCTTCAATGATATCAACATTATAAACACAAGACACATCTTCAGCCCGTTTCATAGCGTCATAAACATTGAATTTCACCACTTCCCCATCAAACTCTAAAGTTAATGAACCACTATGCACATCTATCTTTGCCTTAGCCGTGCTAAGGAAAGGCCTACCCAACAAGATATCAAAAGATTTAGATGAACTATCATTTTCCATGTCAAGAAAAAAGAAATCGGCAGGAAAAATAAATCCATTAACTTGAACTAGCACATCCTCTAAAACACCTTCAGGATAGACAATTGATCGATCCGCCAATTGAATTATAACTCCAGTACTAGTTAATGGACCAAGACCCAGGGAAGTATAAACAGATAAAGGCATCACATTAATAGAGGCTCCTAAGTCACACATGGCCTTACTTATACCAATATTCCCAATTTTGCAAGGAATGGAAAACATACCTTGGTCGCGACACTTAGGAGGTAATTTCCTCTGTAAGACAGCTGAAACATTCTCACCCACACTCACCCTTTTATTACCTGTTAACTTATGCTTGTTTGCGCATAATTCCTTAAGGAATTTGGCGTAACGCGGAACCTGTTTAATGGCCTCGAGGAGCGAGATGTTTACTTCAACTTTTTGGAATAACTCCATGATGCTTTTGTCTTCCTTTTCTTTCTTGCTCTGAGCCAGTCTCTGGGGGAATGGGGGCGGAACCACTAGAGGTTTGGGTTTCTGAGGATTTTCAGTTGGACCTGTGTCCTGTATGTGGTCACGTGTAAGTTCCCTTTTGGCTTCCTGTTTTGTCTCTGCACGGGAACCTTAGACGTGGTCACGTTTAGGGTTCTTGTCGACTGGGGGCTGCAATTCCTTACCAATTCTTAAGACAATCGCGCTCATATTATGCCTCGGGTCGAGTGTCTGAGATGGCAGTTTGCCTTGAGTCTCCATTTTGCTAACTGAGGATGCTATCTGGCTCATTTGAGTCTCTAAATTCTTCATACTCTCTTCCATCTTATGAAATCTGGTTGCAGTATCCTGTTGAAAATTTTCAGTATTAGTAGCTAACATACGGATAATTTCTTCAAGAGGCTTACCTGAGCCCGAAGGCTATTGTAGTGGTGGTGGTCCGTGATGGTAGTTTTGTTAGTTCGGTGGATTGTTAGCATAACTGAAATTTGGGTGGCTTCTCCAACCAGGATTGTAGGTGTTTGAATAGGGATCAAACTTCCTCTGTTGGAATCCGATAGCATTCACATTCTTCGGTGTCTCATCGTGGAGTGTTGGGCATGCATCGGTTGGGTGAGCTAGGCTAGTGCAGATGCCACACGCCCTCGCAGGTGGAGGAGTACCTACATTCAAATTCTGGACCAAAGTTGTTAGCAAAGATTTGACCTCATTAAGAGAAGTAACATTTACCTCGTTCACTCTTCGCGGTATATCTGGTCGAGCACCGAATTGCTGGGAGTTTGCTGCCATGGTTGATATCAACTCCCGAGCTTTGGCTGGGGTTTTGCTGATGATGGCCCCACCACTTACGGTGTCCATCATTCTACGTTCTATTAGAATTAGGCCCTCGTAGAAATACTGGATGATCAATTGTTCGGATATGCCATGCTGCGGGCAGCTTGCTAAAATTCTCTTGTACCTCTCCCAGTACTCGTAGAGGTTCTCTGAATCCTTCTACTTAATGCCACAGATCTCACGCCTGATGTTGGCGGCTCGGGATGCTAGAAAATATTTCTCTAGAAACTGTCGGGACATCCCTTCCCAAGTGTTGATTGTCCCCGGAGGTAGGTAGTAGAGCCAATCCTTGGTTGTATCTTGCAGCGAGAATGGAAAAGCTCTCAGTTTGATTTGGTCCTCCGTGACATTGTGGGGCTTCATGGAAGTACAGACGAGGTGAAATTCCTTCAGATGCTTATTCGGATCCTCGTTTTACAATCCACGGAAGGTGGGCAACAAGTGGATGAGTCCGGACTTCAATTCGAACCCTTCTTGAAGTTACGAAGTCTATGCACAATGGATCTTTGTGCTTGATCAGGGTCTACCCAAGTCCTGGGGGGTTCTGCTAAGAGCCATATCCTGCGCGTGGTCACGGTTAAGCTTCCCGTCAGGCTGCTGTTCAAATTCAATATCTTCTTCGTACTCTGTTTCAGTATCTGACTCTACCGAGGTCGGTAATCCACTAGCTTCTCCTTGCTTCTTCCTTAGTTTGCTCAACTTCCTTAGCCTCTTAGCGGTCTTTTCGATCTCAGGGTCGTACAAGATGGAATCTCTCGTACGAATGTTCCTAGGCATAAGAAAAAAACAAAATCAATTAGTTACCAAGTCCCCGGCAACAGCGCCAAAATTTGATGGTGTCAAATCCACCAAAAATAATTCCCAAACACTAAACGAAAATAAATTGCGCACAGTGGTAATGGGGTCGATCCATAGAGAATGGAATAAATTGATTCTATTCAAATGCCAAAGAACGAGTGAAATTAATTAAAAAGGGGGTTTTGGAGTTTTCCACTAAACTACTAATTAATCTAACCACTAATAAATGATTAACGCAATTGATATCAAATAAAATAACAACTATGATTAAACTAGCAAAGAACACAGATAAAATTGATTAACTCAATAAACGACAACTTAGCCAGGAAATTCCTAATTATTATGCATAGACCTCGATCATCGACTCAAATATTTTCTTTGGTTTAATAATAGGTTAGCTATGGTTACCAACTACCTTTGGCTCCCTCGCCTCTTCTTAATTCTAGAACAATCAAAGAGACTCTTTTAAACTGTTCCTAATTAACTAATAACTCCTTCGAGACTCTCTCCTAGATTCAATTAATTAATAGCATT
Organism: Erythroxylum novogranatense; assembly: GCA_029891385.1. NCBI lineage: Eukaryota > Viridiplantae > Streptophyta > Magnoliopsida > Malpighiales > Erythroxylaceae > Erythroxylum > Erythroxylum novogranatense. The sequence goes on along the minus strand of CM057226.1, from coordinate 2,595,532 downwards.
AAGCTCTAAAGAAACACTAACCCTAACTGACTACGCACTGACTCATGCTTCATCTAATTAGATCGCAAGTTTCTCAACACAAAATCAGACAAGTAATATGTCCTCGTGCCAATTGCCACAAACACTAATCACCCAGTAAATCAATTGGCGATATGTTAATTAACTAATTCTACAATCGGGCCCTAATCGTAGAATCAATTAATAAACAATGACAGTAAAACGGAAACAGTACGAATATTATAAACCAAATAATCAGAACAATAGGTCTCACGAGTCAAAGCATAACAATTGGAATTCCCCAACTAAAAAGGTTTAGCTACTCATAACGGAATTAAATAAAACAAGATTCTTAATTAACATAGTCTAAATAATAAAGAAAAGAAGGAAAACTAGAAGATCTCCAAGTGCGCATCGATTGCTTTCCTCTCAAGCCCACGCTGTATTTTTAATCTTCTTTGCTTTCCTTGTATAAATCCTTTGCTTTCAATCCAAGAGTCAAAACTTCCAGCCCTGTTTCTTCGTTACCGCCACCTCCCTCTTTTGCTTGTTGTCTCATCTCTTAATTAAAAACCTACTTGTTTTTCTTTTTTTTTCTCCAAGTGCTTGTGCTGCGTGCCTTTCTTTTTTATTTTCTTCCTACTTTTTCTTCTCAGCCGCCCACCTATGGCTTGTTGTCCCCTCTTCTGTGCGCAGCCCCCTTGCCTCAAGAGCCCTTCCTTGTTTTTCTTTTGTTTCTTTTCCACGTCAGCCCTGTGTCCTCCCCTCTATTAATTCAAAGCCCAATTGTTTTTAATTCTTCCCTGCTCACTATTTCTTGACAAGACCATTAAGGGTCACCATCAAGTAAAAACATTAGCTTCCATTTCTTTATGCATCGCCGTTTCCTGTTGCTTAAACGCTACTTGCATTTTAAAGCCAACGCATGCGTTTCACGCATTGCTTGTTTCCTACGTGTGGTTCCTCTATCCACGCTGTAGCTTGCTGCCTCAACTTAATTTCATTTTGCTCCTCTTAAATCACCGAAGGTTTAATTGATGTTGACAATTAAAATGCAACTCTTCTTAAATCCCTGCTTGTGTGTGATTTCCTTTAATTCTCCAATCAAAAGCCTCCAACTTTTCCAAACCCTCAGCTCACTGTTGCCTAAATCAGTTGTTGTTTTCCTCTTAATTTTCCACATCATGCAAAAACTATAATTCCCTATAAGGAAATATTAAATCAAATTAAGTCCCGATAATTGCATCAACAAGAGGAATAAAAAGGGATAATTAAAACATAAATATTAGACAAATATGCACTTATCAGTGAGTTTGCGAACTCAGCGAGAAGCCATCATCGATGGTTCACCCAACTCATGCATATCCAAACAATACACATAATATCACATATTAGCACATTCAGAAATGTCACATGCATTCTATTTCACAGATATCAGGTGTCTTGCCTTTCATACAATTCACAATTTATCAATCACATATAAAATGCACATATGACACTTTCCATTTTATTACATTGTTGTGACCGTGCGCCTGATTACGGTGGGCTTGAAGCCCTAATACGTTGAACCTGTGGCTCTAAAAATTTCGTTGGGCTCGAGGCCCTGATGCGTTGAGCTTAAAGCTTTGAAATACGTTGGCTGCTCCAGTCACAACTGTCATTATCTGATCATGCCTTTATGCATGAATGCACATGTCTCATATCGCATTAAAATCAATTCATTGCCATGAATCACAATTTACACTTCTATAACAAGTTCTAGATATTTCGAACACCTATGGTCTGAAATCAATCAAAAGAAATCACAATTAAACCCTCCATTATCTTCACATGGCATGAGTGCATAAAATTAAACACATAAAGGTTGAGAAACCAACTAGGTTACTCACCTCTAAACTTCTGAGCTACTGTCGGGAAGTCTCACCTATGTCAGAAGATCGACGCTCCACTTGAGCCTCTAAAACAATCAGAATATACAATATTACCAATTGCACAATTTCAGTAATCAGTAATGCACATGCAACGAATGAATTATGTACTATACATGTTCATGACATTCCCGGTACTATACTCGAAACTTTCCATTTCAACTCTTTACTCCAAAAGATAGCAATTCCTGGATCCCATAATTCATTTGACTAAGATTCAAACTCTCTAAAGACACACTCCAATTATAAATCACATTCACTATTCAATTTCTATCCGATTTGAAGAACCCTCGAAAATAATTCAGAAATTCCATTCTTATAAATTCACAATTCTTAGTCTCTAATTTTAATCTCTCATGAACCAATTCAATAGGAATAAAACCTCAAAACCATCAATTAAAACGTTCATCTTCAATTTCGAAAAATGGGCGTCCTCGCCGAGGCGAGACCGTCGCGACGTACGCCTCGCGTGCATCGCGGCGTAAAATGCTAACACTCGTCGCGGCGTGCGTCTTCGCTCGTCGCGGCGTGCGGGAAGAGACTTGCTCGCCGCGGCGTGTTCATCACACGTCGCGACGTGCAACCCCAAAAACACGCCTGAAACCTAGAATTTCTCAGTTCTGCCGAATACAAATCCTTCTAACTTCCTTTAAAACACTCTAAAACAACTTATTACACTTCACACAACTCATCCCTAACCTCAATTCCATCAAATAACCATCATCTCTCAATTACCCAAATCGAAACAAAATAAACTTAAGAATATCATATCATCCGAAACCCTAAACATAATTCATAATCTATAACTCTAATAATCATCAAATCAAACTACTAATACTTAAAAGAGCAAGCACTTACTTAGTTTAAACCTTGCAATCTCTTTAAAATCTCCAAGATACTCCACTCACCAAGCTTAGGCACACCCACGGTTTTCTCCCATTTCTCCACCAAATATCATCTTCTCCAATAACAAGCTTAAAGGTAGATTGAAGGTGAAGAATGGAACAATATAGCAAGAAGGAAATGGAAATAACAAGGAGTAGATCCACGAAGAGAAGAAGAAGAAAAGAAAAGAGAAAACCAAGTTTTCGTTCAAAAGCAAGAGGGCATCGTGGAAGCAAATTCAAAGGGGTTAGGGTTTTATACTTAAGGCTTAAGGCATGTTTGGCAAATCTCTTGCCACATGCCCACTTCTAAGGGTCTGAAATCCAATTCTCAATCAAATCTCTCCCAATTTCCAATGGCTCTATGCAATAATTCCTAAAACCAAAATTCTAAAGTTCCAATGCCATTGGCTAATTAATTTCGGAACCGGAAATCCAATTAATCAGCTTCTAAGTCATTTTTTCGATCCGGACCCGATACTTTAAAAATTTCAGGAAAATTACTATAATTTCTCAAAAATATAAAACACAAGATCATACACTCCAATTCCATATTTCACACCTTTAAAATTCATTTTTCACTCCAATTCACAAATCAAAGTACAACCTATACAAAAATCACAGAATTTCTAATTCACACAATTATGCCGGGAATATGTCATATATGTATGTACCTGCATATGCTAGTGCAACAATAATCATTTATCTATAATATAGAGGAAAAATGCATGTGCAGGTCAATATATATATGCACTCAAACCTAACCCATCCGAATTACCAATATGCCCATCACATCGATAACGGGATGTTACAGTTTCAGCTGACCCAAGCTGTTGGGCCCTGAAAATTTTTATTTTATTTTATTTGAATTAATTAATTATTTATTTATGGATTTATTCGTTAATTATTTTATTTTGTCTTAATTGATTTAATTATGTGTTTATGTAAATATTTTTATGTTGGGCTTAGGTAAATGGATTAAGTAGAAGGAGGATTAATAATAAGTGGTTTGGTGGAAGTAGGCCTTGGGAGGTGGAGGCCCAAAAGCCTTTATGTAGGGAAAGCCAAAACTATGTAGTTTTGGTGTAGGATGAATTAAAGGAATTAAAGAAGAGTTAAAGGAAGAGGAGGAGAAGAGAGAGTGTCGAGAATCCAAAGGAGAGGAGAAGAGAAGGAAAACGTGAGCTAGCCAAGGAAGAAAGGAAGAGAGAAAATCGTGGGAGGCTTGTGGAGAAGAATAAAGAAGGAGAAAAGAAGAGAAATCAAGAGCTTAAGGTAAGTATCTATCTTCCTTTGAGTTAGATTCAAGAAATGGGATGGAATGAAGGTTAGGGTTTGTGTAGGAATGAAGAAAGAAAGAAGAGATGAGTGGTTTTGTGATTCCGAAGCTAGGGTTGGTTGTTTTAGCTTAAATGGGCTATGGGTAGGTTAGGTTTAAGACTTCGTTATCGATTTATCGATTCTTGAATGTTTCGACTTTTCCAATGAGTTTCAAATGTGTTTTATTGAAGGAACCAAGGAAACCTCACTCAAGAGAGAGAGGAAGAGCAATCGTGAACCAATTTCCGGCGATAGGTGGGTAACATTTTTATAGTTGTTGTGTAATGGGCAAATGCCCTATGTGTGCTATCTTTGCTATAATATGTGTATATTGAAAGTGTATTTACATTGCTTTGAATGAAAAGTGCGAAACCATGATGATTTGAAAGTATGAAAGAAGCATGAAATGCTATTATTGTGCTTGAATATGTGAGCATAAATGAGTTGTGTTTGGGCGAGAGAGAACCTACTTCGATAAGTCACGTGCACGTTGACCCCCATTAGCCTTCTCCCGGTTGCCTGCTTTAGGCTTACGAGATTCGAAAAATGGACTCGTCGTGATTACGGTAAACTTCGGTTTCCGTCGTGTTTATGGAACTCTCGAGCCAATTGCTTGCATCCCATCATTTATTTGTGTTCATGATGCATAATATGTGTTTTAATTGCAAGAAGATTCCATGTTATGCTTATGTGATGAGTTGAGTTAATTGCTAATGCTTTGAATTATTAATGATGTGTGTGTGTGTGGCTCATTACTCGATGGCTATAAACTTGTTAGCCATCGAGCCGTGTTAGCTCACCCCATTCTCCTCCTCGGTGAAAATTCAAGTTGAGAGTTGAACCTTGCAAGGCATCGACATCACTCCAAGAACTTAGGAACTTTTGTATTAAGTTAATAACTAGCTTTGGAATAGCTTTGTAAGCATATTGACCATTGAGCATCTCATCTTTTGTGTTTTGTACTTGATTTTGATGAATATGCTAATATGTAACCAAAGCTATGCATTAATCTTTCTTATGATTGGAAAAGAGAATGAGAGCTCTAGTACTCTCTTCATTATATGTTTTGTTGATTTGTGACCTATGTGTGAAGCATGTGTACCATTCTTTTAAGTTTGGAGATTTACATTGGATGTCTGCTGGTTTTTGCCTTGAAAGAGCTTCATTGGAAAATCTCGAGGTTAGGAGTTGTAAAAGTTTTGTAAATTCGGTATGTTGCATTTTCTGATATTTCTGTGTTGTTAGAGGATTGTATGGGAGCTTTATGACTCCTTGAGAGTGATAGGCGAGCTGTAGGGTTCTTCTAAGATGTTTATAAGCTATTTATGAGGGATTAAAATGGTAGGTGTGAGTGGTTAGAATGAAATGTAGGTGCTGTCAAATGATGATTTTTAGACAGAACTTTTGTGACCATTTTGACCCTTATAGAGTTGGAATTTGGGTCAGTGATCATCATGAAAATGTAGATCTTTCTTTCTCTATGAAATAGACACCAATTTTGTTAAATTTGGAGTTCGAATGGAAAGTTATGACCTTTGCAAGTGGAGTCAGACCATGCAAAAACCAGACGATGCATCAGTAGCAAAACCAGACGATGCAATTGTAACAAAAAACCAGACGACGATGCAGTAGCAAAAACCAGACGATGCATCAGTAGCAAAAACCAGACGATGCACTGTAGCAAAACCAGACGATGCACTGTAGCAAAAACCAGGCGATGCAATCGTAGCAAAAACCGACGATGCAATCAGAGCAAAAACCGACGATGTAGTGTAGCAAAAACCGACGATGCCGCAGAGCAAAAACTAGACGATGCATCAGTAGCAAAAACCAGACGATGATCAGAGCAAAAATCAGACGATGTTACTGTTCATCTCCGTCTGATTTTTTGCTGAGGATGACATCATCTCCGTCTGATTTTTTGCTAAGGATGACGTCATCTTCGCCTCATTTTATCGTCTGCTTTTGTCTTGCGACCCTTTTCCTTCTTTTGGCCATAACTTTTGCATGACCTCCGATCGACCTCATTCTCGAAGCATTGGATTTCTAAAAGATTTTCTACCTTTCTACACTGGACTTATCAGATTTTCTTTCAAATTGAAAATGGTGGTTTGAAACGAAGCATGGCGATCGATTGATAAGTAATGACTATGCTTCAGAAATTTTAAAATATCTTGAGCTATAGAGCTCCGATCAAAGCGATTCTTGTTTTAAATTAAACTAGAGGCATAAACCTACAAGTTTTATGAAGAGACCGATCAGTGATTAAGCCTTTAAGATTTTCAAATGCTTACCCGAAGTCGGTAGTGCTCAGTTTTGATTGTTTTCTTCGAGATAGTGTTTTAACCATAACATCTTCATTCCTAACCCGAATTGAGCGATTCCAGTTGCGTTGGAATCGTGAGATCCGAGGATCATTTTATCAAGAGCTAACCCGAATTTTTATAAAGTGAAATTTTTCCATATTTGTGATTAGCATATGTGTTGGTTGTGGGTCTTCTTTGGATGGGTCCGAATGTTGGGCTTTGAGACGGGGTCCAACATTGTTTGGTATCAGAGCTTAGGCTTACTCCTAGACTTAAAATGTATAGTAGGGAACATTGTATATGATTAAATGTTTATTTTATGAATTGATTGTTTGCATTACGTGACATGCATATCATGCATACATATAGGAACTAAGCTTAAAAACGAATTATAGCTAATCACTAGTATTTTCATTGAAGGAGTACGATGCCACCTCATCGAAGGACACGAGGAGTTTTGCAAGGTTCAATTGCACTGACTCTCCGCCGAGAGAGGAGAGCACGGATGAGTCTGTAGCCCAGGAGTGGCAGAGGCCCCTCAGAGCGGTGGTAGTGAGCCTCTTCGTTCTGAGACTCAGCGATCACCTAGTCTCTCGAGCAAGTGCCTCACGTTAGACCCCAGCTGTTCTGCATTTACCCAAGCTTTTGTTCAAAGCATGGGCAAATGCCACAAAGCTCTGGTTCGCCCCACTAAGAGGGAAGACAGTTTGATAAGCTAAGGAAATGCACGGGCGGTGGACTTCCACGGACCACGGATCCCGAGGAAGCCGAGACTGGTTGAGGAAGACCGAGAGAGTCTTTGGATCGATGGAGTGCGAGGATGATGAGAGGGTAGTCTATCTTGCCGCCATCCGCTTCAGGTGATGCTTTGCACTGGTGGGAGGCGTGCTGTGGAGTCGATTGAGACCAATGGGATTGACATGGGAGACTTCTGACTGTCTTCAGAAGAAGTATCTGTCTGAAGTGTACATTCAGCAGGCGAGAGGAGTTCCTAAGCCTTACCAGAGGAGATGACGGTCGATGAATACGAGCGTCGGTTCACACAATTAGCTAGATATCTTTGCAGAGATGAATTTGAGTGAGGCTGCTAAGTCCGTCGATTTGAGTCGGGTTTGCACTGCTATCGAGAGAAGGTGATAATCTGAACTTCGTGACTTGCAGCAGTTGGTTGAAGCAGCGCTGAGGGTTGAGAACCTCGAGAACATCAAGAGTGCAATTAACAGGAAGAGGAAGGGAAGAGAGCAGTTCAGAGGGGAGGTGGTACTTCTATGCCTGAGAGAAGTGCTAGAGCCTTTCTGTCTGATCCGAGGAGAGGAGTACGGTGGGAGCCGACCAGACCGATGAGGACTTCTTCCGCTTCCCACCAAGTCTCAACGGTGGGCGGCGGTAGAAGAGGAGATGGGAGAGACCACCCCTTCCTAAGTGTGAGCACTGTGGATATCTCCATAGAGGAGAATGTCGCAGATTGACAGGAGCATGCTTCAATTGTGGCCAGAAGGGGCATATCGCTAAGTTTTGTCCCAAGCCGGACAGAGAGAGGGATCTCAGATGCAACCCTCAGAAGGACAGAGGCAGTGGCTTAGAAAGCGGTGACAGAAGTGGGTAGCTCTGGAGGTCCTAAGAGAGCTTATCCTCCAGACAGATCCAGAGGGCAAGTTCCAGCCAGAGTGTTTGCCATGACTCGAGAGGAGGCAGAGACCGCGCCAGAAGTTGTAGCGGGTATGGTTAAACTGTTTGATGATTATGTGCTTGCTATGATTGACTCAGGTTCTACCCATTCCTTTGTGTCTTGGGCAGACTATTTCTAGGAGGAGTTTGAGCCCATTGGATACTCACGATGGTGAGTACTCAATCGGCCAATATATTATCATCATCAAGTATATAGAGATTGTGAGATAGAGATTAGTGGAGGAAAATTGGTGGTGGATCTGATTCCTTTGAAGATGGGAGGATTGGATGTGATCCTAGGTATGGACACATTAGAGAGGTATCATATTACTTTAGATTGTAAACAGAAGACAATGGAGTTTGAGCTAGAGGATAGCAGGAAAGTGATACTCATGGGAGATAGAAAAGTCAGTCCACCTCGGGTTATTTCAGCTATGATGGCCGAGAGAATGATGAGCAAGGGGTGTGAGGCCTTTTTGGCTTATGTGCTAGATATGGAGGCAGATAGAGGGAGGTTGGAAGACATTTCAGTAGTCAGGGAATTCCCGAATGTCTTTCCCGAGGAATTGCCAGGACTACCTCCTCCTAGGAAAATTGAGTTTCCCATTGAGCTTCATTCAGCATCATGTTGATCTCAATTCCGCCTTTATCGGATGGCTCGCGGAATTGAAGGAGCTTAAGGAGCGATTGGAGGATCTTTTAGAGAAGGGTTATGTTAGACCGAGTTCTTCGCCTGGGAGCTCGGTTCTTTTGTGAAGAAGAAAGATGGGTCGTTGCGGATGTGTGTGGATTATAGGAAGTTGAATCATGCCATTGTTAAGAACAGATATCCGCTCCCGCGCATAGATGATTTGTTTGATCAGTTGCAAGGGGCGAGAGTCTTTTCCAAGATAGACTTGAGGTCGGGTTATCATCAGTTGAGGATTAAGGAGACCGATGTGTCAAAGACTGCTTTTAGGACGAGGTATGGCCACTTTGAGTTTTTGGTTATGCCTTTCGGGTTAACGAATGCTCCTGCAGTCTTTATGGATTTGATGAATAGAGTCTTCAGGTCTTTCTTAGATCAATTTATCATCGTCTTCATTGATGATATATTGGTCTATTCTAAGAGTGATGAGGAGCATGAGGATCATTTGATGGTTGCCTTGGAGACATTGAGGAAGAATGAGTTGTATGCCAAATTCGATAAATGCGAATTTTGGCTAAGGGAAGTGGTATTTTTGGGGCATGTGATCTCTGAGCAAGGAGTGCATGTTGATCCGCAAAAGATAGAAGCTGTGGTTAAATGGGAAGCGCCAAAGAATGTAGCTGAAGTGAGAAGTTTTTGGGATTAATGGATATTACAGGAGGTTTGTGGAGGGCTTTTCCTTGATAATGCTCCACTTTCCAAGTTGACAAGGAAGAATCAAAATTTGAATGGACCGAGGAGTGCGGGGTAGTTTCGAGGAGTTGAAGAAGCGGCTTACCACCGCACCGATTCGACATTGCCTTTCGGTAATGATGGGTACACATGTACTGATGATGCCTCCGGGAAGGGTTTAGGGTGTGTATTGATGCAAGGAGAGAAAGTGATTGCTTATGCCTCTAGGCGGTTGAAGCCTTATGAGATGAACTATCCGATCCATGACTTGAGTTGGTCGCTATAATCTTTGCATTGAAGATTTGGAGACATTATTTGTATGGAGTTACCACTAGGATATTTACAGATCATAAGAGCCTTAAATACTTGTTGACCCAAAAGAGCTGAATTTGAGGCGAGGCGATGGTTAGAGTTGCTAAAAGATTATGACTTGGTGATAGACTACCATCCGGGAAAGCTAATGTCAGATGGTGATGCATTGAGTAGAAAGTCCACCATGGCACATGTGGAGACAGTGTACCTTCCTTTCTTTGAAGGATTTAGCGGACTTGATGTGATGTTGAGGCAAGATGGCCCGAGTGTATTTTGGCAAGTTTGAGGTGAGGCCAAGGTCAAGGAGAAGATCAAGGAATTTCGGGATCGGGATGAGTACTTGAGTAAGCTTAGGGAAGAGATAAAGAATGGAAAGCCGTCTAATGTAGAGGTAAAGGAAGATGGATTGATGGTGTGGGTAGTAGATTGTGTGTTAAGGCAAGTTAGAGTTGAGGATGAAATTCTTGATGAGGCACATAATGCTCCTTATGCAATGCATCCAGGAGTTCTAAGATGTATCGAATTTGAAAGAGCATTTCGGTGGAAAGGAATGAGGAAAGATGTAGCGAGTATGCTAAAGATGTTTGGTGTGCCCGCAAGTTAAAGTCGAACACCAAGCACCTTCAGCAAGCTTAATCCTTGCCTATTCCGGAGTGGAAATGGGAAAAGATAACTATGGATTTTCCGATGGGATTCGAGATCTAGCCAGGAAGCATGACGCTATATGGGTGATTGTGGATAGGTTGACTAAGTCACTCACTTCTTGCCGATTCGTCGATGATTCTTTGAATATTTTGGCTAAGAAGTATGTGGATGAGGTGATCGACTTCATGGGATTCCGAGTTCGATAGTGTCCGATAGGGATCCTAGGTTTACCTCCAGATTTTGGGAGAGTTTGCAGGAGGCTTTGGGACTCGATTGCATTTTAGTCTGACTTTCCATCAGCAGACCGATGGACAGTCGGAGAGGACCATTCAGACTTTGGAGGCAATGCTGAGGGCTTGTGCTTTGGATTTCAAAGGTTCGTGGGATGATCACCTACCTTTGATTGAATTCGCTACAACAATTCCTATCACTGAATTCAGATGGCGCCTTATGAAGCCTTGTATGGTAGGAGATGTAAAACTCCTATATGTTGGGATGAGGAAGGTGAAAGAAAGTTTGTGGGGCTGAGTTAGTGCAGTCACAGTTGATAAGATAAAGCTAGTGAAACAGAGGCTTAAGGCACCAAGATCGGATGAAGAGCTATTCGGATGCCCATAGGAAAGAGATGAAATTTGAAGTGGGTGAGAAGGTGTTTCTTAGAGCTTCTCCATGGAAAGGCGTTTTGAGGTTTGGTAAGAAAGGTAAGCTTAGCCCGAGGTATATAGGCCCATCTGAGATCATTGAGAGGATTGGGCCTTTGGCTTATAAGTTAGATTTGCCATCGGAGTTGTCTAAGATTCATAATGTATTCCATGTGTCGATGCTGAGGAGATATAGGTCGGATCCTTCGCATATAGTTCAACCTTCAAGTTCATTGAGAGAGGATTTGAGTTATGAGGAGCAACCAAAGGAGATCTTAGATTCAAAGGAAAAGTGCTAAGGAATAAGATTGTGAAGTCTGGTTAAGGTCTTGTGGAGGAACCATTCGACCGAGGAGGCTACTTGGGAACCCTTGGAAGCCATGAGGAGAAGTATCCTACCTCTTCATGGACTCGGTAAGAATTTCGAGGACTAAATTCTATTAGGAGGGAGAATTGTTGGCCCCGAAAATTTTTATTTTATTTTATTTGAATTAATTAATTATTTATTTATGGATTTATTCGTTAATTATTTTATTTTGTCTTAATTGATTTAATTATGTGTTTATGTAAATATTTTTATGTTGGGCTTAGGTAAATGGATTAAGTAGAAGGAGGATTAATAATAAGTGGTTTGGTGGAAGTAGGCCTTGGGAGGTGGAGGCCCAAAAGCCTTTATGTAAGGGGAAAGCCAAAACTATGTAGTTTTGGTGTAGGATGAATTAAAGGAATTAAAGAAGAGTTAAAGGAAGAGGAGGAGAAGAGAGTGTCGTAGAATCCAAAGGAGAGGAGAAGAAGGAAAAACGTGAGCTAGCCAAGGAAGAAAGGAAGAGAGAAAATCGTGGGAGGCTTGTGGAGAAGAATAAAGAAGGAGAAAAAGAAGAGAAATCAAGAGCTTAAGGTAAGTATCTATCTTCCTTTGAGTTAGATTCAAGAAATGGGATGGAATGAAGGTTAGGGTTTGTGTAGGAATGAAGAAAGAAAGAAGAGATGAGTGGTTTTGTGATTCCGAAGCTAGGGTTGGTTGTTTTAGCTTAAATGGGCTATGGGTAGGTTAGGTTTAAGACTTCGTTATCGATTTATCGATTCTTAAATGTTTCGACTTTTCCAATGAGTTTCGAAATGTGTTTTATTGAAGGGAACCAAGGAAACCTCACTCAAGAGAGAGAGGAAGAGCAATCGTGAATCTGAATTTCCGACGATAGGTGGGTAACATTTTTATAGTTGTTGTGTAATGGGCAAATACCCTATGTGTGCTATCTTTGCTATAATATGTGTATATTGAAAGTGTATTTACATTGCTTTGAATGAAAAGTGCGAAACCATGATGATTTGAAAGTATGAAAGAAGCATGAAATGCTATTATTGTGCTTGAATATGTGAGCATAAATGAGTTGTGTTTGGGCGAGAGAGAACCTACTTCGATAAGTCACGCACGTTGACCCCATTAGCCTTCTCCGGCTGCTGCTTTAGGCTTACGAGATCCGAAAAATGGACTCGTCGTGATTACGGTAAACTTCGGTTTTCGTCGTGTTTATGGAACTCGAGCCAATTGCTTGCATCCCATCATTTATTTGTGTTCATGATGCATAATATGTGTTTTAATTGCAAGAGGATTCCATGTTATGCTTATGTGATGAGTTGAGTTAATTGCTAATGCTTTGAATTATTAATGATGTGTGTGTGTGTGACTCATTACTCGATGGCTATAAACTTGTTAGTCACTGAGCCGTGTTAGCTCACCCCATTCTCCCTCCTCAGGTGAAAATTCAAGTTGAGAGTTGAACCTTGCAAGGCATCGACATCACTCCAAGAACTTAGGAACTTTTGTATTAAGTTAATAACTAGCTTTTGGAATAGCTTTGTAAGCATATTGACCATTGAGCATCTCATCTTTTGTGTTTTGTACTTGATTTTGATGAATATGCCAATATGTAACCAAAGCTATGCATGAATCTTTCTTATGATTGGAAAAGAGAATGAGAGCTCTAGTACTCTCTTCATTATATGTTTTGTTGATTTGTGACCTATGTGTGAAGCATGTGTACCATTCTTTTAAGTTTGGAGATTTCATTGGGTGTCTCACTGGGTTTTGCCTTGAAAGAGCTTGCTGGAAAATCTCCAAGGTTAGGAGTTGTAAAAGTTTTGTAAATTCGGTATGTTGCATTTTCGATATTTCGTGTTGTTAGAGGATTGTATGGGAGCTTTATGACTCCTTGAGAGTGATAAAGAGCTGTAGGGTTCTTCTAAGATGTTTATAAGCTATTTATGAGGGATTAAAATGGTAGGTGTGAGTGGTTAGAATGAAATGTAGGTGTTGTCAAATGATGATTTTAGACAGAACCTTTGTGACCATTTTGACCCTTATAGAGTTGGAATTGGGTTAGTGATCATCATAAAAATGTAGATCTTTCTTTCTCTATGAAATAGACACCAATTTTGTTAAATTTGGAGTTCGAATGGAAAGTTATGACCTTTGCAAGTGGAGTGCGATCAGTAGCAAAAACAGACGATGCCTTTGTAGCAAAAACAGACGATGCATCAGAAGAAAACCGCAGACGATGCCTTTGTAGCAAAACCAGACGATGCATTTGTAGCAAAAACCAGACGATGCATCAGTAGCAAAAAACCAGACGATGCAATCGTAGCAAAAACCAGACGATGCAATCAGAGCAAAAACAGACGATAATCAGAAAGAAAAACCGACGATGCATCGTAGCAAAAACCAGACGACGATCATAGCAAAACCAGACGATGCATCGTAGCAAAAACCAGACGATGCATCAGCAAAAACCAGACGATGCATCAGAGCAAAAACCGACGATGTTACTGTTCATCTCCGTCTGATTTTTTTGCTGAGGATGACATCATCTCCGTCTAATTTTTTTGCTAAGGATGACGTCATCTTCGTCTCATTTTATCGTCTGCTTTTTGTCTTGCGACCCTTTTCCTTCTTTTGGCCATAACTTTTGCACAGACCTCCGATCGACCTCATTCTCAAGCATTGGATTTCTAAAGATTTTTCTACCTTTCTACACTGGACTTATCAGATTTTCTTTTAAATTGAAAATGGTGGTTTGAAACGAAGCATGGCGATCGGTTGATAAGTAATGACTATGCTTCAGAAATTTTAAAATATCTTGAGCTATAGAGTCCGATCAAAGCGATTCTTGTTTTAAATTAAACTAGAGGCATAAACCTACAAGTTTTATGAAGAGACCGATCAGTGATTAAGCCTTTAAGATTTTCAAATGCTTACCCAAGTCGGTAGTGCTCGCTTTTGATTGTTTTCTTGAGATAGTGTTTTAACCATAACATCTTCATTCCTAACTCGAATTGAGCGATTCCATTGCGTTGGAATCGTGAGATCCGAGGATCATTTTATCAAGAGCTAACCCCGAATTTTTATAAAGTAAAATTTTTCCATATTTGTGATTAACATATGTGTTCGGTTGTGGGTCTTCTACGCTGGATGGGTCCGAATGTTGGGCTTCGGAGACGGGGTCCAACATAAGCAAACTCCAAGCTATGATGGAGTGGCCTAGGCCCAAAAATGTTAAGGAATTGAGAGGGTATTTGGGGCTAACCGGGTACTACAGGAGGTTCGTGAAAGATTATAAAAAGATAGCAGCCCCTTTAACACAGCTGCTGAAAAAGGAAAGATTCCAATGGACAGAGGAGGCAGAGAGGGCATTCCACCAGCTGAAGACCACCATGTGTACTCTTCCGGTTTTGGCCTTACCAAACTTCCAACAACCATTCATTCTAGAGACTGATGCATCGGGAATTGGGCTAGGAGCAGTGCTGATGCAAAATGGGAGGCCGATAGCTTACTTCAGCCAAGCTTTGTCACCTAGAGCCCTTGGGAGATCAGTTTATGAAAGGGAGCTCATGGCCATAGTCCTTTCGGTGAAGAAGTGGCGACCTTATCTTTTGGGGCAACAATTCATCATTAGAACGGATCAGCAAAGCCTCAAATATTTGCTTGAGCAGAGGATGATTGCGGTGGATCAACAAAAATGGGTTACCAAGCTGTTGGGGTACGACTTCAAGGTGGAATACAAACCAGGAAGGAGCAACAAAGTAGCAGATGCTTTGTCAAGGAGAGGGGAGATAGTAGGCTGCCAAGTCTTGGGAGTGTCCCAAGGGATAGATATAACCGAACTCTTGCAAGAGGTAGAAGAAGATGATCAGTTGAAAGCTTTGAAAGCTGAAATCTCCCAGGAGGCCTCCAGTAAGCTACCTTTTGCTCTAGTACATGGAAGATTAATGTATGATGGGAGGTTGGTGCTTAGTAAGGCTTCGAAGTATATTCCCCAACTTTTACGGGAAGCACATGAGTCGCACCTAGCTGGGCACGGGGGTACTTTAAAAACCTATAAGAAGTTGGCTAAAGAGCTCTATTGGGAGGGAATGAAGAAACAAGTAGCTACCTATGTAGCCGAGTGTGTTACTTGCCAACAACAGAAGTATGCCGCCTTAACTCCTGCGGGATTGTTGCAGCCATTACCAATCCCTAATCAGATTTGAGAGGATCTATCTCTTGATTTCGTAGGAGGATTGCCAAGATCGGGAGGTTATGACACAATATTAGTAGTGGTGGACAAATTGAGCAAGTTTGCTCATCTGTTACCTTTGAAACGCCCATTTACAGCGGTGACAGTAGCAGTTCTTTTCACCAAGGAGATTGTTCGACTCCATGGAATTCCGAGATCCCTAGTGTCCGATAGGGATAAGATCTTCTTAAGCAAGGTATGGGAGGAGTTATTTAAGTTAGCAGGCACTCGACTGAATAGGAGCACCGCTTACCACCCTCAGTCCGATGGTCAGACTGAAGTTACTAATCGGACCATAGAGGCTTATCTTCGTTGTTTTACTCGAGACAAGCCCTTTCAATGGTACAAGTGGTTGCATTGGGCTGAATATTGCTATAACACTTCCTTCCACACATCCCTATGGACTTCTCCATTTAAAGTGGTTTATGGAAGGGAACCACTCCCGATTGTAAGATATAGAGTACAGAAAACGGTAGTGGCTAGTGTGGAGCAAATGTTACAAGAGAGGGATGCCATGATAGAAGAGTTGAGGAGTCATTTGATGACAG
Source organism: Erythroxylum novogranatense (assembly GCA_029891385.1). Lineage (NCBI taxonomy): Eukaryota > Viridiplantae > Streptophyta > Magnoliopsida > Malpighiales > Erythroxylaceae > Erythroxylum > Erythroxylum novogranatense. Next base: position 2,579,370 of record CM057226.1, on the reverse strand, counting down.
TGCAACAGTATATGAAGACAAGGGCGGATATGCATCGAAGGGATGTGGAGTTTGCGGAAGGCGATCTAGTGTATTTGAAGTTAGCTCCTTATAGACAACAATCCTTGGCTAAGAGGGTAAATGAAAAGTTGTCTCCTAAGTTCTATGGGCCATTTCCAGTCGTTCGAAGGGTGGGGCAGTAGCATATGAGTTGGCCTTACCACCGGAGTCTAAAATCCACCCTATCTTTCATGTTTCGCAGCTAAAAGAAGCCAGAGGACAGCACTTGACAACAAGCTGGCCAAAAGACCTAGGCTCCAACTTGGAGCTGTTAGTTCAACCTTCAGCTGTGTTGGATACGAGGGCAGGGCCTCACCCTCACGGCAAGGAGGTATTAATCGTTTGGGAAGGGCTGCCAAAGGAGGAAGCCACATGGGAGCCCTATGATTTGATTGATCAGCAATTTCCAACTTTTCACCTTGAGGACAAGGTGAAACTGATAGGGGAGGGTACTGATACGACCCATAGGAGCCCAACAATTCGGTTCACTTACTATAGGAGAAAAGCCAATGTTGTAGAAGGGTGAACTTTGTCATATGGGGGGATCAAGTGGGGGTAAGGTTGTCATAGGAAGGGATAGTTAGTTATTCTGACATGGGAATAAAACAATACGGGAGTGAGAGAGAGGGCATGCAATATTCTGTCATATTCACGTAGAGTTGAACCTAAGGCTGGAGGCGCTGGAATCTCGAATTCTAGCATAGTTACTCTGTCATTTTCTGATCTTGGTGAATTGATCAATATAGAGACTATTTCTGCCATTGTTGTCTTGTTATATCTGTGTTTGTTGTTTGTGTGTTCTAGCTGTGGAAATAGAGCTTGTGCAGGTTCTATTAGAAAACCTACGGACAATCACGTACACTTACACACAAATAACCAACTTCTGCAAAGAATATTTTTTTGTACATAACTGTACAACAACCTTTGTTTGTTAGTGCGCTCTCTCATCATTTGTACAATTATAAACTCTATAAATAAAACGTCATATGTGTGGGCTCTGTGCAGCCGATTAAACACAGCCCTCAGATATTACATTCTTCTTTGCTTGGCCACTTGGGAAGGAAGCATGATCAAATGAGCAACATACGGTGTAACAGGTCTGGTTATGGATTAACAAAGTTCTCATTGATGATAAATAAACCTCTTGTGTGCATGTTCGAAATTGACACTTGACAATTTTCTGGCAAAAAAATGCAATGGGCATGCGAAAAAAAAATGATAGCCCAAGCAAATAACCTCCAGGCCTGGAAAATGAAAACCAGTGCAGAAAATGGCAGCTTCTACCTTGGATCTTCCATACAGCAAACAGCAAGTTTGCAAGGACCCTTCTGTATTATGAATAGAAGCCGAAAATACTAAGCTCAAAACAGCAGTTATGGCAGCGGTTACAGGAGATGTTTCTCCATGAGCAGTATGTCTTTAAAGGCTTCATAAAACATCCGAGTGATGCCAGATGAAGGCACAACTTTTAGACAACTTGCCCCCCACCCCCTGTAAAGGCCCCTCAAGCCCCTTTCCTGAATGATTTCTGAAAGTGCTGCTGCCATGTGAGGTGGACACTTACCCTGAAGTGCACCGACCATTAGTCGTTTCCTGGCTACTTCTAATGGAAAGCTGATCGTACTAGCAGTAAAACCTGCAAAACACAAATAGAGCTAATATTATGGGAGGTCAATAGTCACTCTTCCAAGAACTTGAACATTCTTGCTAATTGTTTTAAATAGTTTTTAGCTGTGATAAATCAGGTTAGCACTCACTTTTACAATATTTGTTTTGGAAAATCAAAGGTGAATTTCAAGGCACATTAGTGTAAGAAATCTCAATATCTCACCTGCAAGAGCTCCAATGATTAGCATTTCAGGGCGATTTAATGACTTTTTACTTTTTGAGTGACAGTAGGACGTCTTCATTGTTTCGTACATGAAATAATAGCATGTACTATATGGAAGCATGCCAATTAACGTAGGTGAAATACCAGCATAGAAGCCACCAATACCTCCACTGTTGTATATTTGGCTAATTGCTACATTTAGACTAGGATATATATCAGGACTTACAGTTAACCGATCCTGTAGGAACTCCACGGAAAAAAATTAGTTCTGTGGAAAGAATATATATATATTTCTATGCTCATACAATAAACTCATAACAAGAAAAAAGATTACAGCCTAGATATCGGATCCCCATTCAAATCCAGCTTTAACCAGGCAAGTGCTTTAAGATTGATTCAGGGTCAAAAGTTGTTAGTACCTTTAAAACTTCAAGAGGATGGCATGCAAGAGTGCTAATAACCCCAGCTGCAGCACCAGCTACAGCAACTGGAGAAATCCAGGAGAGGGACATGTTGAAATGAATAGGACCAATTTGCACTTTCGGGCAATCAGCCTGATTCCACTTCTCTTGAGCTGATGTCATGGCCCTCTTGACACACTCATATGTTGCAAGCTCAATGGCCTGAGTAGGGATTATTCGAATAGTGTTAATGGCATTGCCAGCCCACAGTCCTTGCCATCCCTGCTGCTCGATGATCTCCAAGAAACTACCTGAAATGTTTTTGGATCCAACACCAACCACCATTCTTGTTCTGTATATTTCAAATGTTACAAGTTAGACAATAGAAGTTCTTCAAATCATTGGATGCCATCAAATAGAAGGTCTAGTCACTTAGAGTCTAAAGCCATTATCTGTGATCTAATATTCAAATTTCTGATGTAATTAGTATCAGATAGAGGAGCTTTTGCATATTTCAATTTCAATAATTACGTTGGTCAAATTCCCAATGGTGTGCAATAATATAAACATGCCATCATGAATTCAATTCAAACGCAAGCATAACTTCAGTATCAATCAAGCTGTACCTTCTTAAATATTACTCTAAACCAAGTAAAGTATATAAGCCAATGTTTCTTCACTTGTGAGCAGAACGAAGTCCAGTTGATTTCCAGCATTTTACAACTATCGCTTCATTATGTGTCCGTAATAAGACCTTCCTGCCTTAGCAACAATACAATGAATAACCACTTCTCAACCCCAAACAAAATACTATGCTCAATGTCTTGTTATAGTTCTATATAGCATCAGAACATGCAATCAAACTTGTTTGTAAAAACAAAATAATGGACTATAATCAATCCAAAGTGACTGACAAAATACTATATGCAAAAGAAACCTGATGGTCTCCAAAGGAGCAAGAACAACTTTGGTCATGGCACCAGCTAAAGCCCCACTGAGAAACTCGCCAACTTCTCTAGTCCTCAAGAAACCCTGAGTTAAAAAAAAGGAGAGTCAATATTGCTAACAACCTGTAAGTCAATGCTCTCTTCACAAAGAGTGTTCTTAACAAAGAGCGTTTTTTAAGGAGCAAAGTCAACAAGAAACAGCAGCAGTAGTTACAGATTCCTTGGCAACTATGTGAATGGATACCCAGGTAAGTTACAATACGAACATATTTCCCGTGCAATCACCATATTAAACAAAAGATTTCCAAATCATGAGTTATCAATTAGTTCATATTTTCTCAAATGGAAATCATTCAAAGACCAAGGATCGTTGAGCTTTAGATTGTTCCCCACAGCAACCATATTTAAACTAAAGCCAGCAAGTATCTCTATAAACCAAAGAAGTTTAACAGCCCTTCTCAGCCCTGACCATTTGGAGAGATAAGTGCCCCAACAAAATTTGAAACTACAGTGTGTAAATGAATGGAATGAGAAGAGCATAATTCAATTAAAAATGTATGACATTTGCCCAAATTCTTACTCAACTAGGTGTCTCTCGAGACTTAGTCCAACACTTCCACCTTCCCAACTTCCCCAATTCCTCAATAAACATACAGGTAACATATTCATAAATGCCGACCATATGAAACTGTCAAGCAGCAAAAAATATGTACTTCAACAACTCAATAACAGAAACGAAGAGCACCCACTTACTTTAAGAGCAAGACCAATGTCAGGGACTTGGAACTTGAGCTGGAAAGGAGGTGCAGGTTTTGAAGAAGAAGCAGAATGACTAATGGCTTCCATCTTCTCAAGGTCCAGCTCTTTGGGAAGCACCACCATCGTCATGTGAGTGTACACATCTCCAAAAACCCCTCCTCGGTACTTCTTCTTCTGCGTTTCAAAGTCCATATCTTTCAATAATCAGATCAAGAAATGGGCAAAAAGATTGAAGCTTTTTATGCAATTTCTCTTTTTCTCTCTTTTCACAAGAGAAAGCTGTGATCTCTAGCTTACAGTTGATGAAAGATTCACTTACATATATAAGAAATCAAAGACTCTTCTCTCAAAAGAAAATAGACAGAGAGAGAGGAGAAAGAGATGGGAATTTGACGTGCCTGTGAACGAGTCTCTGGGGACATTGACGGATTTGGAGTCTTTGGAGCTTGGAGGGAGAGGGAGAGACGGAAAGATTGATTTTTTTTTCAATACCCTTTTTTCATTTTTCTCTTTTCTGAATAATTTCTTTTGATACCATACTTTTCTATGCCCTTTGAAGGGTTAATTTCCCCTTTTTGTCTTAGATTTGGATATGGAAAAATTCTAGGGGCTCTAGGGTTTTATTGAAATGCTCAATTTCAGTTCGGCAGCATCCTGTTGAGACAGACAGAGAGAGACAAAGTATTTGCAACTTGCAAGCTTGCACGGACCTTAAAAAAGGCTTCAAAGTTAAGGAACATTTAGTCACAATTTTAAAGAATTAGTGCCGTCAATTCCTATGTTCCAAGGTTTTTGGGCTAACTTAATTCCTATGTTCCAAGGTTTTCGGGCTAACTCAGGAATATAAGTTAATGGAAGCTAAAACAACTCCTCAAGGATTATCCATGCCAAATTATTATATTAATGTCAAAATCCTCTCAGTTAAGTAGGTTACTAGTGTTCCATAGTAGTAATTAGGAATACTAATGGATAGAAACTAGGGTCTAAAAAAAATTTAATATAAAATTAAATATCATTAAATTTATTTTGACTAATTAGTTACTGAAAAGTTGTGATTTAAGATTGTTTTAATATTTTATAATTAATCGTACTTAAATTTTTGAATGTAAATTTGAATCTTACAATTAAATTTAACTAATTAATTTTAAATTAATTCAGACTAATTTGTCAACTCTAATAATGATGTCAATCTAAATATCCATAAAAATAATTTATTGCCAACTTGCTCTTGTTCACAAAAATTAGATGTTGCAATTTCAATTATTTCCAATTGTGTGGAACAAGCCAAATGTTCTAAATGTGTTAAAAGTGGTTTTGGAAGAGGACAATAACATGTTTTCAATGAGTCAAATTTAAAATTATACTTTTGCCTTGTGGACTCAAGTTAGTTGTCTCCTTCCATCCAAACCATAATCTCAAGGCAAGTACATATCTTGTTTAGTTATCTAAATTTCAAAATTTTAAGTATTTTAATAGCCAAAAGATGCATCATAAAAATCTAGGGCCCAAGTGGGCTCTCATCAAATGGTTAAATACTCATGTTGTTTCTCTTTTGATAAAATATTAATAAAAATAAAGAAGTTATTGTTATATCAAATTTATATTATTATGATTTTTAAGATATGATTAAAGTAAATTAAAATATATATAACATAATACATTGAGAGAATGTTTTATAAATTTAAAAATTATTTTATAATTTTAAAATGATATGAAATATTGATTGATACCAAAACTGTATCATGTTATAATCAAATTTGGTACAATATTTATAACATTAATTATGACATATAAAAGAAAGACAAATTAGTTTTTAATATGTGAAAATTTGGAAATTATCTCTTTGTCAAAATCTTATTTCATTATTGTCATCAATGATAAAATTAAAGCAAACAATTACCAAAAACTAAAATTTAAACAAATTTTATAAGGTTAAATAAAACACATCTTACCAAAATAGTTATAAAATTGCATATTATTCTTCTATTAAAACTATTAATTATATTTCATGTGAGAAACTATGTGATAAGAATAATTCATTTTAATCCTTTTAAAAGACCCAAAGGGCAAAGGCCGAATTGTCTGGGCCTTGGAACTGATTTTTGGGCTGATCAAGTTTTAGGTTGGGCTCAGACTCAGGCTATCAAAGTCAAACTTAAACCTAAGATTCGACCATTCTAAAAAAAAATATTCTAAAACTAATATCATTTTGCACCTTTTTAATTTTTTTTGACCAAGTGCAGGTCACTTCTAACCCCAATCGAGCTTGGGCTGGCTGCCTCCAAATTGATAAGCCCTAACTTAATTTGATTTGTCCTTAATGTATGAAACACATTTTTTTTGTCATTTTTGGTTGAAATTTAAATTATTTTAAATTAAATTAAATATTTAGAGCTACAACCAGAGTTTCATAATAGAATGTTATGAAATGTAACATATTTTATCATTTAAAATAAAATTTTATAATAAAATAGAATGAAATAAGAAATAAGCGGATAGTTTTATAATACGCCTTATTTCATTTTAAATAAGAAAAATAAAAACTTCCAATTAAGGAGATTTAGAAATTAGAATGGAACGTATTTTAATATAAGAGACATAATAGTCATTTATTATATCTTTCATTTCATCAATCTATTTTTCAATAACATTTTATTACATTACATTATTAACCCTTCCATCCTCAAAACAACTTTTTATTATATTACATTCTATTTAATTATAAATTGTTCGGTCTATTCCATTAATTAAAATTCATTTTAATACGAGAAGTATAATAGTCATTTATTATACATTCTATTCTATTCTTTCCATCTTCCAAACAATATTTCACAATATTACATTATAAATCTTTCTATTTTTCAAACAATTTTTCACTATATTATATTTCAATCTATTATAAACTGTTACATTATGTTCTGTTATATCCTATTTCATTTCATTAATTAAAATCCAATGAAATTGAATTTTAATTAATATAAATTACTTATTTAAAATAGCCATACTTTGTATTAGTCTTCTTACATTAAACTATTCATTTTAATTAATAAATGAAATTTAATATTTATTGAAGTTCAATTAATATAAATGGTCTTTTTAAATTTGTATTAACCTTCTTCGTTCAACTTGAAGTTAGAACCCACCACTTCGTCTCCCACTTTAGAAATCAAAAGGGTTTAAACTTGAGGACCGACGAGTCACGATAACCAGAAAATCGGTCGCCGACGATGATATTCCAGCGGGGGGAAGCGATGTGGAAGAAGAACATACTTAGACATTACTCTAGAGTCGCACCACCGCCACCAGCTGAAGTGAAACCGGTGATTAAAGTTTCCAACAATGTGGCGAGGTTGGTGTCTCGGAGAGAGGAACCCAAACCTCGGCAACTTCTTTCTCTTCCGCCGTTCCCTGGAAAACCTTTGCCGACGAAGAGCGGCGGACGGGTGACTGCTATCAGCTGGGTTAAATATTACTTCGACGAACTCTCCGACCGTGTGATACAGTCCCACTTTAACAAGGGGCGTGTGAGTATATGATGCTCTTTACTTCTTTGTTTTCGTGGTCTTCTTGCCAAAAAGTTCGCTTCTTTTGAATCCCCTATGGTTTGAAACTAATTTCTGTGATGTGGGTACAAAGGGGTTGGTGTAAGAAGGGCTTGCACGCTTTCTGGTGAATACAAGTTTTACTCCTGCGGACCAGATAATGGTACCCTTTTGTTGGAATTAGCAAAAACAGCATCTTGATGGAGTTCTTTTGTTCTTTCAGGTTTATATGGACCGCACAAATTCAAGTAACTATAAAGAAAAAGTGGGACAAACAGAAGAGATGATGAAGGTGTGCTTGCTAATGCACTCAAGTATCAATATATCATCTTTAGCAGAAAATCTGCATTTTTATGCAGTTGTGGTGTCTTGTAGAGTTTAATACTTTGACACAGCTTGCCTGCAGATTAAACCTAGCCATGTCATGGAAGAAGGGAATAGAATTTATATGCCGGTGTCAGTTGCTGAGATGAGGATTTCCAAGAGATTTGAGACCATACCAAGTGGAACTTTGTATCCAAATGCAGACGAGATAGCTTATATGCAAAGGCTTGTCAAGTATAAGGCACGTCAAATTTAAGTCCTGTTTCCTGCCTTTTCAATTATTATTTTTTCTGTTCTTATATGTTAACTGTTTGTTCTTTGTTATCTTCCGCATGTGATCTCGTGTTATCTTCATGGTTGGTAATCTATAAACTAGATGATTAATTCTGAATGATATGGGACTCTGGATTACTGCAATTTATGGTGGTGTTAAGTATTGGTTTTTCAAATTCCAGGATTCTGCTATACTTGTGCTAAACAAGCCTCCAAGAGTGCCAGTTAAGGTAAGAGCTTGTTTTCAATTTGCTGTATCTGATTATTCCCTTGCAAAATATAAGGTGTTGAACATTTTCCATTTTGAAATTGGCTTTAGGGGAATCTTCCAATTCACAATAGCATGGATGCATTGGCAGCTGCAGCTTTGTCTTATGATTACAATGAAGGTCCTAAGTTGGTAAGCTTATAGTTTAATACCTTTTAAAAAATCTGTGTGTAACTCGATGTGTATATTCTGGAATGCTAAAAAGGGAGACCTTCTCATTTCTCCCACCCCATTGGTCCTACACCCGGCCCAAGTGACAAAACCAAGATCACCCCCAAGCTTCAGTCTAAAGCTCTGATTCTAGTTAGTAAATTTTACACATTTAGTAATTCATTTTTTGAATTACATTTGTGTAGAGAAGGTGAAATTAAAATGAGTTGGGTCACCTATAAATCCCTTGCACATGTTGGCATAATAGGGCTCTTATTTATTTGGGGTTCTATTTTTGCTTCTTTTATTTATTTATTTATTTATTGGTTATCGTACAAACTGCTGTTTGGTGGGACTTAGGAGCTGAGGTTAGCTCATTACCCTGAATTACCTCTGCTAGCAACTTGTACTCATGGGGAGCTTTAGTGATAGTTTTTTTTTCCTAACCATAAACATTGACATCTATATGTCCATCTGCCTTACTCTGAACATATATATCCTTGTTAATGTCTTATTGAAAATATGTCTTTGCTTGTCAATTGTCTTGTCAGGTGCATCGTCTTGATAGAGAGAGCAGTGGCCTTCTCTTGATGGGACGAACAAAAGAAAGTGTAGGTCAACTTCAGTGGTTATTTGATGATCCTAATAGAGCAAAAACTTGGTCTAAGGTATTTGTTCTTACTGGTTAAGCTTTTAACTTGTTAGTTAATAGAGCTCTTATGACAAAGTAGGATAATCACTTGGCATTTATAGCTCTTAATTTGAATCCACAGTTGGCTTTCTTCAATTTCAGATTTGGAATGCTGCCTGTGATGCAACATATCAGAAGTATTGGGCGTTGGTTATAGGCTCTCCCAAGGAAAAGGAAGGCTTAATTGAAGCTCCCCTCTCAAAGGTTCATTCTCTTCATCTGCATGCATTAGCATGTGTATATGCAAGCAAAGATTTTTACAGTTAGGGACATATTAAAGCTTAACAACAGACTCCTGTGTCTGTAACTACCGGCTTCAGGTAATCCTCGATGATGGCAAGACAGAGAGAGTTATCTTGGCACAGCAGTCGGGTTTTGAAGCATCTCAAGATGCTGTAACTGAATATCGGGTTTTGGGACCTATGATAAATGGATGTTCATGGATTGAACTGTGTCCACTTACTAGCCGGAAACATCAGGTACTACTACGGTGCTTTGTTTTAAGAGTATGATGAAGCGAATAATGGTCTTTCTATAATTTAAAGTAAAAGAATATGTTTTTATGTTATGCTATGAGTTTGAATTAGTGTTGATTTTGGACCATCCTCTAATCCGATCTCTTCGATCTTCATACAGCTTCGAGTCCATTGTGCGGAAGCACTTGGAACTCCAATTGTAGGCGACTTCAAATACGGATGGTTTGTGCACCGGAGATGGAAGCAAATGCCACAAGTGAATATCGAGCCAATTTCTGGGCAACCATACAAGTTGAGGAGGCCGGAAGGTCTAGCTGTTCAGAAGGGCAGTGTCTTATCAAAGGTTCCCTTGCTGCATCTTCATTGCAGGGAGCTCCTACTTCCAAACATTGCGAAGTTCCTTCGAATCTTTGAAAAGAAAACCGAAGACCTGCATCCTGCACACTGCGCAAAACCGGATCTCCTACGCTTTGCAGCACCAATGCCTTCCCACATGAGAATTAGTTGGAACCTCATGTCTTCCTATTTGGTATAAAGATGTTATTTTGCTGGTGTACCTTTGAACACTTCTCTCGTTCCATACATGTTCAAGTGAGTGATGTATGATAACTCGAGGAGTGCAGTAATGCATAGCATTTTGTCTAAGAAATGAAAACTTGCAGCATTTCTGTTTCAGTCCGGTTCAATTGGTCTGGCTTCTTTACCAATTTAATTACAAAAACTAAAATAATTAAAAAATAATATTTGTATGATCGAAACCTATATTTTAATAATAGTTTTATTTAGATTTAATAAAATTTTATGAGTAAAATGGTTTTTTATACAAATTTTAACTTTTTTGTAAATTTTAATATTGTCTTATAAATCATTATTTAATGTAGTTAAACTTTCTTTATATAGTAAGTTAAAGTAACTTTACCTCAAATTTAATGTTCTCTAATTTTAGATATAATAGTGATTTGAGCTTAATTTAAATAAAAAATTATCTTTAAAATTCGAAAATGTCACTTTATTTAGTTGTTCTTTTATGACTATAAAATTACAGGTTCAAATTATGAAAATAATTTTTTGTAAAAATATAAAGATAAGGTTACTTATAATATAACTCTCTCTAAATCCCTGCAAAGAGATAGTTTTGTGCATCGGATACATCGAATTTATTTAGTTGAATTATAATTAAGGATGCTTATTTTTCTTTTGATTCTAATTCTTTTAGTTTTTATGTTAGTAAAAATCTATGTATTTAGATTTTATTTATTTTAAATTTAATTTTAAAATAAAATATTTAATAAATATAATTTAAATTTAAATTATCTTGAAATAAATTAAACTAAATTTAGTTTTATTAATATAAAATATTACACTAAATTGCTTCTTGGACAATTGCTATTTGATATTGGAAATTCAAGAACACTGAATACAGCTACTGTAATCTATGGTTTAAACTCTCACCTTCCCCAAAAACCCTAGCAAATCTATCCCTAATTGTTTCTAATCAGAAACCAAAGGAGTGATCTTTGGTCGCTTGTTGTAGTGTTGCGAGCCATTTGATTGTTTCTGATCATGCGGAAGAAGATTGTATCGAGGAGAGAGTTGTTGGATAGATGGAGGGGCATCGAAGAGGAAGAAGAAGAGGACGACGGAAATGACGTCGTTAAGACCCAGCGTGTTCAGAAAATCAAGGAAGAATGGTCTCTTCCTTCCGTTAGAAACGATAAAGAATGATTTTTTGATTCTGCATTTGTGTAATGTTAATGCTGAATGATTTCGGGACTTGCTGAAAACCTTTAAAGTAAATGAACATTCGGTTTTCTTTTTTTTTTGCTTTGGGAAATATTTGGGACTTGCTCGGTTTGATGTTGATGATAATGGAACTCATTTGAGACTGACAATTGGAGCTGCTTCTTTGATTCCTTAGATATGTGGGTAATATTTGCGGTTTGGAACGAGTGAGGTTAAAAACTTGGTAATTATGATGCATCACTCTGGGTATGCCACTAGTAAGACCATTTTAAAATTACGTTTTATGGTGAAGAAAGGGGATGGGTTTTTCTGTTCTTAAGATTGTTAAATCGTCTAGCAGTTTTTGTGCAAGAACTCGTGGGGATGCTGAAACATGTTCATCAAATGTTTAATTATCGCAGTTGTCTGTGACTGTACTTCCATAGACCATATTCTGATGTATAAATATTTATGTTAATCATTGACTATTTGGTGAGGTTTATTTGAATTCTTTGACAGGTTTGTAGATGCATTTAATTTTTTGATTTGTCTGCCTAAAGAGACCCATATATGGTGTGCTTCTTGGGATCTGATGGGGCCTCTTTTAGAGACATTCTACAATTACTTTAAAGATGAGCGCCATGATTCTTCTCTCAAGCTCCTTTGGAAGAGGATCTCTGGGGAAATGAGGCAGTGCATCCAATGCATATCACAGCACCATCAGGCACAGGAGACTTACAATATGGAATATGAGTCGAGTTCCATCGGACCCCTTCTTGATGTTCTGCGGACACTTGATGAGGAGAGGATAACTGAACATTTAAGGGAGATGAATGCTAAACTTAAAAGAGAAGAGTATGATCCTCTATGTGACAATGGTGAAGTTGTCACTATTATGTACGAGGTATACCTTGGTCTGGATATAACATCTAGTGGTATATATTGTTGGGTGATTCTTTTTGCACTGGCAAAAATAAGCATCTGTGCTGAGATTTTGGCTTTGCTTGCCCTAGTTTAGTGCTGTATCCAAAATAATAGTTTGTAGGGCTTCTGGGCATTTCCTCTCTGTTTCTCAGGTGATTGGGTAGAACATTTGACTCCATTGATTATCAACGACTGTTTATGTTTTTTCATGGCATGAAGTTCCCTCTTATGCTTCATGTGATTGGCATGCACATGTTTAATATAGATGTTGCCCATATATAAGGACCTTTATATATTGATAATTTCATATTTTCTCAAGGTTTCTGATTGTTTCCTGAGGTAATGCAAAAATTCTGGATTTGTTCCCCCTTTCTGAATGCATTATTGTTTCCATGAATCTACAGGTCTTGATGTTTCCTAGCTTGCTGGATGATCAGTCGCTGATAATTGAGTTCGAGCTGTTTATTGAAGCAGTTGATAACATGCATGAATTAGCTTTGGCTGGACATCAGCAGTTTCCAGTAATGTGCTGGCATTTTGTCTTTACGGACACATGCACTTACACATATGGTTTCTTAGCTCCTTATAAATGTCATGTGAATTGTAGGGAATTTATGCATTGCTTTTCTTCAGTAGAAGAGTGCGTACTGTTGGTCGACGTTTAGCTCGGTCCATGGAAAAATTGAGGTACTGTTCTTCTGTACTTAATTCTTTTGGGAAAAAATTTCACTCTTTTTTTCCCTTAGGTTCCAGTGCACGACTTGAATTTGAAGGTCAGAGTCTGGTTTATTGCTTTTTAAAGCTTTAGGAATTGAAGTGGGATATTAATTGGCTTTATCTCTGGTATCACTCAGATGTTTAATTCAAACCACCAGGAGAGTATAGGAAATGTAAGCATATCAACTAATCATTATTAAAAGCTAGTGATTGTTCACTTGTGCCTGTCATACTAATTGTCTATTTTTTTTTATGCACTCCATACTAGTCGGAGTTGCTAAAGTTCACTGCAGCAATGTGTAAGTTGTGGAGATCATGTGATGCATCACATTTTCCAATTATTTCTCTGCTGCTTGGGCTATATTTTTTTTTAATTGTAGTTTATAGATCAAGTTTCTGATGAACTTAATGCTGTTTGCAATTCATGCAAATACATCAAGATTGATTCATATTCTTGTCTTAGAATACGTGAAAAGGCTTCTGTTAGTGCGTCTTCTTTGAAAATCATGTAGCGATATCTTTTCTTTGTTGTAAGGGGCACATGATTTCATGCAATGGATAGTTAGAAGTACTTTAGCTACTTTTGCATTAGCTTCTTCAAACTTCCAAGAAATACCCATTTTTTTTCCTTTCTATGTATACTTGAAGTTGTGTAGGAACCTTAGAACAAGAAATGCATGATGAACTTGAATTTTATGTATCCTATCATTTTTTTGGAACTTCTAAGCTCTAACAAACTTGTGTGAGTGGTCTGTTATTTCTTATTACTTATTTTGGATGCCAAAATGCCAACGAAGTTTCATTCATCCAGGCTGTTTGTATTATCTGCTGTGACATCATACCTTCTAATAAGATTAAACATAATGGATTGTTGATATGTTATTGTGGAAATCTCTTGTCCTTGTTATGGCTACATGGACTCTACAGTTCTACCTTTCTTCAATGATTTTTTCTATTTGTGGTTAGGAGAGCAACAGATCTAGAACCTTTGCAGCCATTGCTGAACAAATTCATTGTGTTTTTGGAGACAGAAGTAATGCCTTCAGCGTGTAAGGCTACAAGGCCAAGATCAGAGCTAGATCGCCTATCAGTGTGGCTTGGATTCACATCATTGTAAGAAGAATGGCTTAAGTCTTTATCTTTAAACTTAATTTCCCACGCCCTCCTCCCTTCATCTCCGCCTCTGTTCTCCTTTTACTAATTGTTGCTGTATTTCTGCTTTATGAAGGTTTGAATTTTTGGAACCTCCGGTGTTCGAAGAAGGAATAATGGAGCGCTATCCTATTTTTTTTGATATAGTGCTCAACCATATCAGTGGTGATTCCAGTGAATTTTCAGTTGCAGTAAACTGCTTGAAAGAACTGTTCAAAATGCTTGGTTAGTGTCATTAACTTTTTTTGTACTGTAACCTAAATCCTGAACATATTCAATTCATGAAGTGTTTGTACTTGCCGCTGAATTTTCCCTTGTTTTCAGGTTGTAAACTCTGGCTGAGGTCCACATTGTCTCCAAGTGTGATGCGGAACACATTACTAGGCCAGTGTTTCCACACTCGAAATGAAAAAATGCACATAGATATATTTGATCTTTTCCCACCTTTTCTACAGGTATGTCCATAAATTGTGTTCTAACTTTTCAGATATAGCACATTGACAAAATATTTGTTATGAGATTTCTTCTTTCACTATTCCAGTCACTCGAAGCTTTGCAAGATGGGGAACATGAAAAACAACGCCGGCATTTTCTCTATTTTCTCCTCCATCAAGTTCCAGCTAGCAGCAACTTCAATGTTTTGACTCTAAAAATGGCGTGCAAGGTTTTTATCACTTTTTATAATTCCCAAGGAAAAATCATTTTCTTAACCTACGTGATTCTTGAAGTTTGCTGTGAATAGTTTTGTAGTTCTGTAGTTTTGGGTCATTACTACCATTTATTTCAAGATTTCATTTTCAGATAGCCCTGCTTATTGTGCATCGAGGCTACACGATGAACCCTTCTTGTCCCCCTTCTGATTGTGCACATATGTGGTACGTACTCCTGGACCTTATGTTGGAAGGTTGTGCAATAGTGATGATTGCCAAACATTTTTCCTGCAATTATATTTTAACAACTGTACTAAAGCATGTGGTTGAAGAAATTAGTTCAGATTTACCTTTAAATTGGGCTGAGATGTACCAGGGAGATGAATGTTAATATTAGGAGATGAACTACGTTCTTACAAATTTTAATGGGGGTCAATTTAGGGAAATTAAATTCCTATATGTCTAGGCATCATCCATGTCTCTATGTTTATTTTTTGCATCTTTTAAGTTTCTTAAAGGGGCCATAAGTTTGGTGTAGTAGTAAATTCTTAAGATAAAATACATAACTACTCCATGCAAGGATATGCTAAAAGGTTGCAGAAGTCCTTTGTTTGGACCATAAGTAGGGGAAATTTTCTGTTTAGTTCTTTAATTCGCATATTTGTACTCGTATAGAATTCAAACAACTCTTAGTCAATCACTACTAAGTATTCTCTCTATACTTTGAGAAACAGATGCAGAAATACAGGTTAGACCATGCAGCATTCTGTAAATCTATGCTTATCTTATCGACAAATGGTTCTGGACATCAATTAGTCACTTATGGCCATTTCTGGCAATCCCTTGTGACCATTTTGTTTGACAGGGGTCCTTCACTTGTTTCTTCTCTGAGGGATACTTCACTACATTGTTCTCTGAGACAACCGGCTTTTGATCTTATACAAACTATAATAGTTTCTGATGCTGCTGCATTGACGGCTTCATTGTTCAATAATTCCATGCCTGTGAGTGATGAGAGAATAATTTGTTCTGACTGGGCTAATAATAATGATGAGATTCCATTTGCTTTGGGTGTAGAAGAAAAGGATCCTAGCTGTTGGACTGAATTCAATGCACAGAGTAAGGTTACCGTGCAGGAGCATAGCAGTTGGATGTGCATCCCAATGCTATGGGTTGATGTTCTTGTTGATATTGATCCATCAGTCTTGCCAGTGTCATTTTCCAAGGCTGTTTTCTGGGCTCGATCTCGTTTAGTTATGGTAGAGCCTGATACAAGTGTAGAAACGGAGCTTCAAGTGAGAAGTTGGCTTTTGTCTTTTGCTATAGAAATCACTGGTTCATTGGGATGGAAGGTTCCTACTGGTTATGATGATGGTGGAGTTGGAAAAGAGTCAAAAAATTCAGTTAAAGTGTTAATGATGCATCTTCCTTTAGTAAGAGCGTTTAACAGGTTCCAAAATGATGCATACTAAATTTTCTGAATTTGTTTTATGTCATATAACTTTAGGGTTCACAATTTAATTTGGAATGGCATGTGGCTTTGCGATTGCTTCAGAAATTTCTCTGGATGATTTTACAGATTCGTTGCACACTTTTTAGTTAAAATGGGGCAAGGTGAACTACGAAAACAGTGGACTTGGGAACCAAGGATGGCAGAGAGCTTGATTCTATTGCTTGTGGATCCCAATGATGTATGAACTGATAGCTACTCCATTATTATTTTTTGGGTACATTGGAATCCAAACAAAATAAGCTAACGGAAACAATTAGTGCCTAATTTAACAAACTCCTCTTGTAGCAATTCTATAATTGCTTCAGGACAGGAGTACAGTTTGTAATGACCATATTTCCTGATCGTTACAAACAGTTCTCCTGTAGAGGGATTGTAGATATTTGCTTGCTGCTGATGCAATAGGAGTTGGGTACATTAACTAGTCTATTATGATTCACTTTCAGTGAATGTTCTACATGGTGTGACATCTAGGTGTCTGTGCGTGTGTAATGCAAATTAATCTGATTGGCCTTCTGAAAATATTTGTAATTTATTGATGCTTATGCAGCATGTTAGGCAATTCAGTAAATGTATCTTGGAGCAAGTTTCAAACACAAGGGGTCTTTCAAGTGGTCTGAAGTTTCTTAGCTCTTGCCTTTCTTCTCTGTCAGCCGTCCTATTGGGCTTGAGATATGCTCTTCAATTGGTGAGTGACCACTGATTCCAGTTCCTTGACAATTTTCTCTGTTATTTGGTTGTCATTATTATCATTTTCCCACTAAGATCTTGCTTTTATTTCGGAACAGGCACTAGATGATGCTTTTTATTTCATTTACAAGTAATTATATTGACTCAAGTGGAATAGTCCTTTTTAACATATATGTGGTTTAGATTACTTTCTCTTAGTTCAACCGATCCATGTTGACATGTGTGAGGATTTCTAGTAATTCTTCAAATATCTTGTTTGGCCTGACATCCTTCTGTTTGTAAATCCACAGGTTCAATTGGATTCTGTTCTATTGAAGTTTCAGACTTTACAAAATTTCTTATTTGTACTGTGCAAGCTGATCAAAGGAGGGGATTCATCTAACCCAGTCTTTCCTAAGAAGTCATCTGATGATATAAGTTTTAACAAGTACTCCTCACAAGGTGGATTTTTAATGCAGCCAGTCTTTGATTCTTTGACAGTGGAGGTTGACGGACATTCGACGAGCACAGACTTCAAATTACTAGAGAAGTTCCAATCCTTGCTATCACAAATTGCATGGCCTTCAATTGAAAGATGCTTGGTTGAAGGGAAGGCATTCATTGATTCAAGTCCTTGTCAGGTATGTTGTGAAGCCCCAAAAGTCTCTCTCCCAACTGTTCATTTGCTCCTCATCTTTTTCTTCTGGGTAGGGGTGAGCAATTGTGGTTTGGGTTGGTTTTTGTCAAAACTATAAATCAACCCCACTATAAAATGGTTTGTTTTAATTAAACCAAACTAAGCATCTAAAAATCTAAATCAAACTAAACCAATCCAAATAAAATTGGTTCAGTTTTGGTATTTGGTTTGATTATAACTTTGATTTGAATAATTATTGAAAATCTCTTTGCTTTTTAATAGAATAATATTTGAACTGATGGGAAAGTTTCATATGAAAAGGTGAGAAATTTAATCATATCTATATAATCTTTTAAAATTGTTTATAAACAATAAATTTTTTGATTGATTAATTAAATATAGTGCAGAAAATTTTGATATCTAGAATGAAAATTATTGAAAAATTAAATATATATTTATTTACTTTTACTAATTATATAGCAAACTAATAGGAATTAATAGAAGAAAAGGATAGAATTTGAGTGAATTATTTGAAAGATACTATTCATTTTAATAATAGTATATTTAATATTTAGATTGCTTTTTAGCAAGTAGTAGTTTATAAAAATAAAAATAGTAGTGAACTTAATGATTTGGTTTATATTCGTTATTTAATTTTAAAAACAAAATCATTATTTTGTTTTAAAGAAGAAGTTTGGGTTTTTTTTAATGTTTTGGTTTGGGTTGAGCAGAATTTGGTGGTTTGTGCTCACCCATATTTCTGGGTTTGAGATTTTGCCCGTTGATCTGTGCTTTGGTTACATATAGTTAATGCTTTCTTAAAGATAATTTGCTGACATTATTCTTTTAAAGTCATATTTACACTCCCATAGAGTGATGACAATGGGCTTTTTTGGGAGTTGGGTGAGGTTGGCATAGCTTGTTTACTTCCAACTTCATAGCTTGGTTTCTTTAAATAGGCTTTCTGTCCATTTCTTCTTGTTTCAGATGACTTGTGTACGTGTACTTGAAATACTCCCTGTTGTTTTTGAAAGACTTTGTCCATCTTCTGTTAGACATCCTGTGGATTCTGTAAGGGTGGTGAAAAATGTTTTTGACTTTATGTGGCTTCACGATTTGATTGACTGGGGAAAGTCATCACTTAAAGTTGTGGTTGTGTATTGGAGAAAAACGGTTGGTTCCTTAATGAAGCTGCTTATAAGATTTTGCAGTAAAGTTTCTGCTTTTGCCATGGATATCGAGAATCTTATTTCATGTGGTAAGCTTTTCAAGGACACAGTCTCTCTCTCTCATACACAACAGACCACACAAAACATTCCTATATATATATATATTTAGATTGACGGTGTTTCTCATCTATTTGTAGTTCATTTGCCTTTTTGCTCATGTGTTGTGCGTTTCGAATGTAGATATTATTGACATGGATCAATTGGCCAAACAAGTGTCACACCTCCGTGTTATGTTATCTAAGGAAGCTTCTTCTAACATTGGCATGGTTAGATCAAGAGACAAAGCTTCAAGTCCCGAGGGTTCGTCTTTTGTAAGAAGGCATTCAAATATGCCTGTGCAGCCTATCGAGTTGGAGGATACCAATGTGCAAGTTGCAGACTTGATAGTAGTGGCTAATAGAAGGGATAAAAGTGATGTGATTGTGCTTTCTGATGATGAGGCTGAAACACACATTTCACCTGTGAAGGTCAACTTATCAAGCTCTGATGCTGGCCATAGTGTGTTGGATGAAAATAAAATGACTTCTCTTAAAACTGCTTCACAAGTTGGCATTCTAGGCATGGATGTTCCTGGCACTAATAGTTCAAAGGATGAACTTGATACTGGTGAACAGAAGGTTGCTGCAGATGGATGTGGCCTGATTTCTCAGAAGCTAGATGTTGATAAGTTAGGTGGCAAACCAGCTGCTCGACTTGAATCAGAAGGAAGAGAAGACAAGGGTAAAGAAGTGAAGCCAAAAGGCAGAATAGATGATTCTTTGTCATCTCAATATGGAACTGATTTGAGGAGTTTCCTTGAAGAATCTGTTAAGTCTTTGGATATTGAAAAAGTAGGCAACAATTTGGTTTCTGAAGCAAGGGACTCAGTACTGAAAGATTTAGTGAGGGATTCTAACAATAAGCTTGTGGAGTCTTTCCCAAGATCTGTCAGGCCGCAGCAGTTGAATGCAACAAAGTTGGTTGCTTCTGGTTTTAAAAGACAGGTTATACAACTTGGAGCACCATCTGATACTAGGTTTGGAAATTTACACCGACGTGAAGCTATAGACAAAAGGTTCAAGCCTCCAAGACTTGATGAATGGTATAGACAAATATTGGAAATAGATTATTTTTCCATCGTAGGGTTGGCAACTGCAAGTGAAAACACAAAACAGACAAGTAAATTGAAGGAGGTTCCTGTGTGTTTTCAATCACCTAAGGAGTATGTGGACATTTTTCGGCCATTGGTTTTGGAGGAGTTCAAGGCGCAGCTACATAGTTGCTTTCTGGAGATCTCTTCATGGGAGGAGATTTATAATGGTAGTCTGTCTGTGTTGTCAGTTGAGAGGATTGATGATTTTCATCATGTTCGCTTTGTCCATGATGACCATGATTCTTCATCATCTAAAAGCTTTGTGGAAAATGACCTTGTTTTACTAACAAAAGAGGTTCCACAGAATAAATCCCATGATCTTCATATGGTTGGAAAGGTATCTTATTTTCTTTCCCGATCGTTTGTGGGATGATTTGGATGACTTTCACGTCACGTGTTCATATCATCTGTGTCTGTGTGTATAAATCCACTTGCACAAACTTATGATGCTTAAAGAAAGCTTTTTGCTCTTTATGAATATTTTCATATGATTCATGATGGTATACATTTTCTGAATGTGCTTAGTTTGCTTGAAGTAGGATGTAATTAATATGAACTTCTTGAATAAGCCATAGTCTCGATAGAGAGGGTTACGGGAAAGAGTTGTTGAAATGGTGAAGTTTTGCTAAATTATAGGCTCATAGCTGGTTGATCTATTGTTGTCTACCTAGAACATTTTTTTCAACTCTTGAGTGTTTCCTGAGTTCTAAACATTGCATGCTGATGTAACCATCCTGCTTTTCAGGTGGAGAGACGTGAGAGGGACAATAACAGAAGGGCCAGTATTCTTCTCACTAGATTCTATTTTCCGAACGGTTCCCCACGTCTAAATCAAGCTAGGAGGCAACTTGTTGAACGCAGCAAATGGCATGCTAGTCGCATAATGAACATTACGCCCCAACTTCGTGAATTTCAGGCCCTATCGTCACTAAAGGATATTCCCATCCTCTCTGTTATTCTAAATCCTTCCACTGGTTCTAGCAGTGATGATAAATCAAGAAAACTGGCTCTTGCTAACCTTTCCCAGCCCTTGCAGCAAATACTGAAGGCATCATTTAATGAAAGCCAACTGCAAGCCATCAGTGTTGCATTTGGTTCATGTAAAGTTAAGAAAGACTTTGAGTTGACCCTTATTCAGGGCCCTCCAGGTATGATTTGTAATCCATCTTCCTACCAGAGCTTAGATTTTCCGGATTTTTATTGTGATTGACCTTCTAATAGGGACTGGAAAGACTCGAACCATAGTGGCCATTGTGAGTGTGTTCCTTGCTTCACTAGAGGAGACAAATAATCCGAAGATTAGACGTTCAAAACAAGATAATGATTTGGGAATTAATACCAGGACTAAGATAAGTCAATCTGTTGCAATCGCAAGGGCATGGCAGGATGCAGCGTTGGCTAGACAATTAAATGAGAATGAAAAAACAAGCAAAAAGTCACCTGAAACATCTACTAGGAGAAGGGTTCTCATTTGTGCACAATCAAATGCTGCAGTTGACGAGTTGGTTTCAAGAATTTCCGTTGAAGGTCTTTATGGAAGCGAAGGGAAGATGTACAAACCATATCTTGTGAGGGTTGGCAATGCAAAAACAGTTCATCAGAGTTCACTTCCTTTCTATATTGATACTCTTGTTGAGCATCGCCTTGCAGAAGAGAAGATGCACTTGATTGATGCTAAGAATGATTTGGGGAGAGACTCTTCAACAACATTGCGCTCTAACCTTGAAAAGTTGGTGGATCGTATCAGGTACTATGAGGCTAAGCGTGCTAACTTGAGGGATGGAAATTCTGACCATAAAAGTGCCTCAGAAAATGAGATGCAGAATGGTGATGATGGAAAAGAGATGTCTGATGCTGAATTAGAGGCAAAGCTACGAATATTATATGAGCAAAAGAAACAAATGTACAGAGATTTGAGTGCTGCTCAGGCTCAGGAGAAAAAGACTAGTGAGGAAATTAAAATGCTGAAAAATAAATTGCGAAAATTAATATTAAAGGAAGCTGAAATAATTGTAACTACATTAAGTGGATGTGGTGGAGATCTCTTTGGAGTATGCTCTGAGTCTATGTCAAATTGTAAGTTTGGAAATCCATCTGAACATGCACTGTTTGACGTAGTCATCATTGATGAAGCAGCACAAGTAAATTTTCTTACTCAGTTGTCTTTCATTTCTAAAGTTATTTTTTAATTTTTTGCATCAGTGTTTCTCTTCTCACTTGGATTAAATGATGTCTTTGCAGGCCCTGGAACCTGCTACTTTGATTCCTCTTCAGCTTTTGAAGTCCAACGGAACAAAGTGCATCATGGTAAAAACTATCATGTGCATTATATTCGTGAATCTTGTGTATCATTTTGGGATTGCACTGAAGTGTTTGACCTCTCTTGTGGAAGGTTGGTGATCCAAAACAGCTTCCAGCAACTGTTCTATCTAATGTTGCAAGCAAGTTTCTGTATGCATGCAGCATGTTTGAACGTTTACAAAGGGCTGGTCATCCTGTTACCATGCTCACCCAACAGGTGGACCAACTTTCTCCTTTTTGGGTTATTAGGGGGATAATTTTCTCCTCATTTTCCCCCTCTTTTTCATTTACTAGTATAATTTTAGGGCCGTCAATCTAACCACTAGAACATTCTTCAAAATGATGCATTGACTAAAAACTTGGGTCAGAAGAAAGTAGTGCCTTGGGATCCACCACCTTTAGTAGAACTTTAACTCTTTCACATCTAACTGTTTTATATAATTCATATGAGACCATACACACAAGCTTGATGCTTATATCTCCTACTTCTCCTTAAATTGAATCCCGAACCTATGATTTTATATATGCTTCTACACGTTATTACTTGCGGGGAAGTTCTACATGTTTAATTATTCTGCTGCTTCGTATGTAACTTATTTTGTTTTTTTAAACCATATTTTAATTGGTTGCAAATATAGTGGAGTAATTGTTGGATACTTTTAGGATTGGGTTGTATAATCTTTCTGATTCTTGAAGAATGATGGTAAAGAAATTGCTTTAGATGTTTACTTTTGCTGACTGATATAAGAACATTGCTCTTATAATTGTTCTAAATCTCCACTAGATTTGATTGAAACTTCTCCAATTAGGATGCATGTTTGGGCAACTGAATTTATTTAGGATATCATGGTTGCTATTCTTGGAAGTAATCTTCATCTATTGCAATTGAAGACAAAGATATGCCGAACATTTCAAATGATGTCTTTAGATGGCCATGTATTGCATGTCGAAAGGGGGAATGGGTCCATTATTATAAGGGTAATATAACCTCGAACAGAGGGACTAAGACTTAGAGATGATGCAAGAAAGATTTTATGTGATTTCAGACTGAAGTTCAGGTAAAACGAGGCCTCTAGGTCTAAAATGTCTGATAGCCTTTTTTCTTTTTAATTTTCTTCTTATTCTTCCGTTAATTGTTAAATTATTTACTTTTATGTAAAAATCTGCTAACATTTCTCTAGGTAGGTAATGTTTGCTTGAAATCAGCTGCAAAGAGTGAAGTGATAACACAGTAGACAGATATGAATATATAGTTGGACATGCTCCCTTTGTTTTGAAAACTATATTAACGAGTTTCTTACCGTTACAGTATAGGATGCACCCAGAGATTTGCCAATTCCCGTCCTTGCATTTTTATGAAGGTAAGTTGCTCAATGGGGGACAATTATCGAGTAAGTCAGCTCCATTCCATGAGACAGAGGGTCTTGGCCCATACGTATTCTACGACATCATAGATGGCTTGGAGCGTCATGGCAAGAATAGTGGTGCCCTCTCACTTTATAATGAGCACGAGGCTGAAGCTGCTGTTGAGCTACTTAGGTTCTTCAAGAAGAGGTATTCTGTGTTCCTAGTGGAACTTGTGGTCATATAAATGGTCTTGTTCTTATTAATTGGTTGATATTTTCATGGAATAGATTTGGCTATTAGTCCAGAGCTAATATTGAGTTAGGGCCTCATTGAGCCGTATATTTTGAAATTTTATGTAGGCACCCATCTGAGTTTGTTGGTGGAAGAATTGGCATCATAACTCCTTACAAGTGTCAGCTTTCACTTCTGCGATCTCATTTTTCTAATGCATTGGGATCACATATTATAGCTGATATGGAGTTTAATACTGTTGATGGCTTTCAAGGCCGAGAGGTTGATATCTTGATTCTTTCTACTGTTAGAGCTTCTAATTCGTGTTCAACTGCAAATGGAATCAACTTTAGCAGCATCGGTTTTGTTGCTGATGTAAGACGAATGAATGTTGCTCTGACAAGAGCTAAGTTATCCCTTTGGATATTGGGTAATTCAAGAACCTTACAGTCAAACCATAACTGGGCAGCTCTGGTGAAGGATGCTAAAGAGAGAAATTTGATAATTTCAGTTAAAAGGCCATACAAGTCCTTTAAGTCATCTATTGGTGATAAAAATTCTTCAGAAAATGCTGATAGTCATTGTGGGAATGCAAAGGGTTCTGAGCATTGTAGAGATACCAAGAAAATGGCACAACAAAATGAGTGGAAGGGGAAGGATGCATTGCAAAAGAAAAGAATCAGTGCAGAGGATCAATCTAAAGGTAAAGTTTCTAGTGGTGTTCGTGATTTTGTGAGGAAGGCCGATGATGTCCATTACAGAAAAAAAAGACCTGGAGATGCCCAAACTGATCAAGATAAGAAAGATGTTCACTCTGCTGATACCAATTGTGAAAAAAGACTGTCAAAGAATGGAGACTCCACAACTTCAGAACAAGTTGCATATGATGAAAACAAAGGTAAAGATAGAATTGAGAAAAAACTAATTTCTGGGAGTTCTTATATGGGTGGCAGAAAAGATAAATTCAAAAACCTGAAATATAATCCACACCATTTTAAACAAGAAAGAAGTGTTGGCAATAAGAAGTTGGAAATGGACGTGTTGAAACAACCTAAGAAACATCTGGAGCGTGATCTATCCCAAAGGAATTCAGAAGTTTCAGTGTCTTCATCTGGTAGCAATCAAAAGGTTGGGGAAGTCAAAGATGATAGAGCTCTAAATCACAGTACTACTAAAGATCTGATTACAAAAAGGAAGCAACAGCGACAAGAAGTTGATGCCATTCTTTTCTCATCTCTAATTTCTTCTAAAAAACCAGAACCATCGTCGAAATCTGTGCCTCCTAAAAGGGCTGTTTCTCCTGCTTCATTAGCAAATGGATCTGTGAGACCACCTAAGATAAGAAAAGGTATATTGTCACATATGTTTTTGTCTTTATAATCACAGGACTTTTATGCGCTCAATAATTGTGGCTTCAGAATCCAGCAATGGTGTAACCCTTTTGGGCATTATATTTCTAATTTTGATAATGATGTTTTAACTTGTTTCCATGTTGTCTCTGGTCTGTCTTCAGAGTTCCTTACTATGACTTTAATATCTCTTATTGAACTGCAAAATTAAAAAAAATTTGACGGTCCCATTACATCATCTCTCTCTTCACTTAATGTATGCGTGTACTTTGAGCTCCCCTAAATCTACGCAACCAATATCTTTTCTTTTTGCTCACTAGATTTAAATTGTTTGTGATTTATAACTTGTAGATTCTTTGCTCATTGTCACAGCCAAATTTATGCTGCAGTTTACCGGAAAAGTGAAAAGTTGGATATCAAAAATTCTTCATAGGATGCGTTCTGTTTTTCAATTTCTCGTTGATATTTTCTCTTTTTGATTATTTGCATGTCATTTGGTGTCAGATAATTTCTTGATTGTAAATTCAATTGTTTTAGCTTCTTTTAAAAATTACTATTCAGCTTATATTTCATTTTGTTTCCGTCAGGCCAATCTGATAAGTCATCTAAAAACTTGATTCAAGATCAGAGGTAGCAGGGCCAGAATAGAAAAAGAGAGATCAATCTCAGACTGATGTGAGTTCAAGGACAAACAGAACTTGATATTCTTTGGGAGCTTGGTAAGAGGAAAGACTCTTGAGAGTTCTCGTATTCCAGAGGGATGCAAATATTGAGGTACGAGCTAATCAGAGTTGCCTCATATGCATACATGAGTTTATTTTTTGTTCGCCCAGTATAGACCCTGACCTCTTATCATGCAGGTGTGTGGCTGCTGTGGCCTCCGATTCGTGGAAGTACACAAATGATCTTGATGATTTTTTCTCTAGATTATCATTTCGCTATTGTGTGTTCATCCATAGCAATTTTACTGGTGTGGTAGAATATTGTATATCCAAGACCTGTAAATGATTGTAGTTTCTACTCATAGTTATGAACATAAGCCATAAAATTACACATCAAGAGATAGAAACTCATGTTTTGCTAGTTTGTGCATCTCCCCGAATTGCAGGAGTAAAACCATTGTGATCTGCAATGATATACCTGAATGATTGGCTCTTATCTTTTTTTTTTACTTCTCAAATATTGAATTGCATGGTTTCAGATCACTTGTTCTGATATTCTGTTCCTATTATGTTTCATGCACAATACCACGTAGTTTTAACTATAGTATTTTGCATAGAACATGGTAGGAATAGAATATCAGGAGCAGGTGATCTTGTCCTGAATTGCATGAGTACATGTTTATGAAACATCTGTGATCTGTATACTTTTCCATATAACCCTCAAACTTCATGTTTTATTGAAAATGACTTACTTCCATATTTAAGAATTTATTAGAAGATTCATTTTGCTAATGATTAGATTTGTTGTATCTTTTGATATTGGAGATGTTCTCTACTGTAGACATTCATCCTTAGAATGTGAAGTCACCCTTCAAGAAGGTGGCTGGAGTATGCCGCTCTTGAGTCTTTGCAGACACGAGACTGGTGGAAATATGGGTTGCCATGCAAGTTACTGAGAACCAAAATTATAGGAAAAAAGGTCTAATATTGTCTCATTTCCAAGCCTGACATTGAAACTTGAAGATGATCTTCTTATGTTGTGCATGTGTTTATGATTAGATTGTTGTTTTTTTTTTGGTTTCTATGTATGGAAATGCATGATGATTTCACATGTGCTGTTGCAGATGATTTTAGATATCTGCAGCTCCATGCTCTCTTCTATGAAGTAGATTGCTTTGGCAATAATGCTTTTTTATCATAGCAAGCACCTAAAAGAAAAAAAATTGTCGCTCAAAAGAGGTGGTTGAAATGATTGAAGTAATATTTTAAAAGGAAGATGGTTAAATTGATAAGGCAAGAAGTTAAATAAAACTAATATTTTAAATATTTATAAAAATTTGAAATTTAATTATTAAAAGATCATTAAATGAAAATTAAATAATTTATAAAATTGATTAATTAATAAAACTGATTGATTAATTAATTAATTGGTTAATATTTAATAATAAAGATTATTAAAGTAAATCAGTAAAAATTAAAATAAAAATAAAACGTCAACTATTTCTAAGGTTTTTTAGAAGATGTTTAGGAACATGAAATCTTAGGATTTGGATAATTTTGGGCACTATCATCTTGTTTAATTCGGTAAATAATTTAATAAGTATTTTAATATTACGATTATTCAATAGTTATTTGTAACTCATCAAGTAATTTAATAAGAGCATGTTATTTAGCTTTTCAAATAATTTAGTAAGCGAATGTAATTTGATAAAATATTAATATTCACTCATTAATGTGATAAATTAGATGTTGGCATTATATGTCGATTAATTTACATACTATTATAAATTGGTTAGTAGTTTTCATTTATTTTTTCACTCAAAAGTGATATAGTATTAGAATTAATGTGACATTATTTTAGAAATATGAATACTTAAATACTTGTATAATAACTAAATATTATTATTAAAATAAATGATTATTTTAAAATATAAAGATTAAATTACTAAAGCTCAGTATAATTAATTCGAAAAAGATTCCTAAGATACTTAACACATATAATTATGTTATAGGAAGGAGAATAGTGATATGATTTTGATTCCAAGTTATGAGCTTTCATCTAATAATGTTTCCTTCAACTTAAATCCTTCTTCGGTCAAGCCTAACTAAATTATGAATAACGAGAACCGAATTAATTTGATTAATTTAATCTTAAAATCTTGAAAATTTAATTTACTTTAATAATTTTTGTTGTTAGCAATCGATTGGTTTATTAATTAATCGACTAATTTTTATAAACTAATTAATTTTATAAATTAAAATTAATTAATTAATTTTATTTAACAGACTTACTTTTTAGTTAAAATTTAAAATTATCAATCGACAAAAACAGTCTCTTTTAATTATTTATCAAATAATTTTATTCAATATTTAATCGATTTTATGATTATTTAATATTAGTTAAATTTTATAAATTTTAAATTTTTGTTTTATCGGTTTTATTTTAATTCATTTTGTAAACATTAATAATTACAAATTGACAGATTTCTAAGTCTTCTATCTACTTAATTGGGTATGAATGATCCAAATGGAATCAAAACATATATCCAAATCATTAATCATTGCATGCTATATCTCACTACTCGTGCATAATGATTAATCATAACCACCAGTCAACTACTCTCTCAATTATGAAAGCAAGAAAGAGTAAGGACTTAGGTCAACTTTGGAGATGTTTTCTATCGAAAACATGTATGCTGATGGTTTAAAAATTATATCGAAAGTTAAATTAGTAAAATAAAATATTTAAATTTTAAATAATTTAATTAGTAATAGATTATTATAAAATTAGTTAAAATTAAATTAAATTTAAAATTTAAAATATGATTAAAAGAGATTATTTTATTTATAAAATTTTAAATTTTAATTAAAAATATATTAAATTAAAATTAATCTATTTATTTTAATTTATAAAATTAAACAATATAAATTAGCAAGTTTTTAGCAACAAAATTTATTAAATACCGAATTAAAGTATTAATGGACTAAAAATTTTACGATTTTACCGATAAAAGTTATTGAATATTTTAATCATGTCCATACTGTACAACGTGCATGTATTAATCATTTGCCATCAGAAATTTGAAGGGATAGGATGGTATCCACTGAACTCTCTGACACATAAAACAAAACAAAAAAGGAAGAAATTGGATTTTGATAATAACAGAATACTGCACAACAAAAAGAATTATAAGTGAAAATCCGTGGGAGCAAATTAATATTGATTCTTTTCATACTAAATATATTAAACAACGTCTGTCTTATTTACTTGATAATATATATATACATGCTATCATTAAGTTGATAAAGTGGAGTAGCATGAGATCAAAAGGTCCTAGTTCGATTATCCTGTTTACACTCTCTTGATTAAATCTGTCGAGCAAGACTTATCTAATGTGAAATACTCAATTAACATAATTTTCAAGTTATTATGTCAATTCAGAAGTTTACCCGATTCAGTATATAAAGGATAACGATTATAGATTGCTTCGTTTCAAAAAAAAAACAAGAAGCTATCATTGTAGTTGTAAAATAATTTAAAGTTAAAAGTGAAAACATATTGAATATGTAAATATTAATTATTTTAGGTGTAATTTTAATTTTATTAAATTTATCAAATATATTATCAATTTCAATTTGCTTGCACCCAGTACAAAACTTAAAATTATAGATTAAAATTATATTATATTTATAATTATAACAACAATAACAAAATTCTGACTTATATGTAAAATTTAAAGAGATTTAGTAGACGTATCTTATCCTAATTATTAAAAGACTGTTTAAAATCAAAATTTAAAGTTGGAAACCAAAATTTAATTATGAAATTATAAAAGGTGTTTAACCACTGGCTATTTTAGGATATATATAAATATTTGTATTTATATAATATGTGCTTATCTTAGTATAGAAGTAAACTCATAAGCATAAGGAAACATAATCATGTGAGCTGCTTATGATTCAACCTCTAAAATAATGACAATCATTATCTTAAGCCATGTGATATGACTCCTTTTCAAACATAGAAACTCTCATGATAATTTCTTTTTTTAAATATTATTTTTAGTTTGGTGTATCTAATTCCATGAAAGTGTATTTTCTTTGAAGAACTTGAAGAAGGTAGAAGTTTGCAGCAACCAGTTGCTAATCATAATTAGGTCCTAGTTTTTAATCACGAAAATAATAAAATTTACAAAGAAAAGATTGCATATATGTTTCAATATATTTAACCTTATAAAATATTATATGTATGCAATTATATATATTATTCTTTTTAACAAGACATGCTAGTATGACAATTGATAAGATTCCTCTCGAGGATTGTGGATTGGTTAACAAAATATGCATGTTTTTATATCGGGAAGTAGATTTTCATGAGGCTTATCTACCCAAAATATTAAAAAAGTTAAGCCAATCATTCAGGAGTAATGTATATTCACCTATCATATATATATATTGGGCGGCAGATATCAACGCACAATATGTATTCAATTCATAATGTATATATTCACCTATCATTGAAAACTTAATATTCAAACCATCTAATTTTTTGGGTTGGAATTATAATTTTTGGTTTAATTTATTTTAATAATTTTTATTGTTAAAATCAATCGACTTATTAATTAATAAGTTAATTTTTGCAATAAGTTTAATTAAACTTGAATTTCTTTGATGAATAATGACAATTTATTTCAATTATATTTTAAAATTTTTACTTTGATTCGATCTTTTGCCAATTTTATACAAGTTTAATATTCATTAAATTAATTAAACCTTTAATCTTTTATCTTATCTGTTTAATTTCTGATATATTTTTAAAACATTTATATTCACCGCTTAGCCAACTTAATACAAAATAGATAAATAGCAAGAGAGAGTCATTGAGGCAGTTAGGGCCATCCCAAGTGGTTATATGCACTATACACATTATTAGGTGGTTTTTAAATATTGGTTTAACTTGACTCCTATTCTTCCATATATGTTCAATTAATTATGGTATATAATATTTTAAATATATATATATATATTAAATAAATAATTTAATAATTTAATAACTCAAATTACCTAACAGAATTTTCATTAATATTAAAATATAAAATATTTTATCATTTTATCCATAATGTCATAATTAATGTGATTCGAACTTACAATTTATGATTATGAAAAGTATCTTAAAATATCTAATTATTAATTATTTATTTTAAAACTAATGTATGAATAAATTATTAAAGATATAATAATATATTTAATAAATAATACGTAACAAACTCAAATTAATTGCACATTTTTATCGCTTTTTATCCATTATACTTTACAGACATTTTGAGTGAACCCTCCATTGATGTCACTTGCTTTTGAATTTTTTTTTGGTGAAATGGAAAAAAACAAGGTCTAATGCATCAAAAAAAGCTAATACTGATGAAATTCTGGCATTGAAGTCTCCCATACATGCCAACAATGCAATGAAGTGGACCCATATTTTGCTAATAAGTCAGCACATTGATTCCTTTCCTTAAAGGTGTGAAGAAGATAACAAACTCATTCTCTATTTAGCGTGGATTTGGCATCATCAATAATAGCCAACTAAGGGTGTGAGCAGGAACAATTGGTAGTTACTAGACGAATAGCTTTGAGAGAGTCTGACTCCACAAGAACCCTCCGACACTTGTAATCCTATGCTAACGAAATTCTATGAGAAATAGCTTGAAATTTAGCTAGAAGATTAGTAGCAATACCCATAAACCTTGAAAAGCCAACAATTCAACGACCAACCTCATCTCGCAACAATCCACCAAAGCTAGCAGGATTGTCAAGAGAGCTACCATCAATATTAACTTTAACATAGTTCGGCCAAGGAACCTTTTACGAGACCCATCTACTCTCTCTCGCTATTAACGTATCCTCCCCCAGACATGCCCGACACTCGTCAACAAGCTTCAAATAGCTATGGTGCTGTCCAAAAATGGACATTTTCTGACATTGAAAAATCTCATGGTTTCTAGCACACCAGATGGTCCAAGCTCCAACAATAAATTTGATAACGTGATCAAGGGAACAAGATATATCAAACATATCGGTGGCAATCTCAAGAGTGAAAAAAGAAGCAGTTAGGCACTCGAAACATTCTACTACCAGTTGGTCCACCCTGAAAGGTTTCGAGAAAGTTATTATTGAGGTAAGTCAGAGCCAACCCCACCTGGCTCGACACACATTATTAGGTTACAATCAACATTCAACAACATACATTTTGTGACTTCATTCAGTTCACTGGTCGTCTCTTGGTTTGGGTCCAACCTATTTTCTGTTTCTTCCGTTCTTTGAAGATCCTGACACCATTCCGCCGTCGTCACACTTGGCAGTGCCATTTTGTTTCTAGATTTGCTCAATTTTACTATTTTTGTCCATGCATGAATCTGAAAAAAAAAAAAAAGAGAGTATCGGTGGCTGATGTTCTTGTTTTGTGATTTAAAATATTATGTAGTTTTCATATGTACATGCTTCTTGCTTGATGATGATTATTAATTCTTGATTATGACATTGAAGAAACTATGTTTATAGAGGTGAATGAGTAATTGAACTCTTGTGTATCCGATGTTAAGAGGCATTGAGGTCAATAATTATTACAAATGTGTTAAAATCGTTTAGAAATATAGTATTTCATTAATCACCATAATTATATTATTAAATAAAAGTAAGAATAAACCCATGATGTCTTTTATTTTGAGGATAAATTTAATGTAAAAATATTTTACGTGAATAAATATTAACTTAATAATTAATTCATATATAAACGTAAAAGTATTATAAATTTTGTTTGAATTTTGTAAAATTCATAAATGTAATTTATATTGTTATAAAAGACCATATACGTCAAATCCCATTTCCCAAGGTGCATGATTGAAAAATTTTGTTCGAGGTGAGATTATGATCATGGTAATTAATATATAAGGGAACCAAACACATGGTTTTCAAAGGATAAGTGATGCTATGATCTTTGAAACATGATAGTGTTGAATAACTTTAGCCTTAAGAAATCACAAGATCTAGTTTACTTACCATTATGTATAAAAAATATTTCAAGTGTTTAAAATTATAGAATTTTTAATTTAGTCTCAAATTTTGAATGACTAATTTTTAAAATTTGTATAAGTTAAATAAAATATTATTTTATTAATGCTATTAATATAAAATGTTCATGTAACATTAATCACATACTTCACATTACTAAAAAATAACTTTTTAACCTGATTTATATAAAATTTAAAAACTTAATCACTAAATAATTTTTTTAAAAAATTAAGCATTACTTAATTTATTATATATATATATATTTGTTTACGCGGTGACTTGTTTTGTCACGTCTTTGAGGCAAATGTGTTCATACGACTTGGGAAGTGAGGGTTGGTTGAAACAGAGCTCCAACCTCCAAGTCCAATGAGAAGAAGAGTGCTATCGGAAGAGTTCTACAATAAAACTAAATTCCAACTTGCTCTTTCTTTAAATTTCATGAGCAGATGTCATGTGCAGAAGAACCATATGTCAAGTAGACTAAAAAAAAAGAAGGCTAAACTCCATCTTAATGAGGAAGGTTTGATTAGTTAATTAGTTTCTCTACTAGGGAACTTCAATTCACTGCTCATGAGGCTAGCAATGATTAATCTCTGAAAAAATACCAATAATTAAGTTCAACTTGATCTTAGATTTCGATTTTAGTAAACAAAAAAATAACATTAATGGAAAATGTACGATTTGTCGTTTACTTTTGACCATTGACCATTGACCAACAAATTAATTAGCTTTCATTGCTTAATCTTTAACCCAAATTGACATTTTCTTGTTAATTAATTTAAGTATGGTGTTTGAGATTTGAACGGATATGTACGACTGTTCTCTAATTATACCTTTGGATTGTAGTATCTATGTAAGATTGATTAAAACATAGCCTATGTAAGGAAATTTGGGTATTGGTTTAATGGGGAAAGAAGAGTTAATTGTTCTCTGTCTTTTTTTCTTTTTATGTGAAGTGAAATCTAATTAGAAACTATGGATTAGGTAAATAAGGAAATGAACAAAATCATGCTTAATCCTAGAAGCGTATTTACTTCAAAATTTAGACAAAAATGGAGTCGTGATACTGAAAATTTGGGTAGAGAAATGATGAGATATTGGGTAGAAAAATGTTGAGACATGTGATATTTTAGTTGGTAAATTAATGCCTCAAATTATGTTATTTACTACAAAATTTATTGGTTATTGCCTTTATAGAATTTGACTTAGATAGTTTAAATTTCTTTTTTATTGGTATAATATATAATTATTATTTTCGAGTGCATATTAAATAAATTAATAAACATATGTAATAATTCATAAATTAAAATTTTAAACAAATTAAAATTCATAAGTAAATGACATATTAGAATTAATTAATATTAATATATTTTGATTTTGCTCTAACCACATTTTACAAATATCTTAAGTGAGTCACAATTTATTCAACTCAAGCCTACAAACCTAGGAGAAGTGGGATGTACTTGAGAGATCTCTTACCACTAATTAATTGGTCCAACACTAAAGGATTAGGTAGTGTAAATTTGTTGCATTTTAACAAGATGCATACATCCCAATGTACTTTTTAATATAATCCTTTATGGTAAAAGTTAAGCTTTGGATACTCAATATTGACTTTAGGAGTCCTTTTATGTAATGAAAAGGGCTTGCATGTTCTTTAGTGAAGCAAGAAGTCACATTTTTAGGGCTTATATCATATTGTATATTTAACAATTTTTTGAGTATAAAAATGAGCATTCACATGGAATTTCTTGAATGCCATCTTCCACGATCCCCAATGCATCCAATATCCAATTTTTAAAAAGCAATTTATATATAAAAAAGGAAAATAATAAAAATAAAATCTGTTGATAACATTTAATAAACATCAATCATAACCAGATACAATATCAAGACAAAAGCCAAGGTAGTTATTTACATGGGAGAGTAGTAGTACTGGATCTTTCCTTGACTGCAGTTGTGTCTGTTGAAGCAGTTGCATCAGAAGCCAAATTGCAGTAAATAATAATAGTCATAATAATTGTGACAGCATACTTCAACTTTTGATCTCACCACACACAAAATAAATACAGAATCAACCAAACAAAAGAAAACCAGCTTTTAATTAGAAGAAAATGGTTATTATCATTTGAGTCAAAGCCTTTATTAAAAAAAAGATATATTGAATAATTGGTTACAACTTGTGTGTCTATATATATATAGGTGGGCCACGGATCTTGTCGTGCGCACCGTCCCAATTCAAATTAGTATTGTCCCCTTTAGTCTCCGGTCGCGGATCTCGTCGTTGAGCGCAGGACGCCGAGTTTTATTACGTTGAGACGACGCCTCACCACCGAGCCACGTGGCAGGTGGTGAGAGGCAAGGCCTCAATGCAACAAAACCCCGAGGTCTGTGTTCAGCGACGAGATCTACGATCGAGAGATCAAAGACAATATTAATTGAAGTCGGCCACAAGACGACAAGATCCGTGGCCCACCCAAACCAAGTAGGCATTAAGAAATAAAATTAAACCATTTAAATTATGAATCACAAATGATTACAATTAATTGCAATAATCACTATAATAAAGTTAACCATTGGCTACAGACCAAAGTAGATAAAGGTGTAAAAAAAGGTCGATTATAGTTTTTAGCTATGTTTTTATTTTATCCCCAAAATGTTGCCAAATCGTTGTAACTGAAAAATATAGGTGATGTTTTCGAAAATCATCATTAATAGTTTAATGATCTGAGCTATAGTTATAATAGTGTGATTTAATTAAAAATTTTAACTTAAGTTCTCTTTTTTGTAGGTCTAGTGTGCCATTATTACCAAGACCAGAAAAGGAAAATGTTAGGTATAATGGGATGCATATATCTTCCAAAAAAAGCAGAAGATTTAATGGTTACATATTTCTATTTAAGAATGGAATTGACATAACAAAGTTCTTTTTCTTTTTGGAGATTGTAATAAGATATCTTACCATTCACTGAGTCTATATTAATATATAGTCACAGAATAACTGGATCTACCAGTAAGCTAAGATTTTGTAGTCGGTAAAACAAGAGAGTGAGATTGCAAGTGAATAAAGAATTGAGAGGTACTATTAGATTAATCCTAGAACTTATCATCCATGCATTAAAGAAAGGAAAATTAAAAAAAAAGGTTGGTGGGTTATACTTAGTTTTGATTCTTGAAGCTGTTGCACCAGCAACCGACGTACCATAACTTCAATGATTTATATATATCATATTCCAAAAGGGAATTAAAAACTGTACAAGATCAGTACTTTGATTTTCTTTAAATCTCACCTCTAGCATCTCACTCAAAAGCATCCAAGCACACACAGAAGACAGACACGAAGAGTCTCATCTTTGTCAACATCCATGGATGTGAAGAAGTCTAACAAGATCACTGACATTGTTAGGCTTCAACAGGTCCTCAAGAAGTGGAAGAAGCTAGCAAACACTCCAAAGAGCAGCAATAAAAATACTACTACTGCTACTTCCACAACATCAACCACCAACTCTAGCAACAGTAACAACAGTGGAAGTAAGGGGATGAAGTTTATAAAGAGAACACTTTCTCTGACAGATGTTTCTTCAGCGTCGTTATCATCATCTTGTGGTAATGAATTTGTCCCAAAAGGGTCTCTTGCTGTTTGTGTTGGGAAGGAGTTGAAGAGATATGTTATCCCAACAGAGTACCTGAGACACCAAGCTTTTGGACTTCTGTTGAGAGAGGCTGAAGAGGAGTTTGGGTTCCAACAAGAGGGAGTGCTCAAGATCCCATGTGAAGTCTCTGTGTTTGAGAAGATCTTGAAAGTTGTTGAGGAGAAGAGAGATGCTAATGCTTGCGTCTTGAATGAGTTAGGGTTTAACAAAGAGAAGGAGATGATCGGTTGTTACTCACCGGATTGTGAGCTTACACCTTCTCATCATCCTCAAATGTGTAGATGATGATGAGGAACATTTAGGGCTTTGATCTCCTTTCATCTTTTCTCTTTAATTTTGCTTTTAGAGGAGGATTTTATATAGTTTTTGAATAAGGTAGACTATATGTTCTTAAGAGAATAATGTTTACTAATTAGTCATCTAATATATAATCATTCCAAAAAGTTGTACTTATGTCTTTCAAGTAATTAACTTATTAGTACACAGATTCTGGTCGCATTCAAATTTCTCTCTACAAATCAATATATTCTTACTAATTAACAAAACTATGTTGGATTAGTCGAGAGAAATCAATTTTGATTGTTAAATTGTTCTTCCAAGTATTTCTCGAGCATGTCAATGCTTAGAGTACTCCTATTCAATTCTTAAGAAACTTAATTACTGGTAATGCATGTTATTATCATTGTACACAAATTGATGTCTGATGGATGTATTAAATTCATCATCATTAATACTAGGTTGACGTCTTGCTGAGGTTCTGGAATTGAGAAGATTTGACAATACGCAGTCTTATCTTTAATAAAAATGTTGTTTCTGATAAAAAAGTAATAAAATTTATTATTAAAAAGTTATAAAATGATAAAAATTGAAAGCACCTTATAATTTTTATTTTTAATATTTGAATCTAATTACTAATAAGGAAAAAAGTGTTAATTTGTACAAATTATGATTTTGATGAATCAAAATTATTATTATTATTCAACTTTCATTTCCTTAATAGAAAAGATTTGTCATTGGTTGCAAATCATTTATAGCTAATGGCACAAACATGAGTACTTCCATCAATTGAATAAAGAGAGGTAGTGACCACAAGGCCAAGTATATTCCCTTCAAGCTAATAATAACTTATAGTGTAGGTAACATCTATTGACCACATAGAGCTAGAAGTTGGTGTCAATTATTATGCAATTTCCTTTTGTTTTGGTGCACTTTGTTTAGTGCAAATTTTCTACTCCATGTGCTCACGAGTAAGAACCAATACTCCCCTAAAGTGTTTAGCAACTCATAATTGCCATTAGCTCATTTTGTGACTGAAACACAACATACCCCTTTGTGCTCCAATATTGTATTATTAAGTAAAGATGCTTCAACTTTGCCCTAGTTAACCTTTTTTAAAAAGGTTTTGTCTATTTCTTTGGACACGATTAGGAATGACAAGAATAGTTCAGTCTAACCTAGTTCGGTTATAGTTCAATCTGACCTAGTTTGGTTCAGTCCAATCTGAAATTAAAGGGTCTAGTTTAAGTTATCGAGTTTTAAACTAAGTTTGACTTTTTTTTTTAATTTTAAATTTCAAAATAGGCTTGAAATTAGGTTATCTAGATTGATTCGATCCAAATTTGACGTGAAACAATATTGCTTTTAATTTTTAAAAATAAAAAATAAAAATAATCAAACTTGAACTTAGGCTTGAAACCTTGAAACTGAATCTATCTTGACCTGTTACCAACCCTATACACATCAGGTTTTAGACACCAAGGACAAACTTTTGAGGTCGATTAAGTTTTAGGGGAAACATATTTGAGTTTTTCATTTACAATTTTTTTATTTATTCTCTGATTTTCAGTTTATAGAAAATTTAAGTATAGGAAAACTATGTTTTTTGCATTTTATGAAACCTTACTTCAATATTCCACTATTGATGGAATTGAACGCCCTCTAAAGGTTGCTCGGAGGATTATTCTCTTTTTAACTATGTGTTTTCGAGGACTGGTAAGCCCATGGATGCTTAAACAAATAAATAGACAAAGAGAATATATATTATCCCCTCCGTTGTTGGAAATAAAAATAAACAAAAGAGGGATGTGAAGTGTACATTATAATGAAGAGGACATGAAGCATCTAACTCCTGAAAAAAAGAATTTACACATAATAGTATAATATATTGATAATTAATCATTTTTTAATCAAATATAAATGTCCATACTCCTAAATTTTAGCTCGATTTATGCAATTGATGATGTAAAAATTAAAGTCAACATATTCCGTGCATAAGATTTCTCACTTTGCGAGAGTTAGAAGAAGGTCATCAATGTACACAGTCTTTCTTTTATAAATTTTTGAAGAGACTATTTTGTTATTCGAATATATGACTTTATAATTACAATAGAACAACTTTTACTAGTTACTCCAAGACGCTCTCTCTAGTAATTGTTAAAACTATATATAAATATAAACTTTCGGCTTCATTAAGAATGAATAGGATTATCAAACATAAGAGACTTATTTATAATGTATGTTTCATCTCTTCATTAAATATATATGTCATATTCTTAATAGTTGGTTTAACCAATGTTTTAAAAAATAACCAAAAATTAAATTGGTAAGATAAAAATTTTAAAGTCACAATTAAAAAACTAACTAAAGTTGAATAAAATTAAAGAATTTAAAATATGATTAAAAAGATTATCTTTACCTATCAAAGAATTTGAAGTTTAATTGAAAATTTGATTGTTAAATGAAAATTAACTAATTTATTTTAGTTTATAAGAATTTATTAATTATAAAATTAACCAATTAATTAATAAATTGATCTATTTTAACAATATAAGTTATTAAAGTAAATCAATTAAAATTTAAAACTGAACTAAAAGTTGATTGAACGATTAAATCAAACAGACCGGTTAAATGTTTTAATCATTATGTTTGACAAAATAAATTGATAAACCAAATAGCTAAAATTTCTTTGGAAAATCAGTAAAATTCAATCCAAGATATTCATGTAAAAATGAATATATATATATATATATATGAAAATCTCATCGATTAATTATTATTATTTTCTTTCTTATCATTGTTAAGCAATATCTATCAATTAGTTCTCATTTCTACATAAATATATTCACCTTTTGCTAATGTACCAATCATTTTTATATTTTATTTAACAAATATAACTATAAAAATATTCTTTCTTGTCCTGAAGGTTGAGAGTACATTGTCAGCAATGCAATGTGTTTCACCAATTTAAACCAGAATGTAAAGCTTTTTTTCAGTTCTGTATAAAAACTATAACCAAATTTAGACAAAAGGAAAGGAACCAAAATGTTCAACTGATTTGACAGAATCTCAATGAGCATACTATCAGATTTGTCAGTAACCAGGCCATGAGTACACACATCCAAAAGAAACTGTAGCTACTTGGTTAGTTAGAATCATCAGTTAACTGTCATCACTTGTTATGGTTCAGAAGTGAACAATTCAGTAGCAGTAACAATCAGGCAACCTTGATGTATATAAAATACCTATTCCTATATCTGCAAAACAACTAATGACTCCAGGACGGCTGGTGCTGCCTAGCCGAGTTAAATTCCGGTAGATATGAACAACTCTTCACAGAAAAACAGGTGCCATTACGAGTGTTATCGTCGCCAACATTTTTATCAGGACATGAAGTGATGGTCCAGCTGTGTCCTTGAAAGGGTCTCCAACGCTGCAAATGTAAAACATCACAGTTATTTGGAGAATTGTAAAACCATAAAGCGTGAAACTTTTCATCATTTATATTTCTAAGCTTGAATAACTGGTTACTGAAACAATCTCTCTATTATGTAAGGGTAAGATTATGTACTATCAGACTTCGCTTTATTGCAAGACTTCGGACTAGGTGTGATAATGAATAACTGGCTAATTATATCAGTGATATATATAACCTTTGAAGTCCTTAATGTCTCTATAAAACTCTCATTTCTAACTGCAACAAGTATAGGATATGGCTCGAAAACTCACGTATCCCCAGTAACTGCTGCTTTATGACAGTCGCTCCCTTTGCCTCCAAGAGCGCCTGTTTCGATATACTTCTTTGCATTATCCCATGCACCACCTGCTGTGTTTAGGAAAAGAGCCATGAGAATGCCAGTAACTGTTGCAAACATCAACATGGCAGCCACTGCTTTCGCTCCAAGTAGAGGATTCCTGGTATAGTAACCCCAGATTCGCAGCAGAAAACCTGCAATGAAACATTTAAAGTAAAATTTTCATAACCACAGTTTAATATAGTTTATGACTGCTATCTACTACTTGCAGGTTTTTTTTCTGTAAAAAATGTGAACAGCATAATTAAACTAGCCACAAAACAGTAATCCACAATCACTGAAAAAAACCATAAAAACATTGAACAAGATATAATCAACATACCAAGAACTATAGGTGATATAATAGCCAAAGCACCGGGTTTTATCATCTCTCTCAAAGATGCCGTCGCAACAATTGAAACACAGCGGCCATAGTCCGGTTTTTCCTTGTACTCCTGTTGTGTTATATTACAGGAGATGACAATTCTCACTTTCGTGGATTAACTATACCCAAAATATAAAAATAAATTTAATGTGAGAAAATATACTTACCATGATACCTGGTCTCTCTAAGAATTGTCTTCTTACTTCTTTGACAACCTCCTGAGCAGTCCGTCCCACTGCTGAGCAGGCCCATGCACTAAATACAAAAATTAGCATTGAACCTAACAGTCCACTAATAAAAACTTCTGGAATGGCAATATCAACCTGAAAAGCCATAATTACAGAGGTAAGGAACCAGGAAACAGGAAACAGTAAAGCACTATGACAGAAAGGAGATATAACAGTAAGGAAAACTTCCATGAATTGAAGAAGACAAAATCATAAAGAGTTAGCTAACCCGATCAAAAGGTTCATGAGCAAATGTAGCAACTTCATCCATATATGCTTTAAATAGAAGGAAAGATGCAAGAGCTGCAGAACCAATGGCAAATCCTTTCGTAGTGGCTTTTGTGGTGTTCCCAACCGCGTCAAGAACGTCTGTGATCTCCCGCACACTTTCTGGCTATACAATGAAAATAATGGAGGAAAATATCATTTTACTGAATGGACCCAAATTTCCATTAAAAGAAATGGCGAGCAACAATTACCTGCTGACTCATCTCCACTATTCCGCCAGCATTGTCAGCTATTGGTCCAAACATATCCATGGTAAGGATGTAGGCAGCAGTGCTGAGCATTCCCATTGTAGCCACAGCCGTACCAAATAACCCACCAGTTGGACTTCCAGATTCATCCACCAGCCCTGATGTGTGACCCAGCCAAAA
The DNA here is from genome assembly GCA_029891385.1 of Erythroxylum novogranatense. NCBI lineage: Eukaryota > Viridiplantae > Streptophyta > Magnoliopsida > Malpighiales > Erythroxylaceae > Erythroxylum > Erythroxylum novogranatense. The sequence goes on along the minus strand of CM057226.1, from coordinate 2,537,378 downwards.
TGCTGAAATAATAGATATGCTTATGACAAGAACAGGGAGACCTGTTGCTTCTAACCCCAAACTAACTCCTGCAATAATGTTAGTCCCATGACCTGTTGAACTGGCAAGAGCTAACGTCCGCACAGGGTTATGCTTGTAGTCAGTGTAGTACTTTGTGATCCAGACAAAAGCATATGCTGTGATGATGCCAACCAATCCACACAAGGCAAAATTAAACCAAGCTGATGGCGCTTGTTCTGTGTAGAGCAGCCAACGAGTTGACTGCAGAGACAACATTCAACAGCACATATAACTATATGTTGGCAATGAGAAAAGGCAAGCATCCAGTGCTTCATCAAGTTCATACACAAAGGCACAGCATTAAAGGCAAACATTCCTTTAGAAGGAAATGAAAGGATTTGAATCAGCAGATGTATTACCGCACAAAACGTGATGACAGCCAAAACTATTGAAACAGAATATCCTTTCTGAAGAATTGCCATTGGATCCTCTACAGGAGATTTCACACTTGCATCACGAGTGCCCCTTATTGATAGAATTCCAACAGAAGATACAACTAAATCAAAAGAGTGAACAACAAGTGGAAACAAGATAAAGCCCGATGGATCTGCAAGAAAAACTAACATATTTCAGAACAATAGTAGTTTTAGTTCATAATGTCTTCAATGATTAAGAAATTGCAGAAACATGTCACAACACAAAAAGGGACAGCCGTGTAATGTACATCTAGCTCAATATAAAGACTCATGAAACCCCTACTAAGTGAATCTTATTATGAAAATCCTTCGTAGTAGAGAATCATAACAGTAATACACCAATGTTGTCTTCTTTTATAAATACCACCAAAGAAAAAGTTCAGTCAAAATGAAAGGAGTATAAGTGCTCTTACCTTCAATTTTGCATCGTTGAGCCATTGTCCCTCCTAGTATCATGGCACTTACTATTTCAGCTGCAATACTTTCAAAAAGATCAGCCCCTCGAGCAGCACAATCACCAACATTATCTCCAACCTTTTATGAAACAATTTATCAATTCCCTTATCCGCACAATAACCAAAGGGTTATAGAGAGGAATAAAACAGAGAAAAAGAATTGTTATATGGGAGAAAAACAGTCAGATTCTTTTTCAGAGTGTGGACAGGTCAACTGTGTGAAATTATCCTCAGATAATTCAAAGTGGCAGATTCATTATCCTATATATGGACCTTCTTTTGCACGTTGATATAGCAGCCATTTGACAATATCACATAGCTTATTTCTACTTAAAAACTTGATATTGTTCTATTCAATTTTCAGAAATAAATATTTGAATTACACAAGACAGATAACATAGCTGTTATAACATCAGATAAATAGACAATACAAGAGGGATAAATTACCAAGTCTGCAATCACAGCAGGATTCCTAGGATCATCTTCAGGTATTCCCTGCTCTACTTTTCCAACAAGATCAGCACCCACATCAGCTGCTTTTGTATATATTCCACCACCCAATTGAGCAAAAAGGGCAACAAAGGAAGCTCCAAATCCATATCCAACAAGTAGAAGAGGCACTAGAAAAGAAGATCAACAAAAATCGTCCAGTATAAGGTTAATTGTACAACAGAGTTGTTAAGAATCCTACAAATATATACTCTTCCATATTGAAAGTACATCCTAATTCAAGAATAGAATCAATATCTAATATCATAGTCTGAAAAGCATGCTCTACCAAAAACAATATTTTGTTTTACAACTTAAAAGGTACCATCAATCTTAACAAATAAACATAAGGCAAGCTGGAATTAAAAATTAAAAGTCATCAGCAATTTTTCCCCACAACTACTATAAGATGTATTCCTTCCAGTCACTACATAGAGTCAAGTTGGCTATTTATGGGAAATAGGAAATAGGAAATAGGTTGGTACATAAAACAAAGGGAAACTGTAACTCACATTCAGTAACCTTCATTGAACCTGGAGAATCCACTTCCAACCAAACATAAAATGTGGCATAAAGCATAGCTATGCCAATAACAGCCATACCAACAACCACCAAGGCAGAGAAACCACCAGCTCGAGCAGCTACCTGCATGTTACATGTTCTAGTTATGACATAAATCTATGCTCAGAAGAAAGTGAAGTACAGAAGTGACAACCTGCAGTGCCTCCCTAGCTGATCGTCTTGCTGCACTAGATACTCTAACATTTGCACGAACTGAAACCCACATTCCCACATAGCCTGCAGCACCTGAACACAATGCCCCAAAAAGGAATGCAGCAACAGTTATGAAGGCAGATGTTGACCTGCATCAGTGTGGACAAGGCCAAGAATGATAGTAAGAAAGCAGAAAGTGAGATAATTACACTTTCATAAAAATCTCTAAACTTGCAGTCACCTCCCAAGGCCAGAAGATTGCTGCTGTGGAGTTGTGCTGCGGAGCAAATATATACCAAGGATCACCACTGCCAGCAAAAGTGCCATTTTAGCAATTGACCCATATTGGGTTCTGAAGAAGCCTTCAGCTCCATCACGTATTGCATCTGATATCTACAAATGACATAAATTCAAGAAAAAAGACAAATTTAAAATATCATACCAGGGTTATTGATAATAAGGTATATAAGCAACCAGTTATAACTCTGAACTTCTATTGGGAAATTTCACTCTAAAATAGCTATAGACAGGATACATAAGATATACCAGTGCCATTTCAGGAGGTCCCTCATCCTTTGCTAGCACCCACTTCGTAAGATATAATGATAGGAGGAAGCTGATAATACAAACTGTGAAGACAAACACTATGATTGGAGAGGTTCTCAATCCGATGTAGAAGACTGCTCCAAAAACCAAAAGCAAAAGAACAACTAGAACACGGACATTTATTCTCATTAAAACACGAAAAATCTGCACAAATGTATGAATCAATTTAGTCTATGCAAGGAGAAGTGGATATATCGGCATGGAGACACAAAGATAGGAATTACTAAATTGAAAGCAGCTTAGCATGCATAGATCTTAACAATGTTCATTTAACAAAACAAGTGATTAGTGTACTTTGGAAAAATTATATGATTCTTTGAATAGTTTCTCACCCATGGAGTATAAGATTTATTGCGCATACTGGGGAATGTCCTTGGCCTTTCCCAGTAAGGGCCCAAGTTACCACCCTCAATGTCTTCATCCATCATCATTTATGGGAGGCGTTCACCCTTCGAGCGACAGGGAAAGGTTTGTACTCACTTCCTTGGGCAAATCGCCCCCAGAAGCAGGTTGCTGAATTTTGACTACTCTGGTTTATCCAATCTAGGGTCTTTCACTTCATATGATATAAGGGACAGCAAACTCTGACCCCGCAAACGTATTTTCTTGTTAATTCAGATACTCACCACCTTGTTAAATAGATAACCTGGCTGCCACCTTGGAACAAATCAGCCCCTAAAAGAATGACTGAATCATGAACAATGATATTTGCACCTTGCAGCTTATATTGCTCGCATACATCAACTCAATCAAAAAATGACCCAGAGAAGAAAATCACAAATGTAAACTCTTTACGTTTTGAAGACTCAACACAAAATAAAAAGTCAAAAAATTTGCATGCCCCCAGAGAAGAAAATCACACATGAAAACTCTTTAAGTTTTGAAGACTCAACACAAAATAAAAAGTCAAAAAAATTGTACGCCCTGCTAAGTACGAAGCAGCCAAGTGTTCCCAACAATATATATACCAGCTCACGATTCTCAATGCATAAGTGCGCCTACTGCAAATCCATAAACCATATGCTTATGCAGCTTTTGCAATTCCATAGGTTAGCAACCCATTGAAGTTTGAAAATTCTTTCCCTATTCCTTTTCATATAAGACCTACGTAACTTAAGCATCTTGAAAAATCTTAAAATAGATACACAAACGAAAGAGAATTATCATCCTTCACGAGATGTTACACAAAGTTCACACATTTCGAATCATTTGAGTGAAAAACGAAAAAAAAGAAAAGATATTTCCATGACGTCATGGCATTCTGAAAATGAATCCCACTTCCCACCTCTGATAAAACATAAAAGACACTAATGAACTAACTTTAGTAGAAATCAAATCATAGAATTCTCTGCGTGGACTTTATGATTTCCGTTTGTTTATCCAAAGAAAAGAATCTTTTTTCCTGGAAAACACAACTACCCAACTCCCACTTGCCCACTCCAAACCAAAGTAACAAACACTCGAAACGCCAGAAAGATCAAAATTCCTGAAACCGGTAGCAAACACACATTTTCCTTCCTTCCAACAATCTTACATTCTCTCAGCAACCAAACACACAAAAACATGAAACCATCAACAGACAAAAAAATTACAACTCTAAAGATCTGGAATTACAAAAGAATTCCCATTCACTTCATCAATACGATCAAAAACTCAACTTGAAAAGAAATTCTTAAAAAGCCCATGTCCGAAGAGATCCATTGAAAAGCCACGAGCTTTTAGAAATAAAAAAAGAGAAAAGAAAATAAAAGAAAAGAAAGACACGCACCGGTCAGCGAATAGAGATAACAGCCATTAACCGAACAAGATTACACCTTTCTCTGTCTGTATCTCTGCAGATAAATTCAGAGCTCTGTCCGAGAGAAAATTTATAAAGGTTAAATTTTTTCAATTTTCTTACTGTTTATTTTATGTGATTGACTTGAAAATTAGTTTCCTTTGTTTAAAAATGATAAATAAAAATTAATATCCGCATCTTGTCTACGTGGCCTTGTTGACATGTCAGCACAACCAATGGGATAGTGCCATGTAGGATATTGAGTTTTTTCTTTACATTATAATCTTGTATTAACTATTAAGGAGGCATTTATTAATTGGGAGAGATCTAAGAGATTTTGGATTTTATACCACAAGTTAGTAAATATTTATTAATAATTATAGTCTTATAAATAAATTAATTTTCTGAATAATAATAAATTAGATTAGACTTTAAGTCATAAGTTTTTTATCTAAAATTTAGTCCGTTTCGGATTGAATTATAAAATATATTATGAAATAAAGGATGATTGTGGACAAGTTATATTAAAGCATAATTTTTAAAAATAAACTCAGTTAAAAATTCAATTAGATTTGAGTTGAATAACACATAATAAAAATAATATCATTTTAACTTAATTTACTAAATTTATATCGAATTACTTGAATAGATTTAACATTGACGCATGTAAAACTCGAATTCCATCCGTTAACTTGAACTCAATGGGTTGGGTACATGTTGCCATCATAATCGTGCTTCATTGAGAGTGATATAAAATATGATCAACACAAGATGGATATGTACCATTGAAAAACCTATCATTTGGTGATGTTGCATCAAAGAATTAGATAACTTCTTTGATGGTGAAAAGATTGGATAATTAACTTTATGATTTTTGCAGATATATCCTCACGTAACTTGACTTTAAAACAAGTAATTGTTGTTTGCTCATTTGCTTAAAGGCCTACAATGGCAGGTAGGTTGCACTAACCATCTCATCTCTTGTTTAATTACATGTTTAGTCAAAATAAATAGTGATAACAATGTCTGATTAAACTCATATCAGCCAAAAAAAAAAAAGGTTATTGTAAGCATATAATATAGTTGATAATAGTTTGAGCCAAATTTGATATTAGATTGGAGCATTCCAATATAAATAAATTGTAATTAAATTTGATTTACTTTGTTAATTTTAAGTAGATTTAACTACATTAAAGGATAAAATTAAAGATGAAAGGGACCTAAAACCAATTCCATTTGCATTTAAGGGCTACAAATCACTAAAACCAATTTCATTTGCATTTAAGGGTTACAAATTTGTAACCCTTAATTGCAAATGAAATTGGTTTTATCATTTGTAAGCCTTAAATGCAAATGAAATTGGTTTTAGGTCCCTTTCATCTTTTGAGGGATATGAAATATGAAATGTATGATTTAAGCATTTTTTATGTTTTTTAAGACCCATAATTTCTAAAAAACTAAGAAATAAGACAAAAACATTTACATCACCAGGTTAAAGATACTAAATATCTTATTTGTATATTGCTGTCACTTGATTTAACTTCCAAATACCTATAACATGGATACAGTTACACATAAGCTTAGATATGATGATCACTATGTACTTTTATTTGATCTCAAAACCAACTTGTAGTGAGCTTTTAGGCAGTAGAAGAACAAGCTTGGGTAGAAGCAACAGCCATTTGCTCCACTTTCACTCCAGCATTGCACATGTTAGCCATAACTCTTGTGTACTTCTTCCCATACCAGGACAAAGGTCCACAGTGTTTTTCATAAGTTGTCACCTGAACAGAAACAACACAGAAGTCATTGGAAAAAGCATTAGTCACAAACCCTTTTCAGGATTTGATGGCTGTGAAGTTAGTTTTTTATCAGGAAAACTTACAAAGTTCTTCAGGCAATCCCAATCATCGACTAGAGGAAGACCTGAAGGCCTGACAGAATTCATAATCTCTGAAACTTGTTCAGTCCCATGAATTGTTGTTACAATATGGTTTATGCTACTGTCCACATGTTGTCTATGAGCAAGGACTTCCTGTAGCTTCTTTTGAGCTTCAACCTTTTCCTGAGACCCTTCAGGAGCTTTATTAACCTGTTTAAATTGGACGATTGGAGCTTTATTATAGGTATAAATCTTCATTGATGAACCCAAATAAAGAGGATTGCATCATATTTAACCTTGTGGATGAAGTGACGAAGAGATGCATCACGTTGGGTGAGGGAATTTGACGGTGAAGATGAAGCTGATTTGTAAGATTCTGCAGATTTTGGACCCAGGTAAACACATAAAGATTCGTCGCAGAATTTCTTGTTTCCATATTGCATGACATGAGAGCTCATATCACCATTACTTGCTGTCCTTTTCTTAGCCTGAAAAAGGTTATAACAAGTAGGATAAAATATTACTAAGTTATCTTATGTTTTAAGAAATTTAAAAAAAAAAATTAAAATTCTTTTTATTATTGTTAATTTCTCTAGAACTTTTCTCTTAATTTGTTACATATAGACCAATTAATTACTACTGATACGAGAACTCATTTTAATTCTTAAATATGACTCGACTCAAATTGATAGTTGAAGATAGTTACAATAAATTATTAATTTGAGTAAAGTTTAAATGGTTTAAGTCAAATTTGATTGATTCACTTATAATATTTATGTCACATATATTTCATCATTATTTTGTAAACAAAAATATGAAAAAGTTTTCTGAATAATTAAAATTATATTTTTTCAAAATTTTAAAATCATAAATTTCTTTTAAAAAATTTAAACTACAAAGCTATTACTGAAACATACAAATGAAAAGAGACAAAAGAGATATACCACTTCATACTGCCTCTGTAGTGTTTCTTTACTTGAATCATTCAAGTCACTGCATAACAACAAAAGAATAAAATGTAATTGACCCAAATCAGAAGAGCTTTAACTCATCAGGAATAAGATTGGAAAAAGAAAAGATATTATAAGGAACTAAACCAGTCTTCCATCCAGGCAACACTGAATAAATCTCCAAGACAAGTATCATATTTTGCAGGTGGACCAGGATGTTCGCCAGGACAGTAAGTTGCATAACTACTCTCATCTTTGTTTGAAGCAGTCATTGCATATATGTTTATGTTGCTTGGAAGCAGACCTTCAAACATACTTCCGGACTCGCAAGCTTCAAGGTAGAATACCTTAACAAATCCAAAAATCATGTGTACCATTTAGGATTATGTATCATTAGTTACATGGAAACTCATCAAAATCTTAAAAATTGAACCTAGATATTTTCATATTGAGTTAAAAGAGATTGAATATAGGATATATTGATTACTATCTTCAGTGATTATTAATATTAAATAAGAAAATTTAAAATAAAAATTATTTGATCAATAAATTAGTGAAAATTGGTAATTGTTATCACCATAAACAATAAAAATTATATAAAAATTCAAGGTAAAATCCATTAGCAATTCCAAAATAAGGTGTACCCTTAGTTTAATTACTACTAGCTGCCTAGAAACTCGTCAAAATCTTAAAATTTTAAAACTAGAAATTCCAATATTGAACATATCAGTAGAAAGACCGATTGACCTCTCTACTAATTAGTGATAAAGTTGTATACATTGGATTGTTCCAAATCATGCGTTTAGCAGTATTTTTTACTGGATCATTATTGTTGTTGTAGTAATCGAAAGACCGATTGGAAAACTAGTCTTTAGTAATTTTAATGGTCATTATTTATGTAATTAGTGATTAGTGGTTAAAACAGTAAAAAATAAATATATTAATACAATCTCTTTTAAATAAAATTTTTATTTGACACTAACAATCACTAAAATTATTAATATTTATTAATCACTGTGACATAATTTTATTGAAAATAAATTCAAACTATCCTATAATTGCAATATGACAGCTCTCTATCATATCTTTGGTTTCGCCATATCCACTAAGAATCATTATACATTAAAAAACAACACTGACGCGTTTTTCAACTTCAACTTTATTATATGAAAAAGAAGAAAGTATCTTTTAATATTGTTTGGTTATTGAACTTAGACTAATAATTAATTAAACTAATGTATAATTAATTAACTAAACTTACCAAGGACTTGTATGCCTTAGCTTGGTGCATCTGTTTCAGCACTTTTATCAAGTCTTTAGCATAAAGGTTCTCGTCAATGAAAGCTGAAAAACACAGGAAGTGATAGTTTTACGTATCAAAACACGATCAAACTAGAAAAAAAAAGGGTAAAGAATCTGAAATTAACATATTGATTCTGTGTGATGAGTGAACTAGCTAGCTAGGTTAATTTAATATACTCACAGACTAGTCCTGGAGCTCCATGATCAGTGTAATATATGAAAACATGGTCGTTTGGACCACTTGCCAGAGCCTTGCCACTTCCTCCTCTGATTCCAGTTTTGTTGTTTAAGAGAACAGTAAATAAGTTATGTAACGTAGCATTCTTCCCAGTGTAATCCTTTGAACATAAAAAAAGAAAAGAAAAGCTCAGAAGGATATATCCATCAATATATTTATCTATAATATTACAAATAAGGACTTACTTTTAAGTATATATGCTATATAATATTGGGTTAATTATAGTGAACTTTGTGGTTTGATTTTTATTTTATTATAAAATTATTATTTGTTTATAATATTCCAAATAGTACTGAAAGACATTTTTAAATATGTTGGATTAATTAGAGTTGACTCTATATGGTTTGATTTTTATTTTAAAATTGTCGTCAGCTCTCTATTAAATATATATGTTATAAAATATTGGGTTGTAGTTTACCTTTTCTATTTCAATCTTTATATTTTAAAATATCACTTATCTTCGTATTTCAATATAAGTTATATAATATTTGGTTAATTATACCAAATCTTATATACATATGATCATATTATACAACTCCTTTCAACATGTTTTTTTTATTTTACCTTATGTTATGTTTCATTAATTTTTATTTATTTGTAATTCTAAAGCTATCGTTTGAGGCTGAGAAAGGAGGAAACATGATCAAAAGCCACCAACCTTGGGAACTCCATGATAAACATCCTCACCACCAGGTCTGTTGATGATGATACCCTTCTTCGGATTTTCTGGGTTATAAGCGATATCATCGTACATGAAAACGATGATGTTTTCTTCTTTTAGTCCACCTTTCCTCAGCAACTGATATGCATGGCATATATCTGCCTGGAATACACAAAACACGAAAACAGAAAATTTAATCTTATCAAACACCAAAAATGAAAAGTTGTTTGATAGTTACTAACCATATTAATGACTGTTTTGCTGCTTTCCAGGTTAATAATTGCTAACTTTTACGTTACTAATTCTCAATCTCAAAAACAGAAAAAAGAGTGAGTGAGTCCTGTCTTTTTCCCAGTTCTAAACTGAAAGTTCATGGTTTCTCTTTTTTCTCTGTGTGTTCATTCACCTGATGCCTGTAGTTCGAATACTCTCGCGACCCTGCAATTAGAACTGCCCATCTTTTTCCCTTAGGATCAGCATTACAAGTTGCAGACTCTTCATGAGTACTTTTACCTGAAGCTGTAACCGACGGTAACTCATCGGAGTTTTCTGTCAACTTCTCACTGTAACAGACGGGACTTACCAGTGCCAAGAAAAGAACCAGAAGACCATTGCCATAAGAAACCATATTTGTGAGTTGAGAACCTGCTTAGTTTCATATGATTATCTTGTAAGTGATAAGATGAGAGCAAGAGCAAGCAAATTTGGTAATCTCTTAATCAGGAATTCGTGTAAATTTTGTACCTAATCAAGAAGATTATCTCATAATTATTGTCAATATATAAATAAAAGATATAATATGTACATGTAACGCATATAAACTAATTATAACATTTAAGTAATATCTAAAAAACCATTCTGTGGATACTATATAAAATGGTTTAAGTGATTGATAAGTAATTAAAAAAAAAAAAGAAATTGAAGTCATTAGTACAAAAGAAAGGTGAAGGAACTTGAAGCTATGAACTCAATTGGATCATTTTGTTAAACTACAAAGAATAGCTCTTACCTTTTAAGAGAAATAGGATTTGATAAACAGAAAGGCTTTTAAGTTAATGATACTCTTACTGGGGAAGAGAAGGAGCTTATTTATAACTTGTAAAAGCTAAAACCAAGGGTTGGGATCAAATCTTCGATAGACACGAGGGAAGAAGACTAAATAAATAATGACATTTGGAGTCAAGCCGTGCATTAAACTTAATTACGTACAATGACATTTGGAGTCATGCAGTGCATTAAACTTAATTACCCTAAAACTTAGTTGAATTCCTAATTAAATTTAAGCTTATGGTAAATTACCATTCTTTCTAATTGACATCTTTCTAATTAAGTATACTTGTCAAGAGAGGAGCTTGTGTAAAGGACAAAAGAAGTTTTGGAATCTCTTTAATGATTAACTTTTAATTAAAATCGAAATCAATCTTTATATTAAGTGAGTCCATAATGTTGATTTGACTCTTTATTCTATAATATATGTAAGTCTTTGTAAGGCTTAAGCAAGATAATTAAGTAATAGTGGTGATAGTTACATGCAATAAACTAATAGTCCATACAAGTTTAGGCTCTTATCTCTTACAGTTTGCTTGCTGAGATTGTTATTTTGCTACATTTATCAGGTAGAGTTTAAGTGAAATATGAACATGAATTGTTGCAGCTTGGATCCTCGTATTAGGTTATTAATATAATAATACTAAATTTCGACTAAAAATAGGAAAAAGAACAAGAATATTCAGATTTAGGTCTTGTAAGAAACTAAGAACTGTGATTATGTAAATATCGGAAATGTTAAAAGGGATAACGGTTTTCCAATGTCTAAACTTTGTTTTAACTCTTCCTTTTATCTAAATATCTTAACTACTAATTAATTTTACTTTATTTTTAAATTTATATAAATATTTTCTTAATTTTATCAATTTAATGATTATTTACAAATTTGCAAATTTTATAAACTCCGAAGTTCTATAGTAAATCATAAATTGAGCCCTTAACTTTTAATATAAAACTTCAAATTTTGCTACAACAATAAAGTATATAACAAATCTAGAGATGTTTCTAAAATTAAAATCAGCTTTATAAAGTTCACAACATAGTTGTTAAAAATTGTGATTCTAATGTTCAACAACAACAATAACAACCCAATAAAAATTTCGCTGAAATGAAAAATTTGAAGAGGTCCAATAGTACACAATATTATTCTTAACTGTGATTCTAATGCTCGTAGATAATAAAATAGAAATCACATATTTTCCATTATTCACAATCTTATCAATAAACGATCTTAATTTTTTAGATTTACAATATTCATCTTCCTAAGCATTTATCTAAATCTAATAATCCCAATGTCTCTTATTAAAATAATAAAACATATATTTTGTAGAAGAACTTGTAAAGTAATAAAGGCTAGGGTTGACCTCAAGTCAGCTATCGTTGGCTTGACCTTTTACTCACCTACCAAAAAAGGTGTTTTTAATCTTTTTTTTATTATGCATCTTTTTGTAAGTTCACATGAAACAATTTTTTGGTAAATCAGTTCACATGAAACATTCGTACTTGATAACAAACTAATTCATGATAAAACCATTGATAAGACAATTAATTTTTTTTAATCCTAATTAACTTTGAGGGAGAATAATCAACGATAAGCTTTGACTGACGAATGACGATGGGTCAAAGCAAAAGAACCTTCTTCTTACGCGTACGATGCACCAGCCACAAAACGCACGAACAACCCACCAACACACTAATCTTCATCACGAGCCAGAGGAATTGATCATGGGCATGACATGGCAACCACTAAGTTCAAACAGTCCTTTTCTTTTTTCCTTTCTCCATTGCTTTGAAGGCCATTAGATTTAGAGTCAAGTGATTTAAGATATAATCAATGTGCTTCTTAATTTTTTAAAATTAGCCTTAATTTTTTAATATTTATCCGTCGTTTCGTCTGATAAAATTTTTAAATTTAAGTTCAGTACTATATATGATGTTGTTTTAGAGTTTATAATTAAGATTTTTAACAGAGATTGACAATAAAACTAAAATTATAAGTGAATTATTGATAATATTTTAAAAATAATAGTATATTAAATTTATTGGACAAGACATCTCAAACAAAACCATTTTTTATAATTTTTGGTCTTTGCTTGTTTCTTGACATGAGCAAGTTGATACTAACTGGCGCATAGCAAATGATTATTATACGTAGGAGGATTATTATCAGAACCACTAACGTCCCCTCTGGCTGCATGTGGATGATGAAATTCTCGTTAATCATGATTGCGAAGAAATACAATTTTCTTCCATACATGATTGGGAAGAAAGAAAGTTTGTACTAAACGAACTCAGATGGATGAAGGGTTTCTAAAGATCTTTTTTTTTTTTGTGTTTGGAACTCAATGATATTTGATATGATTCTATTCGCAATTAATAATTAACTAAAGGATTTATATGTACAAGATAAATAAAAATAAAGATTTCAAAATCGAACCTAAATTTAAATCAATAAAACAAGATGTTTAAGGTTTAAAAGGTTCAATTGATATTAAATTGTCAGATTAAAGATTGAATAAAATTAAAATTTCTTAAATGAGATTGTCTTTATCTATTAAAAATTAATTAAATAGAAAAATAAGATTGTTGAATTAAAATTAATTGGTTTATTTTATTTTATAAAATTAACTGATTAATTAATAAATTGATTATTTTTAACAATAAAATTATTAAAATAAATTAAACTAAAAACTAAAAATTAAACTAAAAATTAATCAGTTCAACATTTTTACAGTTAAAACGACCAATTTGATTCCATATATATATATATATATATATATGTTTATACTCTCATCTACACATTCATGCAAAGATGACCAAGGTTTTAAAATGTCAATAGGAGATATACTAAAATATATAGATTAATATTTTAATGAGAAGTCATCTATAATAGAAATTTCTTAAATATTAAGGCTTACATTATCTATTTAATAACATGTGTGAATTAAATATATGCATGCACTTAACCACATAATGCATTAATTCACATAACATCCAACACTAATTTTAAAGTTTTATAATCTCAATCTTAAATACTACGTAATTAATAAACATCTAGAAAAAATATTTTATCAATTTAGGCATGCGAATATTTCAAGTAGATATTTTGTTGACAGTAGTTATCATTATCAACACCAAGTTAAAGTATTGCTAAGACGCAAATTTTGGAGAGATTTGATAGTACTCAGTTTTACTTTTATTTAATAAAAAGGTTGTTTCCGACAATAGAAAATTTAAATTAATATTTTGTTGAAAGTAGTAAAAAACATAAATTGGAAATTTTAATTGTAATATTTCCTTTTTTTTATTCTCAAACAAATTGTGCTGCCTTGATTGCTTAATCTGTATCTTAGAGTTGCTAAAGATAAGTAATTTCCTCTTATTCAAAGTAACTTACAGCTTAAAAAGTCTATGCTTCCAAAATTATTTAGGCATAAATGTATTAACGTACGAACTAACAAATATTACTAAATGGAATTTTGTATTTATGTATACACGACTTGCAGCTTTCCATCAATTGACATAACACAAGTTTTGCGAGGCTTAGCCTCTCTTACACGAAACAACTTGATTTGGAATTAAGTCTATAGAGTGAGAAATACTGCTTTGGGTTAAAATTCCCTTTATGGTCTATAGTTTATGAGAATTAATTAAGAGGTAGAGTTTAAGAAGAAAGTGTTTGTAATACAAGCAAGAAGTCTTTCTACATTAAGTCTTCAAATTTCCAAACTTTAAATAAAAAACCGATTTAACCAGTTTAATAGTAAAAATTTTGAATTAGTCAACTTGTCGATTTGATTTATTTTAATAATATTTATTTTAAAAATTAAACAATTTATTAATTAATAGATTAATATTTATAAGCTAATTAGTTTTATAAACCAATATAAACTGATTAATTTTATTTAAAATTTTTATTTAAAATTTAAAATTTTGAAATATAAGGATAGTCTTCTTCAAATTTTTAAATTCTTTAATTTATTTTAATCTTTAACTAATTTTATGACGATTTAATACCGGTTGAACCTTTTAAACTTTAAATTTATTATTTTATTAGTTTAACTTCTTTTAATTTTTAAAACATTGATGTTTTGTAATATTGGTGATTATCAATAGTTATAACTTCTCCACACATATATAATGCTATTAATTTTGCTACGTAATGGGTAGAGTTCCTTCCTTCTCTTACAAGTTTACTATAAAATGAAATGAATATAAAATTACCTTGGGCAGGAAGCTTTCAATCTGGAATATTGAATGTAAACGCCGGCCGGATCATGCCATCTTTAGACGATTTGTTTCATCTATATTTGTAGTGAGAATGTGCCAATTATAACAGTAGATTCGTTTGGTATCATCATTAAATCCATATGATTTTAGGTTAGGTACAGTCATCTCCTATTTCAATCATCATCATTATATCTAATTCGAAGTTTTTCAATAAAGTGAGATCTGAAATTACAAGACTTTACCTTTATATAGTTGAGAGATTGTTTTAGTAGACTCACATGCGGATGTGACAATAAAAGAATGATGTAGGTTAAAGAGTAAATAAGTAAAATTGAGACGTTAAATAAATTATGTAAAAAAATATTAAATACATTAATAAATAATAAATAAAGAATATTAAACTTAATTTAAATAATAAAACATCTCCTATTTCAATATTAAACTTAATTTGTTTTGGGTACTTAATTCTTTACATTTAACAGCAATCAATATATACATTAAATAATATGTTGATGGTAGATTATTTATTACTAGTAGGAAGTTGACTAGGAATCTTTAGGTACATATCATGAGATTTATGGATACTATTTAATAGTAAGGATTATAAAAAAGAAACTTGTTGTATATACATTCAAATTTTAGGTACCTATCATGAGATTTATGGATACTATTTAATAGTAAGGAATATAAAAAAAAGAAATTTGTTGTATATACATTCAAACTACCTTGATCATATTTATCTTTATTGAAAAATCGAAGAAGTTATACAAGGGTTTTGTCAAGCTTGCTATTAATTGAATGATAGCATATATGAAGGTTTTAAAATATGAGATAGGCATATTATAATTAAAACCTTTTTACTTGTATATATGTAGGAAATATTAAACATTAATTACATGAGAACTTAAAATTCCAATTCTTACTAAATAACAAAATTAAGTAACATTGTCCTGTTAAAACCTTATGTAGTAGTTCTTAAGTGATATTGGCCTGTATAAGTAGAAAATGGTTGCTATATCCCGGGGACGGATATGAATTCATTCGAATGACTCTTTCAGACAAATTGGAAGTCGAAAAGAGAAACTCAAACTTCCACAAGCTCCTAGTTCCAAAGAATTCATAATATATCTTTTTAGAAAATATTATGTTCCTAGAAAAACAATCCGTTATATGTTGAAAATCTACTGTTCAATCTTTCTTCTCTATTTGTCGCATAGCGGTTGTCGCGGATCAACTATCGGGATAGATGCCTGAGTATGTAAAAACTATCCTCAATCTTTGTCCTTAGACTTCCTTCATTGAACATATGCTCATGAATTGGATTTGAACCAATATCTCCAGGCGAGTTTCCTTTTAGTAGATCGTGAGTGGTCCGTCCTCCTCCTCATTATAGTCCTCTTATAGAAAAGAAAAAAAAAAGAAAATCTCAGTTTCTTTTGTTATGGAAATTTTAAAGAAAAAGAAAAATAAAAACATAGTAAGTTAAAGAGATAATAAATTAAATAATGTCTACACTTTTAAGTTTTTTTATTTAACAATTAATTTTAAAAATTTGTACAAATTAAATGAATTTTTTTTACTAATATAACGGTCCATCAAATACCACTTGAATATTAATTATATTGGAAAAATAATATATATCTAAGTTAAATTATCATAAAAGGCTGAGAAAAGACAAGATAATAACTCAACCCTAACGATAATCATTTATGGGGTTTATGGGTTGACTATGCTTTTCTTCTAGCAGTAATTTGGCATATTTAATTTGGATTTTGTTAGGTTTTAATAAATAGTCATTCTCAAAACTTAAAATGGTTTATTATTATCAATTGATTACTTATCATTTAATTGCCATATAGTCCTTATAATAAAATAATTATAATAAAATAAAGCAACAAATCATCATGATAGATACGTTTGCCTTTAATATAATTAAAATCGAATGAGTTTAAAAGGAAATTTCTGATATTGCATAAATTTTGTTTTCTTCCTTTTGTTTCCAGCTTGCAATATTGTCTGAAACGAAATAACGTGTACTTGTTCGAAAACGTTAGGAACATTCATTCTCACAACATTTACATGGACACTAATGTACAAAAAAACCTTTGTAAGTATGGCCATTCATACATAATTTTACTATTTTATCAAAGATAATTTACAAATTAAGCACAAAGATACGATAATATGATAGGAAGAAATATATTCAAATTCCATTGTATGAACTACAAATAAGCATCAGAGTTCGAGATGGACGATCGGTGGTAAATTCTGTTCATATCTTTAGCAACAACATAATCACTTGGTCTAACTTACAAAAGACCTAGAAGGCTAGCTTATTTATTATTTTACATCTTTCAATTCCAGAACAAGGGTCCACAATGTTTTTGATTGTAAGTTCATGATTAGTTTCTTGTAAGAAGGTGTGAACTGAGGACTTTGGAATTTTTGTCTAATTTTATTTTGTTCAATTCTGTTTAATTTGTTAAATAATTGGACACCAACCTTGTCTAATTATTTAAGTAAAATTGGATAGAGTAAAAATAAAAAGAGTATCCCACTTTGTCGGGATGATCTCTGTCTAAAATATGTGTACTAATTCTGTCTCATTAAATCTTAGCCATTTATTTATATAGGATCCACACAAATAAATGATTAAGATTTAATAATCTACATAAATAAATGGTTAAGATTTAATTTTACAAAATTGATACACACATTTAGTACAGAAAATTTCATGCCCACTTTGCTACGGTAGGTTGGATTCTCCCAGGCATGGAACAATCTAACCTACGATAGTACAATATTGAAGTCTTATTTTTGGAAACGTCGCAAAAGTGTGTTCGAAATCTAACCGACAATAGTACAATATTGAAGTCTTATCTCTTGGAAACATTGCAAAAGTGTCTTGGAAATATAACCTACGATAGTGCAATGAACTCTTAGTCTTATCTCTTGGAAACATTGCATAAATGTGTTTGAAATCTAACGTACTACAGTACAATGAACTCTTATGCCTTAGAAACATTGCAAAAGTGAGTTTGAAACCTTGAAAACGTTAAGCAACCGCAATCTCTTTTTAGAAATGTCTAAAGTTGCAAAAAAAAATTCCACACGCGGTTAAGCTTTTCTTGCACGAAATTGTATGAATATGGACTATGGAGTATGGAGTCAACCTCCACGCGCAAGCTAAATGACAGAAAAGAAAATTTTAAAAGTTACTTTAGGTTCTTCCTGTTGAAAATTTCTTATGGGTTTAATAGTCTATTTTCAATTCAAAATATGTAAAGTTTGATATAAAAATTATTTAAAGTTCGATTTTTGTAATACTTATTTTTTAATAATTAAAAAATTTATCTGATTTGACTAATTTAATAATAAAAATTTTGAACCGATTAATTTATAAATTTAATTTTTATTTTTTCGATTCAATTTATTTTAATAATTATTGTTTATTCGAAAGAAAATTTCTAATATTGCATATTTTAGCTATAAATTTTTCCTTTTATTGCTTGCTTGCAGTATCATATGAAACCAGTAAATAACTTTGTATTCGGTTCGAAAACGTCAAGAACATTCACTCGTACAGCATTTACACGAACACTAATGTTTAAACACCTTTGTAAGTATGGTTATTCACACATAAATTTACTATTTTGTCAAATTTGAATTTAAAAATCAAGGACAAAGATCCGATAATATGATAATATGATATAAAGAAATATAATCAAAATCGATTATATGGATTGAAAATAAGCTTCTGAGTTCGTGAGGAGCCGCAGGTAGAATTGAAATAGAGCGGTTGTTAATAGTTTAGATTTGATTCAACCATATAATAAAAACGAAAATAAAAATAAAAGAGAGAAATCTTAAGAAAAACATGAACATAGGCAAAAAAAAAAAAAAATCAACAAAATATTTCTAGATTTTGAAAATCAATTGTGATAATAAATTTGTGTTTCTGTAATAACATTGCAGTTTTTTTTTTTCTAATACTTGAAAGTAAAAAGTCGCAACTTTTAAAATAAAAAATCGCTTCCCATATTTTTAGCAACAATAACAGAAATAAAAAAGTCAAAGAAACAAGAACAGAAACATAATCATTAAACACTTAGTGTAATGTACAAAACCCCTTGCTAACCTTAACCTAGAAGGCTAGCTTTTGTATTATTTTACGTCTTTCAACTCTAGAACAGTGGTCCACGACGTTTTTGATTGTAAGTTGATGTTTAGTCTCTTGTAAGATAAGAAGAAGTGAAATGAGATAAGAGTTCATTGTACTATATCCTGGGTTAGATTCTTCTATGATAGTACAATATTGATGTCTTATCACTTGGAAATATTGCAAAAGTGTCTTTCAAGTCTAACCTAAAATTGTACAATGAACTCTGTCAAGATATTGGTGATTATATTTTATTATTTAGTTTTAGACATTATTTAATAATTAAATTTGATTATATTTATGTGAGACATTATTTGATAATTGAACTTGATTATATTGATGTGGGACTCTTCTAAGATAAATTTGATAAGGTTTAAAATCCTAATTAAGATATTTTAGAAAATAACTATTTAAGGAAACAAATTTTCTAGAATTTGAATTGATTATGACAATTATAATATGGCTAAGATTTAGGGCTAAATATTGTCATTTTTGGTGAGTAATATCGACAGATTTTGGATGATTTGGTAGGTAAATTTATGTGGATATTGTTGATGAAATTTGGTAGTTGATTGCATTGAGATTGAAGTCCATCTGCAACAAAACTTCTCTACTAAATGACGTCAGCTTGGCTGAAGAGTTTTGTGTTGCATTTTTTTAAATGTTTTTGTCATTGATTGAATGGTCTTACATATGAGATTTGTCTTTTGCTTTATACGATACTTAGCTAGGTAATTTGGGCATATATGTTGTGTTCTGGTTGATATCGTGTTCTTTTTTAGCTGGGAATTCTTTTATTATTCAACGATAATTGAGGATATTCTTTGAAAATTTTGCAGATGATTTATGTTTTTGGTTTTCTTATCATTATAGTGTTAGTGTGTTAGACGTGATAATAATCTATATACATTTCTATTATAGAAAAAATAAAAATGTAAAATATTATTACATACCTCCTGCCATTGATGTTGAGAGGTTTTGGACAAATATGAGAGGGCTTTTCTAAGCTTTTAGCAAATGCAAGAGATGGTGTATGCAGAATCATGCTAAGCCTAAGGACCTAATCTCCTTATATTCCTTGTTGTCTTCCATTAAAACAACAGAAGGACATGACAGTTTGCAGTGGAAGGACATGAGGTTTCAAAATGAACATATACAACCTATCAAAAAGTCAACTAACGGATAACAATCTCCCACTTGGGTCGTAGATGTAATATAAAAGTCATAAAACCTCCACTTAATTAAAGAAACTAAATGCACGAATCATGGCGATAAGGCCTCTAAATGTGAGTATTATCTTCCATGTATCACGATGCGTCTTATTTCTTAAGCTACTTTAACTAAATGAAAAAACCTTTATGTTTATTCTAGGTCCATAATAGTTGTAAGTATCAAAATAAAAATGTGTACATCAGAATGAGATAAACAACTAATTAATAAGAGTTTTGTGAAAGTACATACATAAATCACATAATGGAATCAAGTCCTATTCTAGCAACATGATCCTTAAAACTTTTTGATAGCATGCCTTTTGTTAAAGGATCAGCAATCATTAAATCAATGCGAATGTATTGAATGATTACTTTATTCTCTTTGACATGTTCCCTGATGGCTAAATACTTAATGTCGATTTGTTTATTTTGATTACCACTATTGTTGTTTTTGGCCAAGAAAATTGCAATTGAATTGTCACAATACATTCTTAATGGCTTAGAAATAAAATCCGCAATTCTAAGCCCAGATATAAAACTCTTCAACCACAGACCATATGATGTAGCCTCAAAACAAGAAACGAACTCAGACTTCATGATAGAAGTAGCAGTCAAAGTCTGCTTTAAACTCCTCCAGGATATGTCTCCACTGCCAAACATAAATACATATCTAGATGTTGACTTTCGTGAATCAACATAACCAGCAAAGTCCGAATCTGAGTATCCAACTATTTCAAGATTATCAGTTCATCTATACATAAGCATGAAATCTTTGATCCCTTGAAGGTACCTCATCACCTTTTTAGCAGCTCTCCAGTGGATCTATACCTGGGTTATTCTAATATCTTCCCAATATTCCAACAACAAATGCAATGTCAAGTCTTGTATAACCCTAAGCATACATTAGACTTCCTACTGTATAGGCATATGAAATATTTTTCATTTGTTCCCTTTCAACCTCATTTTTCGGGCATTGGCTCAAATTGAACCTATTACCCTTCACAATAGATGTTATACTCGGTAAACAATCTTTCATCCAAAATCTTTTTAAGACCTTATTGACATAGGTTTCTTGGGATAAACCTTAAATGTATTAAGATCTATCCTTATGGATCTTAATGCCAATGACATAAGATGTCTCACTTATATCTTTCATATCAAAATTCTTAGAAAGGAACTATTTCACCTCATATAGCAAACCTTTGTCATCTGTGGCGAATAAAATATCATCCACGTATAGAACAAGGAAACAAATTTTACTCCCACTAATTTTCATATATATGCGTTGATCCATGATATTTTCTATAAAACCATACGAAGAGATGATATCATCGAATTTCAAATACCATTGACAGGAGGCTTGTTTCAATCCATATATGGATTTCTTAAGCTTACACATCAAATGCCCACCATCACTAGAGGAGAATCCTTCCAGTTGTTTCATATAAGCTTCTTCCTCTAGGTCTCCATTTAGGAATGTTATTTTCACATCTATTTGATGTAGTTCCAGATCAAAAATGGGCAATCAATGCCATAATCACTCGTAAGGAATCCTTTTTAGATACAGGAGAAAAGGTCTCTATGTAATCGATTCCTTCTTGTTGAGTAAATCCTTTAGCAATAAGTCTAGCTTTATATCTTTCAACATTGCCTAATGAGTCCTTTTTTGTCTTAAAGACTCATTTACATCTAATGGCCCTTGCATCATTAGGCAAATTGACAAGATCCTAGACTTTGTTAGATGCCATAGAATTCATCTAATCTATTATAACATTGTACCACAATTGAGATTCATTGCAACTTATGGCTTGTGAAAACGTTTCAAGGTCATTTTCAACTCCAATGTTATAGTCAGCTTCTTATAAATACATAATGTAATCATTAGGTACTGCTGAATTCCTGTCTCTAATTGATTTTCTTAATATTGTATTAACGCCCTCCTAAGGAGCAGCTTGTACAACTTGTTGCTCAACAACCTATGGTGATTGTTGAACAATCGAATTTACTAGATTATCATCATCAGCTTGCGAAATGTGAAAGATTGGTTGTTCACCTCCCATTTAACTTTGAGGGATGCTATGAATGACAATCAATATATTACTTGAAATAGGAATTTGTATTTCACAATGATCATTCTCAAGAATTAAGTCCCGAGATTGATCACTCCCACTAATCAAGTCATTCTCAAGGAACTTTGCGTTTCTTGATTCCACAAATCTAGTATTATAAGATGGACAATAAAATCTATACCCTTTAGATCTTTCATATCCAATAAAATATCCACTTACAGTCCTTGGATTAAATTTCTTTTCTTGTGGATTATAAAATCTTACTCCAAAAGGGCATCCCTAAACGCGTATATATAGCAAACTCAATTTCCAAATTTTCCATAACTCAAATGGTGTTTTAGAAACAGCCTTGGTTGGAACTCGATTCAATACATACATTGTCGTTTTAAGAGCTTCAGTCCACAAGGATTTAGGAAGTTTAGAGCTGTTAAGCATACTCAACACCATGTCTAATAATGTTCAGTTTCTTCTTTCTGCTACACCATTTTAATCCAGAGACCTAGGCATGGTGTATTGAGCTAATATCCTATGCTCTTGAAGAAACTTCACAAATGGACCAGGTGTTTGTCCACCCTCAGTGTATCTACTATAAAATTCTCCACCTCTATCTAATCTCACGATCTTTATTAGCTTACCACATTGTTTCTCTACTTCCATTTTAAATACCTTAAAGGCATCTAATGCTTCGTTCTTGCTATGAAACAAATAGAGATACATATATCGCGAGTAATCATCTATAAATGAGATGAAATATTTTTGACCATACAAGTCCATTTTTGGACTACAAATGTCTGTATGTATGATCTCTAATATGTTTGAACTCCTTTTAGCACCATTCTTTTTCATGTTGGTCTGCTTTCCTTTTATGCAATCCACACAAACATCAAAATCAGTAAAATCTAGAGTATTAAGTACTCCATCATTCACTAGCTTTTTTATTCTTTCAAGGAAAATATGTCCTAATCTTCGGTGTCATAACATAGAGGATTGTTAACATATAACACATATTTTAATACTAGCATTACTAGGGACATGCATTGTATTGTGAAAAACATTTTCTTGAAAATTAATTCGAAAAATACCATTAATCATTGTACCGTTCCCAACAAGATTAGATTTATGATACAAACCAATTGATGTATTTGAAAAGTTAAAGGAATATCCTATAAGTACAAGTCTTGAAATTGAACTCAAATTTCTTGAGAAACTTGGAATATAAAATGTTCTTTCCAAAGTAAAAAAAAACCAAAATTTAAATCTAATTTGCATCTCCCAACAGTTTTCACATGTGAACGCATCTTGTTGCCTGAATAGATGCTTTGTTCACTACCTATTGGCTTCCTGTGATTTAGAAAACCCTGCAAGGTATTGGAAATATGGATTGTAGAACCAGAATCAATCTACCAAGTGTTATGACAAGCATCAATTATATTAGATTTATAACAAACAAATGATATTGAAATATCTTTTTTTATAAGCCAAGCCTTAAATTTGACACTATCCTTCTTTATATGCCCTTTCTTTTTGCAGAAGCGGCACTTAGGATTGAAATCCGTTTTTGATCTCAATACGGACCGAAATTTTATCCTTTCCTTTTTGTTTGGCTTGCCCTCTATTCCTTCATTCTGTTGCCATATGTGCACTTTCACTTAATTCCATTACTAACCTCCCTTCCTCTTAAACATACATAGTTAGAAGTTCATTGATAGACCATTTATCCTTATGTGTGTTGTAAGAGATTTTAAAGGGTCCATATTGTGGTGAAAGAGAATTAAGAATGTAAATGTACATGGAAAGACTCGAACATTTCAACCTCAAGAGATCTCAGTTAAGCTACAATATCCCTCATTCGTATGATTTGCTCATGCACAACTCTAACGCTTGTGAGCTTTATTGATGATAATTTAGTCATTAAGTTGCTAGCTAGGGCCTTATCTAAAGACTCAAATTGTTCATCAATAGCCTTCAATCACTTTATCTATGCTGAACTGAGCAAGAACCTTTCTGATATAGTTTTTCTATATCAACCATAGCTTCCCTTCCCTCTTATTCTTGATCGTCTGAATTCCTAGGAGCTTGTGTGCCTCTCCCATATCCTTCATCTCAAAGTGTTTAGATAAAACATTCTTCACTTCTACAATTCGGTTTAAGTCCTTTCGAGTGATGACTAAGTCATCTATATAGACTAGCATATAGACATCTCTATAGTAAAGGTAGTAATCATAGGCACTTCTTGTGAATTTCGTAGCAATTGGTACCTCCTGAAACTTCTTATTCCATTGCCTAGGTGCTTGTTTCAACCTATATAGGGATTTTTGAAACAAAGAAACATGGTTAGGCTTATTTTTATCTACAAAACCGATTGAATGTTTCATGTAGATAGCTTCCTCAAGCTTTCCATATAGGAAGGTTGTTTTAACATCCATTTGATGGATTTCCCAATCATAGATAGTTGCTAGCACAAGAATGAACCTTATAGTCTTGAACTTCACAACGGGTGAGAAGATCTCCTTGTAGTCAACTCCCTCTTTATGTCTGTGTCCCTTAGCTACAAGCTTGGCCTTGTATATTTTGGGTTCTACCTCTGTAAGTCCCTCTTTAAGATTAAATAACCATCTGCTTTCAATCAGCTTTGCTTTAGGTGGCTTTGGCACTAGCACCCAAGTCATATTCTTCATTAAAAAGGAACATTCATTCTTGCTAGCCAATTTTCACTGTTGAGCATCCTTTTTGCTCATAGCTTCTTCTTAGGTTTCTGGTACCCTACAATTAATGGATTCTGCAATAAAACAAGCATATTCCACTAAGTTAGAATCATAATACCTCCTATTAGGTGTCCTTTGTCTTAGCTGTCTATCTTTGGTGAGCTGATAATCAAGTAGAGAATTATTAGTGTCAGCTGGTTGAGAAGTTCCCTCCTCACTTTCACCTTCTGCTTCCTTAGTTTCTTGTTCATGGTGGGTAGAGCCTTATACAGGCTCCCTAACATGATATTGTGCGCCATCTTCTTTTGTTTTAGTTGCTGGTGGCATATTAAGTGCTTGATGATCCTAATTACTCTTGAATTTCCTTTTGTAGGTCAATGTCTGCAAGTTTCCTGCACAACAAAGGAAATTCGTGTTCCTTAAATATTACATCTCTACTAATAAGAGTTTCAAAACCTCCCTATTGAAGTAATAGGATTTTGTAGCTATTAACTCCTTTTAGATAGCCTAAGAACATTCCTTTAGCTGCTCTAGGTTCCAATTTCCTTGCCTTTTGGTGTGCATAGGCAGTATAACCAAAGGTTCTTAAGTGAGCCAAGCTAGGCTTCTTCCCATTCTAGATTTCCTGAGGTGTTTTGCAATCATTGGCTGATGTAGGCAATCTGTTTACTAGATAGGCAACATTCTTGATAGCTTTACCCTATAGTAATTGTGAGCACCCCGAAGACAACAACATGTATCTTGTCTTTTCTAGGAGTATCCTATTGAGCCTCTCAGTTATACTATTATGTTGAGATGGTGCTCTAATAGTCTTGTGCCTTTGAATACCTTTTTTGTTGCAGTAATCTTTAAATTCTTTATTGCCGTATTTAAGGTCATTGTCAGTCCTTAGGCATTTTAACTTCTTTCCTGTTTGATTCTCCATGAGCGTATGCCACTTAATGAATATTTCCAGTGTTCATCTTTCCTTTTTATAGGATAGGATCAACATTTCCTAGACTTGTCATTCCGAATAACCTCAACTATTTATTTCCTCTGGCATTGGGCACTTGTACTGGCCTTAGAGATCGTTGTGGGCATATTCCATAATCTCTTTAGCTCTTTAAGCTCCTTTATGAAAACTGGTTTTATGGTGTTTTCCTAACACACAAGATTCATAGAATTCCATCTTCCTTATGTCTTTTCCATGAATCAACCCTTGTTTAGAAAGGTGCATCAAGCTCTTGTTCCTTGTATGTCCCATTCTTGAGTGCCATAACTTAATTAAATCTAGCTCTCCATTTCCAGTAGTTAGATTCACTTTAGTGGTGCCTATCACATAGTAAAGCCCTCATCTTTCAACTCCCTTTATGATCACTATTCCATCCTTTAGAATTTCTCTAAGTCCATCTTTAGATCTTATCTAGAAGCCTTGTTTATCAAACATACTTTCAGAGATGAGATTTCTCCTCACTCTAGCACAAATCTGACATTGGTTAAGGTTCTTCTTTTCCCATCAAATATGTTGATGGAAACATTCCCAATTCCTTCAACTTTTTGCTATCTAAAATCTGCCATCTTTATTTTGAAATTAATTGGTTCAAAAATGGTAAACCAGTCTCTGTGAGGAGTGACATGCATAGCATACCCAAAGTCAAAGATCCATTCTCTGCTGAGATCTTCACTCTCTTCAGTAATAACTAGCAGTTCATCACTACTAGATTCTTCAGGTTTCTCCACATTCTCAGTGTCTCCACCTTGTGCAGCCTTGTCCATTTTCTTCTTCCTGTAGTCTCTAGCAAAATGCCCCTCCTTATCATAGTAGGAGACTTCTTTCCTTTAGCCTTTTTCTTCTTCTTTTTTTTCACTTTCTTTAATTTACTTATCCATGCCATTCCCTTTCTATCAATTTCCTTTTTTGTTGTTCTTTTTTTGTTGTTCTTTTTCTGAGGCTTCTTGTCTTGTTTATTATCGATGAACATGACTTCTGGTTCCTTTTTGAATGAATTATTGTCCACAATTTCCTCTATCAGTGAATCCAGCACCCTCTTGATAGTAAGTGATTCTCCACTATCATGCTTAATCACTTTCTTGAAGGTATTGAAATCTGATGGTCAGGCCTTTATAATAACCACAACTTGGTGTTCTTTAGATATATTTTCACTTGTAGCTTCTAATTCTTGCACCAATTTAAAAAAATAATTTAGATTGTCATCAAAGGTTACAGTAGTGTTCATTTTATAACTGGCCAGATTATGTAAAAGTGTCATCTTGTTAAACAGACACCTTTTAGCATACAATTCATCAAGTTTCATCCATAGTTTCTTTGCAGTATTGCAATTCTGCACTTTTCTTATCACAATAGGTGATAAATGAAGCATTAACTTGTAATGTGCAAGCCTTTGCATCTTGAGTTTCTTAATAGGATTTGTTTCTACATTATAATGTTCTTCAATTGCACCATAGGATTCAAGTAAAGTTTGCATTTAAAGTTTCCAGATTGCAAAATCTTCTTTACTAGTAAAAATATCTATTTCTTTTCCCACCATTTTGTTACGTAGTTAAAAGATGACAAGAAAAAGATTCTTATTGACTTCTTGATTGTAAGAGTAGATCAGAAATAGGACACAAAGGTTAAGGCTTACTTGTATGATTGTTCTTACACTTTCTTGATGAACCTTGATTACTTGATTAGCCAGAGAGTTACCCATAATACTGAGGATTGGCTTTGATACCACTTATGTTGAGATTTGCCTTCTATTTATGTTATCTTCTTGCCCGAGAGACTGATAAAAGATGAGTTGGCTTTTGCAGGATTATGACGTTTTTCAGAAAAGAAAGAAGCACAAAACAAATTTACTTGGTTCGATAGCTTAATTGCTATTTACAACTAAGGATCTCACGTAGGTGGTTCGACTATTTTCAACGAAAAGAAAAATTTCCAAGAGACATAGTGTTTTTCAACACTTGCAAGGGTTCCC
This sequence comes from Erythroxylum novogranatense, assembly GCA_029891385.1. Lineage (NCBI taxonomy): Eukaryota > Viridiplantae > Streptophyta > Magnoliopsida > Malpighiales > Erythroxylaceae > Erythroxylum > Erythroxylum novogranatense. Next base: position 2,509,447 of record CM057226.1, on the reverse strand, counting down.
TATGAACTCACCAGTACTCCTAGGTAAGTACTTTAGCAACTCTTTGACTCCTAATTTCTTTTCGTAAACTTCTCACATCATCTTGGGTTACAATGAGAATGCTATGTGCATGAGACTAATGCTAATATCTGATTTTATATACTATATGTAGCTGTTGCACATTTCAAGCCTTCACTGTTAAAGAAAAAATTCAGCTCAAGTAAGCCTCATGTGCCTCTCACGTGCACCACTTATGCTCTTCTGCTCTGCGTTTCTCTTTATTCTTTGTTGTTATTCCTGTAACCAAACACTCTCATATTTTTTAGTTTTATGTTGTTAGCAAAAACAAATAAAAAAACCACACACTTATTACCATATGAACCCCATTTCCCCAAATGTTAAACCTGAATCATTTGAGATCAAATTGATGATTTGTGTTAAAAATCGATGGAGAAATGTGAATCACTTCACTATTTATTAATTAATCGGTTAATTTTTGTTAATTAATAAGTTCTTATAACCTAAAATAAATCAATTAATTTTTATTTAACAATCTTTTTAATTAAGATTTAAAATTTTCAATGATCAAATACAATCTTTTTCATCATATCTTAAATTGTTTAATTTTATTCAATCTTTAGTAAGTTTTATGATAATCTAATATTCGTTGAATTTTTAAATCTTAAACCTCTTGTCTTATTAGTTTAACTTCGTATCTAATTTTTAAAATGTTGAGGTTTTTACTTTCTCTAAAAATGTTCCTCTTGCTCTCTTGTTTTATTTTTCTCTAAAAATTGCTGATTTGTGACATAAATCTCTTTGAAATTGGGTGTTGGGGTGCTAGATCAACCTATAAGAGAGCAATCGATCAACTTATATCCTAAAATTTAAGAAAAATACCATAAACAAGTCATTTAAAGTTTGTTTTCGATCAATAATGTTTTTTTTTTGAAAATTTAAAGAAAATAAATTACTCAAAACTAAACAGTGTATTTACAAAGTACAACCCAACAAAGGGAGAAAAAACAATTACACATAGAGGCATTCCGAATAACCTCAACCAAATAACCTTCCAAAAACAAAACCACCATCTACACACTCCAGCGCCTACGCATATCCCAACTCAAGCTAGTTTGTGATTTCGTTGCAATAAGGAGCTCCCTAATCTCATTAACAATGAAATCCACCAATTCATACTTTGGCCTCGCCTGTTGTTTATAAATTCGTCGATTCCTCTCCCTCTATAAATGGTACACCACCAGCTGAAACGTCGTCAGGTAATGAGGCCATTTGTCAGTCCAGCTCACGTTTCCCTAATAAGAAGATCCATAACCACATTCCATTCATAGGAGGGCAGAAAAAAACCAAGCAAATTAACAATTCGGCTCCAAATCGCTTTGGAATAAACACATTCAAAAAACAGATGGTCTCGACATTCACCAAGTTGATAGCAAAGCACACATAACGGGTCAATGCTACCAAACCGCCTATCCTTTGTACGCAACCTATTTTTAATCGCCAACCACACGATAAACGCAGCTCTAGGACTTAGAGCTTTATGCCAAACCACTGCAGCCCACCTGACCTCCGCAGATTCCCTCCACCAATGACATGTTAGTGAATGACTTATTTTGGATTAACAAACTCTCTTGATGTTTTCATATGATTTATAGATTTTTAAAAACTTTTTATAGTCTATAAAATTATCTCAATTTGGTATACTAATTGTGATTTTCATTATGTGTATCTGTCAAATGAAAATATGATCATGAGAAACATCCATTATCTCCTTGTTAGGGATGGTCATATGGCCTGACCCTACTCGAAGACAATGAGAAACTCAAATTGACTAAACATTAAGTGACGTTTAATTAAAATAATATTATTTTAACAAAACTTATTAAAATGATGTTGTTTTTGATAAATTATATCCTGATGATATCATTTTAACCCTAATTTGATTGAGCTTTCTAATCTAATCTTGTGTCGAAACGAAATTATTTGGACTCTAATTTAATTAAAACTTGAATTGTTCAAACTCGATCCTCGAGTTTCAAATTATCCAAACTCAATCGAATTGAATTTTAGGTCGACATAAAATATCAAGTCAAGCCTGCAAATCGAGTCTTGAGAGAATATATTATAGAGGCTTTACCTATATTTTAATTTGTTAAACATAATGGTGATGAAATGATGTTAATGAAGTAATTATCATTTATTATAATTATGTTGTTAGTACATAACAAGATTTAAAACAAGTACAATATTATGATTACTTTATAACATCAAAGTAGATGATTTTTAGTTGTTTTCTATAAAATGATAAAAATTTAAAATTTCTTTTTAACCAAATTATTATTTTAATACAAAATATAAAAACCTTCAACTGTATAAAACCCTTTTGGCTTAGCTACAAATTCCTCTATAAATTTTGGCATGCTAAGTTTGGATCTTTTATATCCAAAATAGTTCTTGAGGATTGTTTTAATAGTGTTTTCCTACAACTATTTATTTTTATATTATTAACATTTATTATAAGCAGAAATTGATAGGAAAAAAAGGTCTAATTCCTTCTTCCAAGTGACAATTTCATTCCTAAGATAAAAAATTGAGCATGATTTAAGAGACAAAAATGAAGAATTTCAATCAATCTGACCTTGATCACTATATCAAGATTTAAAACGATTATAATAATTTCTAAAAATACGAGCACAATTAAAAAAAATATAGTCTCTCTATCTTGCACAAGTAAGGTTGCATTTTATTAGACCTTTTCAGATTCTGCGTTCTAGTTGGACTCATTGTAGAATACTACTAACTGTTATAGCAAGCTCTCAGTTTTTGCAGGTAACCTCCTGAGGAAGTTTTGTGGTATTGATGGAAGATTGGAACGCATTCTTGGAGGCCTAATTGCATAAGTCCCTGCAAGAACAACCATGTACTGAAATGGAGATATATAAAAGATACAACCTGCAATGAGACAGCAAATCATAAAGATGAAGGTGGCTCTTGGATCCCTCCAACTTAACAGTGATCTAAGTCTCTCCATTTGAGTTGCCAAGTCTCCTATCATTATCATCAACCTTCCTGCAATGTTCCTTAACCGATCATATCTTGCCTTCAGGACATCTCCTTGCTTGGAAGTTGGAAATGTATCAAACTCTTCGTCCAACTCATCAGGATGTGTAAATTCAGCATTGGATAGTTTGATATCCATGTGAGGAGGGTGTCTAGGCCTCCTTGGAAATGACCAAACTCCAACAAAGAAAAGGGTGAAGAAGAATATAGGTAAAGTCAGCCTAGGCATAATCACCATCAGGACGAATAATGAGTAGACAGAAACTGTGGTTGACGGACTTTTCCAGGTTCGAACATGATCAAACCATCTCCAAATTCCAAGCATACCTGTCAAACATGAGATGACTCTCTCGCAATTCGCCTTCCCTCTTCGTAAACTCCACATATTCACTCCGGTATCGAGCATATATTCCACGACCTCCTTCCTTAACGGTGGTCGGCACGACCGAGCCTTGAGGATAGGATATGTGTAGCTTGGTGCCTCAGACTATCTAGCTGATATACTGATAGTGGGCTAATGTAGTGCATATTGGGTAGTAGAGGGTGTGCATATGTTTGAAGCAAATTGACCAAAGAAGTACAGTTAAACTTTACTGCCAAATGAAGCTCTCCTGTTTTCTTTAATCCATTAGGTTGCAGCACAATAAGTGGATAGGAATGTGTATATATTCTATCAGTTTCAAGTGTCGATAACCGGATTCTTACCTTTCCGATTCTAGGATCTCCTGACCCTCCTTTCTTACCAACTCCCTGCAAATGGCTATTGTCAAAAACTCCAACCGTAATAACTGTATATGGATCATAGACATCCCAATAGTACTGCTCATTCCATTTTGGAGAAAGATTATCTATGATTGTAGTTGTCCTGATCCACTTATTTCCGTACTTGGCGACACAATAAGCATCTGTCGTTCCTCGACCATCCTTGGATTTCATAGGCAGCAATCCTTCAGCTTTCAGGATTCCCACCTCTAGTATCCCAATCTTGTCTGGCCATAACTTGGGAGATGTTGGTCTGAGATCGCTGCAATAGTAAGTTGGTTCATCAAAAACATGATATACACCATCTAAATACACTCTCAAATGAAGTCTACTAACAAACTTCCCTCCATTGTTCTCAAGATTAACCCATCTGTCAGCCATAGATGAAGGAAGAAGCCTCTTATCCACTTGCTGCAAATGAATCACACACCTTCCCAAGCATTCCTCCTTGTTAGCCCCCCACTTGTCCTCCACACTCAAGATCAGAGGATCATTGAATGGTTCTGCTGCAACAAACATCAGTTCCTCATTCCAAGTAGGATTCACATTCTTTACATTGGAAACTTTACTCCTCGAAACCAAGTTTCCAAGAATGGCCTTGACAAAAGCTTCAGGCTTCCTGTTCTTATCTGTTGGTGCCAAATCCTGCGCTGCAATCACATGAATTCTTAGGTACCAAAGTCTAGGTGAATGATATACCTTGGAACGAGTATATGTTACATTTTCTCCACTAACAGCAGCTGCATCAGAATGCCAGGCGATCGAAAAGGCATCATCTGCTTGATTCCCTATCCAAACAGCCAACATCAGCTCTCCTGGAACACTTTTCCCCTGTTGATCCTCTAGTCTATACCACTGTGGTGCCAACGGACTATCAGGTGGAAACCGGCTTGGTATATCGCCTAAATCGAATGACACACAGCCAATGCTTCCATCATTTGCAGATCCCTTGTCTCTGATCAAGATATCTACTACCCTCCCATGAAGTCTATCTTTTGCAAAGGCAAACACTTGATTCCATTCAGGATTTGATGTCTTCTCAAGGATCCTTGAAGTCCCCTTTTCTTTACCAATCATCAATTCAACAAAAGGGTCACAAGTTCCTGTTTCATCATTCACAGGCAACTCCTTAGCTCTCACAATTCTGACATACAGAAACTGGCGCTGTTCAACTAGTGTGAGCTTGTCACTGCCTGTAACTTTTCCCCTGCTAATATCAGGCGACGTCTCCTTGAGGGTGTAGTCCTCCTTAGGCTTCTCTTTCGGATGCATTGCTCAAACTGCAAGATAGACGGTGAATAACAAACCAAACTTGAAGGGTAAACAATAAGGAAATAATAAAGAAACGCCCATATCTAAAACACCAACATCAGAATAATCCTATACTCGAACTAACCTTTCAGGGTAATTTGTTTTCTGGCTCGAAATCCTGAAAGTGTTTATATGTTTACAGAAGCTAAGACAAGATGAATCGGAAGAAGGTATCACACTGAAATGGCTTTCTGGCCTTGATGAAGAAAATTAATGGTTCTAAAAATGGAAAACTTTTGAATAGATGAACTGGAGAGGGAAATCAGGAAAGTAATATAAATGAAAATAAATGCTCCCTTGTAGCCTTCTACTGTTACGACCGTTTATGAAGAAAATATTTTTCTTGTTTTGGTTTTACAAGTGTTTTGGTACCCAAAACATGTGTTGTGGGGCTCAGTTTCAGTATTTATACATTGGTGGGAAGAAAATCTGATTCAATCTTTCTCTGATAAGACTTCTTCATTTTCAGGATTACTGCTACTTTTGCTATTTCATGCAAATTGGAAGTTAACCGGAAAGGTTTTAGTGTTCATTTTCTTTCTCTGAAAATGAAGGAACAAAAGTCAGCGACTGCTTTGACAGATGTTTATGTAATGTAATCTAATGCTCTTCCTTACGAGGTTTTTCAAGTTCACTGATTTTTCTGTACTTGGAATTGTCTGTCAAAATCCAATTATGACTAGCAAGAGCAACTCTCCCCCCAGCTATTCAATACTTACTCACCTGCGTCGGTTTAAGATACAAGTAATCTTTGTTGAAGTTCGTTTGACCTTTTCTCGAGATAATGACACGGGTTACTTCAACACCACAGCGCCTGGTACTCGAACACTAGTTGGAGACATTTTCTCTCTCCTTTCTTACCTTAAAAAAGGTAGAGACAGCATATGTTCTTGCGTCGATAGCCATCTTCGGATTTAGTCTCTTCTGACCCTCAAGACCACCAAGGAATAGTACAGAAATAATCACGACGAATCCTTAGTACCTTAACATCAGATTTTAATAAATGGATGAATTATCCTTAAACATTTACACGAGAGAGAAATCTAAACTCGAATTGATTATACATCTCTCAATGCTATACAATAAATTCTTGTCACATCTACTTGAAACATTATGGAAAAGAATAGGACTAGGATGAAGCAGATGAATTTAGCTAGGGTAGAACAGGCACTGAAAGATAATTTGGTGCCAAGTATATGATCTATTTGTTTCATCTGATATTGTGAGTCTGTTGGTCATCCTGGAATAGTCTTAATGACCTGTACAAATCTTTTCTTAATGATCACCTAAGTCTCCGTCTTTTGAATGCCACATGACCTTTCCTGGGTTTTCTTGCTTTAACTAACTGAAGCCTTCTTGAATTTCTAAGTCTTTGCGAGCTGCCCTTAATATGAAAAGAGACTTGTCTAGTCTTTAATCTGACATGGTGACGGTTGTGATGTTTACTGCAGTGGTGATTGCTATGGCTGTACCTACGAGAATGATAGCGAGAGCTCCGCAAAGGAGCCTTTCTTCCTTCCCTTATTGACTTCCTCTTTGTACCAGCATATGGACGAGCATAACCAGAAACTTCACTTTCAGAACTTGAACTATACCCTCTTTCAATGTCTCGGAACCTGTGCCGGTGTACCCTCTTTGTGTTCTTCAGCTTGTGCCACAAAAAACAAGTGATGTAGTTCAATGAATGCAAGTATGTGTGACAAGCTGCCCAACACATCTTACATAGGCTTCTTCCTATGCATTGGCAAATCCCCAACTTGAACAGAAGGTAGAAGAACAGTAATGCTGCAAGCATTGCAGTGAATAAGCTAACTAGTCATCCACTATTATTCAAAACCAAAAATGATGTATCAAAATCAGGATATAATCACAATTACGAGAGAAGTCTAGAGTTAATGAAAATTAATTGAGTTCCATTAAAATCCGTAAACAAAGATGATGTAGATTGTTGGTTCATATTCTACCCTTGCTCTATTCAGAACACTTAATTGAATATACCATCATGTACACTTTTAAATGGGAGATCATTTGGACATGTTCAATAGATCTTAAATTAAAAGATTGAAACTGAAACAATATGCATCCATCACATCCACCAAATTTCAGATTGTATTGGAAACTGCTGAAGCCTTGTAGACTAAACCAGATCCAAAATGAACTAGGAAAGACCACAAAAGAGACAAGAAACTTTATGCATACATTTCAATTGCATATTCTAACGTCTATGGAAATGAAAGCTTACATTTTGTAAATGTAAGTCTAAAATGAGCAAAGTTTATAGGATTGGTAATTCCAAAAACAATAACTTAGAATTACTTATGTAGCAGAGAACCAATATCAGCAACAGCTTGATCAAATTCGCAATGCACAAGTGCTCAATGAAGCATACTACGTCCCATGGCCCTGAACAGACATCCCTGCATTATGAAATCGGAGTTGGCTTAAATTACATCTTTCCGAGAAGCTTCTGCTAATTGTTAGAGATTTGACCAACCAGGGCAGGAACCATATTGGTCCATCAAAAACCAAAGATAAAATCTTTCCCTGATATTGTTTTTGATGCAAACACTTTTATCTAAAATTTAAGCTTAATCTTGACAGACATTTATGAATGTGCACCCAATTTGCTTTACATTCCAACTTCAGCTTCCAGAAATCCAAAGTTCAGTTCAACCCTTGTTCAACCATGTTAAAGCCCATAAAAGATAGAAAAGTTAATACATAACCTAAATTGGATCGAATTACACATTTTCGAGAAGGTTATGTTAATTGCTAGAGATTTGGCATCCCAGGGTATGAATTATATTGGCCCATCAGAAACCATCTAAAGATCAAATCTTTCCATGATTTTATTTTTTGATGTAAACCCTTTCCCTAAAATTTAAGTTTAATCAAGAAAGACATTTATGATTGTGCACCCAATTTGGTTTATATTCCGACTTAGCTTCCTGAAATCCAAAGTCCAGTTCAACTCTAGTTCAACCATGTAAAAAGAAGACACAATGGAACAAACCTTCACGCACAGTCTTGTCTTTTCAATTAATAACATGAAACAATACATTAATTGAAAATTTTAATAGCATAATCATATAAGGAAGCATATTCATTTCATAACTTAAATATTTACAAACAGATCATAAGAAGTCATGTACTTTTTTCTACTTACTCGCATGATTCACCCAGGATTGTCTTGAAAGGTGCTGTAAAGGCATTTCCAATAACAGTTCCGATCCCATTTGCTGCTTTACTAACAACAGATCCCATTGCTGACTCAAATTCTCAACCATCCACCTTCACATTTCCACAAATCCTGCTCTGAGTTGAAAAAGAATGAAGAAATAATTCAAGGTGCTTCCATTTATGTGATTGAAACCCAGTTCGTAAATCTACAAGTGAGCGCAACTTATGCACCAGAGGGTGTGTTTGTGCGTCTTGTGACGTAAAGCTTGATACTTTTCCTGCAAAGAAACTGAAAATTTTCATTTCATTGTTTGTGTTGAAGAAAAGCAACCGGTGGAAACTGTTCCTCAAGTAACGGTAAAGCAACGGGAATAGGGACAATTTCAGACAGCATGGTCTTGTTGTCTTTTGGGCTTAATGTCGGGGAGTTTAGTTGACAAGGTCCCAGGAACTAGGAACAGGTTTGAGTACAGGTAAGTATAACTTTAAACATTTTCCTACTTGTGCCTGTTTAGGTGAGATTTGAGAGGTTAATAAGTTTTTTTTAATTATAAAAGTCTTTTTTAAGAGCCCTTAAAAAAAAGAATATTTATTTGTAAGATAAAATATTTTTTAATAGAAATGATTTTTTGGCAGCCAAAATATAGCTTTGTAAGAAGCTCAAATTTGAACTCCTAAAAAACATTTCAAATGATTTTTGTGGTATATTTTTATATCAATTAATGAGCTTATTTTTAATCTCTTTTGCCCTTACATTTTACCCATAATTCCTATAATACTCACAAACTTATTTTCACGTTTATTTTAAAATTTATATAATATTATTTAACTTTTTTATATGTTTTAATATTTATTTTGATATTACTTTTACTTATGTTATAATTTATATAAAAGATTTGGTTAGATATATTTTTATTTATGCTTCATATGATTTAAAATTATATAATAATTAATATATTGTGATTTGTATATTGATTAATATACTTTAAATAATATTTATATGCATAAATAATTTTTATTAAAAATAAAATATAGCTAAAATTAAAAGTACTTTTATTTTTATGTTATTAAACAATCTTTAAAAAACTTTTTTAAATGACAACTAAACAGGTAACTAGCTTCTTAAAATAAATTTTCCAGAAAAACTCTAAGACATAAACCATAGACATATTCTCAACTTTCTCGTCCCAATTACTGTAAATGTTTATATATTATTTATACTTTTTTCTTTTATGTCTAATTTTATTTGTATTCAGATTTCAGATTCTTCGTATTAAAAATTATATTCAGTATATGAAAACTTAAGTTATGTACGAATTTTTTATATAAAAGATTGAGATTAACGTAAAGTCTAGTAGAATTTAAATTTAGACTTAAAATTCATCAAAATTGTGCAATTAAATTAAGCTTTTTTCACATAACATCATTTATAGTTTTTAGGAAGTTAGCAAAGTGAGTTTTTCTTTAGTATATATCGTTCATCATGTAAATTGAAATAATGCATAATATCTATTTAAAACATGTGATACTCATCTCAATTAACATGTTAGATTGAGCATGAGATTGATAATGTGTTAAATTGAGTATGAGTTTTAATAGTATTCAAGTTCTGATTGAAGCTTGATTATGTTCAAACTCAATTAAAAATAAATGAAATTTTGAATTTTTATTTCATTTTAAACATTTTAATTTAAATTAAAATATTAAACTTGATACAAATTAAACATTCTAGGTCTAAAACTTTAATGAAGTCAATTTTTAAAATTTAAGCTAAGATTTAATATAAAATTTAATATTTATTTGTTAATTTCATTAGGATATGTATTTTGGCATTATTTATTAATTGGACATATAAGATGTTAATTGAATTGAAAAAGAATCTATCTTAATTTGAAGTCTGTTATCACGTTGATTTTGGAATTGTTTCTTCTTGAAATTCTCCGGATTTGTGGATTTTATAGATTTGGTTTAAAATTGAAGTCTATAAAAAGATAGTGTTTTATTAGAAACACTCATGTGAAGAATCCTAGTTCAAGTGAAATCCTAATTGAAGAGTCGTATCCTGGTGATTACGTGGTGGATCACAATTGGCAAAGATAGAAAATATAGGTCATGCGTGTCGGTTTTTTTAAGGTGTTGAAGATTGCGTCTCATTGTGTAGCTTGTGTTAATTAATTTTGTGAAAGTGCAGATCATGTAGGTTTCTGAAATAAGTTGGCTGGTTGCGCATATTGTCCTATTGATGAGCGGAAACATGTTGATGAGGGGATTGCAGTCTGTGTATGCGTGAGTTTATGGAGAATACGTTTTTGTGGGTCTTGGAAGGAAAACACTACTGCTGCGTATGTCAAGGAATATAGTAAAGGATTTTTGTGAAGAAAGTTTTCAGCTGGGTTATTTTGAGAAGACAAGTTCATAGGGAAGTCTTCTTTGTCTCAAGTATTTTTGTTATTTATTTTTCAGTTGATTAAACACTTGAGCTATTTTTTATTTATTATTGTTTTGAGTGAAAGTAGTTAGACAAATCCTCTGTCGAGGTTAGTACGAGGCGGTCTTACTATTGGGTATGAATTATTTCACGGGAAGTAAGGTTGAGGGATAGTGTCAAGGGTTGAGTGGTGTCGGCTCAGTAAAGCCTTGGGTAAATCTATTGTATTTTCATGAAAGTGATTAATTTGGGTGAGGTCCATGAGACGTAGGCAAGGTGTCTTGACTGCGTTATAAACGTCGGTGTTTCTCATTATTTTGCAGTTCTGATTTTTATTTACTTGCGCTAAGAAGAATTTGAGGATAGCCTGAGAATTGATTAACGATTTAATTATTTCAATTGGTATCAGAGAGGGTCACCAGTTTAGAACTTGGTAGCAAGTTGGTGTAGATCCGAGATTCGCAGATATGGCTATGAGAGAAGGTGCATCAATTATCAGACCTCCTCTATTGGATGGATCAAATTATCCGTCATGGAAATCCCGGATGAAATTTTTCATTCAAGCTCAAGGGACAAGAGCCTGACATTCGGTAGTACACTGTTGGACTCATCCATTGATGGTTGATGATAAAGGGGAAACAATTATGAAAGATCCTTCTGAATGGACCAGACAGGAAGAAGAAAGTGCACTGGCAAATTCACAAGCAATACATGCGATATTGATCTTTGTTGACGAAGGACGCTTCTCAATGATTTCAGCATATGAAACGGCAAAAGAGGCGTGGGACATGTTGCAGACTATTCATGAAGGGTCTAAATCTGTGATATCGTCAAAACTACAGTTATTAGCTGTGCGGTTTGAAGAGCTAAAGATGGATGAGAATGAGACTATTGGAGATTTTCATGAAAGATTGAGAGATATAGCCAATCAAGCTCATCAACTGGGGAAGAAATATTCCAACGTGAAATTAGTCAAGAAAATGCTGAGATCACTACCTCCAAGGTTTATTCCAAAAATTGCAGCAATAGAGGAGGCTCATGACATTGATAATCTGTCATTGGAAAAAGTCATCGGCATTCTCACGACTTTTGAGATGAATCTCTTAAGAGGTAAGCAAGAAAGGAGCAAAGGATTGGCACTGCAGGTGGAAGCAAGAAAAAAAGGAGAACGGAAGGCCAGAAGAATTCAGTGTCATGAATGTCAGGGGTTTGATCACATTCAATCCGAGTGTGCCAACATATTAAAGAAACAAAGAGGAAAGTCTTTCACCACAACACTGGGTGAAAATGATTCTGAAAGTGATTTTGGTAGTGAGGAAGAATTGACAAATAATGCGTGTTGATTTGCTTTACAAAAAAATCCGATTTACTTAATAAAGATGGAGAAGGAAGTAATCGAAAATGTAGCAGGAGAAAACTTGAGAATTTCATAATCAGTTCAGCTCGGAATTCAATTTCAGACTATGACAGTGATAGGAGCAGTTATGATGATGAAGTCGGGAATACCTATGAGAACTATAAGGCTTTGTATGAAATTGATGAAAATGCGAAAAGAATGAGAGTTTGAAAGGAGAATCTTCGTCTGAAAAATACTATGCAAGAATTAGAAAAGAAGTCGGTATTGACGGATGAACTTGGTGATGCAAGAATGAGATTAATAAATCTTGAAAAGGGTTGAGGATGTTGAATGGAGCACGGAAAAACTAGATAAGTTGTTGGAAATTGGTAAAGTTAAAGGGATCTTCAAGGCATAGGTTATAAAGGCGAGTGTTCCAAAGTGAATGAAGAAAAGTTTGAAATGTCCATATCATTGCCCAAGAAGAAGCATCGAAAAAGAGTGATATATTTATACCTACATGTCATTTTTGTGGAGTCATTGGACATATAAGGCCAAGATGTTATCAGTTATTACAAATGATATTTCAAAGGGGCCAAAATCGAAAAACTAGGCGTTCTCCATTAAGTTTTCAGCAGCATCCCATGGTATCGAAGCAAGCTTGGATTATAAAGGGTCAAGTACAAACACAAAAATGTAGTGAAAGGAAAACCAGAAAATGCCCAGATTTGTAGTTAGTTACTGCTAAGGAAGTAACTGCAAAATCAGGAGAAATTTTAGTTATTTCAGATGATGATACAGCCAAATCACTAGAAGACAATCTAAACCGGGGCTCTTCATCTCAAACCCGAAGAAATCAATCAGCAGAAAATGTTATTGGGGATGTGACTGAAAGAAGAATAACAAGAGAAAGAAAAAGGGTTGATTATCAAGAACTTACAGGAAACTTATCTTCATTCGAGCCAAAGAAAAACACCAGGTTTGAGATTCTTCGAAGGGCACAAGGACAGTGTGCTTTATATTTTTGAAGTATTTTTTTGTGTTGTTAAAAAAAACAGAAAAAAAGGAAAATATTTTCTTTAGCTCTTTAGTTTTTTTGTTGCTATTGTCGTTTCATCCTTTTAGTAGTTTGCACTGTGACTTTTATTTGGCTCCATCGAAGACTTCTCAGCTCTCTCATCGGTATGGATCTTTCTTGGGTATCTCTTTCTTTCGGGCATATCTCTCAGTGTGATGAATGGTGGTAAATTGTGATATCGGCGTGCTTATGATTCTTTCATTTGCATCTATGGTTGATTATTATGATTATGCCTTTTGATCTTATTACATCTCAAGGGGAGACATCAGGATGTTTATGGTGAATGTTCCATTCAGGGGGAGATTTTCAGGTACATGCGTGATTATTAGTTGTGCTTTTTGACATCTTTTTGTCCCAAGGGGGAGAAATTTGGATGATTGGAGAACTTGATGTTGATCAAGGGGGAGTACTTGTCCTATGGATTGTGCATTTGATTTATATGTCCAATTATACTATTTAGGGGGAGTTTCATATTTGTGACAAACAATGCCAAAAAGGGGGAGATTGTTAGGATATGTATTTTGGCATTATTTATTAATTGGACATATAAGATGTTAATTGGATTGAAAAAGAATCCTATCTTGATTTGGAGTCTGTTATCACATTGATTTTGGAATTGTTTCTCGCTGAAATTCTCTGGATTTGTGGATTTTATAGATTTGGTTTAAAATTGAAGTCTATCAAAAAGATAGTGTTTTATTAGAAACACTCATGTGAAGAATCCTAGTTGAAGTGGAATCCTAACTGAAGAGTGCGTATCCTGGTGATTGCGTGGTGGATCACAATTGGCAAAGATAGAAAATATAGGTTGTGCGTAATCAGGTTTTTTTTTAAGGTGTTGAATATTGCGTCTCATTGTGTAGCTTGTGTTAATTAATTTTGTGAAAGTGCAAATCATGTAGGTTTCTGAAATAAGTTGGCTGGTTGCGCATATTGTCCTATTGATGAGCAGAAACATGTTGATGAGGGGATTGCAGTCGGTGTATGCGTGAGTTTATGGAGAACACGTTTTTGTGGGTCTTGGAAGGAAAACACTACTGTTGCGTATGTCAAGGAATATAGTGAAGGATTTTTGTGAAGAAAGTTTTCAGTTGGGTTATTTTGAGAAGACAAGTTCATAGGGAAGTCTTCTTTGTCTCAAGTATTTTTGTTATTTAATTTTCAGTTGATTAAACACTTGAGCTATTTTTTATTTATTATTGTTTTGAGTGAAAGTAGTTAGACAAATTCTCTGTCGAGGTTAGTACGAGGCGGTCTTACTATTGAGTATGAATTGTTTCACGGGAAGTAAGATTGAGGGATAGTGTCAAGGGTTGAGTGGTATCGGCTCAGTAAAGCATTGGGTAAATCTATTGTATTTTCGTGAAAGTGATTAAGCTGGGTGAGGGCCCCTGACAAACTCAATTATTCAAATATAATTTTATATCTTTTGGATGAGTTTTTGTCACTAAAATGATCTTTATGGCTTTATTTGAATGTTATTTGAATTATTGTGCTTTACATTTAATTTGTGTTTATAAGGACAAAATTGTCGTATTTTGGTTTAAGCGTGATAAATTAAATTTTGAACAATTGATGTTACATTATTTGTAATTTTGTTGTAGGGTATTTGAAGAAATTAAAATAAAAAAAAACATGAGTAGCAGATGGGAGTGTTTGTGCTGGGTTTGTGAAGAGAGTGCATGAGTGAGTGCTGCTTGGTTGAAGGGAAAGAAACATTAACGTGAAGAGTGGGTGCTGGGTCTGTGGAGTTGTGTAAGTGTGTGAAGTGTGTGTATGGTTTAACGTGGAGAGAAAAGTGCTGTGTGTGAGACGTGAGTGTGTAGGGAGGAGAATAAAAACATAAGGAGCTGGTCTGCGTTTTGAGTAAGTGTGCAGGAAAATAGGAAGGGCTAGAGAAATAATGAAACGTGGCTATGGTGTTGAGTGTGTGGTGTGTGTGACGTGAGTTGCTAAAAAAAATGAAAAAAAGAAGTTGAAAGGCTTGAGGTGCAAGTGTGACCGTGTGTGAGAGTGAAGAGCTGGTGTTGAGAAATGGCTTTTGAAGGGGCTAGTGAGTGACGTTAGCTAGCAAGTGTACTTGTGTGTTGGTGCTAGAGAGGGTTGTGTCGTGGATACTAAAGGGAGAGTTGGTTGTGGGCTGCTGTTGAGGGGCTGCCGTTGCTGGTGAGAGTAACGTTGTTGTGCTTGGCTTTGGAGTGGCTTTGAACAAAAATAAAAAATAAAAAGAGTGTGTGATGGTTGCGTAGATCTATGGAGGTGCAACTTCTGTGTAAGTAAAGGAGCTGTGTTGTTGTGCTGTGAGAGAGTGTGCTGGAAAAATAAAAAGGAGTGTGTGAGTGGTGTGTTGGTGTGTTTGTGAGTAGGCAACGTGAAGAGAAAAAATGCTGGTGTGGTGTGTGCTTGTGAGTGACGTGATTGTGTGAGTGTGTGACTTGCGTGTGTGTGTGTTGTTGGAGGAGTATTTGGTGGGCGTGAAACAATAAAAAGAAGAACAAGTGCGGTGAAGCGAAGAAGAAAGGTTAAGTGTTGAAGAAATTTGAAGATCTGCGTTTGAGAGTCTTTGAGTGTGCATGTGTAGGCGTTGCTTGGCTTGTGAGTGTGGTTTAAGCATAGATCTAAGATTTGGACGTGTGTCATATGGAGTGAACACTGGCTGGAAAATTGAAGAGAAGAAGTGGTTGGCGTGGGTTGTTTTGTCTGCGTCGGTGGAGCTAAATAAAAAAGAAGAAAACACAGGCGTGAAAAACCAATCTATCATGGCTGGTCATCGGAGCTCATTTTTTACAGCACATCCAATGAATTTTTGCGGCTAGTTCATCATAATCTTTCGGTTCAATGGCAAAGGCAGGAGCTTGGCGTTTCTATAGGGGAGTTTAACTGCAATTTTATTTTGTTTATTTAATTAATTAGTAATTCATAGATTTTACTATTTAATTATTTGGAGTTGTATTTTGTGACTGAATTATTGTTTGGCAATTGATTTTGTGTTGATTTCGGATTTAATTTCATTACTTTGTTTTGGGTCAAAACTTTGTATTGAGATTTTAGCGAAATTGGTGATTATTCAAGGTGACTTGAATTATTTGAAACATTTTATCTGTTGCTAGCATTAATTTTGTTTCTTAATTATTGCTTAAAAGTCGAGCATTGGCGTTAGTACCCTTAGTTCTATTTTACTAGACTGGTGGCAGTTAGTAAATTGGGATTTTTGGAAATTTTTTTTGTAACAATTCGAGGTGGCTCGGTTGTTAGATTAAAAGCTCGATTTTAATTTTGGTTAAATTGTTTTAACTCCATATCTTTTTGAGTGTGATTACTGCGTTATTGAGCGAAGGATTGTGTTTATCATTGTTAATTATTTGTGTTTGTTTTCTTAATTAATTCACTCGTTATCATTTCAAATTACTCATTTAAATTTTAAAAATACCAAAAACAAGTCCTTTGCATTTATTTTAATTAAATCGTAATTTTTAGCGGTAATTGTTAAAATCAAACCCCATTTTCCGATCTAGGTTGCATTGCATTTATTTACTTAGGAAATTAATTTCACTTTTGGTTCCTCGAGAGAAACGACGAGGTTGCGCTATCTTGATCCTTGGTTAAAATTACAAGTAACCCCATGTGACAATCGGACTAAAAAAGGTTATTTCAGTGGCGTTCTTGAAGGAACGAAATTGGTTCCTAAGTGTCAAGTGATTTTAACTTTTTTTTCAGCTAGATAAAAGTTTTTGGTTGCTTTTTTTTGTGCATATTGGTACAATTTTGACATTCTTTAATTTTTGTGCATATTATGAGGTTTTACACTCTTTCATACACTACAAAGTACATCATCATCCATCTTGACATTCGCTTATACTTATTAGATTTTTTCCTTCTTTCTTCATTTATTTATTTTTAATTTTTAATTTTAGTTTTAGTTTTAGTTTTATTTTATTATTTTTCATTTTTAAATCTTTTGTGTGAGTGGGTTTAGTGCCTTGTTCTTATTGTTATTGTTTTATGCTAGGGTGATAGGGTTTTACCTTTAAATCCTTTAAATCTTGAACTTGAGAGGTTAGTGAAAAGATTAGACGAGAGAAGAGAATAGAGGGGGCAAGTCAATTTTTTATTGAAGAAGAGCATATTTCAAAAGAGTCAAGTTTGTCATCGAGCGAACAAGAACCTAACGAGAGAGCTACTTCTAGTGAACACTTGTCTACTAGTGATTTTGATTCGGAGCAAGATACCATGGAGGGTGAAAATGATAATAATAGACCTTTTGGGCCTAATGGGAACAACGGACATGGTGAGAACAACATAAGGCATAATGGTGAGGACAATAGAAGCATGAGGGAGATTAATAATTCCAATGTTGATTATGATCCTTATGGCTTTTATACTGATGATGTGAATTTTGAAATTAAAGGCGCATTAATTTCTTCCTTACCTAAATTCCATGGTTTTGCATGTGATGATCCACATAGGCATTTGAAGACTATGCACATAGTGTGTTCTTCCATGAAACCACCCAGGGTAAACCTTGAAGATGTATTGAGGAGAGCATTCCACTTTACTTTAGAAGGAAAAGCCAAGGAGTGGCTTTGCACATTACCTCAACATTTTACCACATTGACCTGAGAGCAACTGAAAGGAGCATTCTTAGATGAATATTTTCCTGTTTCTAAGACATCGAGACTCAAGAAGGAGATAACTAGTGTGGTGCAACGAGACAATGAATCCATGCATGAATATTGGACAAGGTTCATAACACTTCTAGCTCATTGTCCCCACCACAACATTTCGAAGAATGATCTGGTCAATTCTTTCTATGAAGGGCTTCTTCCATATCATAAGCCTTCAATTCATGCCGCTGCAAATGGTTCGCTCAGAGAATTGAGTCCCAATGCTGCATGGGACCTACTTCAGAAGATGGCTACTAATGACTCCCAATCTGGAGACTCGAGAAGGGTGTCGATACCTCTTGGTTTCTTGCCAAGATATTCTTGTTGAAATCATTGCCTTGGGAAATCGAGTGGAGAAAAGACTCGACATTTGGAGAATAATGTGAAGGCTAAGCAAGTCAATTCAGTGAGTCATTCTCAAGCTATAGTAGCGGTTGTAGTATCTTCTGGGTCCATGATGCATGCTTCCAATAAGCATGGCAGATATGAAGAGGTTCATACCCTCTACCAAAATAGAAATGGTCAATATCAGAAGAGGGATCCTTACTCAAACACTTATAATCCAGGTTGGAGAGATCATCCTAATTTTTGATGGGGTGGAGATCAAGGAAATATTCAAGAAAATTCTTCCAACCAAATAGTGCCTAATCGAGGGCGTCATCTCTTCTAAGGGTGACGAATTTGCTATGATCATGAAGGGCATTGCCGGATAAATTCAAGACTAGATCAAGAGAAGGCCTGTTGATGCCAAGTTGAATCACGATGGGAAATAAGATGGACTCTTGCTTACAAAATGTGTTCTCCAAGTTGGAGCAAATGGAGACTAAGCATGAGAACTTGAATACTTTTATTACCCAAATCTCCAACAATTTGACTGAGCAACAAGGAAAGAGTAATGGTTCGATGCCCTCCAACACAGTGATCAATCCAAAATCTTTGAATGCAATCACACTGAGAAGTGGGAAGAAAATTGGAGCCAAAAAAGTGAGTTTCAAAGAGAATGAAGAGGATGAAGAGATGGTTGATGAGGAAATGGAAGTTGAATCTCCTCCGGCTAACACTACTCAAGAAAATTCCCAATCTATTCAATCTGAAAGCATTCAAGAAAAGAAGCTCATGAAGAAATCTTTAAAACAACCAGTGGCACAAAGAGAGGAAGAGGCAACAACTATCCTGAAGAGACCAATGGAGGAAGGATCACCTTCCAACTCCAAAGGTGATGAGGTAAAAATTCGTGACTTGCCTTTTCCAAATTCCTATCTGGTTAGTAAAAAGATTGTTGAAAAGAAAGATAATGAGGAATTGTTTGAAATGTTTAGCAAACTTGAGGTAAATGTTCCATTACTTGATTTGATTAAAAAGATGCCTAAGTGTGCTAAATTCTTGAAAGACCTCTGCACAAACAAGAGAAAGTATAGGCATAGCGAGAGAATCCAACTGGGTTTGAGTGTTAGTGCCTTATTTAAGCCACAATTGCCTATTAAATGCAAAGATCCAGGTTCTTACACTATCCCCGCACCATAGGAAGAACATTGTTTCTCATGCCTTGCTTGACTTAGGTGCGACCATTAATGTCATGCCAACCTCATTTATAAGACCTTGGGTATTGAAGCTTTGAAAGACACTAGTGTAGTGCTTGGTCTAGCTGATAGGACTGTGAGATACCCTAAAGGCATTCTAGAGGATATTCTTGTGCAAGTTAAAGGTCTTGTTTTTCCTGTCGACTTTTATGTTCTTGATATGACTAATGAGCTTCCTTCTGAGAGTACTTTGATTCTAGGTAGGCCTTTCCTTTTGACTGCTGAGACAATAATTAACATGAAAAAGGGCCTTATCACTATAGAAATTGGGGATCAAGAAGTGCAATTTAATATTTCAGAAGCTATGAGTCATGGTTATGAGGATTGTTCTTACTTGGGTGTTAGTTTAATTGAATGCCATGATGTGGAAAATTTGCACGAGACTGAGATGCATGAGGTTGACTGTTGTAATATGGGTGTGACTCAGCATGGAACACTTGCTTGTTTATCCTCCACCCATTCTTCTGATTTTTGTGCATGTGAAGGTGATGTATCATGTGTCTATTGTTTGGAGATAGATAATTGGCTTTCTACTCCGCAAAATTCTGATGCATCTTTTTGTTTTGATATTACTGCTGATTCTGCACTTGATAGCCTTGAGGAAGGTGTGTTTTGCGATGTTGCAGGAACCGATGAAATCGAAGCTTTTATGCAAGCTACAATTGTAGCTTCTTCTTCAAGTGGTGATGGAGTATTAGAAGAGGATAGCAGTGATCCTACTACTATTCTAAACCCTTCTAATACTACTTTTACTTCTGATTTATTTTCTTCTTTGACTAATCATCTGAACCTAATTCGATGTTTCGGTCATCGATTGTGGGCTGGTCGGGAAGTGGAGGACATACACCTGCAGAGCTTAAATCTTCATCCAGAAGTCACATGGACGCACCACTTTCTTTGAATGCATTCGATATACAAAGTGGTCCCTTACATTATGCGACCCCGATTTAGAACTAAAACCCTTCCTTCTAACTTGAAATATGTCTTTCTTGCAGATGATTGCAAACTGCCTGTTATCATTTCCAGTTCTTTGAGTAGTTCTAAAGAAGAGAGACTAGTTTCTGTGTTGAAAAGATATAGGAGGGCTATAGGTTGGTCTTTAGGGGACATACCTGGAATTGATCCTTTGGTTTGCACACATAAAATCCTTTTAGCTGACGGGTCCAAACCAGTTCGACAATCACCCCGGCGGTCGAATCCTCTTATTCATGATGTGGTTAAAAAGGAAGTGTCTAAGTTGTTGAGTGCAGGGATCATATATGCCATATCAGACAGTGAGTGGGTGAGCCCGGTATAAGTAGTACCGAAAAAGAGTGGTATCACAGTGGTGAGAAATGAGAGTAATGAACTCATTCCATCAAGAGTTCAAAATGCTTGGAGAATGTGCATTGACTATCGGAAGTTAAATGAAGCAACTAGGAAGGATCATTTTTCATTACCTTTTATTGATCAAATGTTGGAAAGAGTATCCGAAATCTCACTATTGTTTCTTGGATGGTTTTGAGTTACTTCCAGTCTGGATTGCACCAGTGGACCAAGACAAGACTACGTTTACCTTTTGGTACCTCGCTTATCGAAGGATGCCGTTTGGGTTGTGTAACGCTCCAGGAACCTTTCAAAGGTGTATGATGGCAATTTTCTATGATTTATTGGAGCGAAATATGGAGGTTTTTATGGATGACTTCACTGTTTATGTGATAATTTTGATGATTGCTTGTTTAGTCTTGAACGTGTTCTTGATAGATGCATTCAGAAAATTTTAGTTTTGAATTATGAAAAATGTCATTTTATGGTGGATAGTGGCATAGTTTTAGGTCATCACATCTCTCAGAAGGGGATTGAAGTTGATAGAGCCAAGATTGAAATCATTTCTTCACTTCCTTATCCTACTTGTCTAAAAGAATTGAGATCTTTCTTGGGGCATGCGGGGTATTATCGGCGTTTTGTAAAGGATTTTAGTAAAATTGCTTTACCCCTTTCTACATTGTTGAAAAAAGATATTGATTTTCACTTTGATGATAAATGTAGACATGCTTTCAGTACTTTGAAGTGTTTGCTTGTTTCACCTCCTATTCTAACTGCACCTAACTGGGATTTACCTTTTGAGCTATCTTGTGATGCTTCTAACTTTGCGATTGGTGCTATGCTTGGACAGAGGGAGGAAGCGATCTAGAGTGATAGCTTATGCCTCCAAGACACTTGACTCGCTCAGTGAACTATACCACTCTGAGAAAGAACTTTTGCTATAATCTTTGCTTTGGATAAGTTTAGACAATACGATAAACTCTCGGTGGTTGTTTTTGAGATCATCTGACGGTCGCAGTACTTGTTCAAGAAACCCCAATCTAAACCAAGGCTATTTGAGATGGGCGTTAATGCTACTGAGTTTGATATTGAAATTAGGGATGAATGGAGCAGAAAATCATGTTCTTGACCACCTTGATCGGTTACCTTAAGGCACCAAGGGAGTTGACTCTTCTGATCTTATTGTTGATTCTTTTCCTGATTCTGAACTTTTTGCCTTGGCGGTACAGGAGCCTTGGTACTCGGACATTGTTAATTACATTGTCGCTGATTTTGTTCCTCCTTTTATGTCTAAATTTCAGGTTGATAAGTTAAAGAGGGAGGCAAGATACTATACCTGGGATGCTCCAATTCTTTGGAAGCAATGCAGCGATTAGATAATCCGACGATGTGTTCCTAACAATGAGATCCACTCTATCCTTACCTTTGCACATTCTTTATCTTGCGGGGGACATTTTAGTGTTAATAGGACTGCTAGGAAGGTTTTAGAGTGTGGATTTTACCGCCTACTTTGTTTAAAGATGCTTATACTTTTGCAAGTCTTGTGATAAATGCAGAGGTTTGGGAGTGCAGGTAAAAGCATGAAATGCCTTTAAGACCTATGCATTTTTGTGAAATTTTTGATGTATGGGGCATGGATTTTATGGGTCCCTTTCCTCCGTCATTTGGGTTTTCATATATATTACTTGCAGTAGATTATGTATCTAGGTGGGTAGAGGTAGTGCCAACTAGGAAAGATGATGCGTCTACTGTTGCTAAGTTTTTACGTGCTCATATTTTTTGCAGGTACGACATTCCAAGAGCAATCATCAGTGACCAAGGAACACATTTCTGCAATAGGACTATCAAGTCTTTACTTGCTAAGTATGGAGTTAATCACAAGCTGGCTACTCCTTACCATCCTCAAACAAATGGATTGGCTGAAGTCTCCAATCGGGAAGTGAAGCGTATACTAGAAAAAATTGTGAAGCCATCCCGAAAAGACTGGAGTGAAAGGCTCGAGGAGGCACTATGGGCTTACAGGACTGCCTACAAGACCCCTATAGGCATGTCCCCTTTCCGGTTGCTTTATGGCAAGTCTTGCCATTTACCTATGGAGATCGAGCACAAATCTTATTGGGCGATCAAGGCATGTAATGCAGACCTTGAATCTGCACTTGAAAACCGGACAATGCAACTCCAAGAACTTGAAGAGATGAGACTTAAGTCTTATGATAATGCCAGAATCTACAAGGATAAGCTGAAAATGATTCATGACAAACAGATTCTGAGGAAAGAATTCCATGAAGGTGACAAGGTTCTAAAGTTCAAGGCTCGGCTAAAATTGATGCCCAAAAAGTTCGTCACCAAATGGGAGGGCCCTTTCAAAGTTACCAAGGTACATTCATTTGGAACGGTAGAGCTAGTGGATGAAGCTACTGGTCATGTTTCACAAGTCAACGGTCATCTACTTAAGCACTACTATGAGGATCACAGACCCCCTTAATCACACGGTTGTTTCCTTCCACCTTTATCCTTTTGTTCTCTGTTATATTACTGGTGATATTTGTTTATTGAGATAATGTGGAATAAGTGTGGGGGAAGGGAACCTTTTTTTAGTAGGAAGTAGTATTAGTTGTTTCTTTCCTTTAGTTATTTGTTGCTTTTGACGTTTCGTCTATCGTTATTTTTCTTACATTGAGGCCAATGTGTTGTTTTCAGTGTGGGGGAGGGATTGATTTGGTTGAATTGTTTGTCACTGCTTGGATTAACATTTTATTGCCTTATCATTTTGCATTGTTTGTTTGATTTTTTTTCTCTCTTGTGAACGGTTTGCTGCGTTTTATCCCACTTCGCACTTGATTTTTGCAGTCCTTGGGTTCATTTTCAAATCCTTGTTTGCTTATGCATGCGAACATTGACATGTCAAGGTTTGAATATGTTTTTGATTTGAATAATTTTTATTCTTAGTTGATTAGCATAGTGGAGTGCATTTGGTGCAGTGTTACTAACCTTGTGGTATAACTTGATTTGAGGAAGGAAATATCTTAGATAAAACCTTGTTGGAAGAAAATTTGAGCCTTACTTTTCTTTCTCATCTTGTGTGATTTCTACCTAGCTTGGTTAGCCTCTAGAACTTGTATAGATTCTTTTTCAAAACTGCATTAATACCTAGATTTGTGGGTATGATAGGGGCATTTTTTTTTTCTAAACCCTTTTTCCCAAACACAAGCCATTTCAATTGACCTTTGCTTACCCCCTTTGAGCCTTCACTTTTATTCATTTCGTTGTTTTTGGCACAAGTGTTTTGCATGAGTTCTGTTATATTCTTCATGATTAAATGTGCATAATTGCTGTTGTGATTTTTATCTTCTTGGGTTTGGGTATGCCAAATTTGAACCAAAAAAAATGCAAAAAAAAAACAACAAGAAAATAATTTAAGGCATCCTTTGGTGAATTGAAGATTAAAGATTTGGTTTTGAAAGATGATAATTGCACATTGGTGTTCAATTGATGGTTACGCTTTAACTCGTTTTGAGTTACTTTTAATACTCATGCAATACATTTGTCATTTTTTTCCCTTCTCTTTTCCATTTCATCCATTAATTAGCCTTTCATTAACATTACAACCCTACAAAGTCCCCTTGATCATGAATCTGTGGTATGTTAGTGGTGAAGATAGTA
Organism: Erythroxylum novogranatense; assembly: GCA_029891385.1. NCBI lineage: Eukaryota > Viridiplantae > Streptophyta > Magnoliopsida > Malpighiales > Erythroxylaceae > Erythroxylum > Erythroxylum novogranatense. Next base: position 2,485,083 of record CM057226.1, on the reverse strand, counting down.
GAATCTTTACAAGCCTATGGTAGGTACTAATCTAGGTAGATTGAATGAAATTTCCCTATTTGAGAGATGAACGAAACACTTATATCCTATGAGAGCTCTACTATGTTTCTTTTTCTTTTATCTTGCTATGTCTCTTGTGTTAGCTTCTTTGCACCGAAGCATTCCATGACTGTTGCTTGATTAAGGATAGAGGTTGTTTGAGTTGATTGCATATTCTTGCCTTGTCAGTTTTATGTTTGCGTGTATTGAGTTTAATTGTTGGATTTCTTTACTGATAATTTGCCCAGGAGTGCAAAAAGCTAAGTGTGGGGGAGTTGACAAACTCAATTATTCAAATATAATTTTATATCTTTTGGATGAGTTTTTGTCACTAAAATGATCTTTATGGCTTTATTTGAATGTTATTTGAGTTATTGTGCTTTACATTTAATTTGTGTTTATAAGGACAAAAATTGTCGTATTTTGGTTTAACTGTGATAAATTAAATTTTGAACAATTGATGTTACATTATTTGTAATTTTTGTTGTAGGGTATTTGAAGAAATTAAAATTAAAAAAAAACGTGAGTAGCAGATGGGAGTGTTTGTGCTGGGTTTGTGAAGAGAGTGCATGAGTGAGTGCTGCTTGGTTGAAGGGAAAGAAACATTAACGTGAAGAGTGGGTCTTGGAGTGCGTGGAGTTGTGTAAGTGTGTGAAGTGTGTGTATGGTTTAACGTGGAGAGAAAAGTCTTGTGTGTGAGGCGTGAGTGTGTAGGGAGGAGAATAAAACATAAGGAGGTGGTCTGCGTTTGAGTAAGTGTCTTGAGGAAAATAGGAAGAATGGAGAAATAATGAAAGCGTGGCTATGGTGTTGAGTGTGTGGTGTGTGTGACGTGAGTGTAGTGTGAGTTGCTAAAAAAATGAAAAAAGAAGTTGAAAGGCTTGAGGTGCAAGTGTGACCGTGTGAGAGTGAAGATTTGGTGTTGAGAAATGGCTTTGTGAAAGGGCTAGTGAGTGACGTTAGCTAGCAAGTGTACTTGTGTGTTGGTGCTAGAGAGGGTTGTGTCGTGGATACTAAAGGGAGAGTTGGTTGTGGGGTTTCTTTGTTGAGGGGTCTTTATTCTTTGTGAGAGTAACTTTGTTGTGCTTGGCTTTGGGTGGCTTTGAACAAAATAAAAATAAAAGAGTGTGTGATGGTTGCATGGATCTATGGAGGTGCAACATCTGTGTAAGTAAAGGAGCTGTGTTGTTGTGCTGTGAGAGAGTGTGCTGGAAAAATAAAAAGGAGTGTGTGAGTGGTGTGTTGGTGTGTTTGTGAGTAGGCAACGTGAAGAGAAAAAATGCTGGTGTGGTGTGTGCTTGTGAGTGACGTGATTGTGTGAGTGTGTGACTTGCGTGTGTGTGTGTTGTTGGAGGAGTATTTGGTGGAGGCGTGAAACAATAAAAAGAAGAATAAGTGCAGGTGAAGCAAGAAGAAAGGTTAAGTGTTGAAGGCTGAAGATCTGCGTTTGAGAGTGCTGGAGCTGTGCATGTGTGGGTGTTGCTTGGCTTGTGAGTGTGTGGTTTAAGCATAGATCTAAGAGCTGGACGTGTGTCATATGGAGTGAATGTTGGCTGGAAAATTGAAGAGAAGAAGTGATTGGCGTGGGTTGTTTTGTATGCGTCGGTGGAGCTAAATAAAAAAAAAGAAAACACAGGCGTGAAAAACCAATCTATCATGGCTGGTCATCGGAACTCATTTTTTACAGCACATCCAATGAATTTTTGCGGCTAGTTCATCATAATCTTTCGGTTCAATGGCAAAGGCAGGAGCTTGGCGTTTCTATAGGGGAGTTTAACTGCAATTTTATTTTGTCCATTTAATTAATTAGTAATTCATAGATTTTACTATTTAATTATTTGGAGTTGTATTTTGTGACTGAATTATTGTTTGGCAATTGATTTTGTGTTGATTTCGGATTTAATTTCATTACTTTGTTTTGGGTCAAAACTTTGTATTGAGATTTTAGCGAAATTGGTGATTATTCAAGGTGACTTGAATTATTTGAAACATTTTATCTGTTGCTAGCATTAATTTTGTTTCTTATAAAAGTCGAGCATTGGTGTTAGTACCCATAGTTCTATTTTACTAGACTGATGGCAGTTAGTAAATTGAGATTTTTGAAAAATTTTTTTGTAACAATTCGAGGTGGCTCGGTTGTTAGATTAAAAGCTCGATTTTAATTTTTGGTTAAATTGTTTTAACTCCCATATCTTTTTGAGTGACGATTGCCTGCGTTATTGAACTGAAGGATTGTGTTTATCATTGTTAATTATTTGTGTTTGTTTTCTTAATTAATTCACTCGTCATCATTTCAAATTACTCATTTAAATTTTAAAAATACCAAAAACAAGTCATTTGCATTTATTTTAATTCGTCGTAATTTTTAGCGGTAATTGTTAAAATCAAACCCCATTTTCCAGTCTAGGTTGCATTGCATTTATTTACTTAGGAAATTAATTTCACTTTTGGTTCTTCAGAGAGAACGACCCGAGGTTGCGCTATACGCAATCCTTGGTTAAAATTTTTGAAGTAACCCCAAGGCGACAATCGGACGGAAAGATAGGTTATTTCAGCCCCGCAGACGTAGGCAAGGTGTGCCGAACTGCGTTACCAAACGTCGGTGTTTCTCATTATTTTACAGTTCTGATTTTTATTTACTTGCGCTAAGAAGAATTTGAGGATAGCTCATGAATTGATTAACGATTTAATTATTTCAATTTCAAATTAAATCGGATGGAATATAGAATGATAGAAATATTTTTTATAAGTTTCCATTTTGTACATATCAAAAAGGAGAAAATAAACAGTTAAGAATTTATTAATAACTTTTTATAAGTTTATAAAAACTTTTATCTATTGTTTTCTTTCTACCATGTGATTTGATACTTATTCTCATATTATATATCACAATCGTAGTTTCATCAATCGTCTTGAGACAATATCAAACATACTATTAAGTTTAAATGCTAATTCTGTAGTAAAAAAGAATTAAAATATAAGTTATTTACAAGACTCGAGAGTGCATTTATATGAAAGATAGCAAAAATTTCGATCTTCCAAGTTCCCAAAGCCTTCAATCAATACCTCCAACCATGTCCAAAGCTATTGACTTTACATATTTCTATTGATTGATCTTTAGAGAACAAGATGCCTTAGAAGTTAGAACTTCTTATTATCTCCTCTTGTTGGCTGACCTTTTAGGGTTCTTCAGCTGGCTCTGTAAAAGGGAAGGTAAACAAGTAAGATTTATCTTTGAACCTTTTTTTTTTTAAGTTCTAACTCATAAGATAAAAGCAGTAGTTTTTGTGCTCACCCGTTTGCTCTGATGCACTCGAATGGTTCTTGGAACTTCCTGAATGCACCACTTGAGGATCACTCATTACTTCCTGCGAAGTTTTGTCAATAACAGCGGTTAAAGATGAGTTTATGGATGACAATGGATTGGACCACAATCTAAATTATATTAAGATTGAGCCTTATTTTAACTTATTATTATTATTATTTGACTAACATTTTAATTTATTATTATTATTATTTGACTAACCTGTGTTATTGATGTAGAGGAGTGGATAGGGGAGACGTGTGTGGGGCTAGGAAAATAGAAGAAGTTCATCTTCTCCTCAGCAAAATCCCTTAACCTGTTGAGTTCTGGCATTATCTTGCCTAGATCAGGCCTGTCTTTCCTTCTAAGTTCTGCACATTGAAGTCCCAATTTTGCCAAGCAAAGAGCTTCCTCAACCGGCCAATCTTGCAATGATGGGTCCAGAATCTCTTCGAATGTGCCATTTTCACAAGCTCTTTCTACATAATGGCTCAGACCCATTGGTGGCTTGCCTGTTACTATCTGCAGAAGGATGATTCCAAGGGAATATACATCAGATTTCACACCAAGCATTCCAGTTTGTTGGTACTCCGGATCAATGTAACAGAAAGTTCCAGCTGTTGATGTCATGTGGAATTGTGTTACATTCTCAGCAACAGCAGGAACCAGCCTTGCCAAGCCAACGTCACTGATCTTACTAACGTAGTTTCTGTCAAGTAAAATGTTTCCTGGTTTCAGGTCACGGTGGACCAGTGGCTCTGGCTTTGTCTGTTGCAGAAAGAGCAGACCTGTAGCTATCTCTGCAGCGATTCTGAACCTGAGCTGCCATGGAAGTGGAGGTCTGTTACCTTTCCTGAAGAGACAATCATCTAAGCTTCCTTTATCCATATATTCGTATACCAGGATTCCATATTCTGGGCATGCACCTAAAAGAAGCACCATGTTTGGATGCCTTATTAAGCTAAGCACCTCAACCTGCATTATGTAAAAAAACCAGGAAGGTTAAGCTTCTATTTCTGAAATAGAACTTTAATGATGAGACCTTTCTTCACCTCTCGATCGAACTGCTCCCTTCCTTGAGCGGCATCAGGTCGTAAAACCTTAACTGCAACTGGGGTATGATCAAGACGACACTTGAAAACTGGACCATAACCTCCTTCACCAATCTTCCTCGATGCATGGAAGTTTTCAGTTGCCTTTTCGATCTCTTCAATGCTGTATTTTCTGTACCTTATATCTGCTAGAGTATCCATTACTTTCACTGTCTCTTTCGCATCTTTGAAGGCTTTGGTTTCAACCCCATGTCTTCTATGTGATTCCAGTTCTGCTATCTTCTTTGCAGCTTCAGCTGCTTCCATGGCTGCCTTGCACCTGGCTCTCTCTTTCTCTGCAAGGGATAGTGCAGCTTCCTCTGAAAGTTTGGCCTTTTCTAGTTTCCGTTCTTCCTCCATTCTCCATTTCTGCAGCTCCACTGTCTGTACAAGTTTCACTATTACAATCTGCTTCTTTCAACTGAAAATTTAGCAAACCTGATTTCTGATCACCTTTTGTTTGGCTGTGAGTGCTTCTCTGCAAGCTGTGCTGTACATGTCCATTGTTTGCTTCAGCTCTAATTTTAACCTCCTCATCTCAGATTCCAATTCATCCTATATGTTCAATACACAAACTGTTATAATCTCTGAATGTAAGTCAAAAGAAGAAGAAGAAGAAGAAGGGTATTGTTGACTGTATTTTCATGATTCATACAGTAGTGGTATGTGATGAACTTGAGTATCCACTGTCATTTGAAAATGAGAATTCATGACGAGAACTGAGATCAGCAAACTTTGGACCAGAGCGAAGTGATCCATAGCTAGATGCTGAGCTCGTTGAAAGCCGTGGTCCCATGTCCATGAACTCAAAGTCGACGGAAGATGCGTAATCAAGACTTGGCCGGCCGGAGCTGACAAATGATATATCAGTCTCTGATAAGTCTGAGAAATCCATATACGGTCTTGTGGTCGGACCCCTTCCTGCTCCTGCAAAAGGTGACCTGTTCTCCATAATTATGTTAATGTCAGATGCATGAAAGATAAAATCAGAAAAATGTTCAAAACTTGGAGAAGAGATCAAAGATTATATTTAAGGAAAGAGTTGAATTCTCTAAGATCAAAGATTATATTTAAGGAAATAGTTAAATTTTTTAAGGGGTCTAAGAAAAAATTAGATCAAATTGAAAGAGTTTATATATAATTAACATCATATGAAATAATGACTTATGAGCAGTGAAGATAACAGGCAGCTCGAATCCAACATGAAGCTTGGTTGAGATTGAGTACCTGATCTTGCTTAGTCACCCTAAAACGATATCAAGAGAAATATCATTTTAATCTTAATTTTTAGATAGAGAGTCCGAACTACACTTAGAAAAGAAAACAAATGAGGTCCAAAATTTATATACAATAAATAACATTATATAAAACTATCAATAAGAATGACAATAAGCCAATCTAGTCATATAAATAGACGACTCAATCTTATTCAACGTCGACATTTTGATTTTAACTTTTCAAAATAATATCATTTTAGCTTTAAATTTGTAGGAAAAGAATTTCAAGTTAAACTAGACATTGAATTGTTCATAACCTTAACAAAACCTAAAATTTAAGTCTAATTTATTGACTTCGGGTTTATTCAAAATTGTGAAACCTAGTTAAGAGTCTTATATCTATCCTACATCTCTTTTGATATATTATAACTCTACATATAAATTTTACATATTTTCTTGTCACAGTAAAATCTTATCTATGTCAAGCTATTTTCCATCCTTAAATCTCTATTTACTGGATTTTGCCATCCTAATTTTAATACCCATATACTAATGATGGATTTTAAAGAGACTTTAAAAGAAATTAAATTAGATTTAAGCCAGTTCATAAATAATCATAAACATCATACTCAAACCTAAACAATTCAAATTAATGAATTATGATATTTATCTTTATATACAACTCATTTTACTTTTGTTTTCCTCTTTCATGATATAAGGCAATTCTACTTACGAAGTTTCTAATTAGAGTTGCATTCATAACTTACTTTATTGGTTCATCAACTGAGACACGAGGCTTGCATGTTGAAGTCTCTGCAAAAAAGAAGTGACCATAAGTTTGGAGATTGAGCTAGAGTATAGGATACACTATATAAAAAAGCAATAATTGACATGAACAAACCTCTAATACTCATACTGTTCCTGGCTTGGGTATCTGCAGAAATATCATCCTCATGATTATCATGCACTCCTTGTAGTTTCTCAAGTATCGGAGAGGCAAAGGGGGCTGGACGAGAAGCATTTCGTGCATAAGAAACTTTTCCTTTGGAGATGACATAAACATTGCAGAAATCAGGTGCCCCTTTTGATACACTTGTTGGTACATCAGCCCTGAATTTTCTGCAATTATTTGCATTTGATTAGTATAATATACTTTGAATTAAAGAATATCATCAAATTTAAATATACAGTGAATGTGTTTTTAGAATTAGAGAGAGAATAAATCTTTGTGAGAGAAGGAGAAAAAGATACATGAAATCTCAGTAGAAAAATATGAGACAAAGAACAGCAATCAATATTTTTAATTTGAGGTTAATTACATTGGATCTTTTATCTTGTCGAATCTTTTTCATTTTAATTCTTAATTTTTAGAAATTATATGTAATTTTGTACCCTCTTAACTTATTATCTATTTTTCTAAATTTTTCATTCCCCTAATAAATGATGCATTCCTTTAAGCACATGAGCTCGTTACCTTTTCTTTTCTTGAAAATTTTTTGCTAGGTTTTCTTTCAAATTGCAATTGAGGTTGAGAAAGTGGAAGCTAAGTACCTCATAAATCCATGGCGTGATGGTGCACCGAGCACCAAAGTGTCAATCACGGCATAAGAAATATACTCTGTTATTGCTTTTACAATATCGTTATCTTCCAATGCGACTTCAAAGCAATTTACCTGACACAAGGCAAATACAGTTTAACTTATTAAATCTCCAATCGAGACTTTAAATTGTATACTGTAGTTGGAAGCGATTACGACCAATGTTTTAAAATTTAGATTGAAAGTTAAATTAATAAGATAAAATATTTAAAATTTAAAAGATTTATTGAGATTAAATTGTTATAAAATTAATTAAACATTAAATAAAATTAAAGAATTTAGAATATGATTGAATGAGTATGTGCTTAATTTAAAGTTTGATTGAAAATGGAGATTGTTAAATAAAAATTAATTAGTTTATTTTGATTTATATAAACTGAATAGTTTACAAAATTAATTAATTAACTAATAAACTTATCTTTAACAACAAAATTATTAAAATAAATCAATTAAAAGTTAAAAACTAAATAAACGATTTAATTAATTCAAAATTTTAACAATTGAACTAGTCAAATTGGTTTAATTTTTAATAGTTGATTATGACAATCACAAAAAATACAGATTTAATTGCGGGAAATGTCACCCTAATTATGACAAATAATGATAAACTTATGGAAAAACAACCGTAATCGGACTGCAATTTAAAACTACGTGATTGCAAGGTACTCAAATCCTTACACACATATTCTTAATGTAATATCAGGAGGTCAGAAACTTACATCTTTACGAGTGCAATAGCAACGGAAAGAAAGGAAGAGATCCTTGGTTTGCTTGTCCTGTTGTTGCTTCAAAGCCGACCCATATTCTGGAGTGGCTGCTCATTCAAAACAAAGAATGGCGATGAGGAGAGGGAAGAGGAACGCAGAATGATATGAATTGGAAGCTTACATGGAACTAACTTAGGTTCAGCAACTCTTTTTTTCTTCTTCTTCGCACATAAGTCATCAGCTTTGTTTTTTTAAATGTGTATTAGTGTGTTTTTTATTAGGATAAAAAGAAGCTCTCTCTTTTATTATTTTACTTATTTGTAAAAATATTTATGTTATTTATTTTAGGGTAAATTAGAAAATTAAATAATAATTTTTAAAATTATAAACTAAAGCAAAAAGATTATAAAAGGTCTAAATTTATTATAAAACATGCTAGAAAAGGATGAGTTTCTCTAGATTATTTTAACACTACTAATATATGCATGATTGGTTGTTAACTATGTGAGAGTATGAATAATTATTCTAACTTAATTTTAATAATAAAATTTGTTAACATAACTTAACAAAAACTTAGTAGAAATCCATTTTATTATTTTAACATCACAAAATATTTTTAAAGATAATTTACAATTTTTAAAAATAAATAAAATCACATGCATAAGAAATTTATATTTTATTAAAACAAATGAATGTAGTAATTTGACATTTATTTTAGTTTTTCAGGTTGAATGAACTTAGGATAGAATGTAACATGAGCATATGATTGTTGATATGAGAAACAAACAATTAAAAGTTCAAATTGTTGCATGAACTTAAAGAATATATCGTATATATCTCTTAATTTTAAGAACTGTGAATAGAAAGAGAACGAGAGATACTTGCAGCCATTGATGATGGTCTATGGATAACATGGATTAGAATAACAGTTTGGCCTTTGCTAAAGAAACTCTCAATAGCCCATTTCAAAGCATGTTGGCTTCCTTTGTCCCTGTCTATGGCTACTGCAATCAATCCGTTACCGCCTCCTTTCTTTGCTCCATAACCCTTTTGAGGCCACATTGTAATTTATGCTTCAAAACCCTTTTCAAAATATGAAAAGGCAAAGACTTTGCAAAGAAAAGGAGGAGGAGGAGGAGGAGGAGGAGGAGGAGAGAAGAAGAAGAAGAAGAAGAAGAAGAAGAAGAAGAAAACTAGTTCTTCAAAAGCGTGTAACTTGATTTTGGATTCAAAACCTTGGAAAGGCTGATGTTGAATCCAAAGAAGAACACGAGAGGCCTAAGGAACCTCTCACCGAGATAGAATTTTTTTCACATATGCTTTTCAAAAGTCTTTCATTTTTTTTTTTCTGTTATGAAAAAGAAGACCTTTCAAGCTTCTTAATTTTAGTTGTTCTAATACAAGCCTCAGATGCATTCTGTTTTTTTACCAACAAAAGACTTTTGACTCAAGACCCATCTCCCTCCCATTTTCAATGGCGAACCGGTCAACGTAGGTTAATGAAGCTATACACTTGCTAAAAATAGGATGGTCTTAATTAACGTGTTTGATTATGCATAAAATTGCCTGATCTTTTAGATAAAAAGTTCAGAGTTATCAGATGCATTATTACACTTGATTGTGTGGTAAATTATCATAGTTTATTTAATGAAAGTCAATTCAGAAAAAGAAAGGACCAACTACAACAAGGTAGCGACTCTAATAAAAACAAACGTCAAGTGGTAAGCTCTCTACTCTATTTTTTTTTTATTTCTTAAGAATAAAGAAAACAAACAAGCCCCACACAAAACAAAACAAAACAAACACTCCACTACTGCAATATTCTGTGGTATAAAACTCAACACTTGTCTTGATGGATGAGTTCTATAACAACCTTCGGAAGCTTATGAAATTAATATATATAAGCCTGAGGTTTATTTATGTGTGTCTAATGAATCTCAACTATTTATTTATGTAGGTCTTATATAAATTTTATGTGGATCTCGTAAAATAAATAGCTAAAATTTTATGAGACAAAATAAAAAGAGTAATATTTAACAAAAATTCTTGCGCCTAAAATTGTACCTTCTATGTTTGATGTATTAACTCACGGGTGTCTGTCACAAAAAAAAATTCCTTAACCTTAGACTTGTTAGACTATTTGACTAAACTCGTTGGCTCTGCGTCCAATAAAAGTGAAATAGTCGCAGATTTCTTAATAAGAAGGTAGAGAAATATCACAAAAGTTATTGCCTTATCTTATTAATAAGAATGTAGAAAAATACCAAATTGCAGACAAAGTTATCCACCTTATCAGAGCTATATATATATATATATATATAACTAAAATATGCAGCAATTTTGTCTATAGATATGAAAAGAATGTGGAGATTGTAATTCTTATGTTTTTTTCTAATATGGCATATGTATATTCTTTTGGTCTTTTCTTTTTTTGCTTTGCTGCTAGTAATTAATTCTCTTTTACTAGAAAAGGCGGATAGCATAGAATTCATTATAATATTGATTTAGTTTTATCTATAAATTACTCATTATTCATTTTTAAAGAAGAAATCTTCATCTTTAGCATTATTCTGTACGCTTAATTATTTTAATTAAAGAAAGAAAGCAAAAGAGTAATTAAGCAATTAGAGAAAATAAAAGGAATCAAAGTCCTTTTTTCCTTTCCTCAATGCAGAAATATTTTTAACTTCTACAAGCTAATCCCTGTCCAAATTTTTTTACATTAATTTCCATGCTTACTTCATACTCAAGACTTATAACTTTCATCATCACATGTGTGTGTTATAGATTTAGCTCAAAAGTTTACGTGGCTTTTGCATGAAATTCCATGAAACCTATCGTCGATGAAACGTGCAAAGCCTCCATTATCGGTCCAAAGCGAATGAGAAATCCTCATCATTCCCTCTAACACTAAACGTATTTGCTTCGCTGCCATAGTAATCCTCCTCAGGATTTCCTTCTTTCAATTCTTCAATCTTCTCAACCACTTCCTTGATGTCCAATCTCCTGTCTGCATCTTCTTCGCAGCAGCTCAATCCGATCTTCAATAGGTTTATCATCTCGCTCTTGCTGTTCTTCGTCCCTGTCATTTCCTTATCGAACACTTCACCTGTTCGCTTTTCCTTCACCATTTTGTTAACCCAAGCAGCTAAATTGGCATTCCTGTCATAACCTTGTAACAGGTAGTTTTCAGGGAATTTCCCTGTGAGGATTTCCAGGATGAGTATCCCAAAGCTCCATATATCGGTCTTGATTGTTGTCTGGCCTCGAAGTGTGTACTCTGGTGACTTGTATGCAATCATGAGCGAGTGTGCATGTTCAGGGTTGATCACAGGCCTTAGAGCATAATCTGTCAAGAGAGGTTCCATCGAATTGTCGAGGAGGACGTTGGATGATTTCAGGTGACCGTGAGGGACCATTATTGGAAGCTCATTGTATAGATAAGCCATGCCTTTGGCTACACCTTTGATGATCTTCAACCGAGTTTGCCAATCCAACCCTTGTTCTTCCAAGGAATGGTTTCCTGATGAACATATAAAGAGAAAAGTTAAAAATTCTGCTAGCAGTACCTGAAATTTAGTGCCCTGGAAAAGAAACTTACCATGAATGTGACTAGCCAAGCTTCCATGCTCCACAAACTCACTGACCAAAAGCTTCTCTTCCTTTCTATAGTAATACGCCATTAAAGGTAACAAGTTTGGATGGCTCAATCTCCCTAACCGTCTCATGTGCTCATGAAACTCCTCTCTCCCAACATTGTTCATGTGCCTATACCTTTTCACAACCACGGCTTGTCCTCTCAACACCACTGCCTTGTACGAAGCTCCAAATGTTCCACTCCCCAAAACCTCTGCTGACGCTCTAAGCATATCCTGCAAGTCAAATTTTTCAATGTCATCCCTCAGGAATGACAACTTCGCATGATCTGCTCTCCTTGTGCGGCTGGAGCTATGCTGCGGCCGTGGCGGGGCCTGATGTTGCACTTGCTCTGCGTTGAACGTAGCTGCTGCAACTGAGGTTGAAGGTGTCAATGCTGCTTCATGCTTCTTCTTCTTATGAAACAGAAACAAAGCTAAAGCAAGCGCCGCCAGAACCACCACTATAATCACTACGATCAATACTATTTTCCAAGCGTGACTCTTACTCTTTTTGACATCCGTAGGACTAGGAGGGTTGGACATGGATTTAGAGGCAGTCCACACAGGTTCTTGTTGCCTGCAAAACCAGTGAACCAAGAAGGGTTTTTTTCAGGAAAGGATCAGTTTTTACATAATCAGAAGCAATAAAATGCATAATTACACTCGTACCTGAGAATGAGTTTGGGTTCAAATTGCTTAAGCTTGCTGGGATAGGTCCCTCCAATTCGTTGCTGGCTAGATTTAGAGTCTTGAGATCTTTTTGTTTAAAATCAGGGATTTGACCAGTGAATTGATTGCCTTCCAGCTTTAACACTGTAAGTTTTGATAATGCGGTCAACGAGGTAGGGATATTTCCTGTGAACTCATTGTTTGCCAAATACAATCTCTTCAAAGAACCCATATCCTGGAAAATAGTTTCAGGTATTTCTCCTCCGAACCTGTTGTTTGACAAGTACAAGGCTTTCAATTTCCCAAGTCTCCTGAACTCGGGCAATGAACCATCGAATTTATTGTTCATAAAGCTTAATGATCGAATGGTATCTATTGAAACAAGTGCATCAATATCAATAGTGCCTGTCAATCCAAAGTTCTCAAGTTGCAAACCCCAAATGGTATTATTATGGCAAAGCACGCCAATCCAATTTCCCTGGTTCCAATTACAAGGCTCCACGGAAGCATCCCAGCTGGTAAGGGGCATGTTATTCCGCAGAGAACTCTTGAACTTCAAAAGGGCATCGACAGCTGGCGACGGCTGAGACGGCGGTGCAGCAAATGACACAACCATAAGCCATAGCAGCACGAAAACTAAAGCAAGGATTAATGTAGAGGTTGTTGGGCGCGCAGGCCTAGCTACGTGCGCACCCATTAGTGTGCAAAAAGATGAAAGGTCTCAGAAAAAAAACATCAAAAGTGTCAACCGATTAACAGAAGTGTGAACACAAAGAACCGGTTGAAAGAAGTTTCTTTTGCTTTGTTCTTGCGTTTCTTTGTCATTTGGAGGGGAAATGGAGAAGGGATGCAAGAGGCAGGATAGCCAGAGGTGGACATCCAGTGCCAAGAATAGAAAATGTAGTGAGGGTTGACAATAAAAGCAATCAAAATTTAAGAGAAGTTGGTAAAAACTATCAAGTGATTAGGATTATTCATCCGTAAGTTTACAACTCAGAGAGTTCCTATGAATGTGGAGGAGAGATACAAGGCCTACCTTTGATTTTCCTTATGATGATTATTAGTTTGTTAAGTATGTTCTGTTGGGTACATATGCCAATTAAAGGATATGTCCATTTTAATGTTGTTTTTGTTTTATTGTTTCTGTCGTCTTTCCCAAAAGCACGTAAGGAAACTAAAAAGCAACAAGAAAAACAATCTCTAATTAACTCTGTATTGACATTCATGTCCATTAAAAATTTTTAGTAGATATTGTCACCGTTACTATATTGACATTCATGTCCACTCAAAAGTTTTAGTAGATATCATCGTTACTCCTTCTCTATGTTTTATCGATCAAATTTGTTGTACAAGACTTATTTAATACAGAGTACTCAATTGATATCATTTAGAGATTATTGCGTCAATTTAAAGATTTATTAAGTGCGCATCTAAAAGTAATAATTACGAGTTTTCCGTTTTTAAAAGAATAGAACTCTATCATCATTTTTTAATTGACTCTGAGTAAGAATAATTACTATCTTAAAGGACTAAAATAAAAGGATAAAATACAAATTTTATTCTAATTTAAGTAATTTTAAAAATTAAAATATAATTTTTGTCATTTAAAAAATTAAATTTTATATCTTTTAAAATGTTCTTTATAATTTTAAATTTCTAAAATTCTTTCTCATAGGTTTTTAGAAAAATTTGTTCTTATAAAATACATATAATATAAACATCACATGTAGATAAATCAAATATTATTCGTATGATGACTTAATTTAATTTTAAACTTTATGTTAATTGATTAATTATGACCAAATCATCAAAAAGAGTAATGTAGGAAAATATAAATAGAAGGATTATAAATTACTCAAACATTCTTTTTGGTAAAAATTTTGTTATATAACTACAACTTTTCTCTTCATTCAGCTAATATATAAAACTTGGATGGATGTAAGAGGGATTTCTAATTAGCGTAAAATCTATTCGTATTCTCAAAATATAATAATTGTTGGAAAACCTCTCCTAATAATAGTTGAGATTAATAAAAACGATTGCTGATTCCATCTTCCAAAAATAATAGAACATAATTTTAACATAGTTATGAGAACACATTTAGGATTAGATGGTACATTGCATCAAATAGTTGAATCACAACAGTAACAGTTCTTTATTTTTAAAGGTGCAAGGACTGAATCAGTTGCAGTTGTGATGAGGAATGAGACGGATAGGAAGTCCCTTTTCAGGAATTGGGATTGGATCCACAATTATCTTCTCATTAGAAATCAAACTCTCCCATCTGAATCTTTTCAGAACATTGTGCATGAACACAAGTATCTCAATTCTTGCATATTCCTTCCCAGGACACATCTTAGGTCCTCCACCAAAAGGTACAAATGTGTAGGGTGCTGGTCCAGCTCCTTCAAACCTTGAAGGATCAAACTTTTCAGGTTCTGGGAAACACTGAGGATCCTTGTGAGTGGAATTTGCACTCCAATATAGCTGCAGCAATCCAAAGAAATTAGAACAGGCTCTTCATATAAAAAGCTTAAGAATATATATCATCATTTTTTTTCAAGTGTTTCTTTAAATTCTAAATATTAACATGATTGTATACAAAGACAATTGAAATTAAAGTTTTAAATTACAAATTAGTTATCCTATATTTGTAGGTGGTTACAATAAGTAAAAATGATGCAATCACGAGTAATTTAGATATAATTCCATTTATAATCTGAATTACAGTTGTAATATTGCGATTGTAAATTTAGATATAATTATATTAAAGGTCTGAATTACAATTATTATAAGATTGAATTTAAGCTTATTCACCTTCCATCCCTTGGGAATACTGAAACCTGAGAAAACAAAGTCAGTCGTTGCCTCCCTGAAAGTGCCCTGGAGAGGTGGATTTAGCCTCAGAACTTCACAAGCAACATTCCAAGAGTACTTCATTTTCTGGATGTCGTCCCAATTAAGTAACTCCCCTGGTTTTTTCGATTTTGCAATTTCCATTTGTTCTGTGGTCCAAAAAACAAAGTTAATACCTGAACTAATAACAATTCATACAATTCCTTTCTCTTTATTTCCCTTTTTCTAAGCTTTTAATTAGATAGTAAATGAAAACTGAAATATTGACCCACTATTTGATGCATCATTACCTCATGTGGTTGGATAGTGAGAATTTTTTATATTCTTTAAAATATTTCTTTAATAATAAGATAATAATTATTTTCAGCGTTTTAAACATCAATTTTTCTTGATAGAAATCATGGCAAAACTAGGACCACGTACAAGTTATCATGTACGTTAAGCAGGCGTATATGATTCGGTGTACCTAATATTGTTTTAAAAAGCTTAAGTTAGGTTAAAATTTGATTAGACTCTTAGTGCCAAACTTAGGCTCGAGTCTTATCAGAATCTATCATTTTAAAATTCTATTGAATTTGTTTCTTTATATATTTTTAAGTCAGTCTTTTTATGTTTAAATGGACATAAATTGGATCAATTCAAATTTACTTATTGATTTTAGATTGGATTGGACCAAAATGTAAATCCCATTCACAATATTGTAACTCAAAGGTATTTAAGGATTGAACATAGAAATTACCCATTAATGCTTCAACATAGATGTGAGGAAGATGGGCGAGATACTTGACGATGAAACTAATGACAGCACTTGAAGTATCGTGGCCACCAATTAACAAACCAAGAATCTTGTCCGCTATATCAGTCTCAGTCATGAACTGTCCGTCCTCATCTGACGTTACTAACATGTGTGACAATATATCTTGTGTCGCAGTTGCTCTATTCTCAGCAAGATCGACCTTCCTTTTCTTTACGATTGACAACAATTCGTTCCTTATCCAATTTGAGGCCTTGATGGCTCGATTGAAAGCCGTCCCTGGCAAGTTTACAGGAACAGAGAAAACTCCTGATGTCAAAACCTGGAAAGGATCAGCTATCCTGGTAACCTCCTTTGGATCATCTATGCTCAGGAATAATTTGCAGGCAACCCAAAAAGTGAACATTTTGGCAAGTGGGTACATAGTTATTTCTTGTTTTCCTTCCCAGCTACTCTCAAAATGCCTCTGTGCAATGGTATCCATCATTCCCACATATCCATGCAAAGCCCCAGGCTTGAAGAAGTTTAACATCAATTTCCTCAGCTTCTTGGACTCTTCCAGGGGGGAGGTTTTGGTAGAGGTTGGGAAGATTTTATTGACAGAACTTGGCCACCAAACTGTGACAAGCTTGCCTTCATTGGAGAACAAGAACTTGTTACCTGCAGCACCGCAGAGTACTGTTGAGCTGAATTGTCTTGTGAAACCTGAACTATTAAGAATAGTAGAGGAATTGGCTATGTCAGTGAAAATCAAGAAGAAGAAGAAGTGAGAGGAAAGCGGAAGGAATTCAGATGCAAATGGAAGCTAAATATGATGATGCTTGATATAATTCAAAAGTGCATGAATCGGAAAATGCAGATCAAATTCGATGAAGAAGAATGCAATTCAGTATAAAAGGAGGAAAATGAGAAGAAAGTAGCAGCCATGTTGAATTCGGATTATGCAGAATGAAGAAGAGAAATACAGAAAGTGCAAGAACATAGAGAAGAAGAAAAGCGAGAACAAGGAAGAGGTGAGATAGAAATAAAACAGAAAATTTAAAAGATTAATCAAGCAAATCAAGCTTAGAGGAAGTTAATTGAGATGGAGCATCCTAATCCTATCAACGACATTTAGGCTGTGGAGTATCATATTTTGTTTCTTGAAGAATCAAGCAACCATCTAAAGGTTGAGATCAAATTCCACAATCGGAAGATCGTGTCACTTTTGTTTTGCCTAATGAAGGAGTTTTGTCCTATGCTCTTGTCTAGTTTGCAAGAGTTGACTGTTTTTTTACGTAATGTTTGATTCGAGAAGGTTACGAAAGTTTACTTTTATGTTTTTGTTTTATGCTTGTGCTAAACTAGGAAAGTTTGTACTAGCCTAGTCATTACTCATCAGTCTATGTTTTTTATTTCCTAGTTCCTAGTTGGTTCAAATGTTGGGAGAGCTAATATAAAGCTCACCTTCATCGTTTTTAAAGGGAGAGTGAATATAATCAATACAAGCTTCAGAAACATTTTCAGTTCTCTGTTTTTAAGTTTTATAGTAGTAGTAGTAGGTTATGGTTCTAGAGTGCAAGAAAGTTGAGGGAGAGATTCCTACACTTGTTAAACACTTAAACCAAACCCATACACAAAATTTAGGAAGCTGTAGCAGAAGCTTAACTTCGGTACAAAGCCAATCCATTTCTCACATATAAACCAATCAAACATACACTGTTTGATGGGAAGCTACTCACACATCACACACTTAGTCTAATTTGAGATTGACGAGAAATTCAAAGAAATACAACAATTTACAAAGAAACTTACTTGGTGTTGAAGCGGTCGTGGAGGATCCAACTTCCGGTCCTCAAGTCGAAGCTTTCCTGTCAAGAAAGAGGAGAATCTGATCATTCATATCACACTCAAGAGCTCACAAAGAAAAGAAGAGAAGAGGAAGAAGAAATGCAGCAAAGGAATTACCTTGAAGTGAAGCAGAAGGTGCTCGGTCTCCATTCTTCATCTTCGATTGGCTAAGCAGAGGAGGGGCATCTTCGAATCTTTAAGGGAGTAGCTTATTCTGGCCAGCAGTAAGGAGAAAGGAAGAAGATTTCACTGATTCCCTTCTTCGATCCCTAACCGAAGCTGCTACCAACAAAGAAGGAGATTTCACCTTGAGCCCTAATTTCCAAACTCGACCATCTAACACATAGAAGTAAGGATAAGTTAAGGGGTTAATTACTGTTTAGTTTAAGTTGGACGGGTTTTCACGATCCACATTACGATGGTATCGAGCAACTATCTTACGCTTCCTGAGAGCTCCATGCAAACACTCGGTGCCTAAGCTACAACAATAGCCACTCCTACTTTTGCAATCTTCATTTCCAGCATAGCTTGCATCACTAAAGACATACAATTCCACCTTCTCTTTCCTTCCATACCATATGCCATGATCAGCAGAATATTTAACATATCTCGATACTCTTCTAGCATACAAAGCATGATATCTTGATGGATTGTGATTGTGGCGACTAACATATTCTGACACATGCAATATCGGTTTAGAGGCACTTAAGTACATTAATGAACCTATTATGCTCCTATAGTAGGTTTCATCAAAGTTTTCACTGGTTTAGTTGCCTCAGCTTGATTGATGCTCCATTGGTGTCTTGATTCCACTACTTTCCTTCATTCCAAACTTATCAAGCAACTCCTCGGCATACTTCTTACGATGAATGAAGATGCCTTCATCCCTAACTGAATTTCCAAACCTAAGAAGTACCTCGTCTCTCCCGGATCAGTCATCCGAAATTACGATTTCATGGAGTCTTTGAAATCACTCACAACCTTGTCATTTGTCCCTACAATCATCAAATCATCAACATACAAAGAACGGATCGGTTTACCTTCATCTTAGTCTTTACATACAAAGTTGCTTCACTTTTGCTCCTCTCAAAGCCATTTTGTATCAAGTAAGTGTTGATTCTTGAGTACCAAGCTCTTGGAGCTTGTTTCATATCAAAGCTTTACAAGCTTATACACTTTACGCTCTTTCCTTTCTTCTCATAACCTTCGGTTTTCAAGTACACATCCTCATTCAGCATCCCATTTAAGAATGCACTCTTAACATCCATTTGATGAATTATCCACCCTTTGCTTGCAGCCAATGCCAAAGCATCCTCACCGTGTCCAATCTTGCAAGCTGGAGCATAAGTTTCATGTAATCTACCCCATATTCTTGCTTATATCCTCTCACAACTAGTCGGCCTTGTACTTGTTGATTGAGCCATCGGATTGAGCTTCTCCTTGAAAATCCATTTTGAGTCAACCACTTTTGTTTGGTGAAGCGATCCATCAATATCCATGTTTGATTGTCTTCAATTGCTTTGATTTCTTCATCCATAGCTCTTCTCCATACTTCATTCTTAGTTGCTTGCTGAATGTTTCGGTTACGAACTAACATTCGTGGTTGATTCAATTATAGCAATCTTTGCATCATGTTCTTCATCTTCTACTTCCCTGCACTGAAATCTTTCAAATACCACCGGTCAATCCTATCGAGAAGCGTACCAATACCTCAACAACAACTTTTCCAGCCTCACTTGACTCAACATACCTTGATCCCTCGACCTTATGCTTACCACCCTCAAATGACCCAACCTAATCAATCTCAATCAAGCCTAATGTATCCAAATCCTCAAACAATCCAACAAACCTTACCTAGCCAATCAAACCAACACCTACAAGCTACAAACCCAATGGTTGAATCGTGACATTTTCCCAAACCCAAACACACTTAAATTCCCAACCCGATACATCAACCATGACAAGCACCCAACCTGGACCCTCACAAACCAAAAACCAAACCAAGAAAACCATACCCAAGAGAGTGTATTTGTGGCGAAATCGCCAAAACTTGGAAGAAAAGTCAGCAGAAAAGGCTTGTGATCTCAAGTGATAATTGAGAAAAGAAGTGAATGGTTGATAGATAGTGGCTGCTCTAATCATATGACAAAGAAGAAAGATGCATTTGTAGAAAGAAATAAGGGAGTTAGTCTTGTTGTTAAGATTGGAAATGGGAGATTTTGCCTATAACCTGAAAGGGACGGTGAATTTGGAAACAAAGGTTGGAAGTACTACACTGAAGAGGTATATTACATACACGAATTAGATCGAATCTTATTAGTGTTGGACGACTTGTGGAGAAGAAGTATAAAGTCCATTTTGAAGAAGAAATGCAAGATTTTCAATTTGAAGGAGAGTTGATTCATACGGTTCCTATGGTGAATAGAGTATTCAAGCTAAAGATGGCGGACTTTGAAGGTGCATTTTTGCAACATCAATGGTGAACTTACACAACTATGGCACAAGAGGTATGGGCATGCTAGTCTTGATTACATACTTGAAATGCAAAGAAGGAGTTGGTTTTGGGTTTACCTCAATTGAGCTCTAAGCTGAAAGGTGTATGTGAACCTTGTGCCAAGGGAAGATTCACATCTTACCCTTCCCATCAAGTGATTGGAGAGCAACGGAAAAACTCCGACTTGTGCTGCTTGATGTTTGTGGACCAATGAGAACACAATCATTTGGAGGAAGTAGATACTATGTTGAGTTTATAGATGATGCTTCAAGGTACTCTTGGATTTACTTCATGAAAAGTAAAGACCAAGTGTTTGGCTTATTTAAACTATGGAGGCGGTGAAAGTCAAAGTGGGAATAAAGTAAGATGCTTGAGGGTGATAGAGGAGGAGAGTATATTTCAATTTGAGATGAAGAATTACTTTGAGAAAGAAGGATCTTTCATCAATTTTCTGTTGCTTATTCACCTCGACAAAATGGGGTTTGGAAAGGAAGAATAGGAGTATAATGGAGATGGCAAGATCAATGATGTGTGGGATGGAAGTACTAGGAAATTTCAGGTGAAGCATGCTACATGCGATATACTTGCGAGCAGTTGAAAACTAGAGCATTGGATGGGAAGACTCCATTTGAGGCTTGGTTTGGAGTTAAACCAAAGGTCCAACACTTGAGAGTCTTTGGTTGTATAGCCTATGTACACATTCACGAGGTTAAAAGAACCAAGTTGGATGAAAAGGCATTTAAAGGAGTCATGATGGGATATAGTGGAGACTCGAAAAGTGCAGAATTCTTAATCCAAGCGAGAAAAGATCTTGATCTCAAGAGATGTGAAGTTTGATGAGTATGAAGGATGGAATTGGGCGTAACAGGTTTGGCATGGATTACGGTAGAGTGAAGCTTGAAATTCCATTCAATAATGCGGATTATGATGAAACGAGAGTTGATAATGATGATGGAAGCACCAATTGAGATCTTTGGTGGATCTCGGGAGGAGTTCTACATGGATTCACCAAATCGAAGTTCATGAGAGTGATGGAGGTCGGGAGGAGCACTTGTTCACTCCGAAATTGGAAGGATGAGTTCGGATTCCCATGAGGGCTCATCAAGCTCCAACGATGCTCCAAAAGGAGGACTTGGCATCTATTTATAGAAACACTAACCTATTTTTGATTTGAGTGCAGAGGAAGTAGAAGATGAAGAACATGATGCAGCATTGCCAATAATTGAATCGATACGAATGTTAGTTCGAACCAAAACATTCAGGCAAGCAACTAAGAATGAAGTATGGAGAAGAGCTATGGATGAAGAAATCAAAGCAATTGAAGACAATCAAACATGGATATTGATGGATCGCCTTCATTGAAACAAAAGTGGTTGACTCAAATGGATTTTCAAGGAGAAGCTCAATCGGATGGCTCAATCAACAAGTACAAGGCCGGACTAGTTGTGAGAGGATATAAGCAAGAATATGGGGTAGATTACACTGAAACTTATGCTCCGGTTGCAAGATTGGACACGGTGAGGATGCTTTTGGCATTGGCTGCAAGCAAAGGTGGATAATTCATCAAATGGATGTTAAGAGTGCATTCTTAAATGGGATCTGAATGAGGATGTGTCTTGAAGCAACCGAGAAGGTTATGAGAAGAAAGGAAAGAGCAGAAAGTGTATAAGCTTGTAAAAGCTTTGTATGGCTGAAACAAGCTCAAGAGCTTGGTACTCGAGAATCAACACTTACTTGATACAAAATGGCTTTGAGAGGAGCAAAAGTGAAGCAACTTTGTATGTAAAGACTAAGGCGGAAGGTAAAGCGATCGTTCTTTGTATGTTGATGATTTGATGATTGTAGGGACAAATGACAAGGTTGTGAGTGATTTCAAAGACTCCATGAAATCGAATTTCGGATGGTGATCTGGGAGAGATGAGGTACTTCTTAGGTTTGGAAATTCAGCGAAGGATGAAGGCATCTTCATTCATCGGAAGAAGTATGCCGAGGAGTTGCTTGATAAGTTTGGAATGAAGGAAAGTAGTGGAATCAAGACACCAATGGAGCATCAATTGAAGCTAGAGGCAACTAAACCGGTGAAAACTTTGATGAAACCTACTATAGGAGCATAATAGGTTCATTAATGTACTTAAGTGCCTCTGACCCGATATTGCATGTCTTGTAAATATGTTAGTGCCACTGATCACAATCCATCAAGATATCATGCTTTGTATGCTAGAAGAGTATTGAGATATGTTAAATATTCGGTTGATCATGGCATATGGTATGGAAGGAAAGAGAAGGTGGAATTGTATGTCTTTAGTGATGCAAGCTATGCTGGAAATGAAGATTGCAAAAGTAGGAGTGGCTATTGTTGTAGCTTAGGCCTGGAGTGTTTGCATGGAGCTCAGGAAGCGAAGATAGTTGCTCACCATCCGCTCTGAAATTTGAGTATGTGGTCATTAACATGGCAGCCAAGCAAACTCAATGGATGAAAAGATTTTGATGGATGTAGGTGAATTGGAAGATAAATGTGTAACTATCTATTGTGATTCGAGTTCAGCCATAGCCATGGCTGAAAACCCTTTGGATCACGTGAGAAGTAAACACATGAGGTTAAGTACCACTATGTTAGAGAGTGATTGAAGAAGGAAATTAAATTGGCATTTTGCGATCCAACTTCAACTGCTGATGTTTTCACTAAGGCATTACCAAGATGGAAGTTTGAATCGTTAAGAGAATGATTGATACAGGCTCCTGAAGACAAAGGAGGAATTGTTGAAGTGAATTGTCTTGTGAAACTGAACTATTAAGAATAGTAGAGGAATTGGCTATGTCGGTGAAAATCAAGAAGAAGAAGAAGGAGAGGAAAGCGAAGGAATTCGGATGCAAATGGAAGCTAAATATGATGATGCTTGATATAATTCAAAAGTGCATGAATCAGGAAAATGCAGATCAAATTCGATGAAGAAGAATGCAATTCAATTATAAAAGGAGGAAAATGAGAAGAAAGTAGCAGCCATGTTGAATTGGATTATGCGAGAATGAAGAAGAAATACGAAAGTGCAAGAACATAGAGAAGAAGAAAAGCGAGAACAAGGAAGAGGTGAGATAGAAATAAAACAGAAAATTTAAAAGATTAATCAAGCAAATCAAGCTTAGAGGAAGTTAATTGAGATGGAGCATCCTAATCCTATCAGCGACATTTAGTCGTGGAGTATCATATTTTGTTTCTTGAAGAATCAAGCAACTTCTGAAAGGTTCGGATCAAATTCCACAATCGAAGATGTGTCACTTTTGTTTTGCCTAATGAAGGAGTTTTGTCTATGCTCTTGTCTAGTTTGCAAGAGTTGTTGCTTTTTTTTTGTAATGTTTGATTCGAGAAGGTTACGAAAGTTTACTTTTATGTTTTTGTTTTATGCTTGTGCTAAACTAGGAAAGTTTGTACTAGCCTAGTCATTACTCATCGATCTATGTTTTTATTTCCTAGTTCTAGTTGGTTCAAATGTTGGGAGAGCTAATATAAAGCTCACCTTCATCGTTTTAAAGGGAGTGAATATAATCAATACAAGCTTGAAACATTTTCAGTTCTCTGTTTTAAGTTTTATAGTAGTAGTAGTAGGTTATGGTTCTAGAGTGCGAAAGTTGAGGAGAGATTCCTACACTTGTTAAACACTTAAACCAAACCCATACACAAAATTTAGGAAGCTGTGCAGAAGCTTAACTTGGTACAAAGCCAATCCATTTCTCACATATAAACCAATCAAACATACCTTTGTTTGATGGGAAGCTACTCACACACATCACACTTAGTCTACAAGTTGAGATTGACGAGAAATTCAAAGAAATACAACAATTTACAAGAACTTACTTGGTGTTGAAGCGATCGTGGAGGATCCAACTTCCAGTCCTCAAGTCGGAAGCTTTCTGTCGAAGAAGAGGAGAATCTGGATCATTCATATCACACTCAGCACTCACAAAGAAAAGAAGAGAAGAGGAAGAAGAAATCAGAGCAAAGGAATTACCTTGAAGTGAAGCGAAGGTGCTCGGTCTCCATTCTTCATCTTGATTGGCTAAGCAGAGGAGGGCATCTTGAATCTTTAAGGAGTAGCTTATTACGCCAGCGATGAGGAGAAAGGAAGAAGATTTCTTGATTCCTTCTTGATCCCTAGCAAGTCGCTACCAACAAAGAAGGAGATTTCACCTTGAGCCCTAATTTCCAAACTCCAGCCATCTAACACATAGAGTAAGGATAAGTTAAGGGGTTAATTACTGTTTAGTTTAAGTTGGACCGGGTTTTTCACAGTCCACAGCCCACAAGTACAGCAGTAGGTTGACCTAGCAGAGAAGTCCTGAAGACTAGAGAAGAGTATTTCGCAACCCTGTCCAGTATGAACTTCTCAGGATTTCCTCTCCGTCCTGTAGATAGAAACTCAAGTGTCTCTCCAAGGAGAGGAAACCCCATTTTGCCTGGTGGGAGGCAATCATTTGATTTGTGGTTGTAGACAAGCAATATTGCAAAAGGAATTGAAACTATGGCAATTAAGAAAGTGATGCTGAACTGAAGGAAGAGCTCCATGATCGCTCGTGAACACAGCGTTTACGCGAGGGTAGCTATTTGTATAAGCTTTTCATGTCAGGAAGTTGGTTGTTTCTATTGCTAGTAATATAGGGATCATTCGGCTATCATAGATTCGAAGTTTTAATTTATTAATATTGGGATATTAAACTCGATTGTTTAAATTGCCGGCTTGAAAGAGTCATCATTAAATAATTTATTACCTCGGATTGACTCAATATAAAATAATTTATAATTTTTTTTAAAAGCACAATTTTTATAATTTTTTATAAAATTTTAAATTCTGAGACCACGACGTCTATTAATTATAAGGGTCAATTATTAAAAAAATCTCAAACCTTTCTCAAATTTTCAATTATAATCCAAACTTTAAAAAGTAGCAATAAAATGCACAAACTTTCAATTTTTTTCAATTCTAACATGACATTAACATCACCGTTATCTATGCTGATGTAACATTGACAAGTGTCAATAAACCCCGACTAATCAGATATGTTAGCGTCATTAAGAGGAGGTTGTTTGATTAGTGAAACGACGTTTCATAATTTATTTTCCCACACTCTCACACCCTAAATCCCTGAAACGACATAGTTTGGATTTTGGAGAAAGCTTCAGCCTATGTTCTTCGTCACTCTCACACCCTAAATCCCTAATTTCGTCTTCTCTCACACACTCTCACTTTCATACCTTCATTCTCTCAAACCTAAATCCATAATTTATTCTCCCGCACTCTCACTCTCAAACCCTCATTCACAATAGGCCAATTTCGATCTTTATTTCTTTTTGGATTTGTTTTGGAAAATGAAAAAATTGATTAGATTATTTTAGCTGAAACTACAACAATATTGCAATATTTTGCACTAACTATGGATTTCTAGCTAACTTGGTGCACCTAAAACAAAATGTATAGAGGCTGAAAGTTAATTGCAGTTCACAGTATAACTACAAAGCAAAAACAGGAGTTATAGCTGTTACGGATATGACTTAGTCAAGCTTATCTTACTCATTGGATGAGTTGATTGTTGTATTTTTCAAATTTAAACTTCCTTGATTCTCTCTTGTGTATCTTGTATAGATTGCAATTGTATTTATACTGTACATGGATCAATAGAAAATTATAGCTTTTCCCAATCCTTCTTGCTGCGTTTACATGGTATCAGATTGCCATTAAGTGGTTTAATCACCCACTTTCCCCTTCCTCCTTCCTCGATATAATGGCCACCACACCTGTCTCCTCTTCCTCTATTCCTACCATGCCAAATCAAATCACTGTTAAGCTCACCCCTTCTAACTATCTTCTGTGGAAAACTCAAATGATGCCATTATTTTACAACCAACAATTGATCCATCACATTGATGGTACCCAGCCTCCTCTCAAAACTGTCGAGAATGCCCCAAATCCAGCATATAAGACATGGTTTCTCAAGGATAAAATGGTGTTGAGCTGGATCCTGGCTCTCTATCGAAGTCTGTTTTGTCGCAGGTCGTCGGCACCCTGTTGCCCATGCCGCGTGGTCAAGGCTGCGACGACGTTAGCATCCGGTTCACATGCTCAAATCTGGACTCTCAAGAATTCTTTGCATTCTCTCTCTCTCGAAAATGATTCCATTGTCACTTATATGGATCGTGCGAAGCGAATTTTCGATCAACTCACTGCTCTTGATGCTGCTATTTCGAGGATGATCGATTGATCACATTTTGCGTGGCCTTGGTACGATTATAGACCCTTTACCTTGATATCGAGGCAAAATTAGTCTCGATCTCCTTTGATGACCTATTTGGTCTTCTTTTATCGAAGAGTTGCAATTGCAAAATGCTCGTGAAGCTATCACTCCACCGGTTGTTGCTCACTTTGTCGGTCGTCAAAACACTAATGGTGGCCAACGGGGTCGAGGTCGTGGTTCCGTCGTGCGGTTCCTCTTCCTATTCTAGGCGTGGTCGATCCGGCTCCTCCACAAATGAGCGCATGCTCCCACCTTTAATTTTCATGGTCGAGGACATACATCTGAGCGGTGTCGATCTAACTTATTCGATTCCGGTCCACACCAGACATCACACTATAGCTCCTCTCCCAATAACCAAACCAAACCTTGGATCGTGGATCTTGGTGCCACCCATCACTTGACTTACGAGCTGGAAAACACAGGAATTCATTACAGTACTCCAAGAGCGATGAAGTGACTCTCACTAATAGTAAACAAATTCCAATCTCTCATGTTGGTTCAAATTCAATTACTCTTAGTGCTCATCCTTTTCATTACGCAATATTCTTCATGTTCCTCAATCTAACACAAATTTGCTCTCTGTTGGTGGGTTCTGAGCTCTAATGATGTTTCCATTGAATTCTTTTCTAATCGTTTTGTGATAAAGGACCGCAAAACACAGGAGCCACTTCATCGAGGATACATTAAGGGCGACCTCTATTACTTAGCTCCGGATCCGGTGTCTCCAGCTTGTCACTCAATTTCGTTGTCAACATGGCATGCTAGACTAGGTCATGCTTGCACTAAAACTGTCAATAAAGTCTTGTCTTCTAATAAATTGTCTGTTAGTTCAAAAAATTCTTCTTCGTTATGTGAGACATGTTATGTTAGCAAGTCTCATAAGTTACCTTTCAATGATTCTGATTATGAAGCTAAAGACCTTTAGAATTAATCATTCGATTTATGAGGTCTGCTCCCATTGCTTCGTGTGATGGTTTTCAATATTATGTTATTTTCTTTGATCATTACACCAAATACACTTGGATTTATTTTCTTCGTAACAAATTTGATGTGTTTTCTTGTTTCGTTAAGTTTCGAGCTATTGTTGAAATTTTTGGAAAACCTATTAAACAATTTCAAGCCGATTGGGGTGGGAATTTGGGGTCTCCAACGATATTTAGCCGACAATGCCATTATACAAAGAAGCTCTTGTCCCAAAACACGAACAAAATGGTTGTGCAGAAGCGTAAACATCGACATATCTTTGGCTGCCGAGCCCTCCTTCACCATGCCTCCGTTCCACCAAAATCTGAGATCATGCCTTTCGCTGCCGTCTACACCATAAATCGACTACCTACACCAACCCTTCACCATAAAAGTCCGTATCAAATAATTTTCAACGTAACTTTCGGATTACAATTTTCTTCGTGTGTTTGGTTGTTGTTGCTATCCTTAGCTCCGTCCTTATGCTAAGATTAAACTTGAGCCCGATTCTACTAAGTGTGTCTTTCTTGGCTATAGCATCTTACATAAGGGTTACAAGTGCTTGTCTTTGTCTACAAATAAATTTTTTTACTCACGTCATGTAATTTTTGATGAACGAGTTTTCCGTTTAAGGAGAGTGATGGGCAATCCTCCATTATTGGTGCTCCACCATCCACGACTACGATCCTATCTCTTGGCCTATCCACTACTACGCCACCACCAACACCTATAACCACTGTTGCACAACCTAGACATCAGCCCCCATCGACTGTTGAGCAGCAAATCTGATGCCATGTGATCAGCGATTCTGACCCCTCTTGTATTTGCCTTGTCGTCGTCACCCTTCTTTGCACCCGCAACATCGTCACCATCAATACCGCCGACAACAACCCAACCTGTCTCTCCCTTACAAGCTACTTCCCCATCTTGCCTAACTATTACCAATCAGCATCCTATGCTAACTCGTTCCAAAACCGGACACTCTAAACCTAAGGCCTTGCACACCATCGCAACACCATTTACAGTTCCATCATCTTACACAGAGGCTGCTAAGCATGAAGTTTGGCGACGAGCTATGTCCGAAGAAATTGATGCTTTGATGGCTAATGGCACTTGGGATTTAGTTCCTCGGTCACAAGCTACTAATGTGATCGGTTGCAAGTGGATTTATCGTGTCAAGACCAAATCGGATGGCTCTGTTGATCGATACAAAGCCCGCTTGTTGCGAAGGATTTCATCAACGTCCGGCATCGACTATGTTGAGACTTTCGATCCCGTGATCAAACCGCAGCAGACGTCTTGTTTATCAATTGCTGTCAATTGAAATGGCCTATTCGGCGGTTGGATGTCTCAAATGCTTTCTTACATGGGCAACTTGATGAGCGGTCTTTATGGAACAACCTCGAGGATTTCTTGATCATCGCAAACCGACACATGTGTGTTCTCTCAAAAATCCTTTGTATGGTTTGAAACAAGCTCCTCGAGCTTGGTATTTTTGTCTTACTATGGCCTTCTGAAGATTGGATTTGAGGATCAGCGGATAGCTCGCTTTTCATTTATTAGTTGGTGATGATATCGCCTCTTGCTTGGTATATGTAGATGATTTAATTCTGACTGGCTCCACTACTTCGCTTCTACAACAGATTATTCATCACCTTGGTATGTCTATTGCTCTCAAAGATTTGGGGTCCCTTTCTTATTTTCTTGGTGTCGAGGTTAAGTGGCTGCAAAATGGACTTCATCTTTCTCAGTCCAAGTACATTTCCGAGCTATTAAAACGTGTCAATATGCATGAAGCTTCGTCAGTCTCGACACCATCCGCTCCTCAAATAGATTTATCGACATTGCTCTCACCTTCCTTTGAGGATCCGACACTATATCGACAAGTCGTGGGCACTCTCCAATACTTGGCGTTAACTCGGCCTGACATAAGCTTGGAAGTCAATAAAACTGCTCAATTCATGCACTCTCCCTCGACCCATCACTGGCAAGCTGTCAAACGCATCCCGGTACTGCGTGGCACACTTGATCATGGTCTTGTCTTGCGCTCCTCTCATTCTTCTTCCTCATTGCTTACTCGATCTTTGATTGGGGAGGCGATAAAACCGACCACAAGAGCACTTGCCTATGTCGTTTCCATGGCACAAACATAGTCTCTTGGTGCTCAAAAGCGGACCATCGTTGCTCGATCCAAAGACGGATTCGAATATCGTGCGCTTGCCTCGCTGCGTCCAAGTTTATTGGCTTAAGCGCTTGCTGCGTGAGCTTCATCGACCTTAATACGCTACCCTCGAATCTGGTGTGACAATGTTTCAGCTACTTACTTGGCTGCAAATCCAGTTTTTCATTCACGTTCCAAACATCTCGAACTTGACTTCCACTTTGTACGTGATCAGGTGCGCAAGAAGGCTCTTACCGTCTCGTTCATTCCTACTACTGATCAGCTTGCTGATGCACTTACTAAGCCTCTGTCCAAGGCTAGATTTCTTGCGTTGAAGGACAACCGATGGTGTCTCCACCCATCGGTTTGCGAGAAGTGTTCTGGATATGACTTAGTCAAGCTTATCTTACTCATTGGATGAGTTGGTTGTTGTATTTTTCAAATTTAAACTTCCTTGATTCTCTCTTGTGTATCTTGTATAGATTGCAATTGTATTTATACTGTACATGGATCAATAGAAAATTATAGCTTTTCCCAATCCTTCTTGCTGCGTTTACAATAGCTGCCACTTAGTTCTCATATTTGCAGCATGGAGAGAGGCAACATTATTAGCTACCATTGTCGCTCTAATTCAGTTGACTATATTCTCAGCTAGTTGGTACTTATCAAGCTCTTTTTGCTAGTAGAGTTTATGGTTGCGTTCTTTCCATATCATGTATATTGAAGTGATGAGCGCCAATTTATAAAGGATTGCATTGTTTTTGTTCTGTTTGGAGAGGTTGATGAACATAATCTTTTTGGAATTTTAGTTTCAATGTTCTTTCATTTCCCCAACTTTAGGTTATTCGATTTTTTCCATCGTTTTAGGATACTTGGACTCCAATGTGGGGCTAGGGTTTTTTCTTATGATGCATCGCATTTTGATTATTTACAAGTAGGACTCCAATTTTGGTTTATTCAGATTTATCAACTTCGACTGAGGCTATGGTGGTTGATGAAGTTTTCTCTTTTTAATTTCTCACTGGTTTTAATTTCCCTCTTTTTAATTTCTCACTAGTTTTCCCTCTTTTTACTTGCAGTTGAAGACTGAGATTATGGTGTAAAGATTAGGTTTTTATTTCTTGGTTAAGATTTCACTGTCTTCTTTTCTGATAATGTTTGATGTTCTGGTAGAAGGTGTAGATGATGTGGCTATTTCTGTTTTGATTATGTCTTTTATTCTTTAATTCTTCAATGAAAAGGATGTTATCCAACCTCATCGTAGAATCCTTTGGTCTAAATTTGTGTAGTTTTCTTAGTATAATCTATTAGTGGTGTTTACTTTGTAGTTAACATACTACTTACAAGAGCTTTCTTATAGCAAATTTTAAACATAAGTAAAACACGTGTGTTTTGTAATCAAGAGGAGACTATGGGCATTGCTCAGTTATGTGTTACATTACTTAACATTTGGTTGTCTCTTCCTCGTTTTGTTTAATGCTACGGTTATTTAAAGATTAATACACAATCAAACTTGACATTTAAAGATTAATGAATAAAGAACTTGATTAACTTCATATGAATCTCACATAATGGAGGTGTTTATTGGATGCTATGTTTTAAAACTCGAACCGGTCATCGAACGGTGGCTTTATTGGTTACTGGTTTGATCGGTTCAATAGGTTCAACCCTTTCGGTTGAACGGTGTGACGTAATAATTATGCAATAATTATATTTAATTATATATAATATTAAAAAATTCAAAAAATTCAAAAAATAAAAAAATTATCGAGCGTGTCGGACGGACCGGTCCGACCGATCCTTGATCGATCGATCGGACCGGCCGATCCGGTCCGGGTTTTAAAACCCAGATTGGATGCAAAAGGAATGCATTAATATTAACACTGTGTATATTATATATATTTGTAGCAGTAACAAATTAACTTCAAAGAAGCAATGATTGGTTCCATATAACTAGGCTTATAGGACCTATGTTCATTTGCTTGCGAAGATTGCATTATTTAAGTGAAAGCAAACTATAAATGCTTAACATCATTGTTTATTTATTATGTAATTCTTCGTACTTCAACTATAGAATAGAGGGACCTGGCGTTGTCTTGCATATATGTAGTTCTCAAATTTACGTCTGCAACTCTTGAGAAGATAGAATTTATATTAAGTTGAAAAGTTGCATAATCTAACTGTAATGCAAGTTAAACAACACATGTTATCGTTGTTAATCAATCTGTTGTGATTTTTTTTCAAACAAGAAATGAAGAACAATAGATTATGGTAGTAGTGACATCTGTAATATAGTAGTAATTCGAGTATGTTATGCAGTCTTCATATGGTTGATGGTGTGGCCTCTCTTCACCATTTTTCACATTTCATTCTTTGTTAGGTGAATTTATTAAAAAAATCACAATAGTGCTGTGTTTGAGGTAGTAATTAAAATTTTGTATGATGATATCGTAACAGGATAAAGACATATGAGCAGAAATAAAATATATGTAGCTTTCGTTAGGTAGCACTTGTTATATATTTGACATAGGAAGAGTGCCAAGGTATTGTTAATGGATTCAAGGCAACGGTAAAGTAATTGTAATATATATTATTTGTTATATGTGATAATTTAATTGGATTCAAATATAATTAATATTAAGATTTCTATATAAAACTCAGATTTTGAATATGGATTGCCCCAATTGTAATGAGAAGATGAAGTTACAGATTTCAAATGCTAAGCCTAAAATCGGTCAACGTTTTGATGAAAGCATTAAACGAAAGTAAGTAATTGGATTATTGTTTGTAGCAACGACAATCGTATAAATTAATGTTAGTTAATATTCAAATTGAAAGTCTCTTGTAGGTACTAGGTATTTGTAAAAGACTTGAAAGCATGTTTTTGTCATCAAATATGTGAAACAAGTTATGTACATTGGGATAAAAGTCTTGTTTGGAAGATGTATCGGTTTTCGTAAGGAGTAAGCATGTGTTAAAAATTATGTGCCTAATGCAAATGTGTTATAAGCCTTAATATTTGTATTTATATCTTTATTTTGTAGGTCCTATGTGATTTCATAACTTGGCCATTAGATGTTAAGTACCAAAAAAATGGAGACATTGTAATAGTTAGAATAGCAAATGTAACAATTATGTTTATTGGAACTTTTTTTATTTCATTCAATCACCTGCCATTTTAATATTCAATTTGTAAGCTTTTCATGTTGTTAAGAAAAATATATGAAGGAAAAGTTAAGTACATAAATAGTTATGAAGGAATTTGGTTTGATGCCTGTGCTTCCTTTGATACTAAAATTTCTATGGAATCCCTCTACAGTATGTTGAGGAGTCCTGAAAAATAATATTTTCAAGTTTAATATTGTAGCCTCATTAGGCATACTGAAATTTTGGACAGAAATCATGAATACTCAATTTCTTAACATAAAACTGTTACAAACAGCATAAATTTGATATCTACATTACAATAAACCAAATATTATGCAGTACAATACAACAATTAGTGAAACCCAATTAATAAATAGATTCCTCTACATAAAATTCCTACAATTTCTAGGTATAATGAAATAAAAACATAAAAATATTGATTTTTAGTGAAGATAGTACAAAATACTAAAAACAAAAATGCACTAGCATTGTTGCTACATCAGAGAAAAAGGAGCAACTTAATATGATGCAAAAGTTCAAATGCATTCTATGTTTCACATATTACAGCTAAAATGAACCTTCTAAAATCATTCTTAAAGACATCTACATCTGTCACTTCATCAGCTTCAGCTCCATAGCTTCACCAATCACATCATCCTTACATAAACAGTAACTAGCACCTTCAAAACAACAACATAACAACAAATGTACAAGTTAAGATTTCCTTTAAAAATAAACAAAAAGGTTGAGTATCAACATATCTAATGAGTACCAGTGATCATGCAATACAACCAATCAGTAAATAATATTTCTATTTACAGGACACACATTATCTATTTCAAATTGGCATTAATATTCTATTTACAAACATTCATCAACAAATATTTCGTAAAACAATAAGCACATCATATAGACAAAGATGGAAGCAATTTTTACTGTCAAACACAAAATTGCAATAATATAACTTTATCAACAAATCTGTGTCAAAGTTAATATCAATATATTGTTGGCAAAGTCATCCTACAAAGAGAAGAGTTACTTGATATTAACAACTATATATGCAAGTTACCACCATCAAATTTAATCACTTCCTATAAATTCAAAATGCAGGACGAACTAGTTAAGATTTCTAGTAGTAGATCTTTTGGCCCTTAATTTGATACTCCACCTAGCTGCAGTTGTGTTGGCAGTTGTACTTTGAATTGCTTGAGTTGTTGTTGTGTTAGTATTGAGAGGTTGTAACACTTGACATTGACTCCCACCCAGCTATGAAGTATAAACAACCAATATGAATAATTACATATAAGTAGTATAAATATGAATTTAAATGACTTATAATTACATATAAGTAGTATAAATATAATTTTAAATGACTTCTTTGTAAAGTTGATATTTCTAATAACTTTCTCAAATGTTACTCTGTATCCTCTACTTGGCTATAAACAAAAAAAATGTTATATAAGTTAAAAAATGCTTAAATTGTATACTTAATATTAATTAACCATTCTCATGTCTCTTCTTAATATAGAAGATGCAGTGTTTGATCAAGTAGAAACTGATTGTGTTGGTCTTTGTACTTGACCGCTACAAATACTAAATGAAGGGGCATCAATTTTTCATGGCCTTCCTCTTTTCCGCTGCATTATACACATTGAAGATTAATATAAAGTTAATAATACTGAATGAATAAGTAGACATTTGTTATACAAATAAAATAACTACCTTAACAATTTCAGGTTGACTTGGAGGTTGATTCTTATTTTTGCATTATTTTATATTATGACCAATTTCATGACAATGATGGCATCTCATAGCTATTCCAACTTTGCTCAATTTATTGGAATTTTGAGGTTCTTCAATGTGATCATTTTTTCTTGCCTTTTTGGGTCTTCTAAGCATCTTTATAATAAGTGGAGGTAGTGTTTGGCTAAAAACTTAGGACCATTAATGTGTTCCATAGCATACTAGTAACTCTTCAAATAAGCATCACATTTATAACATCCACTAACATAAGAATCAATATCCTCCTTTGATAAGATATACAAGCCACAATATATTTACATGGAATCCCAGTTAAATCCTATAGTCTACATTAATAAGTTCGTGCTTGCAAGTCAACGATGTACTTGTCTGCCAACATAGTGACTTCAAATTTTAAATTTCAAATTTCAAATTCTCATTTGTCCTGAGCGTACAATTTCTTGCATCCCATTGTGCTACCTCTACTTTCTTCCTCACTTTAGGATATATATCATCAATGCACTTCACATCATATTTCTTTTTTCATGTATCCCGTTATTAAAGAAACTCAAATATCTTCTAACATACTGATCACACTTTTGGTTTTAACTTCATAAATGAATCCATTAAATATCTCTAAAATATTGTTATGTACTATTTCATACTTTGGTCTTGTGCTCACAAAGGCCTTCACAAATGTCTCTAGATTCCTAATTTTAAAATCCTTATAAGCCTTCACTGACAAACTCTTCAACTCCTCCATTACCTCATTGAAATCAACTTCTGTTGTGCAATTCACTACTTTCTAAAATAAAGTCCTATATGTGTGCCCTTTATGAACATATACCAGTTTGCATACACATGACTGGCACATTTTCTATGTTCAGCTTTTAGAAACAAATTCTTTAATGCTTCCACTAAACCCTATAAAAACAAATGGTTACATAAATCAATAAAGTGTTGATCATATAAAGAAATGAACATCTTATATATGGATATTTGAAGTTTACCTTCTGTTGATTGCTTACAAAAGTCCATGAATTTCCACTTTTGTTGGGATCTTCAGCAAAATTGTTCAAAACCAATTCCACGATTGGTAATTTTCTCCTTCAACTACAACCCAACATATAAGAAACATCTTATTATTCCTATCATGACCAACAGCAAACAATAATGCACTGCCGAGGAAAGTCTTGAGAAAGCGTCCATCTAACCTAATAATCTTCCTACATCTACTAAGAAAAATATACTTTAGAGCACTAAATCCCACATAAAATCTTTTGAACATTGGTGTCCCAACATATTCTTCAAAATCAGTTTTAATAATAAACTTTCCATATTTGTTAGCTCGTCTTAACTCATGTCCATAAAACCATAACTTCACATAATGACCTTTCACTGATCCTCGAAGCATGGTAATTGCTTCCCACTTAGCCCTATAACATTGAATTTTAGTGACCTTTAGTGCATATTTTGATTGAGAATATCCATCATTTCACTAATTGGTCAATTCAGATTCCTCCTAAACTTGTGTATAAATTCATTCGCAATCCATTTTTGGCTAGCTTGTTTATTCCTCTGCACTTAACTGCTTCATTCGTACACCAGATCTTACCATTGAAACATTATACCATTTGTAATTGCATACTTCGTTACAACTTCCCTAAACTCCTCGTCCTTGAACTTCATTCCAATTTCAAAGTTAAAATATGTCATTTCAACTTTTAGAATAAAAATGATGTATTTCTTCTTTACTATCAATGCTTCATCATCACTAGGAATTGGTGATTGAATTTCATCATAACTATCATCACAATCACTATTTCCACAATATGAACTTTCTTATGCTCTTCCAGTATCTTTCGAACAATCACCAACTTAATTAAAATTCTTTCCACTACCACCAACATCATCGACAACATTGTCAAATTCAAAGCCACTTTGCAAAGCCTTTCCACACCTCTTCCCATTTGTTCTAGCAAAAACATATTCTTCATCATCAATTCCAAAGAACTCTTCATCAACTAAATCATCAACATAATCACTATCCTACATAACAATGAAGTCCTCTTCTTCTTCTAATTCAACATGGAACAACCCCTCATCTTGTTCCATTTCATCATCAGATTCTAACTCCTCACCATCTGTCACAGGATTCTCACAACCATGTGTTAGAGTAGTGCCCTAAAGGCAATCACCTTTAGCGCGTTTTGTACAAAGTTGTGTACATACTTTATGAATAAATAAAGAAAGGCATATTTCATTAATTTGATGTTCATTATTTATGAACTGATATTGATCAATAAGCAAATTAATGAAGTCCATGATATATGACATAGCATGAAGGAAATTATGATGTGATCATACTCTGAGATTCTTATTATGTGCAATTATGTGATATCTAAATTATCCTAGTCATAGGATTCTGGCTGGACATCGGTGTCCGGAGACTAGCACATCTCAAGCTCCTTGATTTGCTCAGCGGTGGATCTCAAAACTATAAATATGAGATATTTAGTGTTGAGATGTGAATGCTACTAGAGGTAGTAGGTACATTGGATGACTGCTATGAGATCATCACATGGATGTCTATTCTAATGTCGGTGATAATCTCATCATAGCAATGGTGCAAGTATCCTTAGACTTGAGGTGCTCGAGGATATCTTGAATCTTGATTACGTGCTTTGACTCCATTCCTTGTTGCCTTACAGAGAGGTCGCTCATAGGGTGGTGATTGGAGTGCGACTTGAGGTATTTAAAGGTAATTGAGTAGCCAATAGAGGATTCACTACTTACGTGATAGCGAAGATGATACCCATAGCCTCTTGTCGGGATCATTATTTGGAAATCTCTGGCAGAATCGTGTGTCATGAAGAGTGTCTTCATTGACATATAAAGTAATGAGTCGAGACAAGAAGCGATATCACTTGGACTAGATTTGGCGTAGTCGGTCTAGTAAGAGTTGACACTTTGCCCATACTCATAACCAAGTGGGGTATAGCATGGTGAAAGGACGAATTACGCGATAATTGTCTATGGAAAGGTTAGTGATATGATTCATGATGAATATATGTTCATTCTTCAAACCAATTACTTTCGGTCAATTGGGAGTCATGATGTGTTGCTAGATACGCTCATGACTTGCTCGATTAAGTGTTAATCTAAGTGGCCAACATAATCGGGAACCTAATGGGTCACACGCATAAGAGTGACTCGGAGAATTAAATAAAATAGTTTTAGACAGAGATCGATAAATGGAGAGTAATAGGATTAGATGGATCCGATGAGATCAAGATATGTCCCGATGAGATCGCGACATCGATATTCTTGAAAAAAAGTTTCGGTGGTTTTCCATACGGGATCCGGTGACTTCAGTAGGATGACCCAGTGATTGGACCACTTGACATTTATATATATATATATCTTATTAATTAATTAAGTAATTAATATATATATATATATATATATATATATATATATATATATATATATATATAGTTTACGTGGATGGAGAGGAAGCTTCCTTCTTTTGCTTTGTCAAAGTTACATTTAATGTCATTAAATGACTAAAAGACAAAAGAAATGCTATAAAGAGGAAGTGTATGGGTGTAGTATGGTTGGTTTTTTGGCAGAAGGAAGAAAAGGTTTTGAAAGAAAAGCTTTCCTCTCTTCTCATCAACGATCTTCACTCTTTCTCATCTTCTCCAAGCTCCTTCTTCATCGTTTTTCACTAAGCTCTCCAAGAACAAAGGTAAGATCTAGCAGTCTTTACTTTGTTCTAGCTATTTTCGGGTCAAAAGGTTTGCCCCGGTTAGGTTCTCCGATCTCTGCGTGGATACCGTTAAAGACGGTCTCTTTTGGTCGTTATGGTTTGACTTTGTTATATAGACGCATGGATCCTGGCTTTCGGGAAGGTCCCGGAACAAAAATTTTTGTTTTTCGCACCGTGTACATGTGATGCACACACCGGGATTTTCCTACAGTGGTATCAGAGCCACTTGTGTCGTATATAATGAAGAAATCATAACTAGATCGGAGTTGCCTATTGGTTGTGACGATGATGCATGTTAACTGTGTTAATTTCGAATTCAGTATAGAAATATAGTTTTCAAAATTTTCTTGCCCAGATGTGTTCATAAGATGTTGTGGAATATGTCTGTGGAAGACCAGAATTTATCAATGTGATTTGATATGATTTTACTAATTTATTCCCTAATGTTCTAGTTGCTGTGTTTGTGCACATTCCTTGAACAGGCATGCTTGTAAATTCGAGAATAAATTGTAGAATTTTTTTTTTCGGATTTTCTTTCACTGATATGTCTCTAAGATTTTATGAATGTCTATGAGAATGTAAAAATATTTTCGAGGTGATTTACTATTTATTTGAGAATTTATTGTGTGCTGCTGGGAATAACTGTGTTGAGGAACACAGATTTAACATTGGCTTTGTTGCTGAGGTTGGATGAGTTTTTGTTGGAAATAAATCCTGAAAAAATTCATGGAGCATGTTGTGAACATTTTGTAACCTCTGTAATTTTCTCAGAATTTATTGAAATTGTTTCAATGAGCTTTTCAAGCAAAAGACAGAGCTTGGCAGTTTTGAGCAAGTTGCTGGAGCTGTTTTGTTTGAAATGAATGATTGTGTATTTCTCAATTCCAATGCCTTGGATCATTTTTAATGTGATTAAAAATATGTTATCTTGATGTTGTATGCTTTCCAAAATGATTTTCTTGAAATTGGGTTTCCAAAAATTTTCGGATGTCAAATATGTCACATTAGCGTCGCGTTAGTGTATTTCGTTGTCCTGATTGTTTTGGCCGTCACAAATTTTTGTAATCAGTGCCGAAGTAATCTTGATAAAGTGTAGACTACCTAGAGATACTTAGGGTGATAGTTTGATATTCTCAAATTATTTAGAAATCTAAATGAATAAGAGTGTATTCATTGATTTCAAGTTTCATGTATAGTATAACTATATATGGTAAGCATGATACAATGAAAGTGCTTCATTGGTACATCATAATAAAGGATATTACACTTGGTATTGTGAATTTGAACTACGGATTGAGAAATTAGCGATTAGAGAGCATGCCGATCATGTACCGGTCGACTATACGTACACCGGTCGGTAGCACGCACCTGATCGACTAGTTAGTGCACGATAATCCATGGTAGTCGACTATACACATGTACCGGTCGACTAGCACATGCACGATCGACTAGCACATGCACCGATCGACTACAACATGCAAATGTGGGATGATGGATGATTTTAGGTATAGATTCAATGTGATTGATGGTGCCCTAAATCATTCCATATAGTCATGGTGACTATAATCCTATAGCTTGGAGAAGAAGTAGATGAGACCTGAAAACCATCACACATCATATGAAAACTAACGCCTTCCATTAATATGGGGAGAACCAGAGTTCTTATAGGGTTAGGTTGTTGGGTAAACCCAAGCTCATTCTATACGGATATGTTCGAATTATGAAAATAAGATTTTCGGATTAATGGGTCGGTTTTCACTAGAAGTGTTGATTTGTTGAGTAAACTCAAGGTCAACGTGGACAGAGGCGAAATTGGGTAGTGTACATCAGATGTACGCGCATCAAGAGTTGATAACCCAATGTGTGTGCATACATCACGAGTTGATAGCACTAGTCGATAGTTGCATCTATGATACAATTGGTATGAACGATACCTGTCGATTGATCTAAGGTGGCTTGTTGGGTAAACCCAAGGTCATTCTTAGCGATATCGGATATCGACCCACAAGGACATTTTGTCATAATGTTTCTTGGATTCGTAATGAGGGTTATGGATTCTTTGAAACTAGTGGGAGCCATATGCATGTCATGCAAGTCCTTATGATCATGCATGTAATTCTATTCTAACATTCTTTCTCTCTTTCCCTATAGGTTATTGAAGATGATTTCCAGTGTGAACTTGCGCTCACTAATGGATTCGAACAAATTAACTGGACCCAACTTTCTTGATTGGCTGAGAAATTTGAGAATTGTTCTCAGATCTGAGGAACTGGGCTACGTCCTCGATGTTTCACTTCCTGATCCACCTGTTGTTGATGCTTCTGATGAGGATCAGAAAGCTTATCGTAAGCATCTCAAAGACAGTGACATGGCTACCTGCATTATGCTCGCATATATGTCACCAGAGCTGCAGAAGCAGCATGATTCTATGGATACTAATACCATAGTGTTTCATCTTAGGGAGTTGTTCGATGAGCAAGCTCGGTCTGAAAAGTTCGAGACCTCGAGGCTACTCTTCACTACTAAGATGACTCCGGGTTCATCTGCGATCACGGTATGCTGCTTGAAGATGAATGGGTATATTAAGAGGTTGGTCGTCTTAGGTTTTGTAATGGATTATGAATTAAGTGTTGACTTAATTCTAGTTGGATTGTCTGATAGTTATTCACAATTTGTGTTAAACTATCGGATGAACCAAATATCCATGACAATCCCTGAGTTGATCAATTTGCTCAAGACAGCAGAGCAATCTATCAAGAAGGATAGTAAGGCGGTCTTGTGGTGGACTCTTCTTACGGTTCCAAGAAAAAAAGCTGAAGAAGAAAAGGTCTAAGAAACCAAAGGAAGTACAACCAATAAGAAAACCAAAAAGCGCACCAAAGGAACTTGCTTCCATTGTGGCAAGACCAGCCCTTTGAGGCGGGCTAAAGTCTATCTGGAAGAAGCGAAGCGAAGCGGGCATCGGATGCCTCGACTTCTTCAGGTATGTTTGTCATTGAGGTTATCTGTTTACGATCATAACATATGGGTATTAGATACGGTTGTGGCTCACACATATCTGATGATATCACGGGGCCTCGAGGACGATGAGATGCTCATGAAGGAGAACTAGAACTGCGTGTAGGAAATGGAGAAAGAGTTCTTTGCATTAGCCGTGAGGCACTTATTTTGTCACTCCCGGTGGGCTTGTAATCAAATTGGATGAATGTTATTTTGTACTGTTTAACAAAGAACATATTGTTTGTTTCTTGTTTAAATAGAGTGGTTTTCATTTGACTTTTAGTAGCAATGGTTGTTCTATTAGTTTGAATGGAATGCTTTATGGTACTGGTACATTA
Organism: Erythroxylum novogranatense; assembly: GCA_029891385.1. Lineage (NCBI taxonomy): Eukaryota > Viridiplantae > Streptophyta > Magnoliopsida > Malpighiales > Erythroxylaceae > Erythroxylum > Erythroxylum novogranatense. Next base: position 2,443,480 of record CM057226.1, on the reverse strand, counting down.
TGCAATGGAATTTACATATTAGATATGTCACATCCAATTATGAATGTCAATGACACGAAAAGACATAAACGAGATAATTTAAAATCAACTTACTTATGGCATTATCGCCTTGGCCATATAAATGAGAGACGCATAGCTAAGCTCTATAAGAGTGGTAGCTTAGGGTCATTTGATTATGAATCATATGACACATGTGAATCTTGTTTATTAGGCAAGATGACTAAGTTACCCTTTAAGGAAAAGGGTGAACGAGCGACTGGAGTATTAGACCTAATACATTCAGATGTATGTGGTCCGATGTCCATCGATGCTAGAAGTGGTTGTCTTTACTTCATTACCTTTATCGATGATTATTCTCGATATGGGTACCTATATCTGATGAGATATAAATCTAAAGCATTTGAAAAGTTCAAACAATTCAGAAATGAAGTAGAAAACCAACTTGGGAAAAGTATCAAAACATTACGATCTGATCATGGTGGGGAATACTTAGATCAACATTTTTTGGATTATCTTAGAGATAATGAGATTTTATCTCAATGGACTCCTCCTTACACACCACAGCATAATGGTGTGGTTGAAAGGAGAAATCGAACCTTGTTAGACATGGTACGATCGATGATGGGCTTTAAAGTTACCAAAATCCTTTTGGGGTATGCAATCGAGACATTTGTTTACTTGCTAAGCGAGTTCCATCAGCAGATTGATGTTACTCCGTATGAGATGTGGACTAACAAAGACCCTATCTTACTCATTTGAAAGTTTGGGGTTGTCACCTTATGTGAAGCGGATACGGTCGAGATAAATTTGATCAAAGTCGACAGTGTTTGTTCATAGGATATCCTAAAGAAACTATGGGATATCAATTCTACTTTCTTGAGAGCGAAAGGTGTTTGTTTCAAAGCATGTTGTCTTTTAGAGAAAGAGTTTCTTTTACAAGAAGGCGGTGGGAGCAAAATTGAACTTGAAAAGTTCAAGATGCTCGAACAGATCTTGAATCAATGCTGAACCTAAAGCGTGACTCATACGAGATGAAATGTGATTCGACCTTCTACAACACACGAAATTACGTGGAGTCACGTAGGATACGCTCATTTCGAGAGATATGAATTTCTCATAAATGAAACGAGAATGACGTATTGCTCATAGAAGATGGTGAGCCTACCACCTATGAAGAGGTTACGAAGAGTTGAGTCGATAAATGGCTTCAAGCCATGAAGGTGAAATGGATTCCATGTATCAAAACCAAGTATGGACTTTGGTTGAGGCACAGAAGGAATAAAACCCATAGGGTGTAAATGGGTTTCAAAAAAAACCGACATGGATGGTAATGTAATTACCTATAAAGCAAGGCTTGTGGCTAAAGGTTTTAAATCGAAGACAAGGAGTTGACTACTGACGAGACCTTACGCTTGATAGCAATGCTTAAATCCATTAGGACACTCCTAGCCATTGCCACTCATTATGATTATGAGATATGACAAATGGATGTGAAGGCGACTTTCTAAATAGAAATCTAGCGAGGATGTGTATATGACACAACTTTGAGGGCTTCACCTCCTATGATGGCGAAAAGGTATGCAAGCTTCAAAATCCATCTATGGATTGAAACAAGCATCCGGAGTTGGAATATCCGTTTTGATGAGGTAATCAAAGATTTTGGTTTCTCACAAAATCCGGATGAATCTTGTGTGTATAAGAAGGTTAGTGGGATGCAATCGTATTCCTTATGCTATATGTAGATAACATATTATTATTAGGAAGCGATGTCTCATGCTACAATCGGTGAAGATTTGGTTGTCGAACAATTTTCATGAAAGACCTTGGTGAAGCAACTTATATCCTTGTGATAAAGATTTATAGAGATAGATCAAAAGATTGCTTGGTCTTTCACAATCAGCGTACATAGACAAGATCTTGAAGAGGTTTAGCATGGAAAAATCCAGAGAGGTACCTTCCGTGACTCGTGGGATAACACTCTCGAAATCGTGTCTAAGACACAAGATGAGAGGATCGCATGAATATGATCTGTATGCATCTGCGGTAGGATCTATCATGTATCTTATGCTATGTACGAGACCCGATGTATCATATGCTCTAAGTGTTCTGACGAGATACCAATCGGATCTGGTGAGGGTCCTTTGGGTGGTATCGAGAATATCCTCAATACTTGCGAAGGACTAAGGATGTTTTCTTGATATATGGAGATGGAGATCTCAAAGTGGCGGGTATCTAGATGTCGATTTTCAATTTGATAAGGATGATTCCAAATCCCAATCAGGTTATATATTCACTTTGAGCGGTAGGCGATCGGTTGGAAGAGTTCAAACAAGAGGCGGTGTCGATTCAACAAGCCGAGACGAGTACATTGCGGCTTGAGCCTTGAAAAGAAGCAGTTTAGATCGGAAAGTTCATTCTTGAACTTGGTGTGGTTCTAGCGATGATGGGCCCATCTGATTGTATTGTGACAACAATGGGGCTATTCTTGCGAGCAAAGGAGCCAAGGTCTCATCGATGATCCAAACACGTACTCGCGTATATCATCGATCGGGAGATCATTGGGCGAGGTGATGTCGAGATAGAGAGAATTCTCACGAGCAAAATATTGTTGATCCGTTGACAAAGCCATTGTCACAAAGAGTTTTGATTCTCATGCACTCTTTATGGTATTAGATATCAAGGCAATTGGCTTTAGGTCAGTGGGAGATTGTTAGAATAGTGCCACAAAAGCAATCACCTTTAAGCGTTTTGTACAAAGTTGTATACATACTTTATGAATAAATAAAAAAGACATATTTCATTAATTTGATGTTCATTATTTATGAGGCGATATTGATCAATAAGCAAATTAATGAAGTCCATGATATATGACATAGCATGAAGGAAATTATGATGTGATCATACTGAGATTCTATCATGTGCAATTATGTCGATATCTAAATTATCCTAGTCATAAGATTCTTTGGCTGGACATCGGTAATCCGGAGACTAGCACATCTCAGCTCATTGATTTGATCAGCGGTGGATCTCGAAGCGTAAATATGAGATATTTAGTGTTGAGATGTGAATGCTTACTAGAGGTAGTAGATACATTGGATGAGCTGCTATGAGATCATCACATGGATGTCTATTCTAATGTCGGTGATAATCTCATCATAGCGATAGTGCAAGTATCCTTAGACTTGAGGTGCTCGAGGATATCTTGAATCTTGATTACGTGCTTTGACTCCATTCCTTGTTGCCTTCTGAGAGTCGCTCATAGGGTGGTGATTGGAGTGCGACTTGAGGTATTCGATGGTAATTGAGTAGCCAATAGAGGATTCACCACTACGTGATAGCGAAGATGATACCCGTGGCCTCTTGTCGGGGTCATTACTTGTAAATCTCGGTGAGATCGTGTGTCATGAAGAGTGTCTTCATTGACATATAAAGTAATGAGTCGGGGCGAAGCGATATCACTTGGACTAGATTTGGCGTGGTCGATCTAGTAAGTTGACACTTTGCCCATACTTATAACCAAGTGGGGTATAGCATAGTGAAAGGGCGAATTGCGATAATTATCTATGGAAAGGTTAGTGATATGGTTCATGATGAATATATGTTCATTCGTCAAACCAATTACTTTCCGGTCAATTGGGGGTCATGATGTGTTACTAGATACCGCTCATGACTTGCTCAGATTAAGTGTTAATTTAAGTGGCCAACATAACCGAGAACTAATGGATCACACGCATAAGAGTGACTCGGAGAATTAAATAAAATAGTTTTGGACGAGAGATTGATAAATGGAAGCAATAGGATTAGATGGATCCGATGAGATCGAGATATGTCCCGATGAGATCGTGACATCGATATTCTTGAAAAAGGTTTTAATTGGTTTTCCATCTGGGACTGGTGATCCGTAGGACCGACCCGATATGATTGGATCACTTGACATTTATATATATATATATATCTTATTAATTAATTAAGTAATATATATATGGTTTACGTGGATGGAGAGGAAGCTTCCTTCTTTTGCTTTGTCAAAAGTTACATTTAATGTCATTAAATGACTAAAAGACAAAAGAAATGCTATAAAGAGGAAGTGTATTGATGTGGTTCATGAGTTCACGGGTGTCAAGTAATGCAGTATAATATAGTCACGAGGGAGTAATTGTGTAAGTCTTAGGCTTAGATCACTCAATTAATTGGACTAGCGATTGGGTAGGATTGGGAAATTAAATTAAAGAAAATTTAACTATCAAAATAAATAAATAGATAAAAGCGATTGTGTAAAATTGGGAAATAAAATCGAAAATTAACTAGCAAAATTAACAAAATCAAGCTAAAGAAAATTTGCGAATATTTCTAGGGTTACTCGGATGGAATGTGGTAGCTTGAGGATGGTTCCACTTTTAGCGCTTTATAGACTTTACGGATCAATTTATTAAGCGATTTTTGGTTGATAGAAGGTTGAGCCTAGAGTTTCTTAGATCCTTTTCAAGGTATCAAAGGGTATTACTTGATAATCTAGTCTACTATCGTAGCCTAGCAATCAAGCATAACTCATTATGTTCTTTGCTGCCTAGTTTTCTCTCATAAATTCGGTCTATGTCTAAATCTGAAATTTATAAGTTCCACATTTGGAGTTCCGTTATTAATTTTCACCTATCGGTTCTTGATTAACAACTAACGTCAAGTAATGGTTGGCCAAACTCAATACCAGAAAATCAATTTCAAAGCAGAGAAATCAAAACCAAAATTCAGACAAATAAAATAACAGAGATTTAGTCCATAAAATTAACTAAAAGCTTATTGACCTTGAAGCTTTGAGGAAGCTACTCACTCATGGTAAAATGAAAACCACAAACATTAAAGTCAACAACCAACATTAGGAGAAATCAAATAATAATCAGATAATGAATGAGTTTTTGAATTCCCCCTCTTCGTGTTGTTTGCGTCACTGAGTAGTCTCTTAATTGCGCTGCGTTGTTTTGATCTCAAACCCACCGGTTCAAGCTCTCCTCTCTAGCTTCAATTCCGCCACTCTCCCAGCTCTTTTAATTTTTCTGGTCACGCATACTTCACTCTCACTCTCACACTTCACGCTCACTGTTCACTTCCTCGGTTTGTAACATTGATCTCACCTTGCTAACTCACCTGTTTTTCTTAAACCACCAGCTCCCTTTAGACAACGCAGCTCTTCCCCTTCCTGAAACTCACACTCCTCTCACACCTTTGCACAGCACAGCCCTCTTCTCTTTTCAGCTCCTCACCACCACTTCACGCACTTTCTTCCAGACCACACTGTTCACTCACTATTTCTGCCCAGCTGATTCACGCACACACACACACCACTTAGTTTTCTTTCTTTTACTCACACACAAGTTCACGTTACTCACCTCACTCACACTCCAGACCTTTCACGTTAACGCCACCCTCACACACAGCAGATCACTCCTTTGGTTTTTCATTTAAAGCCCCTAACTACCTTCAGCTCATATCACGTTACTCACCTTGCTTGTGCTATATTTTTTTATCTCCAAAGCTACTCCCCTTTCAGCTCTAGTTCACGCCCATTTCACTTGACTCACACACCACCCGACTCACACACCCCCTAGATTTACTCTTCACGTTATGCACCCCTCTTTTCTCTAGTTCACCTTATTTCCTACTCACTCTCACACAACACTCACGTTACTTCTCTCCAGACCACCCCTCACTTACACTTTTTTCCATTACTCTTGTAACGCACTCTCTCCTCACTCACCCAACTTAGTTCACGCACAACCCATGCTTTCTTTTCTTTCCAGACCACACTCCCCTTTCACGCACACACAACTCACTTACTCACAACAGTTCACACACCACGTTTTCCAGCCCCTCACTCACACACACCTCCTCACGCTGCTCTCTCTATCAACCCCTCTTCTTATTTTTCTTTTTAACTCCTCCTGCATTCACGCACAGCCCACTCTCATGTAACTCACACACTTCACGTTACTCTCCCTTCAATTCATGCTACCCACTCTTTTGTCACCCAGTTCACGCCCTTCACTCTCCACTCCACTCCCACATGATTCTTTTGTTTTATTTCTCTTTGTCTTGAAACCACCCCATGCCTCCTTTCTTGTTGTCCCAACGTCTGGTTTCTTCATGTGCTGCAACTGGTGCTAAGTTTCTTTGGCATGGTGCGTGGGTCACGCCTCCTTAATTTAATTGCTCCACTCCTCTCATGCGTGATGTTTGTGTCTACTTGGTGCCTCCTGCGTTGTCTTGGTGTGTGTCTTTTGATGGATCCCTTGGGTATGTAGCATGTTTTAACGTCATTCTCGGCATTATCTTCTTCTCTCTTGTTTTTAATTCACCTCCCAAGTTGCTCAAATTCTTTTCCTTGGAGCTGGTGCGTAAGTTCTGCTCCTTGTTTTCAAGTAAAAGCTACTTTATTGCTTGTCTTCTTTAATTCCTCCTGTAGCTTCCTCCACGTTGGGTGCTTGGTGAGTGCATGGTGGGGCTCTCCTTTTGTCGTTACTTGTCTTCCAATTTAAAAACTAAAGCCTCAAAGCGTTTCCACCTCTCCATTCTTTGTTTTATCTTTTGTTATGTCTCTCCTTCTTAGCTTTCAAAACCTAAACATTGTTTTCTTTTTGAAGTGCTCCTTTCATTGCGTTTTGGACTCTCTACGTCGTTTTCCTTTATGCCATTCTGCATTTTTATTCTTTTAGCTTGCTTCCACCTCTAATTTCACTTAAGCCATGGACATACCGTGAGCAAATTTTGGTCTAATTTGAAACCAAATTTCATGTTGTTTATAAAAAAAATCAAAAATAAAATAAATAACAAATTCGATGAAAATAAATAAATTAACCTAAAAATGCTACTAAAATGGATGGATGAATATGTAAAATAAATGCAAATATGACCTAAATACCTATATGAATTGAACTAAACATGTATGGGTGTAGTATCGTTGGTTTTTTGGCAGAAGGAAGAAAAGGTTTTGAAAGAAAAGCTTTCCTCTCTTCTCATCAACGATCTTCACTCTTTCTCATCTTCTCCAAGCTCCTTCTTCATCGTTTTTCACCAAGCTCTCCAAGAACAAAGGTAAGATCTAGCAGTCTTTACTTTGTTCTAGCTATTCCCGGGTCAAAGGGTTTGCTCCGGTTAGGTTCTTCGATCTCTGCGTGGATACCGTTAGAGACGGTCTCTTTTGGTCGTTATGGTTTGACTTTGTTATATAGACGCATGGATCCTGGCTTTCGGGAAGGTCCGGGAACAAAAATTTTTGTTTTCCGCACCGTGTGCATGTGATGTACACACCGGGATTTTCCTACACCATGATCATAGTAAATCTCAATATTCCGACAATTCAATTCTTCCATTTTTTTTAAGCATAGTCAACATGCCCTGTCATGCTTTAGGCTTAACTCCATCAAGTTTCTAATGGACTCATATGACATAGAGATTACTCTATGTCCTTTATCTTTGGAAATTCCTTTCAGAACTAGCATGCTTTGTGAGATCCTACATCAATTGGAGAGGGGAACGAAGTACATCTTATAAGGGTACGGATACCTCTCCCTTACATATGCGTTTTCATATCCTAATGCACCGGATCTCATCAGAACTCCGAAGTTAAATGTGATAGGGTAAGAATAGTTCCAGAATGGGTGACCTTCTGGGAAGCTCTTGGAAAAAGTAAAACCGTGAGGACTTGGCTGAGCCAAGACCCAAAGTGGGCAATATCTGTGAGCGGGTGATCTGAGCTGTTACAAGAGTGGTATCAGAGTCGGTACCTGAACCGTTATGCCGGCTAGGCTGGATCCAGAGAGAGCTAGGCCCTAAAGGGGGTGGAGAGTGTGAGATCCTACATCGGTTGGAGAGGGGAACGAAATACGCCTTATAAAGCGTATGGATACCTCTCCCTTACAGACGCGTTTTCTATGCCCTAACGCATCGGATCCTATCAAAACTTCGAAGTTAAACGTGCTAAGGCAAGAATAGTTCCAAGATAAGTGACCTCCTAAGAAGCTCTTGGAAAAAGCAAAACCGTGAGGACTTGGCTGGGATAAGGCTCAAAGTGGACAATATCTGTGAACGGGTGAGCTGAGCTGTTACATGCTTGGTTCATCAATACCCATATCCTTTTTTCTTTTAATATTACCGCCAACATATTTATTTTCCTACCTTTCCAACACTCCATTATAATGAAATTCAAAATTTACCAACATCTGCAAAGGGAAAGTGTGACTAAATACAAAATGATAAATATTCTAAAAAGAAAAAGAATAAGCAACAACTAACAAATCTCAAATTGCAAATTCATTTAGGATATCTTCTGTTATTTTTTTCACAAGAAACAAAACATCCTAGATTATTGATGTATCAAGACAGATGCCAAGGCTTTCCAAATTCCAAAATTAGGATATATTGTAATTAATGTATGATATTCTACATCTAGATATTCCTTTGTCAATCATTGTGGAATTATGAAGATTTTCCATGTTCTGTCTTCTAATTAATGATTCGTTCTTTAAGGCTATAGATTAATCAAATTCTTTGTTACTAAAATTACAATGGTTATTATCAAACAAATATTAAGGTAATTATCCCATCAAAATTCTGTTCAGTATGAATTTCTAGATGAGCAATTCAACTATTAACCCAAAAAGTATATCATCAAACAACATCACAACTTGTAAAAAATTTCTAATTGGGAAAGCACAGATGATCCACTTCTATCCCATTAACTAACATTTTACAAGTACATTTATTTTAGGGTAAAGTGGTGTTCGAGATGTCCTTGACATCATATTATAGATGAGGAAATTTTTGTAATTTTGTGAATATATGGATGTCTATCTCTAAAATATTCTAATAACTACGTTTAACTTTAACATATCTTAAATAACCTCTAGCATTCCAGAGTGGATCCAGGTTCAGACAAAATATCCTCTAACATATCTTAAATAACCTCTAGCATTTCGTATAAGGATTCTGAACCATAAATAACAATAAATACTATGCAGGTTTTAAGTAGAAAAGTAACATCATTTACAAATCTTCCACCTCTCTAGAATGCTAAATAATCCCAATTGAAAGCTATGCAAATACACCAGGTTTGTTACATTTTTGTACTAATAAATGAACATTCTACATGAACGTTTGCTACATTTAGTACTAAAAAGTTGCTAGACAAGATAGCAATCAATATACTACAAGAAATTAATAAGCATTCATTTGACAAAATAAAATTAAAAGAAATATAATATACAAGAAACTATTAAGCTTACATATACACAGAAAAACTTCCTGTTAAACTCTTCTGACATACACAGAAATAGTTGAATTGCTCGTCTAGAAAATATGGATGTATTATTTTGATGTTACATATAGTTCACCCATATTTTCAGATAAGTCTAGTATGATTACATCAAAATAATACAACCATTAACATCAAAATAATACATCCACATTGCACAAAAAAGGATAGTATGATTACATCAAAATAATAAATCCCTATTGTCATATGCAAGGAACTTTAAGTACTAAATCAGAATAATACAAACTGAAATGTTTGAACTAACTCGGGCATCAGAAAAATACTTTTAGAAATTTCCTCGAGCTTTTTTAGAATACTTCACAACTTAGGAGCCTCACCTATTGAAACAATCATAACTAAGTCATTCTAAGGATGTACCACTTAAAAAAAAAAAGAATGTATCCACAACATACAAATAAGAAACTACACTAAAAATTTGAAAGAAATGATAGTATTCAAGGTCATACAATTACAGTTGAAGGTGATAAATCCAAATAAACCAAAATTCGAGTCATGCCTGTAAACAACCCAAACCCCAATCATACAAAAAAAAACTTAGCCCCACATTGGAGTCCGGGTATCTTAAGACGATGAAAAAAATATGAATAACCCAAAGTCGTAGAAATGAAAGAACATTTAAACTAAAATTCCAAAAAGAGAGAAAAGATCAAAACTGACATGTTGTGAATGAGGGTGTGAGAATGAGAGTGTGTGAGAAGAAATTATGGATATAGGTTTGAGAAAAAGACTAAATTGGGAATTTAAGATGTGAGTGACGAAGAACATAAGCTGAAACTTTCTCTAAAATTCAAACGACGTTGTTTTATAACATAAGCTGGAGCTTTCTCCAAAATCCAAACAACGTTGTTTCAATTTTACTATGAAACGACGTCAATTCACTAATCAGACAACCTCCTTTTAATGACGCTGAAGTGTCTTATTTGTGGGGGCCTATTGTCACGTGACAGTGCCACGTCATCATAGATAATGATGACACTAACGTCGGGTTATAATTTAAAAATTGAAAATTTGTGAATTTTATTGCTAATTTTTAAAGTTCGGGTTACAATTAAAATTTTGAAAAAAGTTTGGGCTTTTTTTTGTGATTAACTCTAATTATAATTTTATTAATTTTATTCAAAATTTTTATAATCCCTTATCAAATGTAAAAAACGATACCACATTTTAAAATTTTATTTTAAAGTACAGTTTTAAATAGAATGGACCATATGAATCTTAACAATGAATGATCAATTGCGTCTAATATTTTTTTATTTATTTCTGAATATTTATTACTTTAAGTCATTTTCTGAATGTCTTGGTCCGAGTTGTGTCGGAGGACAAAGCCATGTTACATGCCCCCTTTCAAATATTTTTAAAAATTACTTGTATAATTAAAATTTTAAAATTACAAATATAAGTGGCCCCTTAAAAGAAAATCCTATTAAATGTTAGCCCCCGGCCCCCCCTTAGAGTTGAGTCTGACTCCGTCCCTGTGTGTCAGTTCCCTGGTATTTTTAACTTTGCAGTCCCCAACAAAATGATATGAACAAAGTTGACAGATTTCCATCCATCAACCTCCTTCCTGTAAGATAAATCATAGTAATTGACCTTCTAGTGATTGGATTTTTGTATGATAAGTCCTGAATGCTTCATGTTAGCTCGAGGGCTTAAGATTTTTTGTGCTACAAAGTGAAGAGTAGCATCGACAACTCTCTCACTCCTGCTTGTATCTTATCGATAATTTTTCAGGTTCTTATTTCTTCTCCTCTCCATCTTCCAACTTAGAATTGATCAACAGCTTCGCAGCACGGTGAAGAGGAGTATGGTCTCTATCCCTTTGTTTTAGGATCACCATTGTTAAGAATCCTTACCTTGCCAACCCTCCATAAACCGAAGTCATACACACCATTAGCTTTCCATCTCTTTGAGACCCATCTAAATACCTTTCTCCGGTTAACTTCCGAACAATAGCTTTTTCTGCATCCTCCCACAAACCTCTGCCATTGCCGATCAATCCTATCGGCTTTACAAGCCTTGAATTTTTGTAGAAAAATCGTTCAAATCGGGAAGTTAAGATCAACCAAACCGCAAACACGACCCGAAAAACCCGAGTCGATCCAATTTGAATAAACCTTTTTGGGCCCCCGATGAACATGAGGAAAGGCCCAGTCCAATTTATCCTTTGTCTTCCCCGTCCTTCCAATAAATAGGCCCGAACAAACTCGAAATAACGAAACTGACTTTACCCCAAACCAACAAATTACAAACGCAGACTTAACCCGAGGCAAAACAGATCCGACTTGAACCGACCCAATTTGACTTGACCTTACCCCTTATCCACCTTAGGATTAGGTATCAGAGAAGCCGCCCGCACGGGTAGCTTAGTTGACAAACTAACAGGGTCAATTGGAGCAAGGTCCTAGATTCGACTCCTGGCAACAACGGGAGGCAGTGGACCGCTCTGTTAGGGGGTTGACCAAGATTAAACCGTGATTCAATCCCCCAGCGGTGGTCAGGCCTGCGACTGGGGGCCCTTAGGGTTGGGGATCAACCTTTTGGAGCAAGGTATCAGAGAAGCCGGAAAAATTAGAAGAAGAAAACTCGATGCATCCGACAGCTAGTCCCTCGGAGATCATCAATCCGGTCGTCTTGGTTTCGAGACCAGCACGACTGCTAACTGAAAAGCTCACTACGAAGCTTTAAATTGTAGTACATGAATCTGGCATGACCTATGTTTTCACAGGTTAAGGTTATGCCTGCGAGTTTCAGGCATAACCCTGAGTCCTTAACCTGAGAGATACACGGTCGGGGCCGTGTCCAGGTCATGAACAATTGGTTTGGATACGCATTTGCCGACATATTTGTTTTGAACTTGTAACAGTAATCATTAGTGTATTATTACTCGAAATCATTCTTTAAAAATTAGATTGATAAAATAAAAAATTTTAAATTTTAAAAATTAATTAATAAAAATAAAATTTTAAATTTTAAAATAAAATTAAATAAGAATACTATTATTGATTATTGAAAAACCGGAGTTTAATTTTAAAATTATTACATAAAATTAACTTATTTTAGTTTATAAAAGTTCTTTATGAGAAGCAATCAATTAATTTATAAAAAGGATTATTAAAGTAAACCAAAATGAAGAGTTAGTGATGCATCGTTTTTACAAATAAATCGATCCATCAATTATTTTTAATATTTTAAAATCAGCATGAATATTAAATTGGTAAGATAAGATTTTTAAGGTTTAAAAATTAAATTGATATTAATTTTCATAAAGTTAGTATATAATGAAGATTGAATAAAATTAAAGAATTTGAAATAAAATTAAAGAAGGTGATTTCATCAAAAAAAAAAATTTAATTAAAGAACAAGACTATTAAATAAAAATAACTAATTTATTCTAATTTATAAAGAATGTTAATTTATAAAAATAAATTGATTAATTAATAAAAGGTCATTGAAATAAACCGAATTGAAAAGTTGATCGGTTCAAAATTTTATTATTAAATTATCAAAATTAATTTAATTTTTTAATCATTTTTTACCTATTATAAACTGTCTTCAATTGATATCTTAATTTATTATTATTGTGAAAAATTATAGTGATAACAATGGATTAAAAAGAGACTATTGTTCCGTAATAAACCAAATTACTTTGATGAACAAAGAAACAGACAGAGACATTAAGCCATCATTGAACATTTATTTAACTTAAATGGCCTTGGAAGGCAATGGGACACGGTTGCGATATTCAGCAAGAGCCCATAAGGGGTAGATGTTTCTGTATGCTGCGTAGTGTAACATACAGTTCTTCATGAACACACCAGTGATTTCCTGTCAAAGATACCAAACATGTCACTCTGATCGAATATTTTGAGTCAGGTTTGGAACTTAGTTTTAAAAAATTATCCTGTTCCCGACCCGGACTATTGCCAAACCTGAACTTTACTTGCTTCAAACTCAATGATTCTCAGAATGAATCGTTGTCATTTTACCTGCTGAGGGAAATCACCATCTTCCAACTGTGAATTGATCAACAGCTTCGCTGCACGGTGAAGAGGAGTAGGGTCTCTATCCATCTGTTTCAGTTTAGAAACATAAAAAAAAGAGAATATTATACACATACCAAACCCTGATTAATCTCTCCTCTAAATCAGGATCACCATTGTTAAGAATACTGACCTGTCCTGCCTGAATCAGACCCATCATAGCCCATGCAGTGTGAACCAAATTTGATCTGTTCCCTTCAAGAGGTACATATTTCTGTAATTAAAAACCATTAAAGTTAGTACAATATGGTTTTCAAGAATGACTGACAGGTTTTTGTCCTTTTTCATAGCGAGATCAACCTTCTCAGGACATGAGAGATAGCTCTCTCCCCAACCTCCATCATCTTTTTGTATCCTGAGAAGAAACTTAACAGCTTTACGCATAGCTTCGCAGTTATTGTAACTCTTGCCAGCAGCTGCTAGTCCTCCAATAGCAAACCACGTACCATAGGTGAAACAAACTCCCCAATTTCCATACCTGTAGGTATGAATCCATTTTCTGATAAAGGAAAGCTGAGGAAGTTCATGATTGAATAAACAAGCACGTTTCAGGAATTGGAGAACGTACCATCCACCCTCTGGAGTTTGAATGCTTTCAAGATACTCTACTGCATTGGGAATGAAATGTTCAATCTCCTTCCTCCTGTGCCCTGGAAATAGCTTCTTGAACATAACTAAGGCGTGGATTGCTGAGGAAGTGCATTCCACATATTCATGCTCAATGACAATGTCAGCGAAGAACTCTGTTGGGTTCAGCAGCTGAAGAAACAAAGATTTTGGAAATCAGTAGTCTTTAGAGAGAAATAATAGTGTTTTAAAGAGTTTGGAGATCAGTAGTCTTTAGAGAGAAATAATTGTGCTTAAGTTCATACCTCCAACCAATCTTGAGCTCCTGCTGGTTCCCAAGCTGCTAAACCTCCATTTTTGCTCTGTGGTAAGCTCAAAAAAGAACAGAAAAGATTAGAAAGGGTTCCTTCTGTATTTTGTGCATTTCAGACACATAAAAGCTCATAAGTTCATTGTTACCTGTAGGGAAAGGATGCAATTGACGGTATCGAACAACCGTTCCGGCTCCATGTGTTCACCAAAAATTTCTGGTGGCATTCTTGAGAAAAGCAGGCAACACTGAGAAAGGAATGAGCATATGATGAGATAGTTCAACAGATAAGCTTAGTGTTTAGTTATATGGTTGAATACAATCTGATACCTTAAGTCCTTCTGCAGTACAATCAGAGACTTGCCACCCATGATCTTGATCAGAAAAAGTCCAGGCTCCTTTAGATATGTGCCTATACATGCTCTTGAAGTCACCGGAGGGATTGTCCTTTACCTGCAGAAAATTTGATCAATCAGGTTAGCTAAATTCAAGTAGAAATGAAGATCACAACAATGGTTGATGAGAAGGAAATGAATGAGAAACCTGAGATTTCTTTATGAAGTCATGTCCTCTCCTAAGCACATCAGTGATTTCATCATTCAGATTACTAGCCAGCAAGGCCTGAATAGCAAAACCAGTATCCCACTGTTGGCTGCCAAAACTCTGCACAAACATGATATCGGATGCACAAATGGTATTAGACCGAAACCTCAGCTAGTACGATGTTCGAACAGGACAATGAAAGGCGAGTGACGCCATGAACCGAATTCCAAATTATAGTGTCACTAAAAATGGCATGAAGGAGCACTTCAAACCTGCATTTTCATTCCATCTTCTGCAACCCACAGATAGTCTGGAATTCTGGCAAGATGTTTCTTGAAGTAACTTCCATTCGGATCTTCGACCCAGCAAGCAAGCATACACAAAACCTGTGAACATTCAAGTGGTTTAACTGGAATTATACATCATTGAAGAACACTATAATCCTTATATCTACACAAAAAACACATTTACCTTCTCCACACATCCGATTGTAATGTATCTGCTATTCTCATCTTCATAGTGTATGTGCTTCATTGTCACTTCAAGTGCCTTCTTTCTTACTAACTTGTTAAAGGGCCAACGAGTGAGAAGAGGCTCGGTGAGTACATAGAGAGTATCCCAGATCAGGTCTTGAATCAATGGATGTGGGTAGTAGATATCCTCCTGTGATGGGAATTATAAAAGAGTTGATTTTAGTTCATCTGCAGAGAATTTTATCCAAGAACTCTGGAGTGAGTCAATCACATTCAACTCACTGGAGCACATTGATGTCTTGTGTTCTTCCAATTAATCTGATTATATGGTTCAGTGAATAGCTCTTCTCTCAGTTGCAGAATGAGAGGTGTGATGGGGCCAACGAAACGTTTCCCGTATAAATATGACATTGGCATGTAAACCATCCGGCAGTAGCACCACATTTTTGCTGTATTCAAGTCAGAAAATGAACAAGAACATTATAGACTAAAAACGTGAATAAAAATCTTAAACCTGATGGGATTTAGGCTTTTTTATCTAGATCAAAACTCGATCATCAAGCTTCAGATTAGACCTGAGTTTTAGGAGGCCTGGACCTTATCCGGTCTATTGCCAACCCCTAGACATCTGATATACACGAGACAATCATGTTCACTTCAGGATATATAAAACTATGCTAACCTGGATGCATAGGAAGGAATGAAGGAAGAATCCAAAATTCTGGAGGCATTGGATTGCTACCTAACCACTCATAGACACCAAGTATCTGCAAAAACAGCAAAAAGAAAATGCAGATTATGAGTGTTACCATCAAACATCAACACTAATCTGATAAACTAAAAATCAGATCAGAATAATTACCGAAAGCCAAGTTTTGCCCCATGATGGTATGTGTGTGACACTACCATGGTCATGAATCCATTTCCTTGCTCTTGCACAAGCATTGTCCTGACCACCATCAGGTCCTTCACCTAAAATTCGCATGCAAATGTAGCTGAGAGCTGTACAGAACATGGTGCTATGACCCTCAATATGAAGTCCCCAACCTCCATCTTCATTCTTCATTACCAAAAATGTTCGAAACTTAGGTGAGCAAACCAAAACAAGGCTTAACTAGTAGGACACTGATTTTAACAATCTTCAGTTTTCCAGGAACAAAGTTTCAGAACTAAGCACCTGATGATAGTAGATGTATCGAAGGATTTCCTTACGATGCTCTGCAGGGAATACACTGTCAAGATGTCCTGTAATGTACACGCACATGACCTGCATTTTCACCAAGTTGTGATCTCATGAAAAGTTACATTCTAGTTGTGTTTTTATTAAATCAAATTTAGTAGTAAGATTTACATGGATCAATATTTTTTTTATAAACTATCTGTAATCATCTTATCCAAAACAATTATATTGAAAATTTTCATATTTGATAGTAACGATTACCGAAACCGACCTACTACCTGCTATCTAATCGGTTCGTTAAAGAAAATGTCTCACCAAAGGAGGAAGGAAGAACAAGGGTCCAGCATTTTCAGCAGGCCAGTGGCCATCACTAGCTTGCAGAGCTGAGAAGAAGTGGACAGCTCTCCTCAACGCAGCTGTGGCCTTTTCATATGTGATTTCTTCACCATTCTCGACTCTCACTGGTGGTATTGTCTGCTTGAAATTTTTCTCCCTTAGAAACTGTAAATTTTTGGGTCAAAAAGCAAGAGAAGATTGATATTAACAAGTGAAAATAATTAATTAAAATGTGTATATTGAATCATAGTTGTCTTATTTCTCTTCTTCTAATCATAATTAAACACTCAAACAAAAGTTTCTTTCAGAATTCACAAATTTTAACATAATTCGTAAGTTCTTGTCTATAAATTTAGGTGATGGAATCCATACATGTAACAAAATAATTGGCTGCGATATAAAAATTTTGCAATTTTGGAGTTCAGTTATAATAGTATTATCCATATGAGATATTTTGAATAAAAATTTAATAAAATAATGAATATTCTTAACAAACGTAGTTTTGTTTTACTTAAGATTTTTTAGGAACTTATGGAAGCATATTATATATGAACAAAAAATCAAGATAATTGGGATAGTAATGGGGTGTTTTGAAAAGGAAATTGGCTTCTTGTGCAGGGTTCAAAGCAGAAACAAGCAAATTGATGTAGTACTTACACCGAAATGACACACACACATTCTCGTAAAAGACAAAGAGGCTTAAGGAACATGTCCCATTGCCACGCACTTTCCTTTCAATATTGTTATTGGTTCTTTTCTTCGTCATCAAAAGAGCAAACACCGTCTTCTAGTTTTCTCTAAACGTCATCATTGTCATTATCATACAATTCAAATCGAGAAAATGGTTTCTCACCTTTCCTTTCTCTAACGCCTTACCTGATTTTTTCTAAATATAATTGCAGAACATAAGAGAAACAAAGATTAATGTGGCACGAAATTGGCTTTTTGCTAAGTTACATCGTTCTTTAGGGAATAAGTCATATGTAATGAACATATGAAGATAAGGTAGATGGTAGTTAATCATTTGGCAGCTTTTCTCATCTGGGTTTTGGCTTTTTTTTGGTTTTGGAGAAGTTTTAGTTAATTTTCAACATCATATAATCTACATCTCTGTTGGGGTCGATAATGTTGAAAGGGAGGTCCACTCCTATTATAAATATATAATTTCATAGCGTCTATTGAATAAAAAATATACTTATAAAGTTTAGAGACTTGGAAATTCTCCATGGCTAAAAGATAACGTTTCCAGTGCTAATGAAAAGGTAGTTTCAACTTTTATGCTTTATGTCATGGCCCATCTAGTTTCTTATAAGAATATACTTCTAAAAAAAATCAATTGTAGATTTTAGGACGAGAGAAAAAGAAAAATTACCCTTGTATTACATTTTTCGTGAAAATTTAATATATATTTTTTCTCAGGCAATTAGTTTATAAAAATAAAATAGGTGAAATATTACTTTCCTGAATTTTCATGAGAAAGTGCATGGTTAGATATAAGTAGAAGTCTCTTTCAACCAATATATAATTAAGCACATTTTGTTATAGTACTTATATATCCAAGGAAACAATAACTTTTACCTTACCTAGAGTAGAAAACGAAGATTACACTCTTCTAACATTAAATTTTCCTAGTTTCCTTAATATGTTATGAACTAATTATATGTTATGAAATTGATTATCTAACATCCATGTAATTCGTACTTAATTTTATATAATTTCTACAATATGTTTTAATTATAAAAATGAAAAGGAATTAAGAATACCCAAAAGAAAATAAAATTTTGAGAAATATATGTAATATTTTTATTAAATGAATGAAAATGGTAAAATATAAGATAAAATTTTACATTTTCAAAGTTTTTTAGAATATGTAGACTAATATTAAATTTGCAAGCCTTGTGAATGGTTAGTCAAAAATCAAACTATTCATGCTGTAAAGCTGTTCTCAATTTTGTCCATACTTATAGCTTTCTTGCTTGCTGGAACTTCGTTACTTGTAAAAGATTTGTGACTGATTATCGTTGAATTCCTACCCTGATGATCCAACCCGATGAATGTGTGAATGAAAGAACTTAAATCATATACTGTCATGAGTATACCTGGAAACGCCATAGAAGGTCACCACAAGGCTTCACCTCATACCGATTCTTGTAGAAATTCTGTCGAGCTTCTTCAACCTCAGCTCGTTCTTCAGGAGTTCCAGCTTGAGGATCGAACTCCCATGTCTGCCTTCCCACATAGTTGTTTGTACTATACAGATATGGGTCATTGCCACCCTCTGCAATCTTAAGCCTCCACATGTTTCAAGTCCTGACAACGATCACTTCCTTACAAAACCTGTAATGGTCAGTGAGTTGTTTGATCCGAGATGGTCGAGACAGAAAGATTTAACATCAAAAAATGAAAAGAATGGTTATGCTATATATGTACGTACCTCTTCTTGAGGTTGACAGTTCTTCAAGGCTAACTTTATATAACGAAGATTATGCAAGTTTTAAGGTAAGAGACGGCAAAATTCTATAGTGAATAAGAGTTTCAGCTTTTCGACAGAATATTTAGGTACATGAAGCCAAGAAGATAAGAGCTCCAACAAGAAACGGAGGAAGAAGGGGTGAAACAGAGAAAAGGGTTGAGACGGGAATGCAAAGAGACGAGGTGATGATGTTGAGTTATATATAGATAGCATTCTCATCCACCGTTTATATAAGCTTTGATGCACTCACAAAGTCACAATGCAATATAATGGTAAGTGAGTTAATTATAGACCCAAAAATAAATAAAATTAAGGAATCGAATTATAAAATTATTTTAAAAAATTAATTATTTGGATGTTAATTCAAAAGATATCAATATTGTAAACAACTTAAAATAAACTTGATTTGTGAGAAAATATTTTAATAAAAGTTAATTTTGCTTATTTTAATTATTTTCTTTCCTCTACAAATTAATTGTAAAAAGAAATTGAATTTTTTATTAAAAAAATCTTCATCTATAATTATAATATCACTAGCTAGTGCTTTGGCTTGATTGAGATGTCTTAGAAATTGGGAGGAAAGAGGCTGAGATCTTCCAAGAACTCATACCAGTCTAACCAATAAATTGAAAAAGTTAGTCTTGGTCCCAGAAAGGCGAAGTCTTTATAGAAGCAGAAATATTAATTTAAAAGAAAAGTTTATAAGATAAGACCAATTTTATAAAAATTGATAATGACAATGATCTTTGTGATTTTCAATTTCTTTGTATTTAGTCTAATAATCATTCTCGAAGACAACTCGTATAAGAATAATTAGAGATTAATTCACATGTTCTTGTTTTGTACGTCACCCTATGCCCTTCTCTATTTATCTATATATCTGTTAACAGGTAAATTGATCTCTAATTATTCCTATATAAATAGATAAAGAGGGGCACAAAGTGACACACAAAAACAGCAACAATCACTCCGTACCTGAATAATTATCAATTAGAATAATAAAATTTGGTTACAATTGCCATATTTCCTTTAAACAATCATTTGGAGTATCTTTAGATGTTAAAAAATGAAAATGGATAATGAATGACAAGTCCTTAATGTAATGGTGTGAGTATGCTCTCCCGACTTTGTGTATATTTGTATAAATTAAAATTAATCATCACTAAATTTCATGTTTAGACCGTGTAAGCTCATTGAATAAAGCTTAGATATAAATAGACATCTACAATAATCTTAAGTTAATCTCAAGAAAATTCAAGGGTTTTGTTAATATATAACAAAATAAAGATTCCTCCTTATATTAAAAAAGGAGAAGATGGGGATAATTTATAATATAATAAAAATAATAATCAATGTCAAAAAAAATAAAATTAATAATCTAAAAGGGATTAATATAATATAACCTCAGACTACTTCCTCAAGCTTGAAATTTTGTCAAATCGAATTTTGCACGACCACCCAACTGCTAAACATAAGAAAGACAAATTCAGTTCCAAATATCTTGCACTAACTACACAATTAAATTCGAGATATAGCCCCAATTTGATTCGAAATTCGAAAAGATTCATTTGTTGTTCGAGTCTTTTGAATTGGACCTCAAATTATCTCTGGAACACAAAATTATTGGTCAAATTGAATTTAGCGTGACCATCCAATTGTCAGAAAAACAAATTCAATTCCAAATATCTTGCCCCAAGTACACAATTAAATTCACTTACCAAATTCAGTCAACATCAACAGCATTCAGATTAATAGCTACCTTGAGGAATAGGAAGACCTACTGTTGTCTCATCCAGATGGAAGTTGAGGAAAATCCCACTCTTTCATTAATCTTGAGAACAAAAGAAGGACATTTGTCCTTCACATCTACCCTATAATCTCTTTTAGATGGAATTAGGGCCCACTTCATTTAGGTGGATGTTCCTTAGGTTTCCTTTGACTTGTGATTGAAATGAAAGGAACAAGACATTTTCAGTTAAACCAATTAACAAATCAAAGATCCAAAAACAATTTGTTCATCCCATTTTGCTAATAATTTTGTTTGCATTTATAGCCCATCTGGGGTTCGGGGAAAATTATGTAAAATGAATAATTATACATCACTTTATTATATGATAATAAAAACATAAACATGTTTTTTAAATAAACCCTTTTGGAGTTATGTTTTTTCTTCTAATTTTGCATTGTGTATTAAGTATTACTTTTATATTTTAATTAATTGTAGCATATAGTATGATCAAAATATGTTATATATATAATCCAAATAACGACGAAAATGTTTTAAACATATATACGTGGCTCATATATAATCCAAACGTAATAAATATTGAAATCTCTCCTCCACAGCTAGCACATCTCTAGTAACTACGATTTTCTAATAATAAATATTTGTGTGATTTCTTCTTTCTTTATCAACTCTAGCCATAAAAGTGACATCCTTCGCAAACTCCACCTTTTATTCCTTGTCAAAGAAAAAAAAATCGTCGCATAATATATACCTAATTAAGTCTATTGAGGATAAAATAAATTAAAACATTTTTAAAATGTAATTTGGTGGTTCAACAAACATAAAATTTTCATGCTATGTACATGCCATGTTATAGTAGATTACAAAATACTAGTGTTTAAAAAACATGTCTGAAATAAGATAAAAGATTTAAAATTTTAAAATTTCAACCTAGTATTAAATCGTCATAAAATTATATAAATATTGAATAAAATTAAATAATTTAAATTATGATTAAAAGAAATTGTACTTACTTATCAAAGAATTTAAAGTTTAATTGAAAAAAATTGTTAAATAAAAATTAGTTAATTTATTTTAATTTATTAATTTATGAATAATCGATTTTAATAATAAGAATTATTAAAATAAATCAACCCAGAAAGTTGAAAATTAACCAAAATAATAATAAACTCAAAATTTTTATTATTGAATTAATTGAATGGGTTAAGTTTTTAATTACTGCAAAATACCCTTACTTTTTAAGATAAAAGTATAATATCACTGATGTAAAACAAATCCATATCAAACGGTAATTTTTGTCTAATATCAAATATTTCTCAATATTGTTGGTTGTTAAGAAGATGAAAAGCTTGAAAGCAATTATACATTAATTAGAGGTCATAATGAGTTCTTTGAATTTATGAGGATTGTCATTTGGGTCACCACATGGAAAACATCGTGGTTGAATGACTCAACTCATGTACAGAAACTATAAAAAGCATACGCATTAACCGAGCATAGCCAACCAATTGAGGTCTTGAAAGTAGGTTAAGTTGGCAAGTGCCCACGAGTTAGGAAGTTGGCCTTTTCCGCATAATTAGAAAAATAGTCCATGTGGTCTAATTGGTGAAGACAGACTTTCAAAAGCTTTTCATTTCAAGAAATTATAAATTAAGACATTTAAAGATGCAATTCATTTAAAATCTTAAAAAGAAAACTTAATTAAGAGTGAAAACATGTTTAAAATCTATTAAAAAATTTAAGTTATTAATTATTTAAATTATTTATTTAAAATACATAATTTGTGAATCAGTGTATTTTATTTAGTGTGAATTAAAAAACAATGATTTGTGAATTTATCACTATGAAAATAAAATAAAGAAAAAAATATCATGAAATCAAGAGTCAAAAATTAAAATATATTAGAATCTAAATTTATTTGATTAATTTAAATCTTTCATATTATATATATCTTTTAATACATATACTTACCATTTTTGATTTCAAATGATGCGAAAAGGTCTTATTTGATATGCATGTCAACGTGCCGAGTTGGCCGACTCGTAACCTGACAAGTCGAAACTGACCAACTTGTGGCTCAATCCAGTCCATCCGGTTATATTTAAAAAAATAAAAATAAAATCATATTTTATGTTTCGGTTAAACCACGAATTAACTCCGTGCTCAACCTAATCAAAAAATTTGGACTAAATTTGGTATTACCACTTTTTTTTTGTTTGAAGAAAGGTATTACCACTATTTGGAAAATTGTATAATATAAATATACAAATTTTTGTATCCACTCTCCTTCTTGACGATCAATTGAATCACCCACAAGGGCAGATATACAAGTTCTTGGCACTATTGGTGGTAGTTGTTCCTTAAAGACAGGCATTAACTAGCGGTGGTTGATGGTCCTTAAAAGACATGAAAAGAAAAGCCTGCTGATTTGAATGGTCAAGGAATTAATTAGGAGAAATTCAGAAACCAACATAAAGAAAAATGGGAACATAACAAAAAGTGTCGGCCGAAATGCTTTAGCTATTTTTTTTAAATTCGAGGAAATTATGTGGACAAATTAAGCGGGTACATTTTTTTTAGAGTTTAATTGGCGCATCATCCTACAAGCTGATCAAACGGACGCACCTCATCATTGAGAACCATAACAAAAAGTGTCGGCCGAAATGCTTTAGCTATTTTTTTTAAATTCGAGGAAATTATGTGGACGGATTAAGCGGGTACATTTTTTTTAGAGTTTAATTGGCGCATCATCCTACAAGCTGATCAAACGGACGCACCTCATCATTGAGAACCTAACTAATTCTCCATCTACAGGTAAAACATTCTCTATTTCATTTCTTACAAGAGAAAAGTATAGTATTAATCGAACCCTAATCTAACAAAAGTCAAGTCCCACTCTCAACCATCAAGTCACACCCTTTGAGAGCACTTTAGCTATTATTAATAAACATATGATCATTAAGGGCTAATTAAATAATTTTCTAATTAGTGACCTTAAATCCCTCTCGTCCCTCAATAATTTCTCTTTTCTTTTAATTTTTATATGATACAAAGCCTACAAACATTTTTTAAAATAGGCATTAAATAAATTATCATGAATGATAAATAATTGCTTTTCATTTATACTCTTTTTCCTATAAAATAATATGTACATAAAAGAATAGTGGATAATGACAAGAATGCAACTTCCAAGTTTACCCAATCACCTTTCAAAGATTGTGATGATTGGGTAAAATAAAATAACCATAATATCTTCAATTTTCAAATATTATCATTCTACAGCTATCCTCCTTACAAAGGTAATTAAATTGACCCTACTTAAGGATATACTACTCACAATAGCAAACATAGCCATGAAATAAACATTGTAACCAGTAATATAAAATGTTTAAAATGTAAATATTCAACTAGTTTTAGATTGCTATAAAACTGGTTAAGATTGAATAAAATCAAAAATTAAAAAATAATTGAAGAAGATCATCCTCAAAAATTTAACATTTAATAAAAAAAAATTTAAATAAAAATTAATTAATTAATTTTGATTTATAAAATTAATTAGCTTAAAATTGACATATTAATTAATAAACTAATCAGTTTTAATAATACAAATTATTAAAATACATTGAACTGAAAAGTTAAAAATACGAGTTAATGAAAATATTGCTTAGAATAGAAATATAGCTATCTGCCATATTTGCACCAGTTTCCTCCATCTACCTAATACTCTTTGCCATCCAATTTTTCTTAATGATTATTTATTAAAATTAATGAAAACTTTTTAAATAAAAATTATCATCCTGTTTATTGGACAAAAAATTTATCGGAAAGAAAAGGTACAAATTATAATCTATTTAAAATAAAATTTTATTTTTATTAAAATTTTAAGCAAAGTTTGAATTTGTTTGATAATAAAAGTTTCTATATATATATATATAGAATATATATAGCTTTTGAAATGCCTATTAAATACCATTGATAAAAATAGAATTTCATCCGTATCCCACTTTCACAAGCTTTTGAAGTTAAGTGCATATTAAATGAACAACAGCCTTTGTCATTGATAAGGTACTCAATATCGATTAACATCTTTACCCTCATTAGTCTAATAATAATTATAAATTAAATAAAACTTAAAAATAAAATATTTTAATTTTTTCTCTATTTTTAAAGATAGTAATAGTGTCACAACTCACCACAATCTTTAAGAACACCCAGAGACCTATCAGGTCCAGTCATGTCAAAAAAGAAAAAAAGCATCAAGACCCTTTTAGTCAAATCATTAACTTTGGAGTTCGCACTGCATCGTGTTTCATGTGTTTATAATTTATATGGTAATTAATTAACTAATTGTCTTCTAGCTCTTGTAACCCATTTTCTTTTCGTGACCCTTTAAAAACTAAAGTTTTCGATTTTATCTTGGTATTTCATATAAACTAAATAAAATTAGATTTTATTGTGATTACAATTTTAAAGTGTAAATCACTATTTTATTTTAAAAATGTATTATTTTATTAATATTTTATTTACTAAATTATTATAAAATTTAGAATTACATTCATTATTTGAAATATCTTAAATTATTATAACATATTTAAGGACAATTCAACTGGTTTAACTAGCTTTTTCTATTTTGTAAATTTATAATTTGAACAAGTATTGAAATATGACAAAATGAATTGATGTTTTCTATCATTAATAGTTGCTGAAAGCAAGTAAATTATAAAGTAAAATATGATTTATAGACCTTTAATCAACTTTCAGAATCTTTGCCAATGGTAATATTTAAATGTGCAAATTAGTCTGGTTCGGTCATATGTATCACTAACTTTGGAGTCATTAATTATATTATCTTCGAACTTCCATTTGGAAGTTTCATTGAATTTTTATGTGCTTCAGTATCACTATAACTTTGGAGTCATTAATTATATTATCATCGTACTTCATCTGCATTTCGATTTGGAAGCTTCAATTGAATTTTCGCGTGGAGTGACCAAATTCAAGAAGCTTTCATCTTGTATGGTTGATCAACGGGTGTTCTTTGGACCATTAAACACTTCAACAAGTCTTTACCTTCCAATTCTTTGGACAGTAATGTGAACCAAAACATCTCATTCCAAGTGATATTGAAGCAGAATAATGACGGAGATTGATTTTAAAATTCATTTTGAGGATTATAATGCAATTATAATAGTAATTACGAATGATCTGAGCATAATTACGAAAAATGTGAGTATAATTACGCTAATAGAGTATAATCAATAAGAGTTAAAATTTAAAATTTACAATAAAATTTTGATTTATTTTAAAGGTGTCACAACTAATTGATTAAAAAAACAAGGTAGATATGTTAATATTAGTTAGTTCGAACTTTTTTAGTTTTCAACTATTAATTTATTAAATATTTTATTTAAATATATCATTTCTGAAATATTATAGTTTATTCATATATATTTAAAGAATAATAACTGCAATTTTTTGATATAAAATTTTATGATTAAAAACTTAATCGGTTCAACCAATTAATGAACCAACCAATTTTTGGGTTTAGTTTTCAATTTTAGTTTGATTTATTTTAATAACTCTTATTGATAAAAATCGACCAATTTATTAATTAATTGGTAGATTTTATAAATTAATAAATTTTTGAAACTAAAATAAATCAATTAATTTTCATTAAATAATATTTTTCAATTAAACTTTAAATTTTTGATGGACAAGGATAATATCTTTCAATTATATTTTAAATTTTTTAATTTTATTCAATCTTTACCTAGTTTCATGACAATCTGATACCGGTTAAACTTTTTAAATTTTACACCTTTTATCTTATTAGTTTATCTTTTGGTCTGATTTTTAAAATATTATAAAACCTCTGACATGGCAACTTAATATATAATGTGGAACACTTAGCTTTTGAAGACATCAGCCTACCCCATCAAACTCATAAACTTAACATAAATTGGTGGTTACCAAAAATAAAACGTAACTCGTCTTCTACATATATTGACTTTGAAAAGTGTATATATATATATACCTTGTCATGCTTTGATCGTTAGTTCCTCCTGACCTGCCTTAGCTTTTCCCAACTTTACGCTTTCACGATAAAGTTGACGGGCATGCATGTTTCAATTAATCATATGTTGCCTACCCTTTTGGACTCGGTCTACGAAGGACTTGTGTTCAACTTGTCCTTTTCGAGCACCAATACAATAACCTAAGATAAAGCTTACAAGTTATTGAAAAGCTTGTCCAAATGGATTGGCCATAAATAACTAATTTGGTTTTGATCTTATACCAACATAGAATTCAACATTCCTATTTCTTTTTGGGTGGAAATTCTAAGTTTTGCCATGCAATAAAAAATAGTATTCAATATTCTAATTCTTGATACTTAACTTTTTCTTATAACAAATCCATTATAATTATCTTCTTTTAAATACATATTAAATAAATTAGAAAATTATCTTGCTATTCTCTTATTTTATATTTTAATTTCAAGTTCTAGGAGGAGTTAACACCATTTTCTGGAGTGTTAGGACATACATAGGGAACTATTGGACATTTTTATTAGGTAGCAATACAAGAAAATCAGTAATTATCGACGGAAAATTACCAATGGAAGAAAAACTGTAACAAATTACCAACAGAAAATGATTTTTCGTAGATAAAATTGTCGGAAAAGATTATATTTTTGCGACAATAAAAATATCCGCCGGTAAAAATAGAGAGAAATTATCTCAGCAAATTTTTCGACGAAATATAGCAATGATAGAAGATTCTTGTCAGTAAAGAAGGCGGGAATGCTTGGTGGAACAAAAAAGTTTTGAGTTTACCAACGAAAATGATTCTTTCGGTAAATTTTGTCTATAAATTTTAGAATAAACATTATCGTTTTTTTTCTGCTTCAATGTTTTTAATATAACGAAAACTACATTATTTAATTTAACATCAAACGACATCATTTTTCTACGTATTTAACCTACCTGAAGACCCCCCTCATTTTTTCTGGCTCTTTCGTCTTTTCTTCTTCTTTTTCTCCCCAATTAACGACCTTTTTCTTCTTTATTTGTGTCCTTTTCTTCTCCAATCAATGTCCTATCTTTCGGTCAAGGTAAGTTATGGAATCTTTTTTTTGTTTGTTTTGTGCTTCTGTTGTTGGTTTTTAAAGGTGTGATGTTGCATAAGTAATGGCAAATTTTTTTAATTGTTTGCGTGGTTTGGATTATTCATGATTAGATTTTGTTTGGAATGTAAAGTGTTCGATGACTTACATGTTACAATTGTGTTAAGTGTTGAGAGTGTTTTGCTTGTGTTGGTTTATATCATGTTCTGTTGACATTATACAATTGTGTTACAATTGATTGTAAGACTTTCAAGTGTTAGTGCTTATAGTGAAATTTGACATTGTGAGAAGCGAATAAGATGTCTATAAAAGAGTTGATATCGTTCTTATTATGTTTTAAAGGCAGTTTATATGTTTAAAAATTTTCCAATTCGTTATATATCAATCAATTTACCTGGTGGACATATCAATCAATTTACCTAGTGTCCACCATGGGGATGGGGGACCAAAGAATTGATAAAAATTGGAAATTTGTAATAATCTATTGTTTATGTGGTTTGGCAAAATTTGTTATGTCTTTAGTTCCTTGGTTTTTTTAATGTGAATAAAGGTTTGAGTTCCTTTCAAATATATCATATAATCATGTTTAGAATCCCCCTTTGTCCCTTGTGTTTTTATGTGGAGCATAATTTCATAAGAAATATGATTGCGATGGGAACATGTGTTCACATGCTTAATTCAAGTGCTTTCAAGTCCAACATCAATTTCCTCTTACTCTTTTTGATGTGGACTTCAGATGGAGGAATAAAATTTAATTTTGTTTAGGATTTACATTGTTGAACTAAATAAATAAATAATAAATGTTGCTTTCATGGTAAAAACATATTTTCCTTTTTGTGATTAATTTACAAATGTCAAAGATAGTTATTTACTAGTGGATTTTAATTGTTTTAAATTTTATGCTCAATAATTTTCATCCTATAATATTAATTTAATAATGTTTTTGGTTGGTTTAGTTGAGCACTTTAAATTAAATTCAATCTATATAGCACTTAAAATTGCTATATAGATATGGTAATTCATATTAACTACATTATTCATATATATTATAAATTATTTGTTAGTATGTATAAATAGTTTAGTTTATATGAGCCATAATAACTATAAAGACCTCCATAATGATAATTCCAAAAAATTCTGCTCAATAGTTTATCTTAACATATCAATATCATATGGTTAGATGTATCATCTATTTAATAATTGGTCTAGATATATCTATTTCTTGTTATAGTTCGTCTGCCTCCTAAGAATTGCTTCATATAAATAAGTCTCATATGGCAAGGAGGTTTTAGTAGTAATTATACCACAGGAAAATTTGATATTTGGTTCTCCGAACAAAGGAGAACAAAAGAATAATTATTGTTTATTCTTATTTTCAAAACTCTAAAAACTACGTATCAATTATGATAGCCATTATCCTAATATATGCAAGTATGCTACCATCCTAGTCTTCTTTGGTTTCCTACAATGCCTCCTTCTCTGCATTGATGAATAATGATGTTGTTATGAAGCACTTCTAAGGCATTGATTCATGAGAAGTTAAAGAGTATGCCAATATTAAGCTAAGCTATTTATTGATGACATATGTGACTATTTCAATCGCAACCAACTCATTGAATTTGTAACCATATGCTTATTTAGCAAGATTTGAATTAAAAATAAGAATAAGAAATAAAAAATTTAGAAAACAAGATAATTTAATAAATTCCATTGTTCACCAAAAGGAGATTGTTCATAATTTTGATGGGATTGAGGTTACCTAGGGACTTCTTAATGAAAATGATAATCAAAGTGGTGTAAAACAAAGATATTCTACTAATGATGCGGATAAATACTTCGAGTTTTGAAGAGAATGATAGAGAAATTGTCTTTAATAAGGACTTTATTCATATATTATGCACTCATGGAACTACTTTGAAGTAAAAGAAGAGGTCTTATAACTCTTCACTAAGAGAAGCTATCAACCAATTGGAATAGTATTAAGTTCAACAATTTGTCCACATTTGACACTATATTGAATGATCTAGACATATTATTATTAGAGAAAGATTTTTACAGAAGAGTAGGTAAGGTTTGGAAAAAAGATTATCTATTGTATGGTCCTTTTAGAACTAAAATCAAGTTTAATCGTAAGAAGCTAAGGCCAATTACTTGAAATATGATATAACTTAACTTGGGAGTGTTAGGCCAGATGATGATTTAAGGGATATGTAACTAAATATAGGAAATACTTTCCTAATAGTTATTGAAAATATTAATTTCAATCAAGAAGCATGTAATTGAAATGAGGATAATGGTAATGGTGAAAATGAGAAATATTAATTCAAAGGATGAGATATGAATTTCAGGTTGAAATATGTCACCAAAGAGAAAAACAAGATATAATGCGACCAAGGTTCAGACCACAATTTGGAGCCAGTTATTGTCCAAATGAAGCATCACATTTTGCAATTGCAATCGAATCAGATATTGTACCTCTAACTACTACTATATTTGCAGATGAGGCATCACCTTCCGTACCTTTTACTACATCATCCACCACCCTTATACTGACATAGATATTAGAGGTAAATGATGTGGATAAGGAGGTAACCTCCAGTCTGGAGCTGAGGGAGCCGGTGGAGGAAATTACATCACAATTGTCAACAATCTGTAGTGAAAATATATGAAACACCATATATTTATGATTAAGTTATAGGTTTTAATTTTAAAAACGGTATAAAATTAATTGTTTTAATATTAGGTTGATTCAGTCTGGACCATATTCAAGAAACACAACATCCAAATTTAAGGAAAAGATTGATGTTGAGGGTTATATATGGAAGAATATCTCTTAGGTGACAAAGGAATTTTACTATTAGGAGTTTGAGATACCAAAAATTATTTTTATTTTTATTTATTTTATATATTTATTAGATAAATATTATTACATTATAAATACTTGTCATAAGTTTTTCCTTTTATTTCATAAAGATTTTTTTTGGAATTCTGAATTTGACACGGTTATTTATAAAGTATGGGAGAAGCGAGCACGTATACATTATCAACGCTTTGTTAGTGCCATACACAAGACTAGTGTACGATCGCCTTATATTTCTGAACAAATATGAAGTTGTTGGCAACAGTATTGGACATCACTTGAGGTAATGTCCATTTCAGAGTGTAATTCTATGAATAGACATGGAGGATCGGGAGGAGAGACTTTTCTTGCACATACTGGAGGATCTATTACCCATCACAAGCATGCAGAGACACTTGTAAGTATCTACACTTTACATTTATATTATGATTTTTTTACTTTGGTGTATTTTAATTTAATTTGATGTGTGAATTTTGGAATGAAAATATGTATATTATGAAGA
The DNA here is from genome assembly GCA_029891385.1 of Erythroxylum novogranatense. Classification (NCBI taxonomy): domain Eukaryota; kingdom Viridiplantae; phylum Streptophyta; class Magnoliopsida; order Malpighiales; family Erythroxylaceae; genus Erythroxylum; species Erythroxylum novogranatense. The sequence continues at coordinate 2,412,001 of CM057226.1, read as the reverse complement.
ATGATAATGTTATAAATATCTGGTGCCATATATAGCTGTGTTGTTAAGTTATTTTCTTTGTTCAACAAGGGGTAAATATCATAGAAATAAAAGAAATTCTTCCAAAGTTTTAATAAATTGTAGTTCATTTATAACATTTTATTTTGATGCAGGAAAAGCCTATGGGCATGAACCCTACATCCTGTCAACTATTTTTGTACACTCACAATAAGAAACATGACTGTGTGACTTTCGTCAATAATCGATGTAAAGAACTAAATGTATGTGAAATTTATGCTTTAATATTAACGCTTAATAATTATCACTTACTAATATAAACATTGTCTTATGATAGGATCAAATATAAGAAAGCATTCAACGACAGTCTCAGTAGTTTGAAGATGTTGATAAGACTCAAATATATTTTCATGCAGTGGGTGATAAAGATCGTCATAGAAGGATATTTAGCTTAAGTTCATTTGCGAACACAATTATTTGCAATCCTCCACATCCAGTACAATAATATCTAGTAAGTGGTCTGCACCTAATAAAGTCCGTGAGCTTCGAAGCACAGTACAAACATTGGCAACTTAATTGCAATAGTCAATGAAGTATATAACTCAGCTTCATAATGGGGTGGATGAGTTGAAGTGGAGGCATAATACCTCATCATAGCAAGCAGAGTATCCACGATCACCAAATGAATAGCTTACTTATAGTCATTTTGTATGAATTACAAATATTTATTTTGTACAAAATATGTTTTATTATCAATTAAGATAATTTTTACTTTATATCATCAATCAAATTTATGTTTTAACAAATTAAAATGTTGAAACAAATCAAAATACTACTAACAGATAACTCATAACTATTTAAATTATGCATCAACCAAAACATCATCAAATAAAATTTAATGCAGGGAAATTAAAAAAATATTTTCTAGTAAATTTATCGACAAAAAAACAAAGTTTGTTAGAAAAATCTATTTTATTTACCGACGAATAACTAATAATCATTGGTAATGACAACATTAACCTTCAAGGAATAACCAAATATGTCGATAACTTTGCTGACGGACATATCTTATCTGTCGATAACTTTACGATCGAAGACAGCATAGAATAACCGTTAGAATATTTATCGATGGTTACACAAAATTTTCGTCAATAAATTTGCGACAGACATTCTGTGATTCGTTGCAAATTATTACCTATGCCGTTTCTCTGACGCTTTAGTTTGTCGGTAAATTCCATCTCTAGCTTAGCTTTCCAACAGAATGTGTAGATGTTCCGTCGGTAATTTATGTCGCTAAGCTTTATTTTTCTTGTAATGTAAGAGTAAAATTGCATATTACCGAACATCTTCTAAAACTCGTACTCAACAAGACTCTTACTATGTGTTGTTGTTGTTGTTGTTATTGTTACTATATATAGAAAAGGTAAAATGTAGGTTTTTGAGCTTTTCTTAGAGAAAAATCATCAAACTCATGTCCTATGCAAGTAAATATTTTAAAGTGAGGAGAGCTATGGTCACGAAGGAGACAAGATAATTGTTATTAAAAAAGGCTATAATGGGATTAACATGGTAGTTTGCCTAAGAAGGAGATAAATAAAAACCATTTCATATTATATATAATAGTGAAATATATTTACAAATTCTAGAATAATAATTTTCTTTAAGATTAAATTATTATACCTTTGTTCACTATAATTTAAAGGTTAATAACAAAAATATCAAACTTTACTTAATTTTTAATTATAGTCTAAATTTCAAAAAGGAGCAATAAAATGCTCAAACTTTTAATTTTTATTAATTCTAGCCTAAACTTAAAAAAAACAATAAAATACTCAAACTTTCAATTTTTCAATTATAACCCAACATTATTATCTCTATTAAATTTGTTGACATGGTTTGCCACATGTTTTAGAACGTCATTTAATCACATAATTAAATTGATGTTGTTGTTTAAAAATGACCTAAATCAGATTACGTAGCTTCGATGACCTTACGCTTTGATTTTAATTTTTCTTTCATTTTTAGTTTGTTCTCTTGACGCTTACTTTTTTATTTTCAACTTACCCAGCCCCAACACTCTCATACTAAGGACATCAAGAGAATGAACTGAAAATAAAGAGCTTACTAATGCAACATGTTACAATAAGAGAGTAGTTTGGAGTGTTGGAAGAACAAAAAAAAAAAAAAGATTGGGGGTGTCGGAAGAACAAATAGATAATAAAAGGCTAAAATTGCGTAAACTGATTTAGAAATTACATTTTAACAACGAAACCATTTCATTAATAACTTAATGTAGAAACTAACGTCATGCTAGAATTGAAAAAAATTGAAAGTTTGAGCTTTTTATTGCTACATTTTGAAGTTCAGGCTAGAATTGAAAAAAATTGAAAGTGTGAATATTTTATTGCCATTTTTTGAAATTCAGGCTATAAATGAAAAATTAAGCAAAATTTGAGATTTTTTGTAATTAACCCTAATTTAAATTGACATTTTTTTAATTTAATTTCCTCCATCTAATCAATGCCCTTTGCCTTTTAATCTTCTAATTCAAATTATAATTATCTTCTTTTAAGTTCATACTAAATAAATTATTATTTACACTTAAATTTGATTAATAGTAATGATAAATTTGGTTTAAATTGAACATTTTTCTTGCTATACGCTTATTTTTATATCTTAATTTCAAGTTCTAGGAATTGTTGACACCATTGTAAGTTGTATCAGGACACACATAGGCACAGGATTTAGTAGCAATATGTAGTTATTCTCCTATGTACAGATACTGTAGAATATATGAAAAAGTGAAAGTGGGTTGTTGAGCTCTTCTATGAGCAAAATCATCACACCCATGTCCTATGCAAGCAAATATTTTAAAGTTAGGAAAGCTACGGGCACGAAGGAGACAAGATAAAGTATTATTAAACAAAAGGCCATAATGGGATTAGCATGTAATTTGCCTAAGAAGAAGATAAGCACTAATTGCTCTCAATTAATTATTTTCTTTAAGACTAAAGTAAATTATATTCATTCACTGCAATTCAAATCGATAACTTTTAAGTAACTTCATGACCATTTAAATCATCTACGAGACTTCATATACAAACTCGTTCTTGATATCGATTCAGCATTCTTTAAAATTAAGTGAATTACAATTTCATTCATAGTGATTCAAACCGAAAACTTTTAGACTCTAGAGGTAACTTCACCGTTTAAATCACTTATGACACTTCATGTTTTATATAATGGAGTTTGGCATGTAGTTTAGACCGCCTACCAATGCACGTAATCAAGGAGAAGAAGAAAAAAAAAAAAATCAAACTCAAATAATATTTAATACAAGATTAAATCACTAAAATGTCAACTCTAATTGTATATATATGGACAAAGAGACAATGGAAAGATATCGAACTTGACTTAATTTGCATTCTAAGATTTGGATAAAATGTATACAAATCGCTAGAAACCAAAGAAACACACCTACCCTTTAGTAGAATAAGAACTTCTTCACTAGCTGCTTAAGATCAGAATCTTCTCGTTTTGACATTATATCCTTTAATTAGGCTTAATCCACCATTATTTTAATTATTAGTTAGATACATAGAAGGCGGTGAGAGGGACATTTTTAGAACAGTAGATACATGTATATGATGTCCAGCTAGTTACTTACCTGGAATACATTTGACAACTTTCCTTTTCAAAGCAATTTTTACAAAAAATGTTACTAAAAAAGAAAATATAACAAACATATAATTTTTGTAAGGAAAATTTGCAATCACTTGCTAAAGGTATATATATATATATATATCTTGTAAAATCTGAAAAGTACTAAGTATTTTGATAAATTATTGATTCATAATTAATTATATATTTTAAATAAGTTAAAAGATATAGACATTTCATGTAGTTAAAATTTTTTTAATCTCTAAAATTTTTGAAAAATCTTTCTAGTTTTCGATTTAAAAGAATTCATTCTATTATATTTTGATTAAAAATAATGGTAAAATACATATAAGATAATATTACATATGGACCAACCAAATATTGTTTATATGATGATTTAACTAAACTCTTGAACTTGAATTGAACTAATTAAATTTAGATCAAACTAATAATTTATTATGATGATCTTAAATTGTTATTTTAATTAGTCTCGGTCCAGTTTAAGAGCTGAGTTGTGTCCCATTTTAACGACATTTGGTTAATTCATGTATGATATTCATACTATATATTTTTGTCCTTATTTTTAATCGAAAATTAAGAGATATGGTTATATGAAAAATAAAAATTAAAAGAGTTCAAAGAAATTAAAAAAAATCCTTAAAAGTCACCAAAAATTTATATCTTTTACTTTTTAAATAAATTATTTGATGAATTAAATAATTTATTGGATGAGTTCTTAAAGAGCTCGAAGGACTCAATTCAGAGACTCAAGCCTCTTAACTTCTAATACAAGAGGCAATTTAAGGAGTGCTTAAGAGGCAAGAAGAATATACATTGAACAATGGTTTTAGGCTGCTTCATGATCAAGGGGTCAGTAATTTGTATGTTCATTGCTCATAAACTGACCATACTTTTTCATAACTATAACGTAGAGCAGGTTAAAATTTACATATCTAACACAAAAATGATATTTTATTCGATGACAATCATTAAAAAAATTTCCCAAGAGTTTTAATTTGTTTTATTTAACATTTTAAAACTCAAATCGAAAATTAAATTAGTAAAATAAGGAATTTAAAATTTAAAAGATTTAACCGATATTAGATAGTCTTAAAATAAAATTTTAAAATACAATTGAAAGATGATGTCTTTAATTTAACATTTAATTGAAAAGAAAATTTGTTAAATAAAAATTAATTAGTTTATTTTAATTTATAAAATCAAACAATAAGTTAAAACGATAGATTTATAATTACAAATATTATTAAAATAAATCAAATTATTTAGGATTAAATCATCTAAACTGATTCTATTTTTCAACCATAGGCCAAGATTTTACTTAATATATACTACGTACTTTTTAAAGAAAGAATATTATGCAAACATTCTAAGAGCCAAAGTTGGTATTTTTCAGGTACTTCGATTGACGTGTACAAAAGGGCCATCTGCAATGAGAATTCAGAATTTTCGGTGGCAAATTTTGATCTTTTCAATACTCTGAAAGTCACTTGCACCAAGCGATAATTACATGTATGGAACCAAATGTTTGATTAATTTTTTCTTTTTTCTACAATTACATTGATGGAATATGATTTAATAGTTTACATGAATAATGATGACAAAGACTGAAAAAATTTCATAAAAAATTATTTTAAAAATGTCAGATCCAGTTCAGAGAACATTAAACCAAAATGGCTATGGCTTCTGAAGTTTATCAATTTGACAGCTCAAGGGATTCATACCTACTTCTCTTTTACCTGCAAAAGAAGACTAAAGTAACAATAGTTAATGAGGAAACTATGAATCAAAGCTACATAACTCAGGTACCCCATAGTATCATGCAACAGGTACCAGAAGGAACTCAGGCAAGTTCACTTCCTTGTCATCAAATTCATCCCAGTTCACCACCTCTCAACAGCGGACTTTATAAGTGAAAGAGTCAAGAAATGAAACTAAGCTAACAATACTGATTCTAGCAGAGACAATCCGGCATGGTAGAGGAAGTGAACACAAAGATTCTTGAACTCTTTCGCATGTTACAAGAAAATCCCATTTGAACACTATATATTCACTCTTCTGCATAATTTACTGCAGGAAAATGACTGAATATGAGAACATAAAGGCTATGGCAGTGCGAATAGATATCTCCACATGGGCTAAGGAAAAACAACAGCACGAAAAGCAAAAGAAGCAGAAGTAATTACATAAAGAATAACATCCGCAACTTAAAAAAAAGTGATAAATGTATTGATGAACAAGAAAAGTCACCAATACGGTATTGATTGGACATGTAAATTCTTCAACTGGAGCTCGAATAAAAGGTAAGTTGGCATAGTAAATTCTACAAAGGCCTACCTCCACCATTAAGGATGGGAGTTTTCCAAACTGTGAGAAGCACTTCCTTATATTGGATTTAACAAGTCATCCCTTCGGTGCTTTGAAGCTAAACCAATAATGGAGAATGTAACTGGTAAGCCTGCTATAACTCCGAGATTGAGATATCGCTTACCGTGTGCAAACCTGTCATACCAGACAGAAAAAAGCTCCTGAGATGCACAAAAGAGTATCCTCACCATAAGAATGTCGGGGAGACAATGATCATAGTGCTGCCACTGAAAATAATCCATATATGCATCATAAATAAGAGAATCTGATAATAAGGGTTAAGGACGGTTTGTTATCGACATCTTTTACCGTACTCTTTATTAAACTGCCTCAAAAGTTGGGTACTTTTACAGAGGATGTCAGCCAGTATCTCCCCATGACTTCTCACACTCAAAAGAAAGCAAAGAGGACAAAAAGGAAAAGACAGAAAATGAACCTAAAGATTGCAAGTAAAAAGGCAGCACTCGAAATGGCTACTATATCATACATGAAGCACATCAGCCCTGTAAAACTTCTAAAGACCTTTATACCAGATACTGATGCACTCCAATCAATTATGAGGCATCAGAATCTACCTCTCAGAGATAAAAGAGAACTATCTGAGTAAGTTTCTGTCACATACAGAACATCTAGCCCATTTGTCTAGTGAAAATGTCATTTTGCTAGCTGGTCTGAGTTGAGGAAACTACAGGGGAGGAATCTTCAATCTTAACTCTGGTACCAATGGAGCCATCAGAGCCATTACTAGCTCTGTCAGCAGCGTTTCCTTCTTTTCCAGGTTCATCCAAGCGGACAACTTGAGCAAAACTCTTGGACATCTGCTTCACGAAATCACTGGGTAAGGTAATGGCATTTGTGTGCTCATTTTCACTGATTACACCTACTGCCCCCAGATTGGCATGTTGCCTGGCCTTACGTTCTTGCATAACTTTTTGTCGGTTTTCATAAAAGTCAAAATCATCAAGAATGGACATATCCGTTTCATGTATCTTGAATATGTTCAACATCTCAACACCCTGCTCAAGTTTCACCTACAACATTACAGTTGATTTTTAGCAGAAAATAAGAAGCAAAATTGGTCATGTGGACCAACTATCTGTTAAAAACAAAGAAACAAGCAAATAGATGTCATGCATAACTTCTGACAACTTCCCAAAAGAGAAAGAGAATCTCTCTAAAACATGACTCCATGGAAAAGTAGCTAACATCATTTAATGAGAGAATAATTCCAACCCATGATTGAAAATAGAAAAATGAATAATAAAAGGATGAGGAGAACAAGAACTACAGATAGACAACAAGAGAATGACAAAAGATATTGAAGTTCATAAACAGGGTAACACATGGATGAGAATCGAAAGATGGAATTCTGCCTGTAGGCTTTACATTACAAGAACAAGTAGAAAAAGATATCCCTATGAAAAGAAAATGCTGCTTAATTTCTAGCATTTCAAGTTTTGAGTAGCTCAACATTACATGAAAAATACATGCCAAGGGTAACAAAGAACAGAAGTACTAAGCTTCATTTTCAAACCAATAATTTCAAAATCCTGTAACAATCCAAAAAATAACGTAACACTCCATACCCAATAATAGAATCGGAACACCAAGTGTTACTACATTCTCAAATACCTAAAATTTCGAATTACAAAATTTTCTATTTAAATCCTTATTATTCTACCAAATATTATTCACTTTATAAAAAATATTTTTACAAAGTTTCCTCTATTTGTTTCTTATAACCTCTTGCAAGAAGCTTGAATACACGTTTCATTCATTTTACTCTACTATCCATCTCCTTATCAAACTCCTTTGACAAAATAGTTTGCCAATCCTCCAATACATTTCAACTCATCTAAATCAAATTTCATTCATAACTTTAATGTATAATTCAAAATATAATTCTATAAGATCCTTCATTTCTTTAAATGTACATGCTATACTAATGATCTCTGGCTTTGTCCTGATTGGCGGTAGAATGTCTGTGTTTTTGTTAGATCGCCTGAGACCCTAAACCCTTTTGCTTCTTACTGGCTGAGAAGGATGAACTAGATTGTCCCTAACTCCTCTATTTTTGTCCACTATTTCTCCATTTTTGTTCATTAATATTAACCTTTTCAATTCTCAAAGCTGCTTTCACCATTTCTCCATAATCCCTAATTTGGAATGCAACAAGGAGTTTTTTTATGTCATGGTGGAGCGTATTAAAAGGCTTGTACCACCACAGGATCTTAATTGGGAGTACTTTTTTTCCCAATTTATAGATAAATATGTAGGAGAGACTCATAAGGATGAGATGAGGGATGCATTCCTTCATCTGAAATAGGGGTATAGAACGGTATCAGAATATGAGAAAGAGTATGAAAGACTGAGTATGTATTGAGAGATTAATTCCTACAGGGGTAGATAAGTGTAAGAGATTTGAAGCAGGTCTCTACCATGCCATCAAGAAACTCCTTGTCACACTGCAGATTAGGGATTATGGAGATGGTGAAAGCAGCTTTAAAAATTGAAAAAGTTAATATTGATGAAATAAATGGAGAAATAAGAGACAATAGAAGAAGAGTCAGAGACAATCTAGCTCATCCTTTTCAACCAATAAGAAGTACAAAATTTTAGAGTCTCAGACTCCAATACAAATACAGACATTTTACCACCAATCAGGACAGAGTCAGAGATTATTAGTTATGACATTTACACTTAAAGAAATGAAGGATCTTATAGAATTACATTGTGAATTATATATTAAAGTTATGTATGAAATTTGATTTAGATGAGTTGAAATGTATTGAAGAATGGGCAAATTATTTTGTCAAAGAAGGTTGATACAGAAATGGATGGTAGATTAAAACGAATGAGAAGTGTTTCAAGTTTCTTGCAGGAGGTTTTAAGAAAATATAAAGGAAATTCTGTCAAATTTTTTTTATAAAGTGAATAATATATGTTAGACTGATAAGATTTAAATAGAAAATTTTGTAATTAGAAATTTTAGGTATTTAAAAATGTGGTGACATCCAGTATTCTGATTCCATTACCAAATATGGAGTGTTACAAATAACCATCAAACTCCTACCTCTTGTGTGTCTCGACTATTAGTGACAGGTTTGTTGTCATTATTTTCGAGCACAATGTGACGAAACTGACTATTAGGGACATCTTTGATAATATGCCACTTGACAGGGAACTGTCCACTCCACTTATCTTGCTGCCAGAAATCCACACTCTTATCAAAGTCAACAGATCCAACCATTTCAGCTACTCCACAGAACTGAGCACTGGCATTAACCTGTATAAGAAAGTGAAGAATAAGATTCTAAAGAAGGCTAGAGAACAAATTAAGAAACAAAGTAATAAAAGAATAAAAATATAGAGACAATCCAACAAGCACAACTTCTTCTATCACTCGGGGGTGTCAATATTGAACTTATGTACTTTGAAAAATCTAGGATAGTTGTAAGTAACCAAATCAAGAATAAAGCTTGTACCTTTAGTACACATCTAGACAGTAGTTTATTAAAAGATGACTGAAGGTTCACTAAAGGCACACCACCTAGCAGCAGTCATCATAGTCATTCAAGACTGAAGCTTGCAACAGTCATCACCATAGTAACCTTTCTTCTAGGAATTTGTGAAAATGGAACTTACAGAGAAGAAGAGAAAAACTGGGCAGCGTTCCTTTTTTTCTTTAGCTTCATGATAGGCAGCATCAAGTTTTCGGTTCCCATTTGGTGTGCTTGCCCAGACACCGTACTTGATGCTCTTGTGAACGTTGTCCTCGCTGTATGATTTAATGATGAAGAACTTGGCATCACGGTATTCAGAAACAAAATCTGGTTGGTTATATGATTCATCATGAACCTTGGCAGTGATCTTTCTATCTTTACTACTTTCATCAGAAGAGCCAAGCTCATTTGCACTTTGATTCTTAGGCTTTGAGGCCCTTGGTCCACGGTTTTGCTCACTAAGGATATCAAGATTACCATTGCAGCCACAAAGTGCAACACTCCCCCTTCCCCACCATTTGCTACCTTCAGAAGAAAGCCAGCCCCGATTGTTTGTTCCCAAACCAGAAAATGATGCGCCTCCATAGTTGGACCCCTGATTAAAAGATCCATATAAGTAGCCTCCGCTAAAGGTATTTGAACCAGATCCAAGACCTTGATATGATCGTTGTTGATGAGAAGCCTGTTATAAAGTAGTAAGTCAGCAATTATGTTAAATTTAATACCTGCTTCATTGTAGGTATCACAGAACTATTGACGCCAGTGGTTATTACTAACTAGACACTGCTGTCAGCCGACAACAATGGACAAGAAAATACACAGCATTAAAAGTAAAACAATATTGTCTCAAAGTGCCCACTTACACAGGGTAAGCCTCCAATTACCTCCTATGTGCCTAAAACTTACAACAAAATATGAGCATGGAGTAAAACTTCGAAGTATGGTCTAATGTACACTTAAAAATTTTAAAAACTGGAGATTATTCTGCAGGGAAGTTCATACTTGCTAGTGAGATAGAAATTTGCAGCAAATGATTGCAAGCAAAATTCTTTATCTCAAAGTCCCAAGTTTTTGACAAACATGCAGCACATTTATGAGGATTAATCAGTGCTGAAAGGAACAAAGTTAACTGTGTTCTTAAGCAGACAAAGTACTGAAAGTAATGTCATCATAAATCTTTTTTCTCTAAAGCTAAAGTAGAGGAACTAAAAATCCAAGAAGTTAAAGTTTCCATGATCACCATCAGGGTAGAATACCAAACAAGTAAACACTAAGAATGTCCACCGGCATAGAAAAGATAACCAACCATTCCAACATTCTGACCAATTGACCCAAACGGGCCAATTGGCTGTGGGGAAACTGCCGGTGATAAGGGAGTCAAAGGCCTGTGCCTATCAGAGGACTTTGACCAATCTGACCAAATTCCTGCAGACGTTAATCCATCAAACCCCTGCCTTGATTCATGAACACCAATAGTACCAAGGTTTCCAGGAAAACTGCCTCTACCAAAGGATCCCGCTGGAGAAGGATAACTAGGCCTTGGCCCAAAGACTACACTATCACTTTGTTGGTCAATACTTGCTAAGGTATTGATCTCTGGTTGTGAAACTGGTGATGGTGAATTGATATATGGCATACTAGGAGGACCTAGCTGCTGGTAGTAAGGTGGGCCAGAAAATGAAAATTGCTGAGGTGAGAATAACTGTGCATCTCCACCTACAGATGGCAGAGGTGCTGTGACCGGAGAATACGGTCCAAAAGGCATATGGGTACCATATGCAAATCCCGGATGGAATACAAGAGAAGGGTTTTCATTGTAGATTCCCTGCATAATTCAGACGTCAGGGAAGAATAAAGCAAATCAAATCACACACACTAAAGGGCACAAAGAAAGAGAGTACTGACAGGTGATCCAATATCCAATCCCTCAGCATTCATATATGAAGGATATTCGTCCCATTCATTGGTGGCATTGCCATAACCTGGTTATTGAGATGTATGAGAAAGATAACACTAACTTAATCTATAAAAGATAAACAAAACAAGAAGAAATATAATAGAATACAGCAAGCTTCACATTCCTTCAGAAACAGACCAAAGGGTTTTAAGAGTAACCTCTATAGTAAAAGGGCTGAGCCTGAGGAGCATAAAGGTTAGGTGGGTATATGGAACAATCTCCAGGAGAACCAAATGATCCTTGTTGACCTGCATTGTCCCTCAGATGACCTACATTGACAGATTCCTGAGACGAAATAGGGGAAACTGACATCTCATTTTTTGCTGAAACAAGCTGATAAGAAAACAAACCATGTCATTTCTAAAGCATTTTTGTAACTGATCTATATGAACGAAACAGAAAAAGTTTTGAACGTTAAGCGTAACTACCAGTTCCTTCTTGTTATCTGGTTCAGCAGCTTTCTCTTCCGCATCTGTGAACAGTATGCTCAGTGACTTATAGAGTCTTATAAACACAAGGAGTTGAAATATTTGACCAACCCAAAGCTAAAATTGATGATACAAAAACTCGATGCTATCAATATGTGTGCACGAATCCAAACATGTAACCTAAGCATAGATGACAAAAGAGTGAATAAAAATATTTTCAAGTTGAAATTATTAGTTTACTTTATAATTGAACTTTATAATCTCAACTATATATGCCAAATTATCAATTCAAGATTGAATGAATGACAGAACAAAGTCAACCGATCATGAAGCAGAGCAATATGCATGATCCTAGAAACCAAAATCTGCCAAATATTATGCTTGACTAGATATCAACTAAAGATTTCAAACATATAATAAACATTTAATCAGTTTGAGGAAGCATTGACCTGCTGATCAGATATTAATTCCATGAAAATATTCCTCAAGCTTCTTAAAGCTTCAGAAGCTGCCAAAGTAGCAGAAGGTGGCCAGTATTACTAGATTAGTTAACCTAGAAGGTAATAGCATTATGACCCTAATTTCCATTTTATCAATGTAAAAGTTACTGTCTCTATCTAAAAATTAAAGCATGTCTTTCTGCTTTATTTTTACATCTAACTGGAAACCCCTGTTGGATCAACTTCCAAGCTACTTTCAATTCAGCCAACAAACACTAACCTTTGAACTTCTATAAGATTTGGCAGGCAGAATAAACTCAAACTTTATTAAAAGCAGCAAGCTGCAGAGCATGAAATTCAAATCTGAATGGAAGCTGTGTCTAAATTTTTCACTCAAATTATGTCAACACTTCACTTTTCCTTAAATCCTTCAACTTCAGGCAGAAAATACTCTTTCCTTCTAATTAGTAAACAAGATTAATGCCAAATATAGTTTAGGGAAGCTCATGCTCATCTCAGAAGCATTTTGCAATCTTATGTCTCCTCAAGTAGCGTTTCCATATCAAGGCTACGGCACTCTGTTGTGACTAACATCTACTTCATTGCTTCACAATTTATTTACATCTAATTTTATTGATGACAACTTTATAGTTACTTTAGATTCACAAAACAATTACAATGGAAATTCAAGATCACAGGAGGGGGTAAAAGGTCGTCACCCTTACATGATTCTAAATTTCTGAAGTTCTTCATCTAACCTTTGAAAATTAGGAGTCGCACTAAAAAATTGTCTATATTCAAGCGTATCTCGTGAAACAGATTTATTCAAGAACATTGTTTCCATCTCTACAAACAATACAGACATGTCATGGAGATCAGAAAACTACTATTCCAGTTCTATCATCATTTCATTGATATGGATAAAACAAACTGAGAATTAAAATAATTCTGGGGAACGAACAACATTGACGAATCAGATCTTGACAAAAAAGATACTTATCAACCACCCAGCAATCCAGATCAAACTCTATCGCCATATCCAAATTCTATCAAGCACAAAAGTTTGCATCTTCATTCAAAAGGTACCATCAAATGAACCAAAAATCATCAGTCACAACCCATGAAGCCACCGACTAATCGATTTCCACTTACAAGGTAAAGAAGAAGAACATAGACCCAGAATTCAACATCCCAAGAAAAGCTAAAGGAGAAGAGAATATGCCCTTTTGAAATCTAAATCAAGATCACAACTTGAAGACATGGAGATGGATGCCAATATATTTACACATACCCATCAAAAGGGAAAGAAAAAAAACAGAGCTAAAGTTGGGTTTTTGAGGTACCAACGATACGATCCGTTGATTGTGATTGGGTTGCCGCCATGAATCAGAGGGAAGATCTCGTGCCACCCAGAATCTAAGCAAAAGACACAGACAGTATCTACCTATACCTACAGATACTATATATGTATAAATGAAAACATCATTAATAGGATAACTTTTTGTATATTTTTCAGAAGAAACGGAAACAAGTGTCTTACTTTTCTCCGGATCCAATAACAGAATTAACATATAATATGTTAATTTAATACATAATATTAAAGACTTGTGTTTTATATAACGGTGAAAGTTGGTGAATTTCCAACAAGTACAGCAGTCACAGTGAAATGAATAAAAGTTGGATAATACCCACATGTGCTTTCCAAGTCTGAACTCAACTTTGCTCCATCCTCTCTTTTGTCTTGTCAGTCTTTTCAAGTTTTCATTGTCTCATATAGCATTAGTGTGTGAACGGAGGTGATCAGGTATAGTCCAGAAGCAAATCTTAACAAGTGTAAAGCTTTTCTTTTTTCATTGTATTACGCTCGCTTCACAAAATTTAAAATGTTTGACTTTTTATTCGATTTTTAATTTTTAATTTTTAATTTAATTTATTTTAATAAATTATTTTTATTAAAAGTGGATTAATTAATCAATCAATTTGTAAATAAATAAATTTTTATAAACTAAAATATATTAATTAATTTTATTTAATAATATCATTTTAACTAAACTTTAAATACTTCAATAAATAAAACAATTTCTTTTAAATATATTTTAAATTTTTAAATTTTATTTAATTTTTAATTAATTTTACGATGATTTGATACCTCTTTTAACTTCTTGTATTACCGATTTAACTTTAGCTAGACTTAACTTTCTTTTCTTAGCCATAAGTGGTATCCAATATATATATATATATATATATACTCTTTTTTTAGAAACTCCGTTGGTAAGTAAGCACACCTCTCTGAGGTTTAATTAGTCTTGCACCACCCCACAAAGTGGTCAAGCACAAGACATCATCATTGAGAACCAACTAGCTTCTCCATCTACAGTAAAACCCCGATCGCCTAAAGCTCTACAAGAGAGCCAATACGTGGAATCGAACTTAAGACCTAACCAAAATTAAACCATGTTCTCAACCATCGAGCCACACCCCTTGAGGCATATATATATATATATATATATATATATATATGTATGTATGTACACACTCAAATACATACACATAGGATTAAGTGTTTTTATATGGTTTATTGTAAAAATAAAAGTTTATTTCTATTAATTAAAATTGTTAATGACATGATTATTTTTGTTTTCGTATCATTTAAATTTCAATCAGTTTCTTGACAAAAAGGAGAAAAATTGTGTTTCTTTTAATTTCCTTTCGTTCTATCATATCATTTTTATTTTAAATAAAAATTATCATTATTTTGTTTGAAGGATTTGTATATATTTCTTCTTGCCTTGAAGATTGTCTTTGTTCAATTCTTTGTTTTCATATCAAAATTATCTCGAAAACCTTATCATTTTATTAATATTAGTTTATTGAAGTAAAGAAAAGAAGAGAATAGAAGGAAAATAGCATTCCAAAATATATTTTATCTCATTAGTCCTTCCTTATTTTATTTGACTGTATCTCTTGCTTAGTCTATAAGTTATTTTCACTTCTTGATCAATAGCTCTTAAAATTTTGAAATTTAAAAGGTTGAATTCTTATTTGAGTTTTAATTTCTTAAAAAAATATTAAGTGAGCAAAGAGTTTTTAAAAAGTAAGAGATTGTATGATTAACATTGAAAAAAGTCGAGTAAAGAGTGAAATACGAGTAGTTTATCATGTTTGAGAGTATAAATGCAAGGGAAGGTCTTACTAACCTTTTATCAAAATTTAAATAGGACTTTCAAAGATGTTGAAGGAAGAAAAGTAATATATGTTCTTCTTTCAGGCTCAACAACAATTTGAGAAATGGAAAATAATGCATAACGTGGTGAAAGACGTGCTAGTGATGCAATCTCATCAACTTGCATCATTATAAAGGGGGAAAGATACTGAGTTCTAAAAAAGAAGAGGTCTACTCGGGGCAATCCCACTCTTCCATTGATGATGATCTAAATGTTGATGAAGTTGATATATCTCTTAAGGTTGGAGAGGATAGACTTAGGCCTAAAAGAGAAGTTTGATGTGAGTATAAACCTAGGAGGGATCATAAAGAAGAAGATAGCGTGGATCGAAATTTGGGTAATATAAAGATAAAAAATACCCGATACTATAGATAGAAATGAACTACGTTTTCTTTTTGGGATTCGAGAAACTCAGAGAAGGCCAAGCAAGACATCTCTCGAGGCGCTTAACCACATGCATCACCCCACAAAGTGATCAAACGAAAGACTCATCATCAAGGCCCAACTAGTTCTCCATTTACAGGTCCAACTAGTTCTCACACAATGCGTCTGCATTACTTACAAGAGAGGCTAAGATGGAATCGAACAGGACTCCAACCAAAGTTAAGCCCCGTTCTCAACCATCGAGCCATACCCCTTGAAGGCGAAATGAACTACACGAGAAAACATTTATGCCAACTTGATGGTTTTAGTGATAGTGAAGTTGTGCGTGCTGTTGAAAGCAAGGTGATTATTACTAGGAGATCGATTAGTTTTCATATTAAGAAAGAATGAGTTAGAGAAGTAAAGGGAGAACATCTTTGGTAATATATGTTACATTCATAATACAACATATAGTATACAGATGGCTGAAGAGAGTTGTATTAATGTAGTTAACATTACTATTTAGAGAAGTTCAATCGGCCTACTGCAAAGTATGCAAGCCCATATAAGCTACAATGGTTTAACAAATACAGGAAAGTGAACAACTTGGTGCCGGTGTCTTCTATATAGGAAAGTATAAAGGTGGGGGATTATCCAAAGTCACATAAGTTACAGTGATACACATGTGACATTGTAGGGCTCATAAAAATTTATTAAAAAATAATATATACATATCATATGATTAATGATTCGACCGAAGATTGACAATGATACTGTACGATTTTTTTTTCATAAATTGTTCAATTTAAACGTTTTTAAAAGTGGCGTTTCATTTAAACACCTCAAATTATTAAGTCTAAATTGTATTTAAATATAAACGTTGTAGTCAAATTTGTTATTTTATATTTTAAAAGCGATTTCGTTATACTTTAATTAAGGATGCGATTTACACTCAATTATTTCATAAAAGGTTTAAGTAAATTTTTACTATTTTTTCCAGTTTTTATCTTATTTAAAGTACAATAAGTATCATTTTAATAATGTTACTGTACAAAATAATATCAATAATAACGATAATAACTTACTTATACCTCTTATTAAATGTTAAGATACGAATTACACATTTAATCTTGAAGTAATTGCTTTTAACTTGACAAGTTAAGATACTACCTTCTATTACAGGAAAAAGTTTTACTGCCTGTTTGGTTGAGTTTTTGGAGGGTAAATAAGAATTTTTTTACTGCAAAAGTTTTTCTTAAGAAAAATATGTTAGAATATTTTATGCCCCATGTCGCTTATAAATTTGAGTCTAATGAAAAGTACCAAAGATAATGGTTATTGGGTATTATAGAATAGGTCTCAAATGAGTCAAAGACCCTTTTCCTCTCTCTTCCACTAACTAAAGGATATGTCCGTTAGTGATGCTATATAAGTTGAAAAAACTTATTGAATGAAAAACATTATGAATCATTGAAGAATTTTCTAATAGAAAAAGACGAGAGGAAATAAAATTTGTTCAAACAAATCAAAATCTAACGACAAACAATTATGGATACAGGTATGCAAAATGAATCAATCCATAAATGATCTTATAATTGGTATCAGAGCCATAGATATTGCCTTATTGATTTCTGCGGTACATCATGGTTGTTTTATTTGTCATAATAATATTGCATGATTATATTGTCTGTGCGGTGTTGTTTTCCCTGTTTTGTATTTGTAATGACATTCATGAAAGCAATACAAAAAAATACACAGTAAAAGACACCACAACTCAATTATTTTCGTTTTCATGATTTTGTTTTTGATGTTAATAACAGTATGCATATTTCACCGAAACATAATGGTTATGGATGGATTATTTAAAAATCTCAGAATAGAATATGAACTTTCGGTGATGATTTGTATTGTGTATGGGTTCTGTATTTGCTCTACAAGAAATGAAAATCTTAACAACAGTTTGTTATTCGAATTTCTGTTATGGTTTAGATTAATAATAATATACAGTAGAGAAAATCCAAACTACAATAACTGTAACATCGATCATCTATGAATGCTCTTAGTAAAGGCTTGGGATAGTTTTCATTTTGAAGAGAAACCATCTTCTGTGTTTGTGATACAAAGCACAACGTAGGAAGAGCAATCGAAGAATTGAAGAATAAAACAAAACAAAAAAAAGAAAAGAAAAGCATGAACAATCGAATAACATGTCTTTGGGGTTGAAGACATGTTTCTATGGTATGGACAAAACCCATGAAAGAACGACGTTGGGATGGCTTGTGGTTTGAAACAAACCCATGAAAGTATTTTTTTAAAAAAACAAGAAGCGCAGGAGGAAGACGATGTGCACGCGCCTGACACTGCGTCATCCAACACTACACGCGCCAGGCGATTCTTAACACAGACGTAGCGTTTGCACCTGTAGTGCACGCATTGACGCCGCCTGCTGTGTGTCGAGTGGGCGTCAGAGGCCCAAATTCAACTTCTGGGTTGATTTGTCTTTTGTTTTGTTTTGGGCCATTAAGGATAATAAGAAGTTAATAAATGTTTATGACCCAATTATAATGAATTTTTTAATTCATAATTGATTTATACATAATATAAATTTAAAATTTATGCCATATTATATATTTCTTTGGTACTTTGAATATTTTATATTATGTAATATTTGGAATTAAATTTTTCTAGTATATGTTAAATGTAATACATGACATTATGGACATTTAGAATAGTTTGTTAGTCACTAGAGTGACCAAACTAATTAAATTAAATTTTGTCATGTATGATAATTGTCCAATTAAATGTTTATTGCATGGAAAGCTTGTTAGTCACCAAAGTGGCCTAGCTTGGAAATTTTTAATCATTTAATTGTGATTTGTTTCAATTGTTCAATGTGATATGATGTTAAATGACATAAAGGTTAAACTAAACAATTGAGATTATTAATTATAACGCTAGGAGGTCACCCAAAAGTGGACAATTGCTTATAATTAATGACATTAAAGGGACTTTATCAATATATTAAGTTAATATGATTGTATATCCAAAGATAACATGCATATTGAGTGTAATATGCTTGATTGTCCATTATAGTATTATATATGCATCATAATAGGTTACTTCTGTGTATTTAAATTTCACCCAAAGGAGAATTTAAATGTATAATCAAAGTTTATTAGTTAGTTTGAATCTATTTAGGTCTACTCAAAGCATTAATGTGTGAATTATATGTTGTATGTGCATCATCTACTAGTTTGTTCGCCTTAGGAAATTGCTTAATCAAGTTTCATAGTCTGAACTATGGAGATTGGTTTGAACAAATCCAGTTCCAACGGGGTGTAATGGATTTGGACTTATCCATAGTTTCAGACGTAAGATCGGCAGCCATAATTGAGACTAGTTCTAAAGCTGACAAGTGTTATTATAAGGCTTGGGAATAGTCTATCAGGTTAGGTTTGAATTTGATGCGAATGACAATCGCAGAAAATGTGAAGCCATCAATGCCTAAGACGGTAATGCAAAGGAGTTCATGTTAACGCTTAAGGAATACTCCCAATTAGATATAGTTGACAAGTCCATAATAGGGACTTTAATGAGTGGGCTAACGACCAAGAAGTTTGAATGGTCACAACCCATTCATGATCATATAACTCATATGTCAAACCTACCTGCAAAGTTGAAATCTATGGGTAAGGATCTAAGTGAGTCCTTTCTGGTATAGTTTATAATCAACTCACTTCCTCTAGAGTTTGGTCAGTTCTAAGTGAATTATAACACTATTAAAGAAAAATGGAACCTTCAAGAAATTAAGGCCATGTTAGTTCAGGAGGAAGGGAGATTGAAGAAAATAAAGGATCACTCCGTTCATCTCACGTTTCATCAAGGTGCTAGTAGCAGTAAGAATAAACCACGACAGAAAGGAAAAATAAGGACAAAGCTCTCAACAAAGTTAATGAGGGTCGAATCAAGAAAGATAAGAGATGTCACTTTTGTAAGAAGCCTGGTAACTTTCAGAAAGATTGTTCGAAAAGAAAGACTTGGTTCGAAAAGAAAGGTACATATTATGTCTCCGTATGTTTTGAATCAAATCTTATTGACGTGCCTAAAAATACCTGGTGGTTAGATTCTGGTGCAACTATTCATGCGTCACATGTTAAACAGGGATTCCTTTCAATCCAGACCATAAACGAAACTGAAAAGTTCTTGTTTATTTGGAACAAAATGAAGGCACGATTAAAGGGCATTGGGACGTACAAAATGATCTTGGACATCGGGTGTTACCTAGATCTAAAAAAGTGTCTTTATGTTCCTAAATATGCTAAGAATTTAGTTTCTTTTGCAAAAAATTGATGATGTAGGATTTCAATTTAAGATTGGAAACAATTTTTTTTTGGTAAATAAATTTGTATTGCAAATGGAAAAAAGGTACAGAAGCAATCGGGGCATACCCCGAGCGATAATCAAAAGGCGTATAGCCCAAGACACAGGCCCACAAAACAACAAAAGGAGGCCTGAAGTCCAATATAATCAGAAAAGGAAACACATACAGTGAGGGACAAGTGAGGCTAGAAGCTCAATGGGCAACCTTGTAGGAGAGCAGCCGAAACACAGAGAAACAACAAATGAAAGGTGCAACAAAGGAGAAAGCGTGACAACGACATCATATGTAGGCGGGCATACCACGCCGGATAGGCGGAGGATGGGCGCAGCAAAGCGCGGATCCTCTACCACAAAGAGCACAAAGGAACACAAAGCGGAAGAAACGCAGACAAACCAGCAAACCGGTAGAGGATTCCTAAGGCATTCGACTGCACCGTTGGATGCGGAAGAATCCGTGGGTTAAAAATCAATCACTCCACCGGATAAAGGCGATATAAGACCTTATAAACATGGGTTTTGACCTTAGCAACAACAAAGAAGAGGAGAAAGTAACAAGATCCATAAGAACAACATTACGAACCTTCCAAATGATATAGATAGAGGTAAGGAAAGCGAGCTTGGCGATTTACATCGAGTAAGGACCCACGGTGGATCTGCACGAGCCACCGGACAGAGCTCCGGAGGGTGGTCGTGGCACGAGGCATGCCAACCCACCTCGAATAGTCGTCCAAATCTCGCTCGTGAAAGAGCAAGCAAAGAAAAGGTGATCCACCGTTTCAACACCAACGTTCTGAGTAGACAAGTACGAGGATATCCAAAATGAAGATTGTCTTTAGTTGGCAGCGATTAAGCATACATAACCAAAGCGATAAAGGAGAATTTCGGAGGATATAACTTTGCGGATCGAGACATCCGAAATTTGAGTTGCCGTTTCACCCAAAGAAGATCATAGAGCTTAGAGGATGGAAGCGCCTTGACCACAAAGGGAGGACGGGCCAGTACAATCAAATGACGACCGCCTGTAATCTGAGGAGAGTATCCGGATAGAAGCCACCGCGTTTAAACAAGGGAGAATCCAGAGTGTACTGCCGATCCCAAATCGAAGAACCCGTAAATGATAGGCATGCATCCAATGGGACCAAAGTGAATTTGCTTCCTCATGGATATTCCAGAAGCTTTAGTAGCAAGAGCGTCATTCCAAGTGCGGTAATGGCGAAGACCCAAACCACCCTCACTTTTTGGACCACAGATGGAATCCCTGCAACCGAAAATGGCGCCCGTCCCAAAGGAAAAGACGACACAAGGAAGTAACCCTATCAAGGATGGATAGGAGAGGCATCATCGCATCCGAAGGATAACACTCTTGCGAGCGGATTGCACCAGTACCAAAGCGACCAAAGATATAGCAGACTCTTCTCTTGCCAATGTAAGATAGGATTCCACGGTTTCGATAAGGGGTGAATCTTGGGCAATCGATACCTTAACGGGGCGAGAGGATACCCAGATAGCGAGCAGGAAGACTCCCTCGTGAAAGGCAGCCATTTGTAAGATATCGACTTTGGCCCCTCCAAGGACGCCGAGGTATATAGAAGATTTAAGAGGGTTAGTCGACGGGCCAACAACCATACCAATCGTCCGCAAACCATCCAAGAACACACGAATAGAGGGAAGGTCACCACGAGAAAGAGCATTAAATCATCTGCGAACGCAAGATGAGATATACCCAACAAATGGCATTTGGGTGAAAGTTAAATTTCTTCAAAGATCGCCATTTAAGATAACGGACAAATACTCTAAACACAGAGAGAAGAGATGGGGACATGGGATCCCCTCGGCGCAAGCCCTCATCGCCCAAACATGCCATGCAGAGCTCCATTGAGAGAGAGAGTAAGATCTTTGTTGTCACACAAACCATAACCTGTGATATAAATCGGGGAACCCAAACCTTGCAAAGATCTCTGAAGGAAAGCCCATGAAGCAGTGTAACACCCATCTCCGTAAGACCCAACCCGATATCGTTGGTGATATCCGAGTCCGTGTCCCACGAGAGTGGCGATTACATCATCGATTTAAAATTCAGTATACATTTTTTTTTCTTCTTTTGGAGCCATTAACTCCACGTTCACACGGCAAACACAGTAAGTAAATAAAATCCGTGTTCAATATAAACCCGTTTCAGTTATTACAGTCATCCAGTAATAATTACAATAAGTCAATGCAGTAAACATTAATACCACAATGGCTCAGTAAAAATATAAAGCCTTGTTATACAGTGATTGCGGAATACAATTTACTAAAATACTAATGCAGACACGAACTGATCCCAACCTCTAACCTTTACTTGTCTACAGTAGATATACTCCCGTGTCAACCGGGGTATTCTTCAGGACCTGAAAAATAAATGCAAATTTTGGGTGAGTTTTGCGAACTCAGTGAGAAACCATCATCGATGGTTCACTCAATTCATGCATGTTCAAACACTTTACCAAATATCACATACGAACTCAGTTCACAAATGTAATCTCAAATAGTACATACCATTACATTTCACAAATGTAAGGCGTATCGCCTTTCATACAATCCAAATTCAATCATACCATATATGCAATGCACATGAGACCCTTTCCATTTTCATTACGTTGTTGTGACCGTGCGCCTGAAACTGTCCCAGTAACGGGCACATTGCGTTGAGCCAATGGCTCTGAACATTGGGCTTGAAGCCCTAATACATTGAGCCTGAGGCTCTGAATACGTTGGACCTGAGGTCCTGTGCGTTGAGCTGAAAGCTCTCATATACGTTGGGCGTGATATGCCCTGATCCGGTGGCTGCTCCGGTCACAACCGCCTTTATATCGATCATGTCCTTATGTATGAATGCATATGTTCCAATTTCCATTTACGATTATTGCTATCACTTACATTCAATGCCATTTTATTTCTTGGACCTTCGATCCAGATTTCAATCATATAATTTTCCAATTCATTGCATCATACCATATCGCATTTAAAAGTCACATCCAATGTATCAAAGCGGATAAGTAACACTTCAGTATCAATTTCCCCATTCCTCGAACCTTTGGTCCGAGATCTCCCATTCACAAACAATTATTACACAAATAGCACCGTTATCTCATTCCCCATATTTCGACACCTATGGTCCAAATCAATCAAAGTCAAATACACATAAACCCTCCATTATCTCCACATGGCATAATAGCAAAATCTTAAACACATAAAGGTTGAGGAACCAACTAGGTTACTCACCTATTACTTCCGAGCTAATCTAGGAAAGCCTCTCGTGACGTCGGTCAATCGACGCTCCAATTGGACCTCTATATGAATCGGAAAAATTACGAGTCACTAAATATGAAATCATGCTCATGATGATGAGATATGCATGTTCATGAATTCAGTCCTAACTCACTATTTTTCCCATAATAAAATTCTATGAAAAATTAGAAATCCATAAAGCCGACGGCGCAATTCGGACCTCTATAGGTCCCCAATTAAATAAAGCAGTGTTTACAAGTTCCGCTAATAGGGCTACGTCAAATTCCGCCTAAAATTCCGTTTTCTCATAATATGAAATTAATATTCAACGACTCCGATGCCTCTGGAATCAGGTCAATCGGACGTCGGACGGAAAAAATTGACAATGTAACAATCAGATCAATTTATACCAAAAAAAAATATTCAAAACAGAAATTCCCATGCACTGCCTCATGGGCGAGACGTCGCCTCGAGGCGATTTCACTCATTGCGTCGCGAGGCGAGGCGCCGCCTCGCGACCAGCCTCTTTAATCTCGCCTCGAGGCTTAACGTCGCCTCGCGAGGCTGAATCACTCGTTTGTCGCGAGGGCGAGGCCTCGCGACCAGCCCGATATCTCGCCCTGAGGCGATATGTCGCCTCTCGAGACGGCGAGTCACCTCTGCCTTGCCCTTTTCCTTTTTTTCAGATTTCAATCCTACTTTTCCAACTACTTTAACTTCTAGCACACAAATCAGAAAAATACCCACTATACCTCATTGGAAAGCTTATGAAAAGCTCTACAATTCTCAAGAAGACCATAAAAATCAATTCCAACCCTAAGGGTGTCAAATAAGCCATCAAACCTTCTGCCTTCACAATTTCCCTCAACACAGGGCAGTACATTTGCAATTTCATAACTCACTGATTACTTAGTAATAAATTACCACAAAAATATGGTCAATAAGTTCACAATGTCCTCTACAACTTTCATGAACAACCCAAAATCAAATTCTATTGCAAACCAAGTCAATTAATTCCTCTAATGTTACTGTCCCTGAAATCCTTCACTTTGGGCAGTAATCTTACAAGAAGCATAACTTCCAGTATACAAGTCAATAAATTCAGAACTTTATATCCCTGAAAAGATAACATCTCAAACTTCAATTTTCATGAAGCACTCAACATCCAATTCGATCTCTAACAATTTCAAAACTGTTATGGAAGTTTCTGTTATGATCATCCACTCATAACCTAATGTAGGGTCAATCTTTGAAAAATCATAACTCCCAATTCTGACTTCTACAAATTACAAACCATATGTCATTTTCAAGGTAATCTTTTCCTCTACAACTTTTCAGAAGCTCACTCACACCAATTCAGTCCACATAAAATGTTAAAATTGCCTCCAATCCGAAAGCTCACAAATTCACACTTAAGCTAGGTTTCATCCAAAATGCTCAAAACCAGTCAATAGTAATCAGTTCATATCTCTCAATATACAACTCTAAAAATAGCAAGATCAGTAGCAATGGAAAGATAATTCAATATGCTACAACTTCCATGAAGACCATTCTCCCTAATTCCATCTCAATTAATTCATAAAAATCAACAAAACTCAGATATCATGGTTGCGGTTACTGTTCACAGGCAATGGAACAGTAACTTTCCATGCAAAATTTCACCCTTCTATCATTGAAATTCAACAACACCTATTTCACACTAACTTGAAGCCAACATCCCAAAGTTTAATTGGCACAAACCTTGCCTCATTTGCATATCTACACAATAAGTTATGGTCAAATCAGGCAATAGGTCAAATATCAATTTTCCAGCTTTACTTCTCTATTCACTTCCTTTCATTCCAACACCCTTCCTACATCCATAAGCATCTTAATTGGAAACAAAATCAGTTCCTATATCATGTCTACATTCACTAGGCATTCCTACCAAAAATTGGCAGCACTAACCTCTTCATTTCCATGCAAGAATAGTCATCAAAATTTAATCCAAGATCAAGCTCAAACCAATCAAAACCTTGTTCATTCACTAACCCTCTTTCATGTCTTACACAAACTTACCCAATAATTCAACCCATATGTTTCATGACCTTCATGCATCATGAATCATAAAGAATTAACAATATGTACCAATCAATGCATCTAGCAACTAAGGCATTAAATTCATAATTAAAGCATCATTAAAGCTTAACTAAAACACTCACCAAATCAAGCTCTTCACTTCTTCACTTCCTTCAATTCTTTCTTTACTACTCTCACTAATTACTTCTAACACCAAGCAAGTGCAAGTTCTCCATGGAAAGAAGGTAGTCTCTTAAGGTTTGGAGGGAGGATTTAATTTGATGAGAGAAAATCGATGGAGATGTTAAAAGGTGTAGGTATTCGGATGAGTTTAAAAACAATTAAATCCATCAAGTTTTTATCCCATTTCTTCCTCTCTTAGGGCAATAACCGAGAATGCAAAGGATAGAACCAAAACAAGTAATGAGTAGGCATTAAATGGAGGGAAATGATGGCAAGATAGGATTTGTCCAACAAGGATTAGAAAAGTCAAAGTAATTTAACTAATAAACCTTAATCAATTAAGCCTAATCAAAAAAAATTAACCCAAATCAACTCCAATGACCCCAATTTAAATCTCAAAATAATATCCCCAATAATACAGTGCCATTAGGTAGAAATTTTCGCTACCAAAAATCGACCGGTTCGCCAATTGGCGATTTATCCGGTCCGAGAATTTCCCCGAATTATTTTTCTGAGAATTAATGAAATTCTCCAAAATTATAAAACATGTAACAGTGCACTCCAAATAGTTTTTCAAGCACGAAAATCACTTTTCTAACACGAAAACACGTTTAGGCGCCATCGCGATTTTGCCGGTCCCGAACTTTCTAGGAAAATTCCAGAAAATTCTAAAATCCTTAAAATGTAAAACCATTTATGGTTCAGTCCAATCAATTTTCCAAACTCAATTATCCCATTAATTCTAATAAAATTGCTTTAGGCCCAATTATCTGGAATGTCATGAATGCATTTATTGTAATTCCATGTACGATTGATACTGTATCAATCTGTTATGCATGAACAGTAATAATTATTCCTAATTAATCTCATCATATGCCAACTTTACTATTTTACCTTCCGGGAGGGGTGGGATGTTACAATTCTCCCTCCTTATAAGAATTTCGTCCTCGAAATTCTCGGTCAACAATTCCTATGTGATAATCATATGATTCTTCATATCCCATACACTTTTCCACTTAATGATTCACTTTTGGAGTGATCGCATAATCACTCTCGGTCAGTAACTCGATTACTAATTTGGCTAACTCTTTATCACTTAGACAAGAACGGATTTGACAATACTATTAGTTGGCGATCTCATTTCTTAGCTATCTCTCTTGCCATTTCTAGAATAGTCACCTCCTTTGGTTCCGATATATATAACTTCGCCAAGTATTTTCAATCTATTCATTGATCACATTTCATCCTTCCAATACTTTTTCCCTAATGCCATATAGTCCAATTTACATTCCATTGAGTACGTTTCCATTTCTTTGGTACCTCCTTAATCACGCCAGGACAATTTACATTCCCTTGGTACCAATACAAGAACATTTAATTCCACTTCACTATAATCAAGAATAATGTACCTAATGGGTCATTTATTATATGCCATTCACTTTATATTTAAAATCGATTCTCGTAAGACAAATCACTATTCAATAGTGTTCACACACTTTATTAGGATATACATTTTACTCTGTCTCATTTGTCCGATCCGATTCCACTTTAGCTAACCATGCGCCTTCCTAAGTCACTCTCCTTTTCTCACACATTTCGGTCTCAAACCCATTATGGTCTTTAACTCTCAAAGTAGCACTATGCAGTGTAATAGTATATATTCTCCAGTGAATCAAAACTCTATAACAAGAACATAATCAAACCTTTTTCCTATTGGACATTCAACCTATAAACAGTTGAGCCAAGAATCACTTCATTCTATACCTACAATTACTCAATTTCACTTTTCAAATATCTTGACTAGAATGTCTAACTTTGATGATTCACTTTCTTGTTCTTATGCCTTTTATCGGTACACTTACTTCTTCTTCTTCTTTTGTTCACTATAGTTTTCCAACTCCATTCGTATATTCAAACTCATCATAAGATTTCCCCCCTTTACTTTCTGCACTATTAACCTTTTGTATCACTATTTTTTTTTTTTTTACAACTTCAATTTTCCAGAAACACTTCACAATTTCCCGATATGCTTGACATTCATTGATAACCCCAATATCTCGTAATTGATCATGCGGCATTATCGTATTTATACCGTCTCTTTCCTCAAATTAACACAAATGTATGCTTATGGAATCTCGGTCTCCAAGGCTTTCAATCATGAGAATGGCACTAATACCATTTATCACGGTCGATTCAATTCATTTCATACTGCTCAACATATTGTCACGATTCAATACTCACTGCCCACTTTTCCAGTGTATGAATATCATCAGTATCAGATTCCTCAATTAGTTCTATCGTCCTTTTCACTTTTCACTGTTCAACACTTCCAAACATATTCTGTCTCTAATCACATTTGTTTACCTCGCATAAATCCCTATTAGGGTCCTATTGACTTTACCATACATCTTTTACCCTTTTCATTGAGTCCACACTTAGTGTATCTGCAATTTCTTTATGAAGGTGTCACTACATCACCTCATTGTCAGTTTCCCTTGTTGACCCTCTTGTCTCTATTCAGTTATTTTTTTATTTTTTTATTCATTTTCTCTTCTAATTTGTTTTCATATCATTCCTATCAACATATGTTGATACCTTGTCATCCATATTTAAACCTCCAAAAATTCGGGACTCTTTTATTCTTCGTTTCAAATCTAGATTCCTCAACAGTTTTACATCATAACTGGAGATCGATTTACTTCACATTGCAATAGAATCACCCCAAATTAAAATCTCACTCATATGGCATTCTTTACATTTCTGTACATACAGTGCAGATAACCTCAACTAGATGAGCTATGTCCCAGTTTCACCATTAATTTTTTGTCCGTACTTCTATCCATTTGACCGTTCGTCTTGATACCATCTTTATACGGTTCACGAAAGTCTCATCAATCAATTATTATCCCTAATTGCTTTTCAATCCTTCTTCACTATCGCATAATCTCAATTAGAACAATTTTATGCCATAATTTAAATATCGAACATTCCTTTCACGAAGGTTCCTTATGACATACCACTTAAATACTTTCTTTCACACTTATTTAGTAATCTATACCGTAATCACTTTTAGGTTCCTCTCTTACAGTGTACACTCGGTCCACTTTTGTCTTACTTCAACCTCTTAAAACTTCACACTTTAATCACTCTAAACATTTACCACTCATTTACTCTATGGTTTCCATAGATCTGCAACATACATTTCATTAGTCACAATCAACATTTCTTGTCAATAGATATCCCCAACGAAGAATCGACATAAATGCAATAACTCTTTTCATACATCACTATTGTGGTTTCATTCATTTCAAGATCTTTATTTCATTCTCCCATATCATTAAACTGTATGACTCATTCCCCTATCCATTACGTAACTTGACCTTATAAGGTCATATCAATTTGGCTTATCGGTTTATGATAATTATTCCTATTTTCATTCCGTTTTCTACTACTTATCTTCTATTTTCCTCAAACAGTCTATGATCGGGTGTTCACAGTCTCCAATACCCGACAAAATCGTTGATACCACTCCATTTTATCTCTATCTATATACCTATCCATTTACCATTTTTGTGTCCATGTACACCTAATTCAGTATTTCTCGATACTCCATCAGTAGAATCATCCGTCATCTTTTTCCTTTACGATTTTTATCATACAATTTCCAACCTCGAAGCACAATAATCACATAACCATTTCAGGTCTCAAGCTTATGCGGTTTAATTCATAACCATTTCAATTCATTTCACTATCAAGACACTTTTACCTCACTCTACTAGGTAATTGGGCATCTTACTTTTTCGATTCTTTCAGTTCTCAATAAACCATCTACATTTTACTCACTTCCAATATTTCCCCTTTCATGACATATACGGTCAGAACTGTAATTACCTAACCATCCCGGGCATTTAATTTCACTTAGATCTACTATAACCAATAAGCTTCCCATATCTCTAATGGACCTTTCCAAGTTCTCAACATTTGCATTTTCTCATCACCATAATATTGTCAATTTAATTGGAAATTCTTAATCGTCTAGGCCAACACAGTCATTCTACTATCACTTATAAGGGTTTCTAACCCAGTACAATATCAACCTTCTTATCCATTTTTTTTTCCTTTATCCTTTCCTAATTGATTATCCCCTTTTAGGGATTTACACTCTAATCCCGTTTCACTCTTCTCTCACTTAGTCACTTGATACTTATGCACCCTTAGGATTTATCCTCGTGCGACTCTGACTAGGGATCAGTTACCACGGTCTGCAACGACGCGACTCAAATGCATGAAACCTATGTTCCAAAGCGTGCCCGGATACATTACGCATTCTCGGGCTCGATACCACCTAAATGTAACACCCCACTCCGTAAGACCCGAACCCGATATCGTTGGTGATATCCGAGTCCGTGTCCCACGAGAGTGGCGTACTACATCAGTCGATTTAAAATTCAGTATACATTTTTTTTTTTTTGGAGCCATTAACTCCACGTTCACACGGCAAACACAGTAAGTAAATAAAATCCGTGTTCAATATAAACCCGTTTCAGTTATTACAGTCATCCAGTAATAATTACAATAAGTCAATGCAGTAAACATTAATACCACAATGGCTCAGTAAAAATATAAAGCCTTGTTATACGATGATTGCGAATACAATTTACTAAAATACTAATGCGGAACCTAACCGATCCCAACCTCTAACCTTTACTTGTCTAGTAGATATACTCCGTGTCAAGGGGTATTCTTCAGACTGAAAAATAAATGCAAATTTTGGGTGAGTTTTGCGAACTCGGTGAGAAACCATCATCGATGGTTCACTCAATTCATGCATGTTCAAACACTTTACCAAATATCACATACGAACTCGGTTCACAAATGTAATCTCAAATAGTACATACCATTACATTTCACAAATGTAAGGCGACGCCTTTCATACAATCCAAATTCAATCATACCATATATGCAATGCACATGAGACCCTTTCCATTTTCATTACGTTGTTGTGACTGCATGGCAAATCGCCCCAAGAACGGGCACATTGCGTTGAGCCAATGGCTTTGAACATTGGGCTTGAAGCCTAATACATTGAGCCCGAGGCTCAATACGTTGGACCGAGGTCTGTGCGTTGAAATGAAAGCTCTCATATCGTTAGGCGTGATATGCCCCGATCCGTGTCTTTCGGTCCTGCCACAATCGCCTTTATCGATCATGTCCTTATGTATGAATGCATATGTTCCAATTTCCATTTACATTATTGCTATCACTTACATTCAATGCCATTTCCTATTTCTTGGACCTTCGTCCGTATTTCAATCATATAATTTTCCAATTCATTGCATCATACCATATCGCATTTAAAAGTCACATCCAATGTATCAAAAGCGGATAAGTAACACTTCAGTATCAATTTCCCCATTCCTCGAACCTTTGGTCCGAGATCTCCCATTCACAAACAATTTACACAAATAGCACCGTTATCTCATTCCCCATATTTGAGACACCTATGGTCCAAATCAATCAAAGTCAAATACACATAAACCCTCCATTATCTCCACATGGCATAATAGCAAAATCTTAAACACATAAAGGTTGAGGAACCAACTAGGTTACTCACCTATTACTCCGAGCTAATCTTAGGAAAGCCTGTGACGTCGGTCAATCGACGCCCAATTGGACCTCTATATGAATCGAAAAATTACGAGTCACTAAATATGAAATCTGTGCTCATGATGATGAGATATGCATGTTCATGAATTCCAGTCCTAACTCACTATTTTCCCATAATAAAATTCTATGAAAATTAGAAATCCATAAAGGCCGACGGTGCGCAATTAGGACCTCTATAGGTCCCCAATTAAATAAAGCAGTGTTTACAAGTTAAAATCGATAGGGGCTACGTCAAATTCCGTCTAAAATTCCCGTTTTCTCATAATATGAAATTAAATATTCAACGACTCGATGCCTCTGGAATCAGGTCAATCGGACGTCGGACGGAAAGAAATTGACAACGAACAATCGGATCAATTTATACCAAAAAAAATATTCAAAACAGAAATTCCCATGCGCTTGCCTCATGGGCGAGACGTCGCGTCGCGAGGCGATTTCACTCATCGTCGTGAGGCGAGGCGCCTCGCGACCAGCCCTCTTAAATCTCGCCGCGAGGCTAACGTCGCCTCGCGAGGCTGAATCACTCGTTTTGTCGCGAGGCGAGGCGTCGCCTCGCGACCAGCCCGATATCTCGCCCTCGAGGCGATATGTCGCCCTCGAGACGGCAGTCACCTCCCTTGCCCTTTTCCTTTTTTCAGATTTCAATCCTACTTTTCCAACTACTTTAACTTCTAGCACACAAATCAGAAAATACCTACTATACCTCATTGGAAAGCTTATGAAAAGCTCTACAATTCTCAAGAAGACCATAAAAATCAATTCCAACCCTAAGGGTGTCAAATAAGCCATCAAACCTTCTGCCTTCACAATTTCCCTCAACACAGGGCAGTACATTTGCAATTTCATAACTCACTGATTACTTAGTAATAAATTACCACAAAAATATGGTCAATAAGTTCACAATGTCCTCTACAACTTTCATGAACAACCCAAAATCAAATTCTATTGCAAACCAAGTCAATTAATTCCTCTAATGTTACTGTCCCTGAAATCCTTCACTTTGGGCAGTAATCTTACAAGAAGCATAACTTCCAGTATACAAGTCAATAAATTCAGAACTTTATATCCCTGAAAGATAACATCTCAAACTTCAATTTTCATGAAGCACTCAACATCCAATTCGATCTCTAACAATTTCAAAACTGTTATGGAAGTTTCTGTTATGATCATCCACTCATAACCTAATGTAGGGTCAATCTTTGAAAAATCATAACTCCCAATTCTGACTTCTAAAAATTACAAACCATATGTCATTTTCAAGGTAAGCTTTTCCTATACAACTTTTCATAAGCTCACTCACACCAATTCAGTCCACATAAAATGTTAAAATTGCCTCCAATCCGAAAGCTCACAAATTCACACTTAAGCTAGGTTTCATCCAAAATGCTCAAAACCAGTCAATAGTAATCAGTTCATATCTCTCAATATACAACTCTAAAAATAGCAAGATCAGTAGCAATGGAAAGATAATTCAATATTCTACAACTTCCATGAAGACCATTCTCCCTAATTCCATCTCAATTAATTCATAAAAATCAACAAAACTCAGATATCATGGTTGCGGTTACTGTTCACAGGCAATGGAACAGTAACTTTCCATGCAAAATTTCACCCTTCTATCATTGAAATTCAACAACACCTATTTCACACTAACTTGAAGCCAACATCCCAAAGTTTAATTGGGCACAAACCTTGCCTCATTTGCATATCTACACAATAAGTTATGGTCAAATCAGGCAATAGGTCAAATATCAATTTTCCAGCTTTACTTCTCTATTCACTTCCTTTCATTCCAACACCTTCCTACATCCATAAGCATCTTAATTGGACACAAAATCAGTTCCTATATCATGTCTACATTCACTAGGCATTCCTACCAAAAATTGGCAGCACTAACCTCTTCATTTCCATGCAAGAATAGTCATCAAAATTTAATCCAAGATCAAGCTCAAACCAATCAAAACCTTGTTCATTCACTAACCCTCTTTCATGTCTTACACAAACTTACCCAATAATTCAACCCATATGTTTCATGACCTTCATGCATCATGAATCATAAAGAATTAACAATATGTACCAATCAATGCATCTAGCAACTCAGGCATTAAATTCATAATTAAAGCATCATTAAAGCTTAACTAAAACACTCACCAAATCAAGCTCTTCACTTCTTCACTTCCTTCAATTCTTTCTTTACTACTCTCACTAATTACTTCTAACACCAAGCAAGTGCAAGTTCTCCATGGAAAGAAGGTAGTCTCTTAAGGTTTGGAGGGAGGATTTAATTTGATGAGAGAAAATCGATGGAGATGTTAAAAGGTGTAGGTATTGGATGAGTTTAAAACAATTAAATCCATCAAGTTTTATCCCATTTCTTCCTCTCTTAGGGCAATAACTGAGAATGCAAAGGATAGAACCAAAACAAGTAATGAGTAGGCATTAAATGGAGGGAAATGATGGCAAGATAGGATTTGTCCAACAAGGATTAGAAAAGTCAAAGTAATTTAACTAATAAACCTTAATCAATTAAGCCTAATCAAAAAAAATTAACCCAAATCAACTCCAATGACCCCAATTTAAATCTCAAAATAATATCCCCAATAATACAGTGCCATTAGGTAGAAATTTTCGCTACCAAAAATCAATAGGTTAATCGATTTATTTATCCGAGAATTTCCGAATTATTTTTCTGAGAATTAATGAAATTCTCCAAAATTATAAAACATGTAACAGTGCACTCCAAATAATTTTTCAAGCACGAAAATCACTTTTTCTAACACGAAAACACGTTTAGGCCAGTTACCGGCGATTTTGCCGGTCCGGGAACTTTCTCCGGAAAATTCCAGAAAAATTCCTAAAAATCCCTTAAAATGTAAAACCATTTATGGTGCAGTCCAATCAATTTTCCAAACTCAATTATCCCATTAATTCTAATAAAATTGCTTTAGGCCCAATTATCGGGAATGTCATGAATGCATTTACTGTAATTCCATGTACACGATTGATACTGTGTATCAATCCTGTTATGCATGAACAGTAATAATTATTCTTAATTAATCTCATCATATGCCAACTTTACTATTTTACCCTTCCAGGAGGGGGTGGGATGTTACACAGAGTCATAAGCCTTGGTTAGGTCGACCTTGATAAGGCACCGGGGGGAAATTCTTTTACGACTATATCCACGGACAAGCTCCTGCGCCAAAAACACATTATCCCTCAATCTGTGCCCACCCACAAAGGCAGATTGGGCAGGGTCAATAAGGCTATCCAGCTCCACGGCCAGCCTACCCGTTAAGAGCTTGGAAATGACTTTGTAGACAACGTTTAGGCAGGAGATAGGCTGGAATTCAGTAACTTGCGGACGAGTATTCTTCGGAATGACAGTGAGGGCGGTATGGTTCACGCGCCGGAGGAGCTTACCCGTGCGAAAAAACTCCTGGACAGCAGCACAGACACTGGGGCCAACACAGGGCCATTGGCGTTTGAAAAACTCTGAAGAGAATCCATCGGGGCCTGGTGCCTTCTCACTCCCGATACTAAACAAAGCCTGCCTGATATCGTCATCCGAAAAGGGCGCAAGCAAATGGGATTGAGCCTCGGAGCAAAGAAGCTGACCATTAGAGATAACAGCCGGGACCACCCCGTAACTTGCATGAGGAGTTCCCAGGAGTTGAGAAAAATAATCAACAAGCATGGTCGAGACTTCAATAAGGGAAGTAGTCTCTGTGCCATCTTCCCGAGTGAGGTGGGTTATCATCTTGTTACGGCTACGTTTCCTGGCCAATGCATGAAAATACTTGGTACTTTTATCCGCCTCCAGAAGATGGGTACAATTTGCTTTCTGACGGAAGAAGGATCTTTCAGCATCTTGAAGAAATACCACTTTCTTCCTGAGAAGGTTCACCTGGCACCGCAAGGCCTCATCCTCCGGGCAAACGAGAAATGCTTGATAGAAATGTTGGAAATCCTCCTGTGTGTCCCGGACACGAGCAGAAATCCCACTAAAGACCATATGGTTAAGATGGCGCAGTGGCTGTTTCAAATCAGAGAGCCAAGAACATAAGGCGAATTGGGCGCAACCAGGCCGCAGGGTACGCCAAACCTCCTCAACCACAGCATCACATGCAGGATGATCCAGCCACATATTATAGAATTTAAAAGGTTTAGACCCAGGGGGGACCGCATGATGGAAGTCAACAAGCAGAGGACAATGATCAGATTCACTAACGTGGGAGAGTGGACGGACGTCAAGGGTTCTCATACTCGACCATTCTCGATTTAGAAGAACTCGATCCAATCTTGCCCAACGTCTATTCTTCTGCCAAGTGAAGAAATCCCCACTCGAGGGGGCATCCGCAAAACCATGTAGTAAACGAAAATGCAAGAGATCCTGTAAATAATAAGCGTTAGGGAAACATGACCGGCGCTCGGATCTGTGCAGACACAATTAAAATCACCCATGATCAGCCAGGGAGAAGGATGGGGGGGGGAGTAAGATCAGTCAGCGCAGACCAAAGGGCATGACGCTCGCAAACAGTATATAATCCATAAACACCAGTGACCAGAAAATATAATATAGAAATACAA
Organism: Erythroxylum novogranatense; assembly: GCA_029891385.1. Classification (NCBI taxonomy): domain Eukaryota; kingdom Viridiplantae; phylum Streptophyta; class Magnoliopsida; order Malpighiales; family Erythroxylaceae; genus Erythroxylum; species Erythroxylum novogranatense. The sequence continues at coordinate 2,375,896 of CM057226.1, read as the reverse complement.
CACAACACCTGACAATGCAGAAACTGAGAACCTTTGGCCAGTAAAGAGCACCTGAGGCGTGAAGGGTCCCAGAGGATAGCCATGCGGCCCCCTTCAATATCCTCAAAATTGTGGCAGTAGCTCCAACCCGAAAAATGGGAATTGACAAACCAACGCAAGCCATCCATTGTAAGCTTGGTTTCCTGCAAACAGACAAAACTACAATCGTGCTGCCGCTTTAAATCAGCAACACTCTTCTGTCTCGAGGGCTTATTCAATCCTCGGACATTCCAGCTAAGAAACTTCATTGGTGTGGTATGGAGGCTGAGCCTCCATCCCCTCGGCGCAATTGACCCCCTTTCTTCAAAACAGACGCCTACTCAGGCGAGCATGTATACCTAAACCCCATAGCGGTACAGGAGGAGCAATCTCTTTCCCTTTGAGCATTGGGGCCCCAGGCACCAATCCTGGACGGATACGAACAGAGTCTCCAACTGCAGAAGGGATCGCTGACCCAAGACCATCAACCAGAATGCTTCCCAAATGACCCGTAGATGGGGACACTCGGGGAAGGGATGGCTCTGCAGGGCCTATAGGACGAGGCCAGGAGGAACTCAACTGGCCAACAGAACCGTCTGAACGAGTATCAGAGGAGCCCAAAGAAATAGAGCCCTGGGAAGCAGAACCAGAAGTACCCAATGAAGCAACAAGATGTTCATGAAGAGCAGGATCCAAAGATTCTCAGATCGCATGCAAGGGAGGGGGGCAGACAACAGTCTCTGGGGCAGGGGCCATAAGCGGGTTAGCCCCCTGAGCAGGAGCGGCATCGGGACCCGGGGTTGCTGAAACAATGGGATCCGAAGGAAGTGAACCTGTGTCGAAGAGGTCCTGAGCAACCCGTCGCCACGCCAGACCGAAAAGGATCTGGCCAAATTTTTTACAATGGCAGCAATAATTGGGATACGCCTCATAGGTAACTCGTTGGGTATACTGACTTCCGGAAGGCGGTTTCACAGTGAATCTGGACACCGGTCCCCGCCACACATCAACCTTAACCAAAAGTCTGGCATAGCCTAGCCTGAGTTGTTGTCGGGTTATTTGATCCGTGCAAAGAGGAACACCAAGACGGAAACCCAACTTAGACAAGCCCCGATCATTCCAATACTCCAACGGAACATTCGGAAGTTGGATCCACAGGGGAACAAGCATAAATTCAGAGTAGTCAAAAGTGAAACCAGGAGCCAGAGGTTTAAGAATCAATGACTTGCCAAATCACATACGGGCCACCAGCAAGGACATTCATACGATCAGCTTCTGAAGTGAAGTGGAAGATCATCCATCCACGGGTATGAGGGGTAAACCGAACAGGAACTTGCCATTTATCCATTTGGATCTGAACAGCTTTCATCCTTGGAAATTTGCTCGTAAAACATCCCACCAAACAAAATCCCCATTGTTCCTCCAGAACCGCTGCATCTCCAGTGTCCATAACAACATCATCCTCCACCACCTGATAGGAGAGCTTCATCCCCTGAGCAAGATCACGATTTTGTTTGAATAGGCCAGCGTATGACTTCTTCGAAGGCCCAGAAAGTGACAGAGCCTGCGGGGCAGGTGGGTCAACGCCCGTGCCAACTGGATTAGCAGAGGCCGCAGCCTGGTTCACCGGAGCCACACCCGCGTCCGCACTCGACGTTTCCACCATGTCCGCACGTCCCACGGCATGAGACGAAGACCCATCGGTCCCCTAAGAGGCGAGGCAGCCGGGCGTACACGGGAGTCCGTTGTGGGTCGTGGCAGGAGAAGGGAGGCCACTCGAGGATACCAAGAACGGACGAAGAAGAGCGAGGCCGAGGCGGGGACACAGGGCCTTGAGCGCGGCTGGAATAACGTCCGGCTGGACGGGGAGAGAAAGAGATCCCCGTTTGAAACCCAAGACACGCCTCCGTGATATTAACACCTCTGGGCCGATTTTTGCCCATGTCGCAGCGAAGCGAGGAACCGAAGCGGCCAAAGCGAGGCCTCAACAGACATCACGGAACCAAGGCAGGACAACCAAAGAACACCGCCGAGAGGAGAACAGACCTCAATCGGAACACAACCCATGCACCCAAATTCAAAATCAACGAGCCAACGGGAATGGGCGGGAAACAGCCAGACCCCAAAATTTAAAAAAGATCTAATTGGGACCCCACCACCAAGCAACTGTGGATGGAAGACCAAGAGGTCAACACCAGAGAACAGCAAACGCAGGATCGGAATCAAAGAAGTAGTAAAGAGCGGGAAGGGGATCGAAACTAGGAGAGAACCTAGTGAGAGAAACTCTCAAGCGAACCCATTCAATTATATAAACATAAGTACTATTATGGTTCTGGTGCATTAATTGACTGTTTATATCGTTTCAATCTTGATATTGATTTTGTTGAATCTCTGTTTCATGTTGATCATATTATAGGAAATAAACGTAGTGCACATAATGAATGTTCTGTTTTTTATGGCATAAAAGATTAGGTCATATATCTAAAGAAAGGGTACAAAGGTTAGTGAAAAATGAAATCTGACCTCAATTGGATTTTGTTGACTGAGATATATGTGTGGATTGCATTAAAGGCAAGTAAACTAAACATATATCAAAGCATCCAGCCACAAGAAGTAACACATTACTTGAATTAATACACATTGACATCTGTGATCCTTTCGACGTTCCTTCTTGGGGTGGTGAAAAATATTTTATTACCTTTATTAATGACTTATCACGATATGGATATATTTATCTGCTACATGAGAAGTCTCAGTCTGTAGACATTCTAGAGGTTTTCATTAATGAGATAGAAAGATCGCCTCTCTTCTAGAGGCTTCACCAAATGAACATAAAGATCGCCTCTCTTAATGGTGACTTGGAAGAAAAAGTTTATATGGATCAACCGGAAGGTTTCATGACCACAGGAAAGGAACGATTAGTGTGTAAATTAAAGAAGTCAATCTATGGATTGAAACAAGCTTCCCAACAATGGTATCTGAAGTTTAATGATATCATTACGTCTTATGGTTTTGTAGAAAACATCATTGATCAGTATATCTATATGAAGGTTAGTGGGAGCAAGTTTATTATATTAGTCTTATATATTGACGATATCCTTCTTACTGCGAATAATGTTGTTTTGTTACATGATGTAAAGAATTTTCATAGATCATAAAAAATGTTAGGATTGTCTCAGAAAGGTTATATCGAGAAAGTATTAGAAAGATTTCAAATGAAAAATGCTCCACAGGGATAGTTCCAATCCAGAAAGGGGACAAATTTATTCTAATGTAATGTCCACGAAACGATTTGGAACGTAAGGACATGGAGTCTATTCTTTATGTGTCAGTAGTTGGGAGCTTAATGTATGCTCAAACATGCACTAGGTCAGACATCAGTTTTGCTGTTAGAATGCTTGGATGATATCAAAGTAATCCTATACTGGACCACTGGAAAGCTGCAAAGAAAGTCCTTAGATACTTACAAGGCACCAAGGACTATATGTTCACATATAGAAAATCAACCCATCTCGAAGTGATAGGTTACCCGGATTCAGACTATGCTGGTTGTGTAGACCCACGGAAATCTATATTCGATTACATATTCGTATTAGCTAGAGGAGCAATTTCGTGAAAAAGTGGAAAGCAGTCCATCATTGCTACTTCCACTATGGAGGCTGAATTTGTGGTGTACTTTGAGGCCACGGTTCATAGATTGTGGTTGCATAATTTTATCTTAAGTCTTGATCTTGTCGACAGTATTACCAGACCGTTAAGAATTTATTGTGATAATTCTGCAGCTGTATTCTTTTCTAAGAATGACAAATATTCAAAGGGTGCGAAACAAATGGATTTGAAGTATTTGTCTGTGAAAGAAGAAGTGCAAAAATATAAAATGTCAATTGAGAATATTGGTACTGATCTCATGATAGCGGATCCGTTAACGAAAGGCTTACTGTCCAAAAATATTTATTAGTTATGTTGAACGGATGGGCCTTATAGATAAATCCTTGTTAGTATAGTATTCAAACATGTATATATACATATCATTGTCTTGCTAGAATTGTTATGACACTTGTGAATTCAATTAAAGTCATATGTTTTTGCTCAATTACTGGTTATCCATATTATGTTGTATACAATAATTATTATTTGTGAGATAATAATTGTCGAATTACCCACTTAAAATTTGTTGAGTTGAGTTGATTCTGTGATACATGGAAGAAATCAGTTTATATAATTTGTGACCGCCATGATCCCATTAACTTAATTCAATTAAGGATGACTTGATCGATTCCATGTATGTGTGCACTTAAAGTTTTAATATTGGATCAACAAGTCGTAACATGGACCAAGTGGGAGATTGTTAGACTATTTTATGTCCCATGCCACTTATAAATTTGAGGCCAATGAAAAGCACCCAAGATAATGGTTTTGGGTATTATAAAATGGGTATCAAATGGGTCAAAAACTCTTTTTCCTCTCTCTTCCACTTACCAAAAGACATGTTCGTTAGTAATGTTATATAAGTTGAAAAAACTTATTGAATGAAAAACATTCTGAGCCATTGAAGAATTCTCTAACTGAAGAAGACGAGAGGAAATAAAATTCGTTCAAGCAAATCAAAATCTAACAACAAACAATCATGGATACAGGTACGCAAAATGGATCGATCCATAAATGATCTTACAAAATAAGTGTTTAACTATAAAATGAAAAAAAAAACATTTTTTAGTAGATATAGCTTTTTTGACAGCTAAAATACAGCTTTTTAAAAAGCTCAAATTTGGAGCTTATAAAAAATATTTTTTCAGTAGATTTTTTAGATCAATTAATGAACTTATTTTTTAGTCTATTTTGTCCTTATGTTTTACATAATTCCCATAATACCCACAAATTCATCTTCACGTTTATTTTGAAAGTTATATAATATTATTTGATTTTATATGTTTTAATATTTATTTTGATATTAGTTTTACTTATGTTATAATCTATATAAAAGATTTGATTAGATATATTTTCATTTATGTTTTATATGGTTTGAAATTATATAATAATTAATATATTGTGTTTTGCATATTGTTTAATATCCTTTAAATAATATTTATATGAATAAATAATTTTATTACAAAATCAAATATAGTTAAAATTAAAAGTATTTTTTATTTTTATGTTACCAAACAGTCTACTGTATGAATCTCTTTCAAAAAAGCTCTATTTTAAATGACAGTTAAATAATCAACTGATTTCTTAGAAGAGTTCTTCTGACAAAAGTTCTTCTGACAAAGGCTCTACTAACAAAAACTCTATTGGTATAAGCCCATCTAAACAAACACTTAACTTCTAGTCTAGATCAGAATTCAGACGTCAGATGCGAAAGTTGTAACTTAATGTCAACACAGAATTCAGAAGTCAATGCAAATAGCAGGAAGAAAAAGAGAGAGAAGTAGTTCCAAGGCCTTAGTGATGGGTGTCGAATCCATAAAAAATAATTCCCAAACACCAAACAGATATAAATTGCGCACAGTGATAAATGAGGTCGATCCACAAAGAATGGAATAAATTGACTCTATTCAAATGCCAAAGAACGAATGAAATTAATTAAAAGGGGAGTTTTGGAGTTTTCTACTAAAACTACTAATTGAACTAATCACTAATGAATTATTAACTCAATTAATAAAATAACTATGATTCGACTAACAAAGAACGCAGATAAAATTGACTAACTCAATAAACGACAACTTAGCCAGGGAATTCCTAATTATTATACTTAGACCGCGATCATCGACTCAATTATTTTTTTTGGTTTAATAATAGGTTAGCTATAGTTACCAACTACCTCTAGCTCTCTCGTTTCTTCTTAATTTTAGAACAATCAAAGAAACTCCTTTAATCTATTCTCTAATTAACTAATAACCCCTTTAAGACTCTCTCCTAGATTCAATTAATTAACAACATTAAACTCTAAAGAAACACTAACCCTAACTGACTACGCACTGACTCATACTTCATCTAGATAGATCGCAAGTTTCTTAACACGAAATCAGACAAGTATTATGTCCTAGTGCCAATTGCCACAAACACTAATCACCCAGTTAACACCACCAAGTAAATCAGTTGGCGATATGCAAATTAACTGACTCTACAATCGGGCCCTAATCGCAGAATCAATTAATAAACAATGATAGTAAAACAGAAACAGTACGAATATTATAAACCAAATAATTAGAACAATAAGGTCTCACGAGTCAAAGCATAACAATTGGAATTTCCTGACTAAAACAGTTTAGCTACTCATAACGGAATTGAATAAAGCAAGATTCTTATTTAGCATAGTCTAAATAACAAGGAAGAGAAGAAGAACTAGAAGATAGAATTATTGAATGAGATCCCCAAAAACTGCTGTCGTTTTTCCCTTCTTTTCCCCTGTACGGCTGTTCATCCCCCCTTTTCCTAATTGCGGCTCCCCTTATTCTTGGCTGATTTTAATTCTTTAAACCTACGTCTTGCGTGTCTCCTCTCTACCTGCCTTGGTCCTTTAATTTGCCCTTTTGTCTCTAGTGATGATGTGACAATTAAGTTTGCAAAACCCTCCTTAAAATCCTTGCACTCTTTGGTTCACGCTACTTCTCTATATACGGCTGCTTGATTAGACAATTAATTTGTCTAAGTGATTTCTACCATCCTCTGACGACTAACAACCCTCTTGATATTTCTCATTTGCTCAACCCATGCCTCTAACAATTTTAATTTGCTTCCAACGCTACCCACGTGAAGCCCCACCTGCTGTGTTGATTTAATATTTGCGACGTCGTCTTCTTGAATTGATGCACTTGTTTCAGTTATTTGGGAGTCACTTTGGCAAGTGATGTGAATTGTATTACTGTTTTCCTCTTAATTTCCCACATCATGCAAAAAATTATAATTCTCTACAAGAAAATATTAAATCAAATTAAGTCCCAAAAATTAAATCAATAAGAGGAATAAAATAGAATAATTAAAACATAAATATTAGACAAATATGCACTTATCAAATCTCCCCACACTTAGATGATGCTTGTCCTCAAGCATAAAAGAGGACCAAGAACAATGAAAAACTGCTCCACTCAATGAAACATGCACAAAGGTAATGTAAACTAGGAATGAGAGCGCAATCTTGTCCTAATGTTAATGAAATGTCAGAGAAATGCAACAAAATTTCCCACACGAGAAGACATAAGCCTGAACTCAAATTGAAGCGCATGCATGAATTACCGAATTTTAATTAAAAACCAATCAAGCCTAGAAAACACACTTCACTTATTAGGTGGTTAGTATACACGAGGAACTCCGAATTTATGTGGTAGTCATAGGAAGATCGGGTTAATCTTAATTACTTAATTAGGTGTTTTTTAGCTATAAATTACTCGAAATTGTCATTGGCCTTTTTACGCGAACGCAAACATTTGTGATGAATGTCATCCGGTTACTCGGTCAATCACAATGCCAAGTGGCTTTAGCCTTACTCGTGATTACTCAGATGCTTGCAATTTTTTTTGAGTAACCAGAGGAGTAGTTGGTTGCCTCACACGTCATAGTTGTTCAAGACCTTTTTACGCGAGTGCAAACATTTGTGATGAATGTCACCCGGTTACTCAGTCTCGTCCAACCTTTTGACGAATTTTTGGCTTCGCTCACAATCACCTTTGGCGATTGGCGGAACGAATCTAATACCTTTTTTATTTTTATTCTTCATTCCCTTTCTCCACCATAATTTTCCACCATCAATCGAAAGTTCAACACATATACTAACTCAACTTCTAAGCTTAACATGAGTCTAGACAAGAAAGGAACCGATTAATCACATAATTTTTTTTAAATTCTAACCAATTAACTCAGGCCCGCAACTTCAACATATAGGAAAAAATCATTAACATTTAATTAACATTAAGCAACAAGGGACTCAATCATATTCTCGACTCCTTTAAAACAATCCACCATTACCTAAGGCACAACAGGTCATCGAGCAAAATGGAGCAAAAGAGGATTTTTTTAAAAGTCCGCCACGACATCAACAGTTAAAAGTCCAACAATACCAAAAGGCAACGGAGGGCATAGCCCAAAGTAAAGCATCAAACAAAAACAACATGCATCTCAAAAGCTATAAATCACCTCCCCACACTTAAAACATGCGTTGTCCTCAACGTAAAAGTAAATGAAAAGGGTAAACTGAGGACTTCTCTGAATCCAGGGGGCAATGACGCGCCGCTCAGAGGCACGTAGCGATGGCGTCTAGGAGGGCTCGGATGCCGCGTATATCTGACTGAAGCTCTGCAAGTGTCACCTCCATACAATCGAGGTGATCGAGGATGGGCTGATCCAGACTGGTGGTTGGATGCGATGGTTGGCGATCGTCTGAATGGAAGACGCGGGTGCGAGCTAGTGTACCTGCAGGGGTAAAAGAAAGAACACCATCTACACGCACCAAAAATTTCATCAGGTTAAGACAAGAAAAATCAATGGGGGCCATAGGTCGTGCAGTATGTAGACCCGTGGAGTCATCATCAATAATGTGCTCGTGTCGTGCAATCTGTGTAATAACTTGGCCCATAATCATAGGGCGTGTATCCCTGGTGGCATACTGAAAAGTAACCGCAATCCAATAGCCGAGGTTAACCCGTGTCTGCATCTCCATAGCCCAAAGAAAGAAAAGCTCATTCTGCGTGACAACCGTGGAGGTCTTAGTACGACCGGAGAAGGAGTAAGCGAGGAATCGGTGCAAGTAGTGCATGGCCGGGTCGGCAAGATCGCGATCATAACTAGCGCTGACCACATACTTGGCCTGCGGATTCTGAGTCAATGTCTGCCAAGCAGACTGAGCAACAAATAGATCTGGGTCATAGCTACAAAGGCTGTCCAAATATTCCGGGTCATCCCGACTGTCTATTACTCCTAAGGCTAGATTAAGGTCAGTAATAGAATAATCAAACCATCGCCCAAGCAAACGAAAATGGATCATAGAGGTTTGAACATTAAATTCAGTTGACTTTTTGAACTGAAAAGTGCAAAAGAATTCATAGACCAACTCGTAATAAACAGGGCAATCTAAGAAAGCGAAAGGATGCCAACCAATATTGTTAAGTAAGGCTACTACACGCCATCGTAAGCTATGAAGTGTGGGAGCATGGGCGTTACCTGAATTACCCGCTTGGTGGGATGGCTTGCCAACGTGCCCGTTGTTGATCGTCCTCAAGGTTGAATGGCCTATGATCTGCAAAACCACAAGAGGGGGCACACGGTGGCCGGCTGTGCCACGTGAGCGTTTGTGCGAAAGTGGGATGTCTGGCTGGGGCGGCTCGTCGGAGTGGGCCTCGGAAGGTGTGGACCCCGATGTGGCGGTGGATCTGGCTAGGCAGGCGGTTATCGGTGCGGAGGCTTCCGGAGGCGATGGTGCTGGGTTGGCAGTGTCGTCGGTGGGCTGGTCTGGTGGCGAAGGCTGCGGTGCACGCCTCTTTCGCGAGCGCGCAACCGCGATTGAAGGTGGAGGGGGCGCAGATCTCGGCGATTGGGGGGTTGAGGGGCGGCTGGCAGTCGGTTTTGGTTTGTTATGTGGGTTGTGAAGATGAGGGCTTATACGTGAGCTCTTTTAGGCATCCCGCCAGTAGGGTGTAGCTAGTATAGTAAGGGACGAGAGCCAACAACTCCAATATCTCCGAATTTTTCCAATGTTGAACCACCTGAAAAACACAGGGAACGAGGGGAAAAAATCAGAAACAAAGAAAGAAGGAAACAAACGAGGCAAAGGAAAGAAAAATAAAATAAAATAAAAATATGGGTTGCCTCCCATTAGCGCCCTTGTTTAACGTCCTAGGCTCGACGATTCTCGTCTCGAACTTAATCCTCTAGTTGGGGAGCCTCCAGATTAACCCCCTCAATCATGTGTGATTCAAACCCCTCATAGAATGGTTTCAGTCTATGCCCGTTCACTTTAAAAACTCTGTCAGTGCCAAGTTCTTCAATTTCCACAACGCCATGTGGATAAACGTTGCGCACCACGTACCGGCCTACCCACCTTGACCGCATTTTTTTTGGAAAAAGCCTCAACTTGGATTGGTACAACAACACCTTTTGACCAATCTTGAAAGACTTCCTGCATAACATTTCATCGTGAAAAGCCTTCGTCTTTAGCTTGTAGATTCTCGAGTTCTCATATGCATCATTCTGGATCTCCTCTAGCTCTTGTAACTGAAGCTTCCTATGCACCCCGGCTTCATCCATTCCTAAATGACATTTCTTGATAGCCTAATAAACCCGATGCTCAAGCTTGAACGGAAGATGACATGCTTTTCCAAAGACTAATCTATAAGGTGACATGCCAATTGGGGTTTTATAGGCCGTCCTATAGGCCCACAACGCATCATTTAGTCTCAAACTCCAATCCTTACGGTTTGGGTTAATCGTTTTCTCTAGAATTAACTTGATCTCTCTGTTTGAGATTTCGGCTTGTCCATTGGTTTGTGGATGATAGGCCGTAGAAGTGCGATGAGTGACGTAGTACTTTTTGAAGAGTGCCTTAACCGTCCGGTTGCAAAAGTGCGTCCCTCTATCGCTGATTGTAACATCCCATCATCGATGAGAAGGATAATTTGGTAATTTGGAACGGGTTATGAATGTTTGAACATACCTCGGTATGTTTATGCAACATATAGCCTCTATATAGATATGAATGGTAATTTTTGCACATGCACATGATTTATACATGCATTCATGACATTTCCCGACATATGTATTTTTGTGAAATATGTGATATTTGTGTTTGAAAAATTGAATTGAAGTGCTCTAGGTGTGTTTTACATTTTTAGGAATTTGTGGGAATTTTTCTAGAATTTTTCGGGATACTTGCCCAGATCGGAAAATTTCAACTGGTCGATCGAGTGAATTTTTGATCTGACAATTTCATCCAATGGCTTTGGAATAATGGGTACATTAATTTGGGATTGTTATTAGAGCTATTAGAATTGGATGGATTAAAGATTAATTTGGATTAGGGTTCTTTGATTAAAAGATTAAATATGATTAAATTAAATTTTGTCTTTTTGCCATTTAAAGCCAAGTGTCCTCCTTCAATTATGAGACTTGTCTTATTCCCTACATGTACCAACGACACTTCTCCTTGGAAAGGGTTTAAAATCACTTTGAAAGCTTAGCAAATTCTCTCATCCGTAGCTTTGCTTCATCCTTCCTTGGTGTTCTTTTCCTTCCCTCCTTCCTTCTTCCTTGTTGGTTTCCTCTTTCCCTTAAGTTGCTACTCTTCTCTTCTACCTTAAGTGCTTCCTTATCATGTATCCAAGCTTAAGCCTTGTGATGGTGAGTGTTGTGTGTGTGAGTGGATGATTGTGTGGTGTAGGGAGGAAGGTAGAGACTTGGAAAAAGATTGGAGAATTTAAAGCTTGCTGCTTGTTTAGGTGAGAATTAAATTACATGTCCTTTACTTAGTTGTTAGATGCATTAATTGGGAGTTATTGTGCATGAATTATGACTTATTGTGTATTAATTTCATAAAGCTTATGGTTTGCTTGTTTGGGTACAAATTCATGTTTGTGTGAGGATGAGTGAATGAACATGGTTTACATTGATTTTGGCTTGGTTTTGGATTGATTTTTGGAAGGCTAGATGAATGGAGAATTAAGGAAAGTCAATTGTGTGTGTGCTGCCAAATCTTGACTATTGATTCAAGAGAATGTTTTGATGAATTTATGGCTGAATTAGAGGTCCAAATGGATGCATATTGATGTAGGTAAAGTGATGAAATGAAAAGAGTTGAGGTAGGAGAGGAAATCTGGAAAATGTGACTTTGTGTAGGTTTCAGATTTTGACTCATAACTTTTGTTATGGTTGTCCAATTGAGCTGAGGTTTGTTTTAAATTAAATTTAAGAAGTATGACTAGATTTCATAAGAAGGAAGTTTTGTCCAAATCAGACCTTAAGGATTTTAACTTTGGCATGAAAAGTGAATTGTTAGGTGCTGTGTGAACAGTATCCGAACCTTGTGACTTGAAACTTTGATGATTTTTTTTGGATTGAATTGGATTGAATTTGCTACTTTATTATTCATGAAAGTTGAATATTTTTGTGTTAGCTTTCTAACGCTACTAAGTATGAATTTTTTTGATTTGTACGTTGAAAGTTATGATTTGTTAATGTTCAAGGGGTAATTCAGCCTTTGGTGTGCAATGCTCTAAGTGTATAGGTCTTGTGCTTTTTGTGTTCTGCCATTTATTTGGGGCTGTTAATGGTGAAATTGGTTCAAGTGACCTTCTGTAAAGTTGTAGAGGATTGTTTTAGCTTTCTAATGAGGTATTTTGTGTGAATTTTGGATGTAAGGATTGTTAGACACAAATTTGTAAGGTTTTGTTATGGTTTAGGTTAAATGTTGATTTCATGAACCCTAACAGGACAACCACCTTAATGAGAGGATTTGACCTAGTTTGAATGGGAATTTGCTTTGAAGTCCTTCTTGAGAATTGTATTATATTTTCTGAGCTTTTTATTTCTATATGGTATGTAATTTTTCGACAATGGGTTGAAAAGTTATGAATGTTGGAAGATTATGTTATTGTGAGAATGAGACTTATATAGGCAGAAGCTTTGCTTGAGAATTTGAGTTGTTTAGAGGTTGATTTTGCTTCCAAGTTATTCATGAAACTTGTAGAAAATGTTTTGATATTTCTTTGGCATAAAACTTGGAATTTTTAGCATAAGGAATGGAAAGATAGGTTTTTTTAGTGGAGTGCAGTTACTGTTCATATGGTAGTTTTACTGTTTCATTGGGCAGAAACTTGGTTTGGGTTTTTGACCCTCTTATAGATTGAATTGGATTAAGGTGTCTCTTGAAAATTGTAGAAAATGTTGAGATCTTTCTAATGGTGTATAATGTACCTTATTTGGAGTTATGAGTAAAAAGTTATGAGGATTGGAAGAACACAGTTACCGTTCATATGGTCATTTATGGCAGTAACTTTGAAGTAGTTTTTAGCACCCTTAGAGGTGAGATTGGTTTGTGAACCCTTCATGGAACTTGTACGGTTTGTTGTTATCTTTCCAATGAGACCTTGTTTGTAATTTTTGGATAAGTGTGTAAAAAGTTATGGATGTTAGAAATTCAGATGGTGGAAGAGAGGAAAATAAGTCAAACTCTATTATTTTTTGTTTTGTTCTAAAGCTTCTTTTGCTTATATCTTCGTCATCCAACCTTCGATTGACCTGATTCTCGAGGCGTCGAATTCATAAAACAATAATCTACCTCTCTATATGAAATTGTGAACTTTGTGGGATTTAATTGAGATTTAGGGATTGAATCCAAGAGAGAGAATTGAGTAAAGTTTGGCAATATCCGGACCTATAGAGGTCCAAATTGAGTAATTCTGGTGTTTATGGGTTCCTAAGCATAAGGGAATATTTTGTGATGTGAATTATGGGAAATGTCGGGAATGTCACGAACATGCATTGTACACATCAAAATTGCTACATGTGCATTATTTAATATTTCTAATTGTGCATTTGGTGACATGTGACTATTGTGATTATTATAGAGGCACAGTTGGAACATCATTTCACGGACGTTGCCGAGACTTCCCGGCATTAACTTGGAAGCTATTTGGTGAGTAACCTAGATGGTTCCTCGATTAGTAAGTGTTTATAATTCTGCACTTATAACTCTGTGGAGAATAATGGTGGGATGATTGCGTTTGCTTATGATTGGATTCCGGATAGGAGGTCCGATGTATTGGGAGAGTATGACATAGAAGTGCTATATATGATTTTAATGTGATTAATGTGAACTACTTGTGTGAATGTATTCATTTGGGATCGAATATGATATTGTCTTTGCTTTATTTGGACATATGCATTTCATGCATAATTGCATGATCAGTAATTGGCAGTTGTGACCGGAGCAGCCACCGAGAGCTTAAAGCTCAACGTAATAGGGCCTCAACCCAACCCGGTGAATCGAGCCTAAGGCTCACCGTTTATCGCCTTAATGGGACGATTTTAGGCGTTCGGTCATAACAACGTAATAAATTGGAAAAGTAAATCACATAAGCATTTCATGTGCATTTGATTTGGTTCTTTTGAGCGATATAATAATCGTGTGGTACTTCGAATGTGTTTTGGTGAAATGGTATACAATATCGTGTATATGCATAAATTGGGTGAACCATCGATGATGGTCTCTCACCGAGTTCATAAACTCACCCAAAATTGCAAATTATTTTTCAGGACCGAGAGAGTAGACTCCTAGCTCCTCAGAGACTTTTCCTGCCGTGTAGATCAAGTTGGCAAGAGAAGTCATGGCTCACAGGTCGGTCAGCTGACACTTTTTGACGGATAACCTAGTTAGGTTTTGTATTTGATTTTCTTTTGGAGTAATGTACGGATAGCGAACAATTGATAGTTATGTAAATTACTGCTTTCAATGTTATGAAATAAGAAGAGTTTATGGTTTCAAAAATGAGTGATTTTCATATTGATGCTTTATTATTATGTTGCCATGTAAAGTGTTAGTGATTGTTCGTAGCGCAACCTTATCGTAGGGTGTGTATCGGAATGACTTACGGGCGTCCCGGTATATGTCCTATGGTAAGGGGGTGCTACACTGATAATGGCTCGAGGAGTGCCAAACCTGACAAAAATATTAGACCCAACAAAATCCACAACAACTTTAGAATCATTAGTCCAGGTGGCTTTTGCTTCCACCCACTTTGACACATAATCAACAGCAAGAATAATATATAAGCTACCATAGGAAGATGGAAAAGGACCCATGAAGTCCATACCCCACACATCAAAGATTTCATAAACAAGAATAGGATTAAGGGGCATCTGATTCCTAGGACCTATGTTTCCCGTCTTTTGACAATTTATACAACTTTTACAACATAAATATGCATCGCGAAAAAGTGTAGGCCAGAAAAAACCACTTTCTAATACTTTACTAGCAGTTCGTTTTGGACCAAAGTGTCTACCACAAGCATATGCATGACAAAAGTTTAGTATGGAATTAATTTCATTTTCAGCCACGCATCTCCTAATAATTTGGTCAGCGCCTATTTTCCAAAGGTAGGGATCATCCCAAATATAATATTTAGAATCATGTTGCGGTCTAAACAAAACAATTAAATTTTATCTAAACCAATTAGAGGCAAGTGCACCCCGTCGACAAGTAATATAAAACGGTGAGAATCGGATATCGTACCTAAGGAAAAAAAATTCCAACACGTAAGACAATTAAATTAAGCGATTAAAATTACTCGAGATGATCTAAAATTGATTGATTTAAAATAAAATAAAATAAAATAAAACGATGAAAAATTAATTAGGCGATCACGAGTTGATTGATTTAAAAATAAAATAAAATAAAATAAAGCGATCAAGAAAATATGAAAATTGCAAGGTATGAATTAAAACGACTAGATTTAATCAATTGACAAAAGTTAGGTTAAGGTATCGATTTCAATTGGATTAGACATTTAAAATAAAATTATAACGGTAGATTGATTTAGGAAATACTTCACTTAAGCAAGTTAAAATCAATGTTAGTGGTGTTCTCTTCTCTTTTAAATCCGAGTCACTACTTGGTCCATAGATAATTGGAATAAAAGGCGGTAAATCAAGAAGCCTAAAATTAAGTTCGTTAATTCTAGGTATCCTCACACAAGATCCTAAGGTTGGTCTACACTTTAGGCTCAAGTATGTCGCTGATTAATTTTCTGACAAATTAAATCCCATTGGTTGTGGCATTTAATCATCTAAGGTCTTTAATCTAGGTGATCAAGCTAAATTAAGACTAAATATGCATTCAATCAAGCAAAAATCAAGACCACAAAATTATCCTAATCCAATTTCAATCTTAACCTTAAGAAAAGAAAAAATTACTCACACATATTTATCAATGAAACATAAATCATGGTCATAATATATGTTTGCATTAATTAAAATTACACAATTAAAATAAATACGGAATTAAAAATAAATTAAGAAAATAAATTAAAACACCCCTTTTTTTCTTGGTGTATTCTTTCACATACATCTTGATTGCAATTCTCTTATGTATTCTCGTCACGAACATCCACGCTTGTCTCCAATTTAAGCGTTGGTGTGGCCAACCTTCTCCATTAGTGGTGCTTCATTTTTCTTCTCTTGAATCCCATCGGCTCTCTTTTACTCTCTTTGTTTTATTTCCATCATCTCGCCAACGTCACTTACACCTAGTTCTTTAGCGTCACTTCTATGTCTTCATAAATTTTTCTCTCTCGCCACCAGCTCCAACGTTTTGCTTCAACGTGTCTTCTTGACTCCACCGGTGTCCACGTTGCTTGCATGAATGCCACCACTAACAACGTTATTTTCCTCCTTTTCCAGCCAAATCGTTTTTCTCCGGTTGCCTTGCGTGAATGGGAGTCTTGAGAGCAGCCCTTTAACGCCCCTCTTGCTTGCCTTGGTCTCCACCGGCTCAACGTGTTTCCTCCACCAGGTTGCTTCAAAGTCTCAAGCCCCTAGCCTCAAGAATGTTGCGCCACCGGTGACTTTGTTCTGTCCCTTTGCCATCGGCACCATCTACAACGTTATTCAAGCCACCACTACTTAATGGAGAGTTTGGAATGTTTTCTAAGTGTTTGGTCCACCTTAATCACGTTCTTATGCACTTCCTTCCTCTCTAACCAGCTGCCAACGATGTTGCTTCACCTTTTCTTTCTCCACCGACTTGTAACGTTGTTGCTCTTGACTCACCAACTTCAACTCCACCAAGTGCTACGTGTTTGTTCTACCCACCAGCCTAACTTGTTGTTACGTCCAGACGTTGGTCTCTATTCAGTGCCTCAACTCTTCTCACCGCAACGTAGCTACTTCCTCTGTTGCTCTTGTATATAACGCCTTCACTCTCCACTCAACTCCCACATGCTTCACGCTCTTTTCTCTCCGTTTTCGTTAGCTTGACCTCTTTTTTCTCTTCTTTTTTCAAAGACACACTCCACTCTCCAAGTTAACGCCACCTCCCTCTTCCTTCGCTCCTCTTCTCTTCTTATCCCCTCTAACACTTTACTCCCATCATCACCCATCATGTAACGTGATCTCCTCTTTCCACTCTTTATTTTTCTCTATTTTTCTCCTTGGCAGATCGTTCTCATTTGGTCGGCATGGGCATCTTTAATGGATTTCTAATTGTCTTCTTCTTTTCCGGTGCCTTCTTGACTCTTTTCTCCTTGTTTTACATTAACCAAATTTCATGCTCTGTTGTCCCTAGCTAACACCACCGCCGCCTCCATGTGTTGCCAACGACCTCCATTATCCAACCATCCTTCTTTTATCTACACCTGCTTCTTCGTTGTCTTCATTCCAGCAGCAATGTCCCTCTTTATTCTCCTCTAGCCTGGTGTGGTGTAAGCATGGATCTCTTTCCTTTTTGGTGAATTGCGTTGAGCTCTCCAGCTGCTTGTCTTCATGTGTGGTTTTTGGCTGTTCCCATTTTGTGTAACGTTGAGAGCTCAAATATGTGATTTTAATGTGATTAATGTGAACTACTTGTGTGAATGTATTCATTTGGGATCGAATATGATATTGTCTTTGCTTTATTTGGACATATGCATTTCATGCATAATTGCATGATCAGTAATTGGCAGTTGTGACCGGAGCAGCCACCGAGAGCTTAAAGCTCAACGTAATAGGGCCTTGAACCCAACCCACAGTGAATCAGAGCCTAAGGCTCACCGTTTAATGCGCCCTTAATGGGACAGTTTTAGGCGTTCGGTCATAACAACGTAATAAATTGGAAAAGTCGTCACATAAGCATTTCATGTGCATTTGATTTGGTTCTTTTGAGCGATATAATAATCGTGTGGTACTTCTGAATGTGTTTTGGTGAAATGACTGTACAATATCTGTGTATATGCATAAATTGGGTGAACCATCGATGATGGTCTCTCACTGAGTTCGCAAACTCACCCAAAATTGCAAATTATTTTTCAGGACCGAGAGAGTAGACTCCTAGCTCCTCAGAGACTTTTCCTGCCGTGTAGATCAAGTTGGCAAGAGAAGTCATGGCTCACAGGTCGGTCAGCTGACACTTTTTGAGGGATGACCTAGTTAGGTTTTGTATTTGATTTTCTTTTGGAGTAATGTACGGATAGCGAACAATTGATAGTTGTGTAAATTACTGCTTTCAATGTTATGAAATAAGAAGAGTTTATGGTTTCAAAAATGAGTGATTTTCATATTGATGCTTTATTATTATGTTGCCATGTAAAGTGTTAGTGATTGTTCAGAAGCAACCTTATCGTAGGGTGTATCGGAATGACTTCTAGGCGTCGGTATATGTCCTATGGTAAGGGGGTGCTACACTGATAATGGCTCGAGGAGTGCCAAACCTGACAAAAATATTAGACCTAACAAAATCCACAACAACTTTAGAATCATTAGTCCAGGTGGCTTTTGCTTCCACCCACTTTGACACATAATCAACAGCAAGAATAATATATAAGCTACCATAGGAAGATGGAAAAGGACCCATGAAGTCCATACCCCACATCAAAGATTTCATAAACAAGAATAGGATTAAGGGGCATCTGATTCCTAGGACCTATGTTTCCCGTCTTTTGACAATTTATACAACTTTTACAACATAAATATGCATCGCGAAAAAGTGTAGGCCAGGAAAAACCACTTTCTAATACTTTACTAGCGATTCGTTTTGGACGAGGTGTCTACCATAAGCATATGCATGACAAAAGTTTAGTATGGAATTAATTTCATTTTCAGCCACGCATCTCCTAATAATTTGGTCAGCGCCTATTTTCCAAAGGTAGGGATCATCCCAAATATAATATTTAGAATCATGTTGCGGTCTAAACAAAACAATTAAATTTTATCTAAACCAATTAGAGGCAAGTGCACCCTGTCGACAAGTAATATAAAACGGTGAGAATCGGATATCGTACCCAAGGAAAAAAAATTCCAACACGTAAGACAATTAAATTAAACGATTAAAAATTACTCAGACGATCTAAAATTGATTGATTTAAAATAAAATAAAATAAAATAAAACGATGAAAAATTAATTAGACGATCACGAGTTGATTGATTTAAAAATAAAATAAAATAAAATAAAATAAAACGATCAAGAAAATATGAAATTTGCAAGGTATGAATTAAAACGACTAGATTTAATCAATTGACAAAAGTTCGGTTAAGGTATCAGATTTCAATTGGATTAGACATTTAAAATAAAATTATAACGGTAGATTGATTTAGGAAATACTTCACTTAAGCAAGTTAAAACCAATGTTAGGTGTTCTATTCTCTTTAAATCCGAGTCACTACTTGGTCCATAGATAATTCGGAATAAAAGACGGTAAATACAAGAAGCCTAAAATTAAGTTCGTTAATTCTAGGTATCCTCACACAAGATCCTAAGGTTGGTCTACACTTTAGGCTCAAGTATGTCGCTTGATTAATTTTTTGACAAATTAAATCCCATTGGTTGTGGCATTTAATCATCTAAGGTCTTTAATCTAGGTGATCAAGCTAAATTAAGACTAAATATGCATTCAATCAAGCAAAAATCAAGACCACAAAAATTATCCTAATCCAATTTCAATCTTAACCTTAACCGAAAAGAAAAAAATTACTCACACATATTTATCAACGAAACATAAATCATGGTCATAATATATGTTTGCATTAATTAAAATTACACAATTAAAATAAATACGGAATTAAAAATAAATTAAGAAAATAAATTAAAACACCCCTTTTTGTTGCGGCTGTATTCTTTCACACTTCTGTCTTCAGTTGCAATTCTCTTATGTATTCCTGTCCACGAACATCCACGCTGTCTCCAATTTAAGCAGTGGTGTGGCCAACCTTCTCCACTGTAGCTGCTTCATTTTTTCTTCTCTTGAATCCCATCAGCTCTCTTTTACTCTCTTTGTTTTATTTCCATCATCTACTGCCAATGTCACTTACACCTAGCTGCTGCCAACGTCACTTCTATGTCTTCATAAATTTTTCTCTCTACTGCCACCATGTTGGGCCCCGAAAATTTTTTATTTTATTTTATTTTATTTGAATTAATTATTTATTTATTTATGGATTTATTCGTTAATTATTTTATTTTGTCTTAATTGATTTAATTATGTGTTTATGTAAATATTTTTATGTTGGGCTTGGAAATTAGAAGTTAGAAATTAAATGAAAGCTTGGGCTTAATATTGGAAAGTATGAGCTTAGGTAAATGGATTAAGTAGAAGGAGGATTAATAATAAGTGGGTTTGGTGGAAGTAGGCCTTGGGAGGTGGAGGCCCAAAAGCCTTTATGTAAGGGGAAAGCCAAAACTATGTAGTTTTGGTGTAGGATGAATTAAAGGAATTAAAGAAGAGTTAAAGGAAGAGGAGGAGAAGAGAGAGTGTCGTAGAATCAAAGGAGAGGAGAAGAGAAGGAAAAGCGTGAGCTAGCCAAGGAAGAAAGGAAGAGAGAAAATCGTGGGAGGCTTGTGGAGAAGAATAAAGAAGGAGAAAAAGAAGAGAAATCAAGAGCTTAAGGTAAGTATCTATCTTCCTTTGAGTTAGATTCAAGAAATGGGATGAAATGAAGGTTAGGGTTTGTGTAGGAATGAAGAAAGAAAGAAGAGATGAGTGGTTTTGTGATTCGAAGCTAGGGTTGGTTGTTTTAGCTTAAATGGGCTATGGGTAGGTTAGGTTTAAGACTTCGTTATCGATTTATCGATTCTTGAATGTTTCGACTTTTCAATGAGTTTGAAATGTGTTTTATTGAAGGAA
Organism: Erythroxylum novogranatense; assembly: GCA_029891385.1. NCBI lineage: Eukaryota > Viridiplantae > Streptophyta > Magnoliopsida > Malpighiales > Erythroxylaceae > Erythroxylum > Erythroxylum novogranatense. The sequence goes on along the minus strand of CM057226.1, from coordinate 2,355,083 downwards.
CCAAGGAAACCTCACTCAAGAGAGAGAGGAAGAGCAATCGTGAATCCGGTTCCGACGATAGGTGGGTAACATCTTTATAGTTATTGTGTAATGGGCAAAGCCCTATGTGTGCTATCTTGTTATACTATGTGCAAATTGAAAATGAAATTTTGTGTTTTGAGAGGAAAGAATGGAACTTTGATGCTTTGAAAGAGTGCGATAAGCATAAAATGTGAACCTTGTGTTTTGATATGTGAGCATATTGATTGTGTTTGGGCGAGAGAACCCTTGTGAAGTCACGTGCACGTTGACCCCATTAGCCTTCTCCGGCTGCTGCTTTAGAACTACGAGATCCAAAAAAAAAATGGACTCGTCGTGATTACGGTAAACTTCGGTTTCCGTCGTGTCTATGGAACTCTCGAGCCAATTGTGTGCATTTCATCATTTATAAGTGTTTATGATGCATAAGATGGGTGTTAGTTGCAAGATGATTCTATGTTATGCCTTGTGTGATGAGTTGAGTAAATTGTGAGTTAGGTGATAAAGTTGAGTTTTCAACCTATTATGTAAATTGCTAATGCTTTGGATTATTAATTGTGTGTGTGTGGCTCATTATGTGATGGCTATAAATTTGTTAGCCACTGAGCCGTGTTAGCTCACCCATTCTCCTCCTCGGTGAAAATTCAAGTTGAGAGTTGAACCTTGCAAGGCATCGACATCACTCCAAGAACTTAGGAACTTTTGTATTAAGTTAATAACTAGCTTTTGGAATAGCTTTGTAAGCATATTGATCATTGAGCATCTCATCTTTTGTGTTTTGTACTTGATTTTGATGAATATGCCAATATGTAACCAAAGCTATGCATGAATCTTTCTTATGATTGAAAAGAGAATGAGAGCTCTAGTACTCTCTTCATTATATGTTTTGTTGATTTGTGACCTATGTGTGAAGCATGTGTACCATTCTTTTAAGTTTGGAGATTTACATTGGGTGTCTCATTGGGTTTTGCCTTGAAAGAGCTTCTGGAAAATTTCAAGGTTAGGAGTTGTAAAAGTTTTGTAAATTCGGGTATGTTGCATTTTCTGATATTTACGTGTTGTTAGAGGATTGTATGGGAGCTTTATGACTCCTTGAGAGTGATAAAGCGAGCTGTAGGTTCTTCTAAGATGTTTATAAGCTATTTATGAGGATTAAAATGGTAGGTGTGAGTGGTTAGAATTAAATGTAGGTCTTTGTCAAATGATGATTTTAGACAGAACCTTTGTGACCATTTTGACCCTTATAGAGTTGGAATTTGGGTCGATGATCTTCATGAAAATGTAGATATTTCTTTTCTCTATAAAATAGGCACCAATTTTGTTAAATTTGGAGTTGAATGGAAAGTTATGACCTTTGCAAGTGGAGTGCCTGATCAGAGCAAAAACCAGACGATGCATTAGCAAAAACCAGACGATGCCATTGTAGCAAAAACCAGGCGATGCCTCAGATAGCAAAACCAGATGATGCAATTGTAAAAAAACCAGACGATGCAATTGTAGCAAAAAACCAGACGATGCATCAGAAGCAAGAACCAGACGATGCCATATAGCAAGAACCGGACGATGCATCAGAAGCAAGAACCAGACGATGCATCAGAAAGCAAGAACCGAGACGATGCATCGTAGCAAGAACAGACGATGCAATCGTAGCAAGAACAGACGATGTAATCGTAGCAAGAACCGGCGATGCAATCGTAGCAAGAACCGCACGATGCCTCGAAAGCAAAAACCGGACGATGCATGCAGTAGCAAAACCGGATGATGCCATCAGAGCAAAACCAGACGATATTCTCAGAGCAAAAATCAGGCGATATTCTTGTTCATCTCCGTCTGATTTTGCTGAGGATGACATCATCTCCGTCTGATTTTTTGCTAAGGATAGCGTCATCTTCGTCTCATTTATAAATCTGTTTTTGTCTTACGACCCTCTTCCTCCTTTTGGCCATAACTTTTTGCAGACCTCCGATCGACCTCATTCTCGAAGCATTGGATTTCTAAAAGATTTTCTACCTTTCTACACTGGACTTATCAGATTTTCTTTCAAATTGAAAATGGTGGTTTGAAGCGAAGCATGGCGATCAGTTGATAAGGTGACTATGCTTCAGAAATTTTAAAATATCTTGAGCTATAGAGCTCCGATCAAAGCGATTCTTGTTTTAAATTAAACTAGAGGCATAAACCTACAAGTTTTATGAAGAGACCAATCAGTGATTAAGCCTTTAAGATTTTCAAATGCTTACCGAAGTCGGTAGTGCTTTCGATTTTGATTGTTTTCTTGAGATAGTGTTTTAACCGTAACATCTTCATTCCTAACCCGAATTGGCGATTCTAGTTGCGTTGGAATCGTGAGATCTGAGGGATCATTTTTTTTATCAAGAGCTAACCCCGAATTTTTATAAAGTGAAATTTTTCCATATTTGTGATTAACATATGTGTTCGATTGTGGGTCTTCTATTTGGATGGGTCGAATGTTGGGCTTCGAGACGGGTCCAACATTGTTTGGTATCGAGCTTAGGCTTACTCCTAGGCTTAAAATGTATAGTAGGGAACATTGTATGTGATTAAATGTTTATTTTATGAATTGATTGTTTGCATTACGTGACATGCATATCATGCATACATATAGGAACTAAGCTTAAAAGCGAATTGTAGCTAATCACTAGTATTTTCATTGAAGAGTGCGATGCCACCTCATGAAGGACACGAGAAGTTTTGCAAGGTTCAATTGCACACGACTCTCCGCGAGAGAGGAGAGCACGGATGAGTCTGTAGCCCAGGTGGTGGCAGAGGCCCCTCAGGGCGGGGTAGTGAGCCTCTTCGTTCACGGACTCAAGTAGTCACCTAGTGCATGCGAGCAAGTGCCTCACGTTAGACCCAGTCGTTCGAGCATTTACCCAAGCTTTTGTTCAAGGCTATGGGGCAAATGCCACGAGCTTCTAGTTCGACCCAGCTAAGAGGGAAGGCAGTTTGATAAGCTAAGGAAATGCAGGCGGTGGACTTCCACGGACCACGGATCCGAGGAAGCCGAGACCTGGTTGAGGAAGGCGAGAGAGTCTTTGGATCGGATGGAGTGCGAGGATGATGAGAGGGTAGTCTATCTTGCCGACCGCTTGAGGTGATGCTTTGCCTTTGGTGGGAGGCGTGCTGGGAGTCGATTGAGACGATGGGATTGACATGGGAGACTTCTGACTGTCTTCAAGAAGAAGTATCTGTCTGAAGTGTACATTCGCAGAAACAGAGGAGTTCTAAGCCTTACCTGAAGGAGATGTGATCGGTGAATCTGACGTCGGTTCACACTGATTAGCTAGATATCTTTGTAGAGATGAATTTGAGTGAGGCTGTTAAGTGCCGTCGATTTGAGTCGGGTTTGCACAGGCTATCGAGAGAAGGTGATAAAACAGAACTTCGTGACTTCGGCAGATTAGTTGAAGCGTGGCGAGGGTTGAGAACCTCGAGAACATCAAGAGTGCAATTAATGGGAAGAGGAAGGGAAGAGAGCGATTCGGGAGGGAGGTGGTACTTCTATGCCCGAGAGAAGTGCTAGAGCCTTTCTGTCTGATCGAGGAGAGGAGTGCGGTGGGAGCCGGCTAGATCGATGAGGACTTCTTCCGCTTCCCACCAAGTCTCAACGGTGGGCGGCGGTAGAAGAGGAGATGGGAGAGACCACCCTTCCTAAGTGTGAGCTTGTGGATATCTCCATAGAGGAGAATGTCGCAGATTGACAGGAGCATGCTTGATTGTGGCGGAAGGGCATATCGCTAAGTTTTGTCCCAAGCCGGACAGGGAGAGAGGATCTCGGATGCAGACCCTCTAGAAGGACAGAGGCGATGGCTCGAAGCGGTGATGAAGTGGGTAGCTCTGGAGGTCCTAAGAGAGCTTATCCTCCAGACAGATCCAGAGGGCAAGTTCGGCCAGTGTTTGCCATGACTCGAGAGGAGGCGAGACCGCGCCGAAGTTGTAGCGGGTATGGTTAAGCTGTTTGATGATTATGTGCTTGCTATGATTGACTCAGTTCTACCCATTCCTTTGTGTCTTGGTGGGACTATATCTAGGAGGAGTTTGAGCCCATTGGATACTCCGTGATGGTGAGTACTCAATCGACCAATATATTATTATCATCAAGTATATAGAGATTGTGAGATAGAGATTAGTGGAGGAAAATTGGTGGTGGATCGATGCCTTTGAAGATGGGAGGATTGGATGTGATCCTAGGTATGGACACATTAGAGAGGTATCATGTTACTTTAGATTGTAAATGTAAGGCGGTGGAGTTTGAGCTAGAGGATAGCGAGGAAAGTGATACTCATGGGAGATAGAAAAGTCAGTCCACCTCGGGTTATTTCAGTATGATGGCGAGAGAATGATGAGCAAGGGTGTGAGGCCTTTTGGCTTATGTGCTAGATATGGAGGCAGATAGAGGGAGGTTGGAAGACATTCCAAGAGTCGTGGAATTCCGGATGTCTTTCGAGGAATTGCCAGACTACCTCCTCCTAGGGAAATTGAGTTTCCATTGAGCTTCATTCAGCATTGCGCCGATCTCAATTCCGCTTTATCGGATGGCTCGGCAGAATTGAAGGAGCTTAAGGAGCATTGGAGGATCTTTTAGAGAAGGGTTATGTTAGGCGAGTTCTTCGCCTTGGGAGCTCGGTTCTTTTGTGAAGAAGAAAGATGGGTCGTTGCGGATGTGTGTGGATTATAGGAAGTTGAATCATGCCCTTTGTAAGAAACGGATATCCGCTCCGCGCATAGATGATTTGTTTGATCGCTTAAGGGCGAGAGTCTTTCAAGATAGACTTGAGGTCGGGTTATCATCGAGTTGAGGATTAAGGAGACCGATGTGTCAAAAGCGCTTTTAGGACGAGGTATGGCCACTTTGAGTTTTTGGTTATGCCTTTCGGGTTAACGAATGCTCCTGCGGTCTTTATGGATTTGATGAATAGAGTCTTGAGTCCTTCTTAGATCAATTTATCATCGTCTTCATTGATGATATATTGGTCTATTCTAAGAGTGATGAGGAGCATGAGGATCATTTGATGGTTGCCTTGGAGACATTGAGGAAGAATGAGTTGATGCCAAATTCGATAAATGCTAATTTTGGCTAAGGAAGTGGTATTTTGGGGCATGTGATCTCGAGCAAGGAGTGCATGTGGATCCGTAAAGATAGAAGGCGTGGTTAAATGGGAAGCGCCAAAGAATGTAGTGAAGTGAGAAGTTTCTTGGGATTACCTGGATATTACTGGGAGGTTTGTGGAGGGCTTTTCCTTGATAGCTTCTCCACTTTCCAAGTTGACAAGGAAGAATCAAAATTTGAATGGTGAGGAGTGCGGGGTAGTTTGAGGAGTTGAAGAAGCGGCTTACCACCGCACCGATTCTCGACATTGCCTTCGGTAATGATGGGTACATTGTGTACAAATGATGCCTCAGGAAGGGTTTAGGGTGTGTATTAATGCAAGGAGAGAAAGTGATTGCTTATGCCTCAAGCGATTGAAGCCTTATGAGATGAACTATCCGATCCATGACTTGGGTTGGCTGCTATAATCTTTGCATTGAAGATTTGGAGACATTATCTATATGGAGTTACCACTAGGATATTCTACGATCATAAGAGCCTTAAATACTTGTTGACCCAAAAAGAGCTGAATTTGAGGCAGAGGCGATGGTTAGAGTTGCTAAAAGATTATGACTTGGTGATGACTACCATCCGGGAAAGCTAATGTCAGTGGTGATGCATTAAGTAGAAAGTCCACCATGGCACATGTGGAGACAATGTACCTTCCTTTTTTGAAGGATTTAGCGGACTTGATGTGATGTTGAGGCAAGATGGGCTGAGTGTATTTTGGCAAGTTTCAGGTGAGGCCGGTCTTTGAAGGAGAAGATCAAGGAATTTCGGGATCGGGATGAGTACTTGAGTAAGCTTTAGGAAGAGATAAAGAATGGAAAGCCGTCTAATGTAGAGGTAAAGGAAGATGGATTGATGGTTGTGGGTAGTAGATTGTGTGTTAAGGCAAGTTAGAGTTGAGGGATGAAATTCTTGATGAGGCGATAATGCTCCTTATGCAATGCATCCAGGAGTTCTAAGATGTATCGAATTTGAAAGAGCATTTCGGTGGAAAGGAATGAGGAAAGATGTAGCAGAGTATGCTAAAGATGTTTGGTGTGCCAAGTTAAAGTGAACACGAAGCACCTTGAGCAAGCTTAATCCTTGCCTATTAGGAGTGGAAATGGGAAAAGATAACTATGGATTTTCGATGGGATTCTTTGAGGTCTGGCAGGAAGCATGACGCTATATGGGTGATTGTGGATAGGTTGACTAAGTCACTCACTTCTTGCCGATTAATCGATGATTCTTTGAATATTTTGGCTAAGAAGTATGTGGATGAGGTGATCGACTTCATGGGATTAGAGTTCGATAGTGTCCGATAGGGATCCTAGGTTTACCTCAGATTTTGGGAGAGTTTGCAGGAGGCTTTGGGGACTCGATTACATTTTAGTCTGACTTTCCATCCGCAGACCGATGGACGATCGGAGAGGACCATTCAGACTTTGGAGGCAATCTTTGAGGGCTTGTGCTTTGGATTTCAAAGGTTAGTGGGATGATCACCTACCTTTGATTGAATTAAACACAACAATTCCTATCACTTTCGGGAATTGAGATGGCGCCTTATGAAGCCTTGTATGGTAGGAGATGTAAAACTCCTATATGTTGGGATGAGGAAGGTGAAAGAAAGGTTGTGGGGCTGAGTTAGTGCAGTCACGATTGATAAGATAAAGCTAGTGAAGCAGAGGCTTAAAAGCTCAAGATCGGATGAAGAGCTATTCGGATGCCCATAGGAAAGAGATGGAATTTGAAGTGGGTGAGAAGGTGTTTCTTAGAGCTTCTCCATGGAAAGGCATTTTGAGGTTTGGTAAGAAAGGTAAGCTTAGCCCGAGGTATATAGGCCCATCTGAGATCATTGAGAGGATTGGGCCTTTGGCTTATAAGTTAGATTTGCCATCGGAGTTGTCTAAGATTTATAATGTATTCCATGTGTCGATCTTTGAGGAGATATAGGTCGGATCCTTAGCATATAGTTCAACCTTGAAGTTCAGTTGAGAGAGGATTTGAGTTATGAGGAGCAACCGGTGGAGATCTTAGATTCAAAGGAAAAGTGCTAAGGAATAAGATTGTGAAGTGGTTAAGGTCTTGTGGAGGAACCATTAACCGAGGAGGCTACTTGGGAACCCTTGGAAGCCATGAGGAGAAGTATCCCTACCTCTTCATGGACTCAGGTAAGAATTTCGAGGAGGAAATTCTATTAGGAGGGGAGAATTGTTGGGCCCCGAAAATTTTTATTTTATTTTATTTTATTTGAATTAATTAATTATTTATTTATTTATGGATTTATTCGCTAATTATTTTATTTTGTCTTAATTGATTTAATTATGTGTTTATGTAAATATTTTTATGTTGGGCTTGGAAATTAGAAGTTAGAAATTAAATGAAAGCTTGGGCTTAATATTGGAAAGTATGGGTTTAGGTAAATGGATTAAGTAGAAGGAGGATTAATAATAAGTGGGTTTGGTGGAAGTAGGCCTTGGGAGGTGGAGGCCCAAAAGCCTTTATGTAGGGAAAGCCAAAACTATGTAGTTTTGGTGTAGGATGAATTAAAGGAATTAAAGAAGAGTTAAAGGAAGAGGAGGAGAAGAGAGTGTCGTAGAATCCAAAGGAGAGGAGAAGAGAAGGAAAGCGTGAGCTAGCCAAGGAAGAAAGGAAGAGAGAAAATCGTGGGAGGCTTATGGAGAAGAATAAAGAAGGAGAAAAGAAGAGAAATCAAGAGCTTAAGGTAAGTATCTATCTTCCTTTGAGTTAGATTCAAGAAATGGGATGAAATGAAGGTTAGGGTTTGTGTAGGAATGAAGAAAGAAAGAAGAGATGAGTGGTTTTGTGATTAGAAGCTAGGGTTGGTTGTTTTAGCTTAAATGGGCTATGGGTAGGTTAGGTTTAAGACTTCGTTATCGATTTATCGATTCTTGAATGTTTCGACTTTTCCAATGAGTTTCGAAATGTGTTTTATTGAAGGGAACCAAGGAAACCTCACTCAAGAGAGAGAGGAAGAGCAATCGTGAATCCGGATTTCCGACGATAGGTGGGTAACATCTTTATAGTTATTGTGTAATGGGCAAAGCCCTATGTGTGCTATCTTGTTATACTATGTGCAAATTGAAAATGAAATTTTGTGTTTTGAGAGGAAAGAATGGAACTTTGATGCTTTGAAAGAGTGCGATAAGCATAAAATGTGAACCTTGTGTTTTGATATGTGAGCATATTGATTGTGTTTGGGCGAGAGAGAACCCCTTTGTGAAGTCACGTGCACGTTGACCCCCATTAACCTTCTCCCGGCTGCCTGCTTTAGGCTTACGAGATCCAAAAGAAAAAAAATGGACTCGTCGTGATTACGGTAAACTTCGGTTTCCGTCGTGTCTATGGAACTCTCGAGCCAATTGTGTGCATTTCATCATTTATAAGTGTTTATGATGCATAAGATGGGTGTTAGTTGCAAGATGATTCTATGTTATGCCTTGTGTGATGAGTTGAGTAAATTGTGAGTTAGGTGATAAAGTTGAGTTTTCAACCTATTATGTAAATTGCTAATGCTTTGGATTATTAATTGTGTGTGTGTGGCTCATTATGTGATGGCTATAAATTTGTTAGCCATCGGCCGTGTTAGCTCACCCCATTCTCCTCCTCGGTGAAAATTCAAGTTGAGAGTTGAACCTTGCAAGGCATCGACATCACTCCAAGAACTTAGGAACTTTTGTATTAAGTTAATAACTAGCTTTTGGAATAGCTTTGTAAGCATATTGATCATTGAGCATCTCATCTTTTGTGTTTTGTACTTGATTTTGATGAATATGCCAATATGTAACCAAAGCTATGCATGAATCTTTCTTATGATTGGAAAAGAGAATGAGAGCTCTAGTACTCTCTTCATTATATGTTTTGTTGATTTGTGACCTATGTGTGAAGCATGTGTACCATTCTTTTAAGTTTGGAGATTTACATTGGGTGTCTGCTTTGGGTTTTGCCTTGAAAGAGCTTCTGGAAAATTTCCAGGTTAGGAGTTGTAAAAGTTTTGTAAATTCGGTATGTTGCATTTTCCGATATTTACGTGTTGTTAGAGGATTGTATGGGAGCTTTATGACTCCTTGAGAGTGATAGGCGAGCTGTAGGGTTCTTCTAAGATGTTTATAAGCTATTTATGAGGATTAAAATGGTAGGTGTGAGTGGTTAGAATTAAATGTAGGTCTGTCAAATGATGATTTTAGACAGAACCTTTGTGACCATTTTGACCCTTATAGAGTTGGAATTTGGGTCAGTGATCTTCATGAAAAATGTAGATATTTCTTTTCTCTATAAAATAGGCACCAATTTTGTTAAATTTGGAGTTCGAATGGAAAGTTATGACCTTTGCAAGTGGAGCTGCTTTAGAGCAAAACCGACGATGATCTTGTAGCAAAAACCAGACGATGCCATCAGAAAAAACCGGATGATGCATTTGTAGCAAAAAACCAGGACGATGCCTCAGTAGCAAAAAACCAGGCGATGCATCTGTAGCAAGAACCAGACGATGCCTTTGTAGCAAGAACCAGACGATGCATCAGAAGCAAGAACCGACGACGATAATCGTAGCAAGAACGAGACGATGCCTTTAAGCAAGAACCGGACGATGCCTTTATGGCAAGAACAGACGATGACGCATCAGAGCAAGAACCGACGATGCATTGTAGCAAGAACCAGACGATGCATCAGTAGCAAAACCAGGCGATGCATCAGTAGCAAAAACCAGACGATGCATCAGTAGCAAAAACCGGACGATGCATCAGAAAGCAAAAACCAGACGATGCATCAAAGCAAAACCAGACGATGCATCATGGCAAAAACCAGACGATGATCATGGCAAAAACCAGACGATGTTATTGTACCAAAAATCAGGCGATGTTACTGTTCATCTCCGTCTGATTTTTGCTGAGGATGACATCATCTCCGTCTGATTTTTTGCTAAGGATGACGCGTCATCTTCGTCTCATTTTATCGTCTGCTTTTGTCTTACGACCCCTCTTCCTCCTTTTGGCCATAACTTTTGCACGGACCTCCGATCAATCTCATTCTCGAAGCATTGGATTTCTAAAAGATTTTTCTACCTTTCTATACTGGACTTATCAGATTTTCTTTCAAATTGAAAATGGTGGTTTGAAGCGAAGCATGGCGATCGATTGATAAGGGCTGACTATGCTTTAGAATTTTAAAATATCTTGAGCTATAGAGCTCCGATCAAAGCGATTCTTGTTTTAAATTAAACTAGAGGCATAAACCTACAAGTTTTATGAAGAGACCGATCAGTGATTAAGCCTTTAAGATTTTCAAATGCTTACCAAGTCGGTAGTGCTCGGTTTTGATTGTTTTCTTGAGATAGTGTTTTTAGTAACATCTTCATTCCTAACCCGAATTGAGCGATTCGATTGCGTTGGAATCGTGAGATCCGAGGATCATTTTTATCAAGAGCTAACCCCGAATTTTTATAAAGTGAAAATTTTCCATATTTGTGATTAACATATGTGTTCGGTTGTGGGTCTTCTACGCTGGATGGGTCCGAATGTTGGGCTTCGGAGACGGGGTCCAACACACCAGCTCCAACGTTTTGCTTCAACGTGTCTTCTTCAACTCCACCAGCTGTCCACGTTGCTTCCTTGCATGAATGCCACCAGCTAACAACGTTATTTTCCTCCTTTTTCCAGCCAAATCGTTTTTTCTCCAGCTGCCTTGCGTGAATGGGAGTCTTCAGGAGCAGCCCCTTTTAACGTCCCCTCTTGCTTGCCTTGGTCTCCACCAGCTCAACGTGTTTCCTCCACCAGGTTGCTTCAAAGTCTCAAGCCCTAGCCTCAAGAATGTTGCGCCACCGGTGACTTTGTTGTTGTCCCTTTGCCATCAAGCACCATCTACAGCGTTATTGCTCACCACCGGTGCTTAATGGAGAGTATGGAATGTTTTTCTAAGTGTTTGGTCCACCTTAATCACGTTCTTATGCACTTCCTTCCTCTCTAACCAGCTGCCAACGATGTTGCTTCACCTTTTCTTTCTCCACCGACTTGTAACGTTGTTGCTCTTCAACTCACCAACTTCAACTCCACCAAGTGCTCTTGTGTTTGTTCTACCCACCAGCTAACTTGTTGTTACATCCAGACGTTGGTCTCTATTCCAGTGCTTCAACTCTTTCTCCCGCAACGTAGCTACTTCCTCTGTTGCTCTTGTATATAACACCCTTCACTCTCCACTCAACTCCCACATGCTTCACGTTCTTTTTCTCTCCAGTTTTCTGTTAACGCCCAGCCTCTTTTTTTTCTCTTCTTTTCACAGCACACACTCCACTCTCCAAGTTAACGCTACCTCCCTCTTCCTTCTGCTCACTCTTCTCTTCTTATCCCCCTCTAACACTTTACTCCCATCATCAGCCCATCATGTAACGTGATCTCCTCTTTCCACTCTTTATTTTTCTCCTATTTTTCTCCTTGGCAGATGCGTTCTCTAGCTGGTCAGCATGGACATCTTTAATGGATTTCTAATTGTCTTCTTCTTTTTCCAGCTGCCTTCTTCAGCTCTTTTCTCCCTTTTTTTCTGTTAACCAGCTCATGCTCTGTTGTCCCTAGCTAACACCACCTGCTGCCTCCATGTGTTGCCAACGACCTCCATTATCCAACCATCCTTCTTTTATCTACACCTGCTTCTTCGTTGTCTTCATTCCAGCAGCAATGTCCCTCTTTATTCTCCTCTAGCCTGGTGTGGTGTAAGCATGGATCTCTTTCCTTTTTGGTGAATTGCGTTGAGCTCTCCAGCTGCTTCTCTTCATGTGTGGTTTTTGGCTGTTCCCATTTTGTGTAACGTTGAGAGCTCAAATATGTAGTGAGTGGAGAGTTGGTTACCAAATGGAGCACCCCCCCCCTTTTCTACTGTTGCGTGATTTTTAAAACCTTCAGCCTTACTCACTTACGCCATCATTTTGGTTTGTAGTGTGATTAGACAATTAATGTTGGTCCTCTTTCTGCCTTGTTGTGATGTTGGTGGAGCCTTCCCTTTTGGTGTAGCATGTGTACCTAAAATTAAAATAAATAACTCTTAATTAGTACACTTTAAATATTAAATGGACAATAGTTTAGCAAATTATGTATCAAAAATTAATACAAAAATATCCATTAACAACACCCCCACACTTGAATTGTTGTTTGTCCTCAAGCAACTTGCTTAGGTCACAATCAACATATTCTGTCATTTTATTTTCAACGAAAATTAAGTGTTTGCAATCCCTCAAAATTCGGTGAACTTAAGTATCAAGCTACTACATGTATCATAATATGTTCATCAATACACATAAACAAAATCAAAGATAGATACATGTGATCAAAAGCAAGCATAAAATTAAAATGAACTTTTCTCACGATATTCACTCATGTCGCTCAAGTGTATAAGGGTTGTGTTTCGCTCAAAACTTCCTCTAAGAGATTACACTACCATTGGCTTGCAAATTCACCTATTTTTTTTACTACATAGAGTACATGCCATTATGGATCAAAAGGGCTTTTATTCAGGGTTGTAATGGGGTTTAGGTTCAGGTGAGGTAAAAAGAACAAAGACTGCTCACAAGCATTCACAAAGTACTAAGTGACGTGGGACAATTAAAAAAAACTTTTGAAATTTACATACAGAAATACGAGACTACAACTACTAAACTATCAAACGCTACTGGGTTTGATTTGTTTTTTTAATTTTTGATTTTTTGATTTTTTGATTTTTCTTTTTCTTTTTTTGTTTGTAACAATAAATATAAAAGAAGATAGCATATCAAAAATCAACAACAATTGGGTAGATGTGACTTTAAAACATCTCAGTTCAGCGTATAAAACAAAAGTCCCTAAATCAAGGAATCAAATACTTAGTACTTTATTCAACTTGTGAAAGGGTAAGGCTAAAAGTTTTCAAGTTTAATGCAATGCGATTAATACGAAAACAACAAGGTCAAAGGCTCAAAGGGGGTAACAAAGGAAAAATAACTTGGTGGGTTATTTAAGCTAAAGGGTAAAAACAAAGAAGGCCTTTATCATGTCCATAAAGCATGTAACTAGCAGTATCAAACAGGTTCAGAGCAAGTTCTGAAGGTAATCTACATAGGGAAGCATCACACATGACAAAGAAAATAAATGACTATGAGATGCAGTCATATGGCTCAAAACCTCACAAATGTTTAAATGAAAATCCATTAAAATTTCATACATTGCCTCATCACTCAGCATCAGTTATTAACTAAGTTTATGCAATTGACTACTTGAATTAATCCACATGCTTCATTATCCTCTCAAGCTGCCTAATCCAAGTTCATACAAACAACTCAATTTTCCATCCAACTATTTTGACAGAATCATATGATCAAATTCAACACAAATATGACCCAAGTTAGCTACCAGAAGATTCGCAACCATTCAAGTGTGTATCTCTCAACATCAACATCAATATCAATATCATCAACATCATCATGCACATAATCTCAATCCCCCCACACTTAATAGGAACATGGCCCCTAATTTTCATGTAGTCAACAATCAAACACAGAGCGGGGAAAGAGAAAGAAGAAACTTCCCTGACAAATTATCAGCTAAGAATCTCTTTTTTTTTTTTTTGCCACCAACCACGCAAACCTAAAGAAAACTCAAAACAACTTAAAGAAATGCATTAAAAGAAACATAAAGGAAACAACGAGAAAAGACAAGAAAGAAAACTACAGTCCTACCGGAAAACATGCACCGCGATCAAGGAGGCGAAGTGTCATGAAAAGACAATCGATCCTCAGAGTTACCCACAAACTTGGGCGTATACAATTTAGCCCGTTGTCCATTTACCTTGAATGAATTTTCATTTTCTCGTTTTACCTCAAGGACCCCAAAAGGAAGGACTTGAATCACAGTGAATGGACCATACCACCTCGACTTAAGCTTCCCTGGAAAAAGACGAAGACGGGAGTTGTAGATTAATACCTGGTCGCCTACCTTAAAGTCTCGGTGGAGAATCTTCTTGTCATGCCACTTCTTCACACGTTCCTTATACAACTTCGAATTGTTATAAGCATCCAAATGAAATTCTTCAAGCTCATGAAGTTACATAAGTCTCTTAGCACCTGCAGCAGACAAATCAAAGTTAAGAAATTTAGTAGCCCAGTATGCACGATGCTCTAACTCAACTGGAAGATGACAAGATTTCCCATATACTATCTTGAATGGTGACATGCCTATGGGTGTTTTAAATGCGGTCCTATATGCCCACAGTGCATCATCAAGCTTTAAAGACCAGTCACGCCTAGAAGCATTAACAGTTTTTTCTAGTATTTTCTTTAATTCCCTGTTTGAGACTTCAACTTGTCCACTAGTTTGGGGGTGGTACGGAGTAGCAACCTTATGGGTTACCCCATACTTAGCTAACAACGAATCAAAAAGTTTATTGCAAAAATGTGACCCCCTATCACTAATGATAGCCCTAGGTGTGCCAAAACGTGTAAAAATATTCTTCTTCAAAAATTTAACAACACGTCTAGACTCATTTGTAGGCAATGCCTCTGCTTCTACCCATTTGCTAACATAATCAACAGCAACCAATATATATTGATTAGAGAAAGACTTAGAGAACGGTCCCATGAAGTCTATTCCCCAAACATCAAAAACTTCACAAACAAGAATGTTAGACAATGGCATGTCATGTCTCCGACTAATGTTTCCGACCCTTTGACACCTATCACAAGATTTGACAAATGTAAATGCATCCTTAAATAAAGTGGGCCAATAGAAACCACACTCTAAAACTTTATGAGCTGTCCTAGATGCACCATAATGTCCCCCAGCCTCTCTAGAATGACAATGATGTAACACAGAGGACATTTCCTCTTCAGGAATGCAACGCCTAACAATACCATCCACACAAATCTTGTATAGCAAAGGATCATCCCAAAGATAGTACCTTACCTCAGACAAAAATTTTTTCTTTTGAGCATGAGAAAGATCAGGGGGATAGATATTACCAGCAAGGTAGTTTACATAATCTGCAAACCATGGAATGACCGTCATAACCATCAGATGCTCATCAGGAAAAGTCTCCTGAATGTCCTTCTTTGTTGCACTCTCCATGGCAGCTTCATCCAACCTTGATAGGTGATCAGCTACAAAATTCTCAGTCCCCTTTTTATCTCTCAGCTCAATGTCAAATTCCTGCAAAAGTAACACCCAACGAATTAGTCTTGGTTTAGCATCGGGTTTTGTCATCAAGTATTTCAAGGCTGCATGATCAGTATACACAATCACTTTAGACAAAACCAAATATGAGCGAAACTTGTCAAAAGAAAACACAACCGCCAACATCTCTTTTTTCGTGGTGGTATAATGGCGTTAATGCATGGTTTAGTGTCCTACTTGCATAAAAAATGGGGTGAAAGATCTTACCTCGTCTTTGGCCTAAAACAAAGACCCATCGCATAATCACTTGCATCACACATTAATTCAAAAGGAAGAGACCAATCAGGAGATATAAGAATAGGCGCAGTCACAAGCATATCCTTTAACAATTGAAAAGATGTCAAACATTTATCGTCAAAATTAAACACAACATCTTTTTCAAGCAATCCACTTAAAGGTTTAGCAATTTTAGAAAAATCCTTAATGAACCTACGGTAAAAACCAGCATGGCCTAAAAAACTTCTAATGGATCTAACATTGTTCGGTGGTGGAAGTTTCTTAATGACATCAACTTTTGCTGGGTCTACCTCTATACTCTTGCTAGAAATCTCGTGACCTAAAACAATGCACTCCTGTACCATGAAATGCCATTTTTTTCTCAATTAAGCACTAAATGGGTCTCTTCACACCGAATTAGGACTTTCTCTAAGTTATCCAAGCATGCATCAAATGAAGTACCAAACATAGAGAAGTCATCCATAAAAATTTCAATGCAAGATTCAAGCATATCAGAAAAAATAGCCATCATGCATCTTTGAAATGTAGCCGGAGCATTGCATAACCCAAAGGGCATGCGTCTATAGGCAAATGTACCATAGGGACATGTAAAAGTTGTTTTCTCCTGATCTTCCAGGGCTACAGGAATCTGCAAATATCCACTATATCCATCTAAGGCACAATAAAAGTCATGTCCAGCTAATTTCTCAATCATTTGATCAATGAAAGGTAAAGGAAAATGATCTTTCCTGGTGGCGTCATTCAACTTCCTATAATCTATGCACATTCTCCAGCCAGTTACCTTCCTAGTAGCTATTAATTCATTTTTCTCATTTTCAACCATAGTGGTGCCTCCTTTCTTTGGCACTACATGCATAGGACTAACCCAACCAGAATCAGAAATGGGATAGATAATACCTGCATCTAGAAGCTTTACTACCTCATCTTTCACTACCTCCTTCATGTGTGGGTTAAGTCTCCTCAGGGGCTGCACTATCGCCTTGCTTCCATCTTCCATGAAAATGTGGTGTGTGCAAAAAGAAGGGCTTATACCCTTGATGTTTGTTATGGACCACCCAATTGCCTTTTTGTGGTCCCGCAGTACCCGCAATAACTGCTCCTCCATAGCACCTGACAAACAAGAAGAAATGATAACCGGTAAGTGCTCAGGTAGATTGAGATAAACATATTTCAAATGACTTGGAAGAGTTTTAAGGTCAAGAGAAGGAGGCTCTTCAATTGAAGGCTTCAGAAATAGCTTGGCTTGACGTTGGAAAGGCTCGTATGCTCTATAATGTGTCCAATATGCCTGCTCCAACTCATCTGCAATTTCCTCCAACTCTTCTTGCAATTCTTCCCCTAACTCGTCAATTGTTCCTTGCACTTCCTCTTCCAACAAATCTGCACAAACAATAGAAGAATCATCAGTATCAGAAGAAGAAATATCAATAAAGTGGCAAGAGTCAAGAGTAGCAGGATGCTTCATAGCATTGAACACATCAAACACTAGTTCTTCATCTTGAAGTCTCAAGATGAGCTTTCCACGTTGTACATCGATGATGGTCCGTGCAGTGGCCATGAAAGGTCTCCCAAGAATGATAGGGATGTCTATATCTTCCTCCATCTCAAGGACTAAAAAATCCACCGGGAAGATGAACTTCTCGACCTTGACCAATACATCCTCAATGATTCCCCTCGGATAGGTGATTGACCTATCTGCCAGCTGAAGCGAAATAGTTGTGGGTTTGGGCTCCGCCAATCCTAATTTCCTGAAAACAGAAAGAGGCATCAAATTAATGCTTGCGCCCAAATCCATTAAAGCTTTATCTATATTTAAATCACCAATAACACAAGGAATAGTAAAACTCCCTGGATCCTTAAGCTTCGGTGGTAGCTTTCTCGACAATATGGTAGAGCACTCCTCATTCAGTTTCACCGTGGCATACTCCTCAAGCCTCCTCTTGTTAGACAAAATTTCTTTTAAAAACTTCGCATAAGAAGGCATCTGCGCTATGGCCTCAACAAAAGGAATGTTTATATGCAATTTTTTAAATATCTCAAGAAAACAACCAAATTGCTTATCTAATTACGTACCTTTCAATCTTTGAGGATAAGGAATCCGAGGTCTTACCGGATGTGTGATGGGATCAGCAAATAACCTTGGATGGTCCTCCTTTTCAGCTGGTGCTTCTGTGGCCTCCTTTCCACTTTCCCAACTCTCATCTTCTTCACTCTTTTCTACTTCTTTGCCCTTCTGCTTCTTCTGAACTTCTTCAAGTTGTCTACCACTCCTCAATAAAATTGCCTTTGCATGTTCTCTCGGGTGAACCCGAAGGTCTTTCCTTCAACAAACTTGCAATCTGGCTCATCTGATTCTCCAAATGTCTGATAGAAGATTCTTGGTTTTGCATCCTAACCTCGGTGGTAGATATGTACTTCGACAGTAGGTCTTCGAGATTAGATTTCTCTGGTGGTACAGGATTAGGAGCCTTGAAACCTGAGGGTGGAGGTGGTTATCTCTGAACATTGGATGACTGTGGTTGTGCCACCTGATCATTCCGCTAAGAAAAATTTGGATGATTCCTCCATCCTGGATTGTAGGTATTAGAATATGGGTCCAATCGTTGTCTGTTATAATTGCCCACATAATGGGCCTCTTCAGTCTCTTGAGCAAAAGGATTCCCAACTTGACACTCAGAAGATGCATGGGAATCTCCACCACAATGTTCACAAACAGCACAACTCCTTAATGAAGAGCTAGCTCCTCCTCTCACACTGTGCATCAAATTATCTAATTTCTTCGTCAGAACATCCATCTGAGCAGATAAAGCCACTGTATTGTCTACTACACGAGCTCCTGTAGGTCGCTTGGGATGCCTTTCTGAATGATATTGAAAATTGCTAGTGGCCATCTCATCAATCAACCTGTAGGCTTGATCTGGCGTTTTCCTCATTAAACTACCTCCTGCGGCAACGTCTATGGTACTCCTGGTCGATGGGTTCATTCCTGTATAAAAAGTATTGACTTCTTTGCCATGTAGAGAACCCATGACTAGGACACTGTGTCAACATATCCCGAAATCGCTCCCACGCTTCATATAAACTTTCATTTTCATACTGGGTGAAGGAAGTGATCTCATTCTTCATCTTTGCAACCTTGGCAGGAGGAAATTTTTTTGCCAAAAATAACCTCATCATCTCATCCCATGTAGTAATCGATCCCGACTGCAAACTAGCCAACCATGCTCTGGCCTTATCCCTTAGAGAAAATGGGAATAACCTTAATCTCACTGCGTCTTCCGATACTCCATTCTGCTTGAATAAATCACAAATATCCACAAATGTCCCCAAATGGGTGTTCGGATCCTCCAAAGGCAATCCGCCAAATTGAGATGCTCTCACCATGGATGTAATGCTGTGAGGAATCTCAAAACTCGCAGCTGTGATCGTCGGCCGTATAATGGGAGGCATGGGTCTATTGTTGTGCCCCATTGTCAAATCCATCATAGTTAACTCCCTTCTCTCTTCAGTATGTGGCATCAACCTCTCCTCGTGTTGATCCATCTCTGAAAACTGCTCTTCTCTAGTCCTTTCTGCTGAAGTACTACTCCGAGCCAATCTGGTTTCCTTACGCAACCTGCGAGCAGTTTTTTCAATTTCAGTATCTAATAGCAAATTCTCAGGCTTTTGGCCACGAGTGAGCATAAACAAAATAGAACAAAATAAAAATAATAACAAACCTAAGGATGAAAAATAAAACACTCGAAATAAAGCAATCAAACAAACAACTAAAATACGCAAATAAACAACAAAGAAAAAATTAAATCTGAAACAATTAATACCGTCTAATTTAATGACTCAAAATCAGAAATTTTTTCCCCGGCAACGACGCCAAAAACTTGTTGCGGTCTAAACAAAAAAATTAAATTTTATCTAAACCAATTAGAGGCAAGTGCACCCCGTCGACAAGTAATATAAAACGGTGAGAACCGGATATCGTACCCAAGGAAAAAAAATTCCAACACGTAAGACAATTAAATTAAACGATTAAAAATTACTCAGACGATCTAAAATTGATTGATTTAAAATAAAATAAAATAAAATAAAACGATGAAAAATTAATTAGACGATCACGAGTTGATTGATTTAAAAATAAAATAAAATAAAATAAAACGATCAAGAAAATATGAAAATTGCAAGGTATGAATTAAAACGACTAGATTTAATCAATTGACAAAAGTTCGGTTAAGGTATCAGATTTTAATTGGATTAGACATTTAAAATAAAATTATAATGGTAGATTGATTTAGGAAATACTTCACTTAAGCAAGTTAAAACCAATGTTCAGGGTGTTCTCTTCTCTTTTAAATCCGAGTCACTACTTGGTCCATAGATAATTCGGAATAAAAGGCGGTAAATACAAGAAGCCTAAAATTAAGTTCGTTAATTCTAGGTATCCTCACACAAGATCCTAAGGTTGGTCTACACTTTAGGCTCAAGTATGTCGCTTGATTAATTTTCCGACAAATTAAATCCCATTGGTTGTGGCATTTAATCATCTAAGGTCTTTAATCTAGGTGATCAAGCTAAATTAAGACTAAATATGCATTCAATCAAGCAAAAATCAAGACCACAAAAATTATCCTAATCCAATTTCAATCTTAACCTTAACCGAAAAGAAAAAAATTACTCACACATATTTATCAATGAAATATAAATCATGGTCATAATATATGTTTGCATTAATTAAAATCACACAATTAAAATAAATACGGAATTAAAAATAAATTAAGAAAATAAATTAAAACACCCATTTTTGTTGCGGCTGTATTCTTTCACGCTTCTGTCTTCAGTTGCAATTCTCTTATGTATTCCTGTCCACGAACATCCACGCTGTCTCCAATTTAAGCAGTGGTGTGGCGACTTTCTCCATCAGAATGCTTCATTTTTCTTCTCTTGAATCCCATCACTCTCTTTTACTCTTTTGTTTTATTTCCATCATCTACTGCCAACGTCACTTACACCTAGCTGCTGCCAACGTCACTTCTATGTCTTCATAAATTTTTCTCTCTACTGCCACCAGCTCCAACGTTTTGCTTCAACGTGTCTTCTTCAACTCCACCAGCTGTCCACGTTGCTTCCTTGCATGAATGCCACCAGCTAACAACGTTATTTTCCTCCTTTTTCTAGCCAAATCGTTTTTTCTCCAGCTGCCTTGTGTGAATGGGAGTCTTCAGGAGCAGCCCCTTTTAACGCCCCCTCTTACTTGCCTTGGTCTCCACCAGCTCAACGTGTTTCCTCCACCAGGTTGCTTCAAAGTCTCAAGCCCCTAGCCTCAAGAATGTTGCGCCACCGGTGACTTTGTTGTTGTCCCTTTGCCATCGGCACCATCTACAACGTTGTTCAAGCCACCAGCTGCTTAATGGAGAGTATGGAATGCTTTTCTAAGTGTTTGGTCCACCCTTAATCACGTTCTTATGCACTTCCTTCCTCTCTAACCAGCTGCCAACGATGTTGCTTCAGCCTTTTCTTTCTCCACCAGCTTGTAACGTTGTTCCTCTTCAACTCACCAACTTCAACTCCACCAAGTGCTGCTGTGTTTGTTCTACCCACCAGCTAACTTGTTGTTCTGTCCAGACGTTGGTCTCTATTCCAGCTGCTTCAACTCTTCTCCTGCAACGTAGCTACTTCCTCTGTTGCTCTTGTATATAACACCCTTCACTCTCCACTCAACTCCCACATGCTTCACGCTCTTTTTCTCTCCAGTTTTCTGTTAACGCCCAGCCTCTTTTTTTTCTCTTCTTTTCACAGCACACACTCCACTCTCCAAGTTAACGCTACCTCCCTCTTCCTTCTGCTCACTCTTCTCTTCTTATCCCCCTCTAACACTTTACTCCCATCATCAGCCCATCATGTAACGTGATCTCCTCTTTCCACTCTTTATTTTTCTCCTATTTTTCTCCTTGGCAGATGCGTTCTCCAGCTGGTCAGCATGGGCATCTTTAATGGATTTCTAATTGTCTTCTTCTTTTTCTAGCTGCCTTCTTCAGCTCTTTTCTCCCTTGTTTTCTGTTAACCAGCTTATGCTCTGTTGTCCCTAGCTAACACCACCTGCTGCCTCCATGTGCTGCCAACAACCTCCATTATCCAACCATCCTTCTTTTATCTACACCTGCTTCTTCGTTGTCTTCATTCCAGCAGCAATGTCCCTCTTTATTCTCCTCACCTTTGGTGTGGTGTAAGCATGGATCTCTTTCCTTTTGGTGAATGCGTTGAGCTCTCCAAATGCTTATCTTCATGTGTGGTTTTTGGTCGTTCCCATTTTGTGTAACGTTGAGAGCTCAAATATGTAGTGAGTGGAGAGTTGGTTACCAAATGGAGCACCCCCCTTTTTCTACTATTGCGTGATTTTAAAACCTTGAGCCTTACTCACTTACGCCATCGTTTTGGTTTGTAGTGTGATTAGACAATTAATGTTGGTCCTCTTTCTGCCTTGTTGTGATGTTGGTGGAGCCTTCCCTTTTGGTGTAGCATGTGTACCTAAAATTAAAATAAATAATTCTTAATTAGTACACTTTAAATATTAAATGGACAATAGTTTAGCAAATTATGTATCAAAAATTAATACAAAAATATCCATTAACAAATCACTCCGAATTTTATCCTTAGCAGACCTAGGCAAATGATCAGGCAAATAACCAGTAGCTAAAAAGTTCACAATATCAGCATACCAGGGTAACAAGGATCCTGTGCGTGATCGCGGATAGGCTTCTTGTACAGCAAAGAGTTGTTAGTCTGGAAATTGATCTTTGATTGGGAGAAAATCTGGATCGAGCGTGGGAATTCGGCTAAGATGATCAGCGACTAGGTTCTCGCACCCCTTCTTGTCCTTTATTTCCAAGTCGGACTCTTGGAGAAGTAGAATCCACCGAATCAGTCTCGGCTTCACGTCCTTTTTCGAAAGGAGGTACCTCAAAGCTGCATAATCAGAATAGACAATAACTTTAGTACCAAGTAAATAAGCACGAAATTTATCTAAAGCATAGACAATTGACAAAAGCTCCTTTTCAGTGGTAGTGTAGTTGCTCTAAGCACTGTCTAGCATTTTTGAAGCGTAATAGATCACGTGAGAGTGCTTGTTGATCCTTTGTCCTAGCACAGCACCCACTGCATAGTCACTGGCGTTGCACACAATCTTGAATGGATAGTCCCAATCTGGTGGTTGGATGATTGACACTGATACTAGCTTCTCCTTAAGTAGGTCGAAAGTAGACTTGCATTCATCGTCTAGCTCGAACTTTACATCTTTCTAGCGGAGCCGACATAAAGGTCTGGTGATCTTGGAAAAGTCCTTGATAAACCTCCTGTAGAAACCTGCATGGCCAAGGAAAGAACGCACTTCCACTTTTCATGGGGTAAGGTAAAGACTTAACTACATCTACCTTAGACTTATCAACTTCAATACCGTGCGTAGATACTATGTGACCTAGAATAAGACCCTTATCGACCATGAAGTGACATTTTTTGTAATTCAAAACCAAATTTGTCTCCATGCAACGTTTCAAAATCTTAGCAAGATTCGAGAGGCATTCATCGAAAGAGTTTCCATAAACCGTGAAGTCGTCCATAAGTACCTCTATTATATGCTCAACATAGTCAGAAAATATGCTTATCATACACCTTTGAAAGGTGGCCGGCGCGTTGCAGAGTCCAAATGGCATTCGTCGAAAGGCAAAAGTTCCAAAGGCACACGTAAGCGTCGTCTTCCTCGATCCTCGGGTGCCACCGGATCCGATAGAAACTTAAATATCCATCAAGACAACAAGAGTGAGTTTTTCCAACTAAACGTTCAAGCATTTGGTCAATAAAGGGGAAGGAAAAATTATCTTTCTTAGTAAGGGCATTGAGACCTCTATAGTCCATACACACCCTCCACCCATTTTGAACCCGAGTGGGGACTAACTCACCGTCCTGATTTTCAACAACTGTAATACCTGTTTTCTTCGGTACAACCTAAACTGGACTTACCCATTCACTATCAGATATTAGATAGATCATACCTGCGTCAAGGAGCTTAATGATCTCCTTTTTCACTACCTCAATCATTGGCAGGTTCAGTCTGCGCTGTGCTTCTCGGCGGGGTTTAGCACCCTCCTCCAAAATGATTTTATGCATGCATGTGGAGGGGCTCAGACCTTTGATATCAGCGATCGTCCATCCAATCGCCTCCTTGTACTCTCGAAGCACTCTAATTAGTTTCTCCTCTTCCAGGCCGTCGAGCATGTTGGATATGATCACAGGTAGGGTTTCACCATCACCTAAATATGCGTATTTCAAGTGCTCGGGAAGCTTTTTGAGCTCCAGCTTTGGGGCCTGCAAAATCGAGGGTAACAGTTTAGATTATGATCGTGACAGCTTAATAGGCACAAATTTCATACTTGTAGTCTTAAGAGCTTCCAGAGCGTAAACCAAATCAAGTATATCATCAGAAAATTCAAACCGATCAATAAATCTCCTAACTCTATCAACAGACATGCTATGACATAAAGCATAATTCAACTCATCATTATAATTTAAAGCAAAAACCTCATGAGTCAAATCTTCAATGATATCAACATTATAAACACAAGACACATCTTCAGCACGTTTCATGGCATTATAAACATTGAATTTCACCACTTCTCCATCAAACTCTAAAGTTAATGAACCACTATGCACATCTATCTTTGCCTTAGCCGTGCTAAGGAAAGGCCTACCCAACAAGATATCAGAAGATTTAGATGAACCATCATTTTCCATATCAAGAACAAAGAAATCAACAAGAAAAATTAATCCATTAACTTGAACTAGCACATCCTCTAAAACACCTTCAGAATAGACAATCTATCGATCTGCCAATTGAATTATAACTCCACTACTAGTTAATGGACCAAGACCCAGAGAAGTATAAACAACTAAAGACATCACATTAATAGAGGCTCCTAGGTCACACATAGCTTTACTTATACTAATATTCCCAATCTTGCAAGGAATGGAAAACATACCTTGGTCGCGACACTTAGGAGGTAATTTCCTCTGTAAGACAGCCGAAACATTCTCACCCGCACTCACCCTTTCATTACCTGTTAACTTACGCTTGTTTGTGCATAATTCCTTAAGGAATTTGGCGTAGCGCGGAACCTGTTTAATGGCCTCGAGGAGCGGGATGCTTACTTCAACTTTTTGGAATAACTCCATGATGCTTTTATCCTCCTTTTCCTTCTTGCTCTGAGCCAGTCTATGTGGGAATGGGGGTGGAACCACTAGAGGTTTGGGGTTATGAGGATTTTCAGCTGGACCTGAATCCTGTATGTGGTCACGTGTAAGTTCCCTTTCGGCTTCCTGTTTTGTCTCTGCACGGGAACCCCAGGCGTGGTCATGTTTAGGGTTCTTGTCGACTGGGGGCTGCAATTCCTTACCATTTCTTAAGACAATAGGGCTCACATTATACCTCAGGTCGAGTGTCTGAGACGGCAGCTTGCCTTGAGTCTCCATTTTGCTAACTGAGGATGCTATCTGGCTCATTTAAGTCTCTAGAGTCTTCATACTCTCTTCTATCTTTTGAAATCTGGTTGTGTCCTGTTGAAATTTCTCAGTATTAGTAGCTATCATACGGACAATTTCATCAAGAGGCTTACCTGAGCTCGAAGGTTGTTGCGATGGTGGTGGTCCGTGATGGAAGTTCTGTTGGTTCAGTTGGTTGTTAGCATAACTGAAATTTGGGTGGCTTCTCCAACCGGGGTTGTAGGTGTTTGAATAGGGATCAAACTTCCTCTGTTGGAACCCAATAGCATTCACATTCTCCGGTGTTTCATCATGGAGTGTTAGGCATGCATCGGTTGGGTGAGCTAGGCTAGTGCAGATGCCACACGCCCTCGCAAGTGGAGGAGTACCTACATTCAAATTCTGGACCAAAGTTGTTAGCAAAGATTTTACCTCATTGAGAGAAGTAACATTTACCTCGTTCACCCTTCGCGGTATATCTGGTCGAGCACCGAATTGCTGGGAGTTTGCTGCCATAGTTGATATCAACTCCCGGGCTTCGACGGAGGTTTTGCTGACGATGGCCCCGCCATCATTGGAATCAGACCCTCGTAGAAATACTGGATGATCAATTGTTCGGATATGCCATGCTACGGGCAGCTTGCTAAAATTCTCTTTTACCTCTCCCAATACTCGTCGAGGTTCTCTGAATCCTTCTGCTTAATGCCACATATTTCACGCCTGATGTTAACGGCTCGGGACGCTGGGAAATATTTCTCTAAAAACTGTCGGGACATCCCTTCCCAAGTGTTGATTGTCCCCGGAGGTAGGTAGTAGAGCCAGTCCTTGGCTGCATCGTGCAGCTAAAATGGAAAAGCTCTCAGTTTGATTTGGTCCTCCGTGACATTGCGGGACTTCATGGAAGTACAGACGAGGTGAAATTCCTTCAGATGCTTATTCGGATCCTCGTTTTCCAATCCACGGAAGGTGGGCAACAAGTGGATGAGTCCGGACTTCAACTTGAACCCCCTTCAAGTTCGGAAAGTACATGCATAGCGGATGTTGTGCTTGATGGGTCTACCCAAGTCCCGGAGGGTTACATTAAGAATCATATCCTGCGTGGTCACGGTTAAGCTTCCCTTGAGTTCTTTGTTCAAATTCAATCTCTTGTTCGTACTCTATTTCAGTATCCGACTCAACCGGGGTCAATAATCTACTAGCTTCTCCTTGCTTCTTCCTTAGTTTGCTCAACTTCCTCAGCCTCTTAGCAGTCTTTTCGATCTCAGGGTCATACAAGATGGAATCTCCCGTACGAATGTTCCTAGGCATAAAAAAAACAAAATCAATTAGTTACCAGTCTCCAGCAACGGCGCCAAAATTTGATGGGTGTCGAATCCACCAAAAATAATTCCCAAACACCAAACAGATATAAATTGTGCACAGTGGTAAATGGGGTCGATCCACAGAGAATGGAATAAATTGACTCTATTCAAATGCCAAAGAACGAATGAAATTAATTAAAAGGGGAGTTTTGGAGTTTTCTACTAAAACTACTAATTGAACTAATCATTAATGAATTATTAACTCAATTAATAAAATAACTATGATTCGGTTAACAAAGAAAGTAGATAAAATTGACTAACTCAATAAACGACAACTTAGCCAGGGAATTCCTAATTATTATACTTAGACCGCGATCATCGACTCAATTATTTTCTTTGGTTTAATAATATGTTAGCTATGGTTACCAACTACCTCTGGCTCCCTCATTTCTTCTTAATTTTAGAACAATCAAAGAAACTCCTTTAAACTATTCTCTAATTAACTAATAACCCCTTCGAGACTCTCTCCGAGATTCAATTAATTAACAGCATTAAACTCTAAAGAAACATTAACCCTGGCGATTACTGTGATTTGACTCATGCTTCATCTAGATAGATCGCAAGTTTCTTAACACAAAATCAGATAAGTATTATGTCCTAGTGCCAATTGCCACAAATACTAATCACCCAGTTAACACCACCAAGTAAATCAGTTGGCGATATGCAAATTAACTGACTCTACAATCGGGCCCTAATCGCAGAATCAATTAATAAACAATGACAGTAAAACAGAAACGGTACTAATATTATAAACCAAATAATTAGAACAATAAGGTCTCACGAGTCAAAGCATAACAATTGAAATTTCCCGACTAAAACAGTTTAGCTACTCATAACGGAATTGAATAAAACAAGATTCTTGTTTATCATAGTCTAAATAACAAGGAAGAGAAGAAGAACTAGAAGACATAATTATTGAATGAGATCCCCAAAAGCTGCTGTCATTTTTCTCTTCTTTTCCCCTGTACGGCTGTTCATCCCCCCTTTTCCTAATTGCGGCTCCCCTTATTCTTGGCTGATTTTAATTCTCTAAACCTACGTCTTGCGTGTCTCCTCTCTACCTGCCTTGGTCCTTTAATTTGCCCTTTTGTCTCTAGTGATGATGTGACAATTAAGTTTGCAAAACCCTCCTTAAAATCCTTGCACTCTTTGGTTCACGCTACTTCTCTATATACGGCTGCTTGATTAGACAATTAATTTGTCTAAGTGGTTTCTACCATCCGCTGACGACTAACAACCCTCTTGATATTTCTCCTTTGCTCAGCCCACGCCTCTGACAATTTTAATTTGCTTCCAACGCTGCCCACGTGAAGCCCACCTACTATGTTGATTTAATATTTGCGACGTCTTCTTCTTGAATTGATGCACTTGTTTCAGTTATTTGGGAGTCACTTTGGCAAGTGATGTGAATTGTATTGCTGTTTTCCTCTTAATTTCCCACATCATGCAAAAAATTATAATTCTCTACAAGAAAATATTAAATCAAATTAAGTCCCAAAAATTAAATCAATAAGAGGAATAAAATAGAATAATTAAAACATAAATATTAGACAAATATGCACTTATCACTTAGCCATTTAGCATGAATTATTAATTCTTGCTCTAGCATACAATCTTCTCAAAATTAGGAAGAAATACCTTATTGTGTAGCCTAATTTTCTAGAATTAGCAAATATGTCTGGATCGATATTACTCGAATACAACAATCAAAATTTGATTTAGTTAAGCATAAGATCAAACTTGAACATAATAAAAAATGTCAAATTTCAATCTTGAAATACTTGAATGTGACATAAACTCGAATTTTTAAGTTCGGCCTAGATCAGAATTCAAGTTAGAATTGAGTCCATAAATTAAATTCAAGCTCTGCATTTAGTCTTATGGGTCCAATTTATTGTCATCCTTGATTTTATCTATTCGATTCTTCAACACACACAACAAAGGGGAGCTGTTCACCATCATCATTACTTCATGTATTGGAGTGTTCATGGTTTTTAAACTATGTTTCTATCTAAAAACCTACTGTCAAGTTGTGCAGATAGATTCTATATAGAGATACTGCAAGGCACACCCTGTCCTGTAACGCCTGGATTAGAAAAAGGCTTCAGGAACTGGTATGGCACAATCCCAGCTCCACATCTATTCTTCAAATCCTTATTAGCATTTCGTTCATCAATAATCCTTCCAATTCTTTCAACCTGCCACTAAATTTCTCAAAGCTGCTTTGATGATCGGATCTTCTGCCCAAGCAGGCTCCATATCCTGTCCAATGTATTCCTCATCAGGTGAATGATTCGACAGTACATTCAACACTGCCATCACTTTAGTTGCCTGAAGCTTTGAAGGGAATGTTGCCAATAGTAGTGATTCAGGTTTTGCAGGAAAATTTCCCACTCTTCATCTGTAGGATCTTCATTTGGCATCTTTCTTCTAGCAATTGTTGGTCTGTTAGGAAGTAACCTCCATACGAATACTGTCCAAAGTTTACTGCTGCATGGTGACCTGAGGCCACCCATACAATGGTTGTGATGATGTCTATTAGGTCCCGTGGCGTCTTGAGTTGCGGCCACCATGGCTCGTCCTTCTTGTCGCTGTGACCAACTGTTCGGATTTCTGTCCACCATGCTTGGAGCTCTTGATCGGATGCAACAAGGCTTGGATCGGTGTAATAGTGCTGTACATAGTCTGTAACCCATTGTTTGATGATGCCCCACAGAACTAGTCCATCGCAAGCAAAAGGGTAGTCTTCAATTGTAAGTTTTATGCCATGGGGTTCAGTTAAGTCTTCAATGGCCATTCCCCTGGACAGAAAAACAAACTTGTATGTTATTATCTCCTATATATGGATAACGTTAAATTTATCAACTGCTAATTAAAGTCACAATCTAAATTCATCAGGTATGCCTTTTCGTTATCATTTCATTAATGAATTCTTCAAAGGATGGCGTCACTAATCTAAGCTTTAACCTGCTGATAAGATCATCGGGAAGTGACTGATGGTCGAACCGCCATAGCTGATCATAAGCAGAAGAGCAGATCTCCATTGCATACTTCCCAGGTGTGAATGAGGACTCGATGATACCCCCAGCGTTGACCAGGGACTCTCTAGCTAGTGCATTGATCTCCATTGTGTACCGAAAATGGGGATGTAACAGTCTGTAAATTGGATGCATCACACTGAGCTGCCTCTTGGTTGCGATTATGAAAGGTTCTGTGACACAATGTGTTCGTAACCTGCCAAAAAAAGAAAAGGAATGAAACTCAAGAAACCATTTAAATCTTCTCCATATGCTTACCATTATTGCATACCAGTGGCTAACAAGTTGGTGATAACCAGCGTCATGAGCAAGAACATGTGCTTTGGCTAGTCTCCATAACCAGCAACCTGTGGAATTCCAAGAAGGTGTATAAACTTGCTTCCACTGAGGCTTTCCGTGCATTGGAGGTCGAGTCAGCTCGATAGCTAGAGGTCTCAAAGTGCCTTCAGGTGTCAGGAAGAACAATGTACGAGAACCGTACAACGTTGTTCCTTTAATTTCCCTAACTCTGCTCACAAATGGCAACAGCAGATCATGATAATCCAAAATGAACAATTTCCTTCTCTTTATGGCCTGAAACATTCGATAAAAGTTAATGTTCATACCCTGAAAAGGTATATATATATTATGTATAATATCCAAGAAAATGAATCTTTTTTACCTCTTCAACTCTAATGACTCCTCCAATTTCAGCTTCGATTATCTCCTTTGTGATGGCTGATTCGGCCGGACCGTAAATTGCTGGGTCGAGTTTGCTCGTCAATGGCCATTCCTGTATGATTCTAGGGCATGTTAAGCTAAAAATATATATGCAGGTATGTTACTTTCATCAGCTTCCAACATTAATGTTAACAGGATCTGAAACCTGACATTACAAACATAATTAAATATAAATATATCATACCGTAACCAATCTAATGCTGTATGGATTAAGACCAGCAAGAGTTTGTCTAGCAAATTCCTCATCCCTCATCCAGAAGAATTTGTCTCCTGCCATGCAAAAGACTGTCAGGGAAAGGAGAAATCAAATAATTCTAGATGACAATGGGTATTTTGAACAGATACTTGATTGAGCATTCATTTGTCCGAATCTTCAATCAAATCCAAAATTGATCAAATCAAATTTAACCTATTGACTTTGAATCGGGTTGATTCAAGCCTTTTTTGTCAATTTCAAGTAAACTTGCAAATAAGAAATGTCAAAAGATAATATTATTAACAATATAATCATGCTTGGAACTATTGAACCTTGTCCAAATGATGGTTTTGAGATTAGTTTCTTACTCTCCATAGTTGGAGGGTCTCAAATCGCAAGACATCAGGTCCATCAGTGATAGCTTTGAAAAGTCTTGGCATCATCGTCTTCCAAAACCTTGCTTGGAAAGTGGAGCATATTAATCCCTTCACAGAACAAGGAATCTATTGATGTGAAGTATGAGAATCCACGTTCTGCATCAGATATCACATTCCTAGTGATGGTATTAATGCATGAAACAACGAGTACATGGTCTTCGCTGAGAAGGTTAGTTGCTTCACTTCTGAGAATGCTTCATCTCTTGGTACATAGAAGTCCCTCAGCCTCTTCTCAGAAAGTGGATCTACAAAGAAAAAAATAAAAATAAAAACATATAAAACACAAGATTACACATTATTTTATAGTAATAAAGTACTCAAAATTGAAATCTTTCATCATTTTATCAAATAGTACCAACACCACTAGTCTCGTTAATTTTTTAAAATAATTTTCAAAATTTTAAAGTATAAAATATTTTTTAATTTCAAGCCATATAATCTTGTTGGCCCATTTTCTTGTAGAAACCTAAGGCAAAACCATATCATGCGGTACGTACGAATGAAGAAAATCAAACTTCAAACTATATAAGCTTGGTGTAATAATTAACGCTATTAACTAGTATTGACAATTTGGTAGGAGCCACTAGTTGTCTTGTCCAAAAAGGTTGACATTTTCCATAAATGGTCCCGAAAACAAATGGCTCTGAGGGTGAGACCACTTTGGATAGACAATCTCTGTTAAAACTTTCTGAAGATTCTTGTCCTGACAGTGAACCTTATCAAACTAGCTTTCCAATCTTTTTGGATGGTTCTGATACATACAATTTCCACTTCCCGTGTGTCATATTTTTAAGTAGCATGTATTAGTAGTAATAACAAGCTATGATTTTCGGGTTACCTGTCTGGCATCGAGGTCGACCAGTTCGACAGCGTCGAGGATAAGGATGTTCTTTGCCACCAAGAACAGGTCTGGAGAGCTCGGAGAAGAATCAGGATCTCCAATGTCATTGTACACATCGTAGTCATATATTCTATCTCCTACTTTGCGTTCTCCTTGCCCATTCCCTCTCAGAAGTACAAGCTCTTCTTCTCGTAGCCTCGTCAACCCCTCTGGTGTCTGTGATGGTAAGTATGCATACTGTATGCAATACAAATATACGAAACTATTATTCGGTGATTTTAGCGATTATGGTTATCAAATAAAAATTTATTTTAATAATAGTAACTAAAATTCATTAATCACTAATATTATATATATATATATATAGTAAATCTTAAATATTAAAAAAGAATTTAAGTTTAAACTAGAATTTAACCAAATTATCTTAAATATTAAAAAGAATTTAAGTTTAAACTCAAATTTAACCAGATTTTAATATTTGAATTAGTCAAATTTAATTGGTCAGTTGATTTTTAACCAATTCAAATTAAAAAATCATAATCGATTGAGTTAAAATATTTTATCAAATTCATAACAAAATTCAATTAAATTGAGTTTGATCTGTTAATTTTAGACTAAAAGGTCAAACTTAAACTAATTTATTATTTTTACTTAAGATATTCTTAAGAGTCCAATCATGAGAAAATAAGAGGTAAAAAGTTTATGACCCTAATTTTATTTAATTTTTGGAATTATAGTTCTTACAAACCCGGTAATTTAATCATCATAATGCCAGTTAAGTAATTACTGACCTTGTTGATGAAGAAGACTCTTTTATGCTTATTATCGTACTTGGAATGAATCCATGAGCAACAACTAATATTAATTGGACCAGAAGAGAAGCCATCAAGGACTACATCTTCAAGAAACATCTCCTTGTGATGCTCATTCTCTACAAAAATGGCTCCAATCTCTCCAAAATCGGTTGGAACCTCAAATTCAGCTTCGTACTTCACATCTCCCTCTGCTTTGCCGACCCTATGTGCATACCCTTTGACCGTAGGCTTCTCTAGTTCAGTTTCTACGATGGAACAAAAAAAATTTAGTATGTTTTATTTGAAAAAATAAAATCTTAACATTCAAATAAAAAGAAATGATTCAAAATAGCCCCAAAAAAACCGAACAATTGTCATTTATCAAATAGCAAAAACAATCTAGTAAAAATCTCACTAATACGCGAGATCTAAAGAAATTCTATAATACGCAATCTTATCATTAATTAATAGAGATGTTGTTTTTAAATATTGAGTGAAAAGATCATGCTATGCCTTAAATTTTATTAATTAAAGTAGTTCTTCAAAAACTATCAAAGCCTCGAAACAATATAAAGGTATTAAGTTCATATAATTAGTGGCTTTGTCCTCATTTTCAATTAATTTATAGTGCATTATACTTGTTCAAACATTTTAGAACGAGGGAACTTATAATGATATTTGAATTATTTTGAGTCCAACCTATAATTAAATTTTATATTAAACATTTTCTTAATGCTAAATAATTAGCTTTTAGGCTAAATAATTTACACTTAACTGTACATCATTAATCTTCATGTCCATCTAGTACTGAATAAAATGAAATGGGAACTATTAAAAATATTGTATGACATGGACACAAATTAGCATATGAACCATATATGAAATTATCTTCAATCATACACACACAAAATTACTGATATGAAAATCAAGTCCTAGTAATCAATCTTGAGAGGAGGAGGTTCGAAGTATCTTGTTTGATTAGACTTGTTGGTCCATGGAAAGTGAAACAACAGTGTCTATCAATTATTTTCCTGTTTAATGTTTTGGATTATCCACAGTACTTGATTTGTGAAAGGATTATGACATTTGTGGACCTTATTGTTTGCCTCCCTTCGTATTTTATCTCTTTGGACTGTAACTCTACTATATCTTTTTAATTTCATCTTACATTTTAGGTACATACACTAGATCCTGTAAATTCTAGTGATTTGGAACTGTATTGGCACTAAGTTACGTTGTAGCTCACTAGTCATACTAATTTCCTTTCCAAAAACATTTACCTTGAAAATTAAAATAAAATCATCACTCCTAGAGTAAAATTAAAAGAGCTATTTTCTTTTAAAAGTTGTTCATAACATTTCAAAGAGCAAATCAAGCAATAGAGTTATAAGTATAGTTTTGAATATTAAGAGGTGTAAGCTATAGTTAATATAGCAAACCTTAACATAATTCCTTTGAAGTGATACATAAGAAAAAGAAAGGGTCAATTACGATGGACTTCATGTGTTTTTTTCATTTTAATCTTTTATATGTAGAAAAAATCATTTACCTCCTATAATATTGTTTAATTATCATATAAGTTTTGCTGTTACATATCATTTGCTTTCTATCTATTTATAATTTTAAAGTAATGTTAAATTGAAAACTAAAATTTTAATATTAAATCTTTTAAGTAAAAATAGTATAAAAATCTAATAAAATATGGTGGATAAGGTTGTATGATAATCAATGTTGTAAAAACCGAACTGAAAGTTAAACCGATAAAACAAGAAGATTAAGATTTAAAAGTTAAATCAATACTAGGTTGTCATAAAACTGGTTAAAGATTAAATAAGATTAAGCAATTTGAAATATGATTAAAAGAGATTATATTTATTAATCAAAGAATTTGATATTTAATTACAAAAGAAATTGTTAAATAAAAATAATTAATTAATTATATTTTATTTTATAAAACTTATTAATTAATAAAATTAACCAATGAATAAATTGATATGTTTTAGCAATAAAATTATTAAAATAAATCGAACCTAAAATTAAAAACTAAACCAAAAATTAGACAATTCAAAGTTTTATAATAATTAAATAATATTATAAAAATCATTAATAGTTTTTAAAATTGAGAACTGAAAAGTAAAAAATCAAACATCAAAAGAAACAAAGTGTTTACATGTATATACATTTGAGAAAGAGTAGAAAGAAAAAATTTCCTGAGTATTTTTATTTTATAAAAATTTTTAACAATAACGATCATCTAAAAGGGGTACTTACTTTCGTCGAGCTCCACGCTGAGAAGCTCTAAATGGAGGGTTTTACCAAGCAAGTCTTTGATATCATCCAAGCCTCTCTCGATCCCTAAGCTTGTAATCATCCCACCAATGGTTTGTTTCGCAGTAACAACAGCTTTAACTTTAATGCACTTCTTTGGAACACTTGCAACAGCTTTAATGGTGCTAGGTTTAGAGCTAAGTTGGGCACGCTTGTTCCCTTTAATAGAGGAAGAGGTTCTTGAGTTGGTGATGAAGAGAAAAGCTTGTTCTCCTCCATGGAGGAATGGTTTTGGAAACAGCAAGTGGTGTGTTCTTGTAGAGTGTGATTGGCCATGAACTTGTACCTTCAACATGATGTATTATTACGTCTTTGGGTTATGCTTTGAAATGAGATATATTGAAGGTTTGTGGTTATGGTGATGAGTGTTGTTCTTACATATATATATATAGCTGTAGTTGTTCTAGGTAGAGGCCAAGCTAACTCACTTGCAGCACATGTGAAATCTACTTAGGTTGTTCACGTTATCTTTACGGACTTTCGCGTGAAAAACGAGTTTTGTGTTAATCATGAAATTGCAATAGTTGTTGAATTTGACACCATTGATGAATTGATAGTTGTTGAATCATTTAATTGACAACATTGATGAATTAATAACAGTAAATTATATTAAATAGCATAATTTTAGAAATTTGTCAAATATACCATAAATGTTATTTTATAATATGTATCATGATTAATGAATATTTGTTTATTTCATTGTTATATTTTAGAGAAAATATTTTTGGGACAAGAAGGATTTGTTCACGAGAATGTTTCCAACGCATTTTTAATGCAAACCTGAAATCAACTTGCTTAAAACCTTATAATATAATTATTATTGATTTGTATTTTCCTATGACTATAAACAAGTCAAAATATGATATGGAAGGAGAAGTAGATTAATAAGGTAATTTAAGTTGTTCATAAGACAATTGGTAAGTAGATAGAAGAAAATAATAGAGCTAAAAGAAAAATTAACCATGGGAACCTTTTTATTTCCATATATTTGACAACTATTTGCTTCTTATTAATTTCTGAATATTTAAAAACTTGAATTTTAAGTTATTGAGATTGAAACCAAGTTGTGGATATTGTTGTTTTCCTATGTACATGTTATTTATTTGGTACACATAGTTTACAAGTTGTTATGTGCATCCAGATATTTACTCAATGTGCACCAGAACATTGTTCATATGTTTAAATCAAAACCTTTGCATTACGTACAAATTAGGTAGAGTGAAAAATCTCAAAATTACACAAACTTCCAATCAGTCACAATCACTCACAATTATATCGTAGCTTCCCTTTTCCTACGAAATTAATAATGGCGAATTCGTACCATTGACAAGGAATCCTCACAAGAATCCATTGGCCCACCATTAACGGGAACAAAACTTCAAGTTTGGTAGATCACATTCACAACAAATATGGACCATGTTTTAGTGAATGTCATGTGCTTATCACTCAAGCGAAATTTGTGATCGAGCCTTATCAATTTCTGTCTGTACAGAATTGAAAAGTCTCAGTTTTCCACGATGATATTTTGTGCAATTATTGTCGAGGCTACATTAACTTGAAATTCTGGAGATCAGACAAATTTTAACCTTCATATTTCGAAAACTATCGTTTACTTCTCTATAATATTATTAATTGCAATGTTTTAATAAATTAGTTTAATCAGAAGTTGCTTTCCAAATTTAATGGTTATGTAAAAATTAATTACTCCATATTTATCTCAGCTATGAGCATACCATTGTCAAAAGTCAAAACATCAACTTCATTAATTAAGCATTTAAAAGGTTACAGTCTCTTCATTATCACTGAAAGCAATTTTTTGTTTGGACATATACATGGGAATAGAGATTCTTGTAATCAAGGTCATCGTATGCCTATCCCTTCAACATGGTCTGGAACCATCTGGCTGACTGTTTAGGGATTCTTTTGAATCCACCGTTAAAATCTACGTAGTTAATGCCAAACCTCACTGTAAAACCTGAAGCCCATTCAAAGACATCCAACAATGTCCATGCAAAGTATCCCTTCACATTCACACCTTCCCTGTAATAATAAACACCACAATCATATCTGAATAACTTAAAATTACAAAGTAATGGATTACGAGTTCTATTTTCATATATTATTTACTTTTTTTGGTAAGTATATATTATTTACTTTTAACTCTCTCTTAACCTAGAGTTAATGTAATTTGGATCCAAATCATTAATCTTGTTCATCCAATTTAGCCATCTTTAACTCCGATATTATTGAAAGATTTTGAACGAATTGTAAAAATTAGATTAGGTTAAAATGAATTTGTACATAATCTGAAACATCATATTTTAACTTAAAATTTTACACGAATAAATTATGATAATTTATTTTTCATATAATTCATTTTGATCTTTTTTTGGGATGTAGGATAATTCTACTTGTGAAATTGTGACATAAAAGTACTCACTTGATAGCTTCTTGGACGGATGTAAGATGACTGAAATGGTAATCGATCCTCCACTCATCAGCAAGCTGCTGCTCGAGTGGTAAAGTGGTGTTATTGATTTCATCAACACCTGAACAAGATTTAACATTATTGTTATTATTCATTAACAAACATTTCATTCATGGTCATGGATTAATCAATCTGAGAACTAGCTAAAATCAATTACCATTTTCTGTTATGTAAATGGTTGAAGGGCTGTAATATTTCTTGGCATGTAACAGCAAATTCTTGAGCCCAGTTGGATAATAGTGAAGCCAAAACGAACCTGCCTGGAAAGTTTTAGTTGAAACAAAGAGTAAGTTCTCCAAATCCTGAAACATAATGATCTGTCAATGTGACAAAAAGAATTGGTACTCACCTGTCTACCAATTGGTTCACCATTACGATCGACTATACATATACATGGAATGTAAAATTAGCTCGAAACTTACTGATAAAAGAGATCAAACAACAATAATTAAAAAAAGAGATGGTGAAGCTGTTCTTACAGGAAATTTCAACACGACTATCTGTTAAGTAGGATGATTTTGAGTAATTTGTTGGATTGTCCGCTGCAAACATAGCAGTATAATAGTTCATTCCCAGAAAATCAAATGAACCTTTGACCATATTGGATTGCTCTTCTGTGAACTTGGGCAATCGTTCTCCAACAAGAGACTTCATTGTGCCTGGGTAGTCACCGAAGGTCAATGGCTCCAAAAACCTGCAGATGTTTCATGTTTATAGCTTTTACATGTAGTATGTAGTAATTAAAATAATCAAATATTGAAAGATACAAGGTAAAATACAACAAGCTCTCCTGTAGGTTAACTAACTTCAAAATTTTATTAATCTTAAAATAATAAAAATTATTTAATTTTAAAAATTTTCTTAAACTTTTACTAAAAAATGGTAAAACACATGTAATATAAATAAGGTATATGGAGCAATTAAATGCTGTTGAGATAGTGATTCAATTCAACTCTTAATCCCCATTTAAATTGATATAATAAGTTATTAATTTGAGTTATGTTTAATTAATTCTGGTCAAATTTAGCTATCTTAAGTTATCATGTCCGCAATATTTTATTGGTTTATATATATGGTTTACGTCATTTGTGTTTCACTAATATTTCTTGATAAAAGGTTAAGAGGAAGGAACATTTTAACTTTAACTTTTAAATTCGACTAAAATTTTTAACTTTAAAATTTAAGTGAAATTTAATTAGATCAAGTGAGTCTAAATAGTTGAGTTTGATAGCTATTTCGACTTTACTTAATTGGTCTACATATTTTGTTAATGCTATGTGTATTTTACTACTATTTTTTTATGAAATTTTAAGAAAAGGAAAATTTCTAAACAATTAAAATCGATTATTTTAAGAAAAGCGGTGAACCCTCCCCTCTTTCCTATCACCAATGCTTTTCCGATTCTTCCCGCCGATCAACTCCAGGACCTCTCTCAGCCCATTCATGTCGTTGAGGTCAAAGCTGCCGTTATTTATATGAATCCCCATAAGGCTCCTGGGTTTGATGGTTTTAACGCTTTATTTTTCCAGTCCCAGTGGGACACGATTGGGCCTTCGGTGGTGAACTTCATCACTCAGGTGTTTACTTAGGGTCGTTGGGATGCGGCTTTAAACCATACCATTCTTGTTTTGATTCCCAAAAATCCTTCCCCGACTACTATGACTCATTTCCGTCCTATTAGCCTTTGCACTGTCCTTTATAAAGTCATTTCTAAAATTGTGGTGAACTGCTTAAAACCTTTGATGTCGACCCTCGTGGCAGAAACCCAGTGTAGCTTTATCCCTGGTCGGCATATCACGGACAATATTATTATAGCTCAGGAGGTCATTCATACCATGCGTAAGAAAAAGGGAAAGACAGGCTATCTTGCAATCAAGGTGGACCTTGAGAAGGCCTACGACCGTCTCCGTTGGGAGTTTATCTTGAGCACCTTGCAGGACATTGGACTGCCGAGGAGTTGATTAAGGTTATCATGCAGTGTGTGACTTCTGTTACCATGCAAGTTGATTGGCAGGGTACTTTGACTTCCCCTTTCCACCCCTCCCGGGGTATCAAACAAGGCGACTTGCTTTCGCCTTACCTCTTTGTTTTGTGTATGGAACGGCTGGGACATAGCATCTCCCAGGCAGTGGCCCTCAGTGATTGGAAGCCGATCAGGCTGAGTGTTGTTAAGAAATCACCAACAAATTTCTTAGAACCTTGTAAAACAATTCTAGATCTAAGAAGAAAAATCTAGAATTGTAAAAAAAAAACAAAAAATTTGGAAAAATCATGCAAGTGGGCAACTTGCACTTCTAGATTTCTCCAGTAACAACTTTGCAAGTTGCAAAATCGGTGGTGCTTGCCTATAAATAGGCAAGAGCACCAAGTGTTGTAGTAACCATAAGAAAGGGATAAAAAGAGAGTTAAGAGAGAGAAGTTGAGAGAGAAAAGTATAGTGTGTGTGTAGTGTGTCTCTAAAGTCCTTCCTTTCTTCTTGTTTTGTACAAATCGTTTGGTATTTTGAGTCTTGTATTTGCGTCCGTTCATTAATAAAATTATCATCGTTTTTGTTTTTTAACAAGTGGTATCAGAGCCAGGTTGTGTCGTCTAGAGTCGTTGCTCCATTGTCTAATTTTTTACGATCATGGATCGTGTCTTAGCCGAGATTCTGCCGAAATTTAGTCACAATCTGGGATTGTGAAATTATTCGATCAGGGATCGGTAATTATGGCAGACATAAGCACCACTATTAGTGGTATAGAAAAGTTAAACAATAAAAATTATAATACATGGAGCACTCGTATGCAGTTCTACCTGCTAGGACAAGATTTATGGAGTATTGTTGGAGGAAACGAGACTCAACCTCCAACATTAGAAGAAGAATTGAAGAAGTGGAAAATTAGAGCAGGTAAAGCCATGTACGTGTTGTCGGTGACGGTAGAAGACGACATACTTCAGCAAATAAAGGACGCAAAGACACCGAAGGATGCATGAGACACTTTAGCCCAGTTGTATGCACGCACCAACGATGCCAGGCTCCAGCACTTAGAGAACGAGTTATTGTCGATCTCGCAGCGCAATATGACTGTAAGTGAATATTTTACTAAAGTTAAATCTTTATGCCAAGAAATTTCTAAGTTAGATCCTCCTAATGCTATAACTGAAACAAGAATGAGGAGAATTATTGTGCATGGGTTACGCCCAAAATTTCTTGGTATTGTTACGGCTACTCGAGGTTGGGCAAAGGAACCAACCTTGACAGAGTTAGAAAATATCTTGGCCAATCAAGAAGCTTTAAACAAACAAATGTCTAAAGTTGTTATTAAAGATGAAGACAAAGCCCTTTTCACCAATAGAGGAAAAGGGAAAGTCACAAGAAGTAACGTGAAGGAGGAAACCTCGAGAAGTCGAGGAGGTTGGCGAGGCCGCCAACGAAGAGGGAGCTTCAAGCAAGGGGGAGCTCGTCAAGGTCAAGATATAAGTCGTAACAATAAACAAAACAATCAGAAAGAAGATAGGTGCTATAATTGTGGAAGGAAGGGTCATTTCGCTCGAGACTGCTAGAGGCCAAAACGCATGAAAGGAAATGTTGCCACATCGACGCAGCAAGATAGCGAAGAAGAATGGGATTTCCACGCATCATTTGCAGTAGTGGAAAATCCTAAAGAAATAAGCGAGAATAGTGGTGCAATATCAAAGGTGGAGATGACACTCACGGCTATAGGTGAAAATCAAATTAACTATAAAGATGATTGGATCGTTGATTCCGGCTGCTCCAATCATATGACAGGTGACAAAAAGAAATTGATGGGGACATCAGAGTATAAAAGAGAGCAAGTGGTGGTAACTGCCAATAATTCAAAATTGCCAATA